>OZ024796.1:6191939-6837394 GCA_964017045.1 Omphiscola glabra
GTTAGTATCGATCTTCTAAGTATCGTGGGGGGGGTCATTTAATACCATAACTCATTCTTTGTATGCCTGCCCAAGAGTGCGTCACTCCCTCCTCCCAGCCCTAGTGGGTCAGGGGAGATCACTGGGTGTTCCTGGGATGATTATGCTATTAGAGTAGCCGGCCTTGCGAGAGTCCCACGTAATCCTTGTCATAATTTAGTGCGACGAGTTAAGACGACTGGCGATACTGATAACTACACAAGGGACACACCCCCCACCCCCAATAAGAAAAGCACAATACACTTATTGATATCAAATAAACAGAAGACACGCGGGAAGTTGGGCGGCGCCAAAGGGTCAACAATGGCCGACTGGATGGGGCAAAGGTCGTGGAACTGGGGGAGAATAAAATTGCTTTGCGACTGGACGTTGGGTCGTCTCCCTCGAAAATATTGGAACGGATCAAGCCTATGGGTAGTTCAGTGACAATGGCCTGTATTTCTTTGAAGGAGACAATGGAGATCATATTGGGGGGGGGGGGGGTATTTTTGTTGTTTTGTTTGTTGCAGTTTGTTTTCTTTGGTTTTTATTTGGGATTCGGGAATGTAGAAAGAAATATTTGTGGCCATCGCTATCTTAAGAATTGTGGCCATCGCTATCTTAAGAATTGTGGCCATCGCTATGTCGCACAAAGAGGTAGCAAATTGTTTTTGGGTAAATTCCCAAGTTTTGAAGGAAAAACAAAGTATTTTTTGAATGGGAAAATGAAGAAAATATGAAACAGCATGAGTCAAGTTCGGGTTCCATGTAAGCGTCTTGCGATATGATGTCGCTCTTCGCAGTGATAAATTACATACAATTACATAATTGCCGACACACGCATTGCATATAAAGGATTTAAAAGAAAAATTGTTGTTAAGGATTTTTTTTAATAAGTTGCTAATTGTAAGGACACAGCGTACTACAGAGCACTATGGAGTACTATAGAGTACTGATGCGTTTGATGTGTGAAGCTATCTAATGCATGCGTTCTGTGCTTTAGTTGGCCATTAATTACTATGTATGGGAGGCGTTGATTAAGCAGTTTTTGCTGCTAACAAAGTTGGTGTAACACATTTCTCAATGTATGGTTCTCTTGCACACTTAGCCAACAAATAGGAAAACTGTTTCTATAGCAGATATCTGATGTCCTGAAGGATAAACTTACTACCAGAGTAATAGTTGTAAGCACCTTTATTTCTGAGGTTTTGATCTTGATAAAAAGAAGATTTCTGTCTTAATTTGTTGATTTGTCCCCGTAGAGATGTCTGACTTATTGTGTTGATTTGTCCCCGTGATGATGTCTGTTTTAATGTATTGATTTGTCCCCGTGGTGATGAGTTATATTGTTGTTGTTTTTGTCTATGTCTTAACTCTTTACATTCCTTGAATTTTGCATGTTTTTCTTGAGATTTCTAGTGACCTCACAACCCCTTAATGTGTCTAAGTGTGTGTTGTAGTCAGTTTCCCGTCAATGTCCATAGTAAGATGTGTCCTCCTGTGTCTGTCTTCGCATCTGTTGGCTTGACTGATGGTCTTCTCAGGATGAAAAGCTTATAAACATTCGCCTCCATCAAACATTCAAACTGCGCCAGTTCAAAGGGACGCCGCTAAATCTCTAATTTTTTAATTTTTATTATTTAAAAAATAAATTAGCCAAGGGCGCCAAAAACCCAGTTACGCCTCAGCTTTCAACCCCCATCTGATACACTTCACTTAAAGTACTCACACACCTCTCCATGATACACTTCACTTAAAGTACTCACACACCACTTTCTGATACACTGCACTTAATCTATTTGAAACCATCATCGACCTACACCCTTCCTTAACGTGCTCAACTTAATCATTTAACTATTTTAATATTCGAGACACATGCAAACTATCCTAAGTTATTTTTACCTGGCAGACCTTGTCCCTTGATACAAGGCAAACTGTCCTAAGTTATTTTTACCTGGCAGACCTTGTTACTTGATACAAGGCAAACTGTCCTAAGTTATTTTACCTGGCAGACCTTGTCCTTTGATACAAGGCAAACTGTCCTAAATTATTTTACCTGGCAGACCTTGTCCTTTGATACAAGGCAAGCTATCCTAAATTATTTTACCCGGCAGACCTTATGCTTTGATACAAGACAAACTATCCTAAATTATTTTACCTAGCAGACCTTGTCCTTTGATACAAGGCAAACTGTCCTAAGTTATTTTACCTAGCAGACCATGTCCTTTGATACAAGTCAAACTATCTTAAGTTATTTTACCTGGCAGACCTTGTCCTTTGATACAACGCAAACTAGCCTAATTTATGTTACCTGGCAGACCTTGTCCTTTGATACAAGTCAAACTATCCTAAGTTATATTACCTGGCAAACCTTATCCTTTGATACAAGTAGACAAGTTATTTTAGAAATTACACTTACATAACTTCAGCGTGTACTATCTTAGAGCAAGCACCAGGCCTGTAATAAATGACCAAATTAACTATTGACATAAGTGACAGCAGAGACAATATCACACGGCGTCGTACCAAAGACCTGTCCCGTAGTTAACATATTGACATGAAATTGAACACAACACTGCCATGTAATGGAACTAAACCACTGACGGACACAATCAGACGTGTGTCGTCCATAAACACCATTTTCATGTTATCACGAACAATATTATCGGAGACAGGGTTTTTATGTCATTTCTTAAAGGAGAACAAACACTGGCATGTTACATAGCTGCACTAGGTTTAGTGGACATAGAACAAACACTGGCATGTTACATAGCTGCACTAGGTTTAGTGGGACATAGAACAAACACTGGCATGTTACATAGCTGCACTAGGTTTAGTGGACATAGAACAAACACTGGCATGTTACATAGCTGCACTAGATTTAGTGGGACATAGAACAAACACTGGCATGTTACATAGCTGCACTAGGTTTAGTGGGACATAGAACAAACACTAGCATGTTACATAGCTGCACTAGGTTTAGTAGGACATAGAACAAACACTGGCATGTTACATAGCTGCACTAGATTTAGTGGGACATAGAACAAACACTGGCATGTTACATAGCTGCACTAGGTTTAGTGGGACATAGAACAAACACTGGCATGTTACATAGCTGCACTAGGTTTAGTGGGACATAGAACAAACACTAGCATGTTACATAGCTGCACTAGGTTTAGTGGGACATAGAACAAACACTAGCATGTTACATAGCTGCACTAGGTTTAGTGGGACATAGAACAAACACTAGCATGTTACATAGATGCACTAGGTTTAGTGGGACATAGAACAAACACTGGCATGTTACATAGCTGAAATAATTTTAGTGGACATAGAACAAACACTGGCATGTTACATAGCTGCACTAGATTTAGTGGGACATAGAACAAACACTAGCATGTTACATAACTGCACTAGGTTTAGTGGGACATAGAACAAACACTGGCATGTTACATAGCTGAAATAGTTTTAGTGGACATAGAACAAACACTGGCATGTTACATAGCTGAAATAGTTTTAGTGGACATAGAACAAACACTGGCATGTTACATAGCTGAAATAGTTTTAGTGGACATAGAACAAACACTGGCATGTTACATAGCTGCACTAGGTTTAGTGGGACAGAGAACAAACACTGGCATGTTACATAGCTGCACTAGGTTTAGTGGGACATAGAACAAACACTGGCATGTTCCATAGCTGCACTAGGTTTAGTGGGACATAGAACAAACACTGGCATGTTACATAGCTGCACTAGGTTTAGTGGGACATAGAACAAACACTGGCATGTTACATAGCTGCACTAGGTTTAGTGGGACATAGAACAAACACTGGCATGTTACATAGCTGCACTAGATTTAGTGGGACATAGATCAAACACTGACATGTTACATAGCTGCACTAGGTTTAGTGGGACATAGAACAAACACTGGCATGTTACATAGCTGCACTAGATTTAGTGGGACATAGAACAAACACTGGCATGTTCCATAGCTGCACTAGGTTTAGTGGGACATAGAACAAACACTGGCATGTTACATAGCTGCACTAGGTTCGTGGGACATAGAACAAACACTGGCATGTTACATAGCTGCACTAGGTTTAGTGGGACATAGAACAAACACTAGCATGTTACATAGCTGCACTAGATTTAGTAGGACATAGAACAAACACTAGCATGTTACATAGCTGCACTAGGTTTAGTGGGACATAGAACAAACACTGGCATGTTACATAGCTGCACTAGGTTTAGTGGGACATAGAACAAACACTGGCATGTTACATAGCTGCACTAGGTTTAGTGGGACATAGAACAAACACTGGCATGTTACATAGCTGCACTAGATTTAGTGGGACATAGAACAAACACTGGCATGTTACATAGCTGCACTAGGTTTAGTGGGACATAGAACAAACACTGGCATGTTACATAGCTGCACTAGGTTTAGTGGGACATAGAACAAACACTGGCATGTTACATAGCTGCACTAGGTTTAGTGGGACATAGAACAAACACTAGCATGTTACATAGCTGCACTAGATTTAGTGGGACATAGAACAAACACTAGCATGTTACATAGCTGCACTAGATTTAGTAGGACATAGAACAAACACTAGCATGTTACATAGCTGCACTAGGTTTAGTGGGACATAGAACAAACACTAGCATGTTACATAGCTCCACTAGATTTAGTAGAACATAGAACAAACACTAGCATGTTACATAGCTGCACTAGGTTTAGTGGGACATAGACCAAACACCTTAGCTGTTACATATCTGCACTAGATTTAGTGGGACATAGAACAAACACTAGCATGTAACATAGCTGCATTAGATTTAGTGGGACATAGAACAAACACTAGCATGTTACATAGCTGCACTAGGTTTAGTGGGACATAGAGCAAACACTAGCATGTTACATAGCTGCACTAGGTTTAGTGGGACATAGAACAAACACTAGCATGTTACATAGCTGCACTAGGTTTAGTGGGACATAGAACAAACACTAGCATGTTACATAGCTGCACTAGGTTTAGTGGGACATAGAACAAACACTAGCATGTTACATAGCTGCACTAGGTTTAGTGGGACATAGAACAAACACTGGCATGTTACATAGCTGCACTAGGTTTAGTGGGACATAGAACAAACACTGGCATGTTACATAGCTGCACTAGGTTTAGTGGGACATAGAACAAACACTAGCATGTTACATAGCTGCACTAGGTTTAGTGGGACATAGAACAAACACTAGCATGTTACATAGCTGCACTAGGTTTAGTGGGACATAGAACAAACACTTGCATGTTACATAGCTGCCCTAGGTTTAGTGGGACATAGAACAAACACAAGCATGTTACATAGCTGCACTAGGTTTAGTGGGACATAGAACAAACACTAGCATGTTACATAGCTGCACTAGGTTTAGTGGGACATAGAACAAACACTGGCATGTTACATAGCTGAAATAATTTTAGTGGACATAGAACAAACACTGGCATGTTACATAGCTGCACTAGGTTTAGTGGGACATAGAACAAACACTGGCATGTTACATAGCTGCACTAGGTTTAGTGGGACATAGAACAAACACTAGCATGTTACATAGCTGCACTAGGTTTAGTGAGACATAGAACAAACACTGGCATGTTACATAGCTGAAATAGTTTTAGTGGACATAGAACAAACACTGGCATGTTACATAGCTGAAATAGTTTTAGTGGACATAGAACAAACACTGGCATGTTACATAGCTGCACTAGGTTTAGTTGGACATAGAACAAACACTGGCATGTTCCATAGCTGCACTAGGTTTAGTGGGACATAGAACAAACACTGGCATGTTCCATAGCTGCACTAGGTTTAGTGGGACATAGAACAAACACTAGCATGTTACATAGCTGCACTAGGTTTAGTGGGACATAGAACAAACACTGGCATGTTCCATAGCTGCACTAGGTTTAGTGGGACATAGAACAAACACTGGCATGTTACATAGCTGCACTAGGTTTAGTGGGACATAGAACAAACACTAGCATGTTACATAGCTGCACTAGGTTTAGTGAGACATAGAACAAACACTGGCATGTTACATAGCTGAAATAGTTTTAGTGGACATAGAACAAACACTGGCATGTTACATAGCTGAAATAGTTTTAGTGGACATAGAACAAACACTGGCATGTTACATAGCTGCACTAGGTTTAGTTGGACATAGAACAAACACTGGCATGTTCCATAGCTGCACTAGGTTTAGTGGGACATAGAACAAACACTGGCATGTTCCATAGCTGCACTAGGTTTAGTGGGACATAGAACAAACACTAGCATGTTACATAGCTGCACTAGGTTTAGTGGGACATAGAACAAACACTGGCATGTTCCATAGCTGCACTAGGTTTAGTGGGACATAGAACAAACACTGGCATGTTACATAGCTGAAATAGTTTTAGTGGACATAGAACAAACACTAGCATGTTACATAGCTGCACTAGGTTTAGTGGGACATAGAACAAACACTGGCATGTTCCATAGCTGCACTAGGTTTAGTGGGACATAGAACAAACACTAGCATGTTACATAGCTGCACTAGGTTTAGTGGGACATAGAACAAACACTGGCATTTTACATAGCTGCACTAGGTTTAGTGGGACATAGAACAAACACTGGCATGTAACATAGCTTCACTAGGTTTAGTGGACATAGAACAAACACTGGCATGTTACATAGCTGCACTAGGTTTAGTGGACATAGAACAAACACTGGCATGTTCCATAGCTGCACTAGGTTTAGTGGGACATAGAACAAACACTGGCATTTTACATAGCTGCACTAGGTTTAGTGGGACATAGAACAAACACTGGCATGTAACATAGCTTCACTAGGTTTAGTGGACATAGAACAAACACTGGCATGTTACATAGCTGCACTAGGTTTAGTGGACATAGAACAAACACTGGCATGTTACATAGCTGCACTAGGTTTAGTGGGACATAGAACAAACACTGGCATGTTACATAGCTGCACTAGGTTTCGTGGGACATAGAACAAACACTAGCATGTTACATAGCTGCACTAGGTTAAGTGGGACATAGAAGAAAGCATTATCCTCAGAAATAAAAAAAATACATTTTATAAAACAAATGATTTTTTTTCTATTGCATTACGAAATGACGTTAAATTGTGGTTGTAAAGGAAGTTCATTAAAGCTGTCTTTACCATTGGGGATTGATGAGTCAGAAAGGGGAAACTCGGTTCGCAACTCCCTCTAGTAGGACATGTTCCTATATTAAATGTGTATTGAAATTATGACATTAACTATACTTAACTTTAAGCAGTCACGCAATTTTTATTTATTTTTTATTATTTTTTGACACAGTCACATTAGCTTATTCTATATTAGCTTAAATCGTCGTTTAAGTCCTTTATATCAACTTCGCTTTTGTTCGTGGCTGGCTGGCTGGAAAAATCTTCGGACGGCTAATTGTCCGACTTCCCGGGAAACTATCGAGCTGAAACTTGGCACATGCACTTGTTGCCAATGACAACACATTCTTTCAAATTTTCAGCCCTACCCTCGTACCCCAAAAAATCAGTTTTTCCTTTTTTTCAAAAGGAAAGATTGAGGATGACAGTGGATGCTTTCTCAAAATCTGCGCTAAATGATAATTTTTATTTTAAATGTCGAAAGTGCGTTTATTGCGTAATATTTTCTCTTATTTTTCCGAGATAGTCGGTGAAATAAATCTGCTGTGTAAAAGCGGGTGGGTCTTTAGAATACTAATAAAGTTCATGGGCGTTTAAAAAAAAAATGTGCAGTTGCGAGCCTTGAGGAGGGAGGTAGCACTAATTGGGATTGTTTTTAAATTGTGTTACCTTTGTATAGATGTTTTGTCAAATTTTCAGCACCCGCCCCCCCCCCCCGCCCCACCCCCAATCGCTCGGTATTAAATTTTATAAAGAATTTAAAAGAAAAACTTTGGGTTTTTTTAGTTTTTTTTTAAAAATTTGATACGTGTCGTTGTCATAACGATTTTACTGAAAACTCCATCATGACTAGAAACTCCTCCATGGCATCTGAATCTGTTTGCACGCAAACAAAACGATGAGTGTCTAATGAAAAATGAAGCACGTCAAAAGGTTTCATTGTCCCACGCCATCAAGTGTGTGATTTGGTTCAACCCACCACAGCAACAGATGCCCAGGTTAATTATGTTGGGAAGCATTGTAGCTATGGTTCTAGTGCCATGTACACAAATAAATCTTACGAAAGCCGAACACCAGAATAAAACCCGGCCTGACTCTAATGGAAATCGACCTATGCCTAGATATGGACATATGATGTGGACAAAGATCTACAGAAGCTTGGAATCCAGGCTAGGAAAAGAAAAGCCTTAGTTAAGTCTTGGTGGAAGGAAGTAGTGAGGCAGGCCAAAGCCCTAAATGGGCTGTAACTCCACAGGGATGAATGGATGGATGGATTTTTAAAAAAAAATAATTAATTAATGAATTGTATACAAATTTCATTTTTGCTTGCATCAACACTTCGAAAATGGAGATAAAAAATAACTATATCTATTTTAAGCCAATGGTTCTTGGTGGACGCTCTATGGCCATCAGTGTAATACAGTATATTTTTAAGTGCCCGAAATATAGAAATAATAGATTTTATTAATATAAAGAGATGAAAGAGTATTTTGTATTTTTTGACCATCAAAAAGGGTCTGCATGTGATACTAAAGAAGAAATATTAACCAGATAAAAATCTTAATTTAATGGTTTCATGTGTTTTGAAAAAGTTGACAAAAAGGTAAAGTTATCTCTAAATTATTTTAGGGGCTGGTATGAAACGATAATAATAAGCATAAAAAGGTTGAAGGTGAATGACGTGGTCATATTTCCACGTGATCACGAAACAATAATTTTTTATGGTATACCACATGACGTAGTAACCATCAATTTTGGTTAAGTTTTTCACTGTAAGATGACGTCAAAACACGATGATGTCACATTTGTGAACAATTGAGATGTAGATTTTCGATAGAAATAAGTAAATATAACTTATTTTTTCCCCCTTAAATACATTCAGAGGCGTATAACATCTAAGACAGCGGTTCTCAACCTGTGGGTCGCGACCCCTTTGGGAGTCCAGTGAACCTTTCATAGGGGTCGCCTATGACCATCGGAAAACACATATACTCTACAGTTATGAAGTAGCAAATAAAATAATATTGTGGTTGGGGGTCGCCACCACATGAGGATCTGTATTAAAGGTTCGCGGTCATAGGAAGGTTGAGAACCACTGATCTAAGAGAATGCGAACTCTGAATTCAAATCAGGAGCCAAAATGATCAATAAATTGATCGTGGGCCCTCAAATATGAAACAAAATGGGTTGGTACGATGGTTTGGAATCGCAACCCAAAGATGCTAGAATTGTGAACACATCAGCATTAAAATAACTTGTTTAAAGAAATGTAATTAACATTTTACTTTATTCTAAAAGATCTTTCCGGCGCGAAGAAGCGTTGTGGGTAAAAAAAATTATTCTGTGGACAACTCTCCCTCAAAATGAGATCATGTTTCAGACACGATCTCTAGATTCTAAACACCACTTCAATTATTTACTAACTAGCAATAATCCGCGAAACAATGGCGGCTGCAATGCGCGAACTTTCTATCTACTAAACAATGGCGGCTGCATTGCGCGAACTTCCCATCTACAAAAGTTACTTTTTAAAAAACCTGCTTTTATGTAACGCACTTCATAAAAGTTCCCAATTATTGCTACCCCCACCCGACACGCTAAACCCGTGAATTATATTAATGTTCTAAGATCCCAACCCTGTCACACTGCAAATTTATTACAGCAACTATATCCGTAAAACAAAAGATAAATATTACGCACCAAACGCAACTGCAGTATCTTTAAGAATCACCTTTAGCGCAGTAATCGGGAATTCCATTTAGTGAAATCAGAGCCATCTGTTGATGTTAGTGACATTATTATAAGGAGTACGATATACTTTAATGACTTAAATCTATCAACCGCATGTCATCAACTGAAACCAACAACGACTCTTTGGTGCATTACATAAGTATCAGTGCCTACCGGCTCTTTAAACTTCTCAGCACCATTCCTTGGTAACATATGGTGAGCACGCTACTCTCAAGGTCCTGCCGTACCGGCACATATAAACATTGGTTGGAACCACACCTGCGTGGTTGATCTTTAAACCCCTATAATCTTCTGTCCTCACAACATCAAACATGACGTACACAGAAATTGTTTGCTTGATGGCCCGCTGTGAGAAATGTTGGCAATGGCATGAGCGCGTAGAATTTCAGTCTTACGGTAAACGGTGCTTCAACATTGACTGTTTAAATGTTATTTTGTAATTACTGTAAACCTTGTCTAGGTTACCGCGGTAATAGCGTAACTAATCTAAAACATACGAACAGATCGAAATCAGGTCAGATAACAGGAAATGAGCTCACTGACGCCTGCTGGGTACTGAAGATCTTTAAGCTCGAAAGGTTTATTTGTCTGTTCAGCGGTTCTCATTTCAAAATGTATTTCCAGCAATTTCAAAGGAATGGTGAAGAGTTCCTTTCAAAAAGGGACTGGCATAAATAAATATAAATATGGCAGTAAATGGCGGGAATACGTTTATCTTTTGAGGATCGTAAATCATTTTCAAAGATGTGTTTCAAATTTGAGGACATCGTTGAAGCTCAAAGGGGTGTAACTCAGTCTTCAGCTGTAACACTAGCTGACGTTAAGATGTGGGAATACTAAAGGATGTCCTTTGTGAACCAGCCTCGCAGGAGAGCGATTCAAAATTCGGTAATCCACCTGGACACCTTGGCCACTGTTGCCAAAAGCAGGATTGACGATCAAGTTTTGAGAACGGCTGGCCTGGTTTTATCAAAGTGTCGATTTCTTCATACGGAAAATGCTAGAGTGGTAGTTTGAAGAGGAGCAAATTTACCTGAGTGACTTCCCCTGAGCGGGCTCCCTAACACCATCATGTACACACTCGGTCAATGCCCAGCTATCTTTACTCTCTAGCCGCTAATGGAATTCTGATTTCTGTTCTAAAGCAAACCTTTTAATCTACATCAAAACGTTACATTATCTGGATGTTACGCACCGTTATAAGTTATATGGGTTTGTAAATTAAGTCTGTTTTAAGATTTTGCTCGTTGGTTCAACAAAACGTAACGAATGACTGACAACCAGGATGCAAAGAAAAACAATACCAAAGCTGGGGATATTAACATCAATTTAATTTTATTATAAAGTTTTTTAAGAAATACAAAATCAAGCAAAGAGAAATAAAATCTATATTAACTTATAGTACGGCAAGTGAAAAAGTACCAACATCGAAGGATACAAATATTAATATACACATACACAAATTTTGACAAAGTCCATTCTTGTAATGCTCCTGTACGTATATTAAACCTTGTAAGGCTTATGTACGTATATTAAACCTTGTAAGGCTTCTGTACGTATATTAAACCTTGTAAGGCTCCTGTACGTATATTAAACCTTGTAAGTATCATGTCTAGGAAGTTTAGCAGATCTCTTCATCTGGGAAAGCTGCCGGCTTATTTCTAGGGATGGAGTTTGAACCCTCCAGAGAAAATTATTCTAGAAATTGAATCCCCGATAGCAGAGTTATGTTCAAATTAGAAAGTAAGCTCTCCCTAATCAAGGGATGGATGGATACTAGTATAGCGCTACATCATGAACCGGTGACATCAAAACAAAAAAATGGGGGGGGGGCATATAATTAATGGACGCTTCAGCTCAAATTTGAGGTAAAATTAGGTCGGCGCACAGGCTAAGACACTGGGCCTTGTGAGTGATGAGAGTTTGAAGTAAAATTAGGTCGACGCACAGGCTAAGACACTGGGCCTTGTGAGTGATGAGAGTTTGAAGTAAAATTAGGTCGACGCACAGGCTAAGACACTGGGCCTTGTGAGTAATGAGAGTTTGAAGTAAAATTAGGTCGGCTCACAGGCTAAGACACTGGGCCTTGTGAGTGATGAGAGTTTGAAGTAAAATTAGGTCGACGCACAGGCTAAGACACTGGGCTTTGTGAGTGATGAGAGTTTGAAGTAAAATTAGGTCGAAGCACAGGCTAAGACACTGGGCCTTGTGAGTGATGAGATATATTAAATAGTTTATGTTCCAACATATTCTAAAAACTCACGTCTCTTCCAAGCTTAAACTACGTACAGAATATGGTGACAGTGGGTCTCAAGTTGAATCATAATACTCTAATGTTGTCAAAGTCTATCGTGTACCCATAATGGCACTGTGCAATGTCGACAGCACGAGATTTCTATTGAACAGTGCATAAAAGCTAATATTGTAGCACAACACTATAACATGGACGATCAAGTTTGTTATCTTCATAGCCACATTTTCACTTCATCAGGTCCGATAACATGGTTAGCCGGTTTCCTCATGCGTTTTATCTTAATACGTGTTATCTCGTTATCTCCCCCCTCCTCGTCGGAAAGTTGATTGGTTCGATCTGAGATCAATTTTGTCTCGTCTCCAAACTCTGGCTTCGAATGTTGTGGTGATTTTGTTGGTTCTTCTCCCTACCGAAACGGTTGTTTTGAATTAAATTCAATGGCACATGAAAGTAATAATATCTTTGAAGGGTTAATAAAAGTAGTGGAGACTTTTCTTGGCTCCCCTCAAGGGGTTGGGGTGGCTGTAGATGACTGATGGGATGTCGGTTGCTGTAAGCCAGTTGTTCTCAACATTCCTAACGCCGCGACCCTTTCATACAGTTCCTCGTGTTGTGGCGAACCCCCATCCACATAATTATTTTCGTTATAACTGTAGAATATATGGTTTTTCAGATGGTCTTAGACGACCCCCGAGAAAGGGTCGCGACCCACAGATTGAGAACCGCTGCTGTAAGCAAACATTTTTTTTTAAAATGGGAATATAAACTAGTATTTTTTTAGTGGTGGCAGAAGTGAGAGTTGCGTAGAGTGAAGGATAGGGAGGGACGATTGGTCGGGAGATGAGGATAACTGGTTTGAGGAGTTGGTGTGGGGGAGGGCAGGAGCGGTGTACAGGATTTGAGGTAAGTGGTTATTGAAACACATGCTTTTGTTCACGACACTCGTGACATTTTTTTTACACGGGTCTAAGCGGAATGATATCTGAGAAAAGCATGATGTTAGGGACTTATTTTCTTGGCTGGTGTAGTTTTCATGGGACTGAAGTGAAAAGGAAGAGATGCCAGCCAAATTGAAAAAAAAATGGACGTGCATTTTACATTTAACTCATCAATGTCTAAGAAATGAAATATATATAGTGGAGATTCAAATCCCGTGAAGTTTTTGATATTATTGTTATCGTTCCAATGATTATATACGGTCTGAATAAAAAGCTAAGTGTGTGAAGTTAGACTTTAGATTACACTTTGTGCAGAAGGGGCAGTGACAGCTGTCTAGTATTTAAATTTAGATAACCATCATAACTGTTTACCACACACACACACAAAGTGAATAGTTACAGTGATGCTACGTAAATTTGTGATGAGGCAACTAAGAATAATCAGATTATTGTTTGGAATGGAAGGAAAATTTGGGATTCAAAACGGATGTGGTAACTGTTAATATTAGTAATTGATTTCTAATCGTATGAGCAATTGATCGTTTGTTTTTTTAAGAGGAGAGAGAGAGAGCTAATCGCAAAACCTGGGAGGGTACATGGTGCGAGTGGAGGTCATGGGCTGTGTGGAGGTCATGGGGTGTGTGGAGGTCATGGTGTCTGTGGGGGTAATGGAGTTTGTGGGGGTTATGGGGTGTGTGGGGGTCATGGGGTGTGTTTGGGTCATGGGGTGTGTGGAGGTCATGGGGTGTGTGGAGGTCATGGGGTGTGTGGAGGTCATGGGGTGTGTGGGGTCATGGGGTGTGTTTGGGTCATGGGGTGTGTGGAGGTTATGGGGTGTGTGGGGTGTGTTTGGGTCATGGGGTGTGTGGGGTCATGGGGTGTGTGGGGTCATGGGGTGTGTGGAGGTCATGGGGTGTGTGGAGGTCATGGGGTGTGTTTGGGTCATGGGGTGTGTTTGGGTCATGGGGTGTGTTTGGGTTATGGGGTGTGTGGGGGTCATGGGGTGTGTTGGGTCATGGGGTGTGTGGGGTCATGGGGTGTGTGGGGTCATGGGGTGTGTGGAGGTCATGGGGTGTGTGGAGGTCATGGGGTGTGTGGAGGTCATGGGGTGTGTTTGGGTCATGGGGTGTGTTTGGGTCATGGGGTGTGTGGGGGTCATGGGGTGTGTTGGGTCATGGGGTGTGTGGGGTCATGGGGTGTGTGGGGGTCATGGGCTGTGTGACGTTTATCAGCCGATGTTTTTACAGTGGCCAGCACCACAAAATGGATTAGTTGAAAATTCCCTTTGCCTGATTGGTTGCCAGGGTAAACACGGGAATCGTTGGGTAGCTCTTGTATACGTCACGTGGGATACCGGTAAACTAAGATGTGACACACGACAAATGTTAATGGGGGGAAACAGAGTCGATAAAATCCATTAGTTTTGATTGGCTGAGTTAACTGACCTTTTTGACCGGAAGTGGCTAATAGAGAATGAAAATATTCCCTACTTATTGGTGGCATGGATGGATCAACATGGCCTTCAAATCCCCCTCTACTTATTGATGGCATGGATGGATTAACATGTTCTTCAGATACCACCCCCCACCCCATTTAAAGTCGGTTATTAGTAACATTATAATTTCAGGGGTGGGAATGGTGTGGTTTAGTCTTCTTTGATGCTTAGTTGATTTTTAATGTTGATTATCCGGACTTTTCGGGAGCGGGCTGTTGTGGAGATTAGTTAACTGAACATTCGTGGGAAAAGGTTGCGCCAAAGAAGTTAGTCCTTCAAAGAAAATAATATATTATTATCCTTAAAAATGAATTATCCATAGTTTCAAATGTCATTTTTCCTGGTTTGTGAGATGGATGTCGGAATTGTTTCTACTCCGATGCTCCATACCCTACACAATTATTTACTTAAACAAGAACATTAAAAAGCCTGGGGCACTTCGGACAGCCGGTGTTTGGGAAATAGACGGTCTACTGTAATTGTCAACTGTTGCATCGAGGCTTCAAACATGAACAGGAAACAATATGTGGTTAATTATCTGTCGTCGTGAGCACATGTTTAACTGCAGCGCGTGGCTATCCTCACACTACTGTCGTTTGGTCCTGTAGGAACGGATTGTTCAAGTCAGATTGGATTAGCACAACGCGTTTTCAAAGTGCTAACTGATTGTTCAAGTCAGATTGGATTAGCACAACGCGTTTTCAAAGTGCTAACTGATTGTTCAAGTCAGAATGGATTAGCACAACGCGTTTTCAAAGTGCTAACTGATTGTTCAAGTCAGAATGGATTAGCACAACGCATTTTCAAAGTGCTAACTGATTGTTCAAGTCAGAATGGATTAGCACAACGCGTTTTCAAAATGCTAACTGATTGTTCAAGTCAGATTGGATTAGCACAACGCGTTTTCAAAGTGCTAACTGATTGTTCAAGTCAGAATGGATTAGCACAACGCGTTTTCACAGTGCTTACTGATTGTTCAAGTCAGAATGGATTAGCACAGCGCGTTTTCAAAGTGCTAACTGATTGTTCAAGTCAGATTGGATTAGCACAACGCGTTTTCAAAGTGCTAACTGATTGTTCAAATCAGATTGGATTAGCACAACGCGTTTTCAAAGTGCTAACTGATTGTTCAAGTCAGAATGGATTAGCATAACGCGTTTTCAAAGTGCTAACTGATTGTTCAAGTCAGAATGGATTAGCACAACGCGTTTTCAAAGTGCTAACTGATTGTTCAAGTCAGAATGGATTAGCACAACGCGTTTTCAAAGTGCTAGGAACACCCCACCCCCGTTTTCAACCCCCAAAAAAATGTTATTGTATCGCAACAGCAGCCATCTTGTACGGGGCTATCTCACAAATTGACACCAGGTTTTAGCTGGCATTAAAAGGAAAACAATGAAGTTGGGATGGGAGTTGCTTTCCCTCACACTGGCTGTTTATAACAGATTGCTTAGTAGGTTCCATGTTAAGCATGAAACTACTTATTTATACTTTATGTTGTACTTTAGCTTGTTTGTTTTGTTTTGTTTGTCGGGTTGTTGTTTTTTTTAGTAAAAGTAACTTGTTACACATTGCGTAGAAAATAGTGAGGCTAAAATACCTTGTTCGTCGTAGAACATTTTGTACCTGTGCTGTACAGGTCGGTTGTAAATTTCGTGCTGGGGATGTACATGCAGTAAATTGTGTACTTGGGTTGTACAGGATGGCGAGCCAGACTCACTGACGGAGCACAACCCTCGGAGAATAACCGCACCGCTCATGTCCGAAGGAAGCTCGCGGCAAGGAAAAGCAGAAACGACTAGGACCTAAAATAACGTGTTTTTCCAAGTGCGGGAAAGCTTTCCAGGCACAACAAATTAGGAAGGGCAAGCCGCCTGCGTACTCGCCGTTGAATGTAGCCTTGGTCAAACTCACATTCAAAGGACGAACAACTTGAGATGTATCTGTAGTCAATGATGTACACGGGTTGTAGGCATACATGGTGACGACGTTTGACTTGGTTTGTACATGTAGTTAAGTTTTGTACTTGGGTGGTATATGAAGTTAATTTTGTCCTGGGTGTTTTGTTAAACCAACCTTCAAAAGTTTGATTAATTTATGGATTTAAAAAAGAGAGTTTAAATTTAAGTGTTTACACGTTGATGAACAAAAAGCAATCCTACAAACCAAAAGCAATCATACAAACCAAAAGCAATACTATAAACCAAAAGCAATCATACAAACCAAAAGCAATCATACAAACCAAAAGCAATCATACAAACCAAAAGCAATCATACAAACCAAAAGCAATCATACAAACCAAAAGCAATCATACAAACCAAAAGCAATCGTGCAAACCAAAAGCAATCATACAAACCAAAAGCAATCCTCCCTTCTCGTCACAATACAGATTTTTTACTTGTCATTGGTTGCCTGCCCCCGGCCCCCCACCCCCCGCCCCAAACCCCCCCCCCCCTCGCTTAAGAGTCCCCTCTAAATATTGCCAATTAGAAACCTGTTATCATCATAAAGGTTTGACTAGCTTAGACTGTCAAGTGCGTCAGAGGGTTCATTACAAAGTGATTGAGTTTATGGTAGAGCTCTGCGTCATCAAAGGGTCAGAGAGTTCATTACAAAGTGATTGAGTTTATGGTAGAGCTCTGCGTCATCAAAGGCAGTTCGAGTTCACTTTTTTAGTTCATTCCTAATAAGGGGGTGGGGTGATGTTTATTTAAATCTAAGTCTTAGTTTCACGAACCGATGGTGAGATCCACTCTATGTGGCATGGTGTGGACCACAGGTCATGGAAGTCGTTCAATTACCTTCAGGATCACTCAAGCGGAAGGCATTGAATAGTATTTACCTGGGTTTTTTTTTTATAATCTATATTTTTCCATATGGATATAAAAATTATGGACATTTTCATGTGATCGAAACGTTTATGGAAGTTTTAGTTGATTTTTATCGACTTCTATTATTTCCCGTGAATGTGCTCGATACGGATTCATTAATGTTTTCTAAGTTTCTTGAAGTATCTACATTATTCGATCGAAAACCTTTGATTTTTATAAGAGTTTTATGATTACATAAATGTCCTTTTTTGATGTTTGTTAATTTTGTATAAGTCTATGGGATTTTCCTAAATTTTAAATTATTAAATGCGATTAAAAGAATTTTTTTAAAGTTTCTATAAAGTTTAAATAGATTGGGGGAGGTTGTAACATTTATTTTCATTATAATAGAAAAAGTTATACACGAAGACTTTGCCAAACTTGGTCAAGATATTTGTCATATTCCTTTTGAAATATCGGTTGACGAAACGCTGGATCTTAGTATCTTTGTGCAAGAGCTGTAAGATCTTCATATCCTTGTGTTCATCTAGCCATTACTATACATGTCTACTTTGATAGACTATGTCCCCCACCTCATCTCATGGGCCAGTGTAAACAATGACAACCAGTACCGTTACACCAACACCAACCGGTTAGTTATACAACAATGTTTATTCTCTAACAATTAACAATCGTGAATATATATATAACAATGAAGTCGTGAAGTCGTTCCAGCCAAACACACAAATCGACATACTATTGCCTAACGGCCATCTAAGCACAACGATAACAACAGTGATCTCATACCCTTGACAAGGTGAATCTCATATTAATAAGATCTACTCCTTTTATTGTAACGTGCCGAGAGTGTTTGGCGCCACGGGGACAAGATTCATTTTCAACTCTCAAATCCATAATTTTCATCAATGAAATACTATCAAAGCACATTTTGCCTACCCTAACTAACAGGCGCCGGGGAACATCTGTCTCTTAGCCCCCATCCCCCAACCCCTTCGCTACGCCTCTGACGTGCCTCCATTTTTATTTTAAATAAAACGCTTTTTCTTTGGCGTCATCTGTTTAAGTTAGATTGGTCTTTCAATGATTGTTTTTAAGAGTTCTTTTTAAAAAAATGGGATATTTTATAGAAGAATTTATCAAACTTTTATTGGTTCGTGAGAGAAGTTTTTTTTTGACAAGGCCATAAATTAACGGGACGCTGATAAGCTTCAGAAGTTGTTGGTTTTTTTCTGAATGCAACCCCGAGCAGCGCCGGGTATATTGGCTAGTATTGCATAAAGTGAAACATAATTTCCATCTATTGAGCACCGAAAGAAAGAAGCGTTATGTTAACGGAGACGTGAAATGTTACACCGACCCCCTTACGTTAGGACCTCTAAAACAACTTGATATATGGACATTATGTGGAGATTGTCACACTGATATGTTAACGGAATCAAACCTTTCGGGGTGTTCGGGGGGGGGGGGGGGCTTAGCGTTAACCTTAAAAATTTACCAGTCCTGGGGATTTCATTTGACACCATGCTCGTAAGACCACTTCTTTCTGCTATAGAACACTTTCTCCGTATGCCATGAGAAATCTGACTCGGATTCATATACTCTTATGTCAGAGTCGTGAGATTTTTCTACTAAGTTTATCGCTGAGACTGGTCAATGAAAGAGAGCAAGAACCCAGTACAACACCTCATACACCAGCGCCCCCCCCCCTGGTAATCCTATATTGCCAAATATCGGCCACATGACAGGAACCTGTCTCCGTCGGCAACGATTCCCGATACCTCGGCCAGTCTGTTTCAATATTTGGCCAATCTGCCCTAACCCCCCCACCCCCACCCCACTCCCCAAACCACAAGATTAATAGTCCCGGCCTGCAGCACTCGGTGCTTGCGTGTTATTTTCTTTTTTAATTTACTTTCTACTATTTCTTCACTTCATTTTTTTAAATTTTCTTTTCCTTTTCTTTTTTTTTCTTTTTAAAAAAAAATGTGTTTTGGTCTTTCCTTTTTATATGGGCACTTTTTATTTATTGATCTATCTCTCTATCTCTCTCTCTCTGTGTCTGTGTCTCTCTCTATAAATCTCTCCCTCCTTCTCTCTCTCTCCACCCTACAAACCCATCACTTCCTCACCCCATCGCACTCCCAAACAAAGTAGGTTGTACATGAGATCCATCTAACAAGGTCGATGACGTCATTTCTAAGTTTTAAGTCGAGTGGAATCTAGATCACAAATTGTAAATTATACTAACTAAGAGCTGTGTGCCTTATACTGAAGTATCTTCAAGAACATCATATAATTGATCTGTGTATGCATGTCGTAGAGGCTCGCCAAATTAACTTTTTTTCAAAAAGGTTGTGCACTTTTTGAAACGTTGTTCTGAAACCGGTGTCGTACTTAAATCCTTCATATTAACTTCTCTTTCGTTCGTGGCTGGCTGGCGGGCAAAATCTTCCGACGGCTAATTGACCCACTTCTCGTCAACCTATCGAGCGGAAACTTGGCGCATAGAATTGTTGTCGATGAATACACATTCAAACAAAGTTTCAGCCCCCCCCCCCAACTCCCCCCCTCCTCCAATAATCCTCCACATATCGAAAGTACGTTTGGTGAGTAGTATTTTCTTATTTTTTTTTTTAAATTGTGGGAAACACAAATCTGCAGTTTAAAAGTGGGTGGGTCATAAGACTATTAATATAGTTCAAGAACGTGAAAAAAATGTGCGATTGCGAGCCTTGGGGAGGGGAGCACTAATTGGGATTCTTTTTAAAGTGTGTTACTTGTTTGCATGTTTCGTCAAATTTTCAGTCCCCCCCCCCCCCGGCCCACTTTGCACCATATTACATTTTATACGAAAAACTTTGTTTTTATGGGTTGTTTAATTTAGTTCTAGCATCTCAGAGAGTTCCTTCCAATCTCATGCAAAATATTAAACAAATCACTGGTCTTACCCTTTCTACCCTTCCCACAAAAATCAAAACTTTACCCCACAAATCTCCAGCCGTCTGCTCCCAGCACGTGATCAATTAGTTCCCAGCAGTCAACAGTGGAGTTAGACCGTAAGCCATTAATTGCACTTGTGTCGTGACGAGACAAATACATGGCGGTCACTCCCGTCTGCTCTTTGGCCTCTTCTGGATGTCCGACCAACTGTATGAGCTGCAAGTCCGACCAACTGTATGAGCTGCAAGTCCGACCAACTGTATGAGCTGAATGTCCGACCAACTGTATGAGCTGCAAGGCCGACCAACTGTATGAGCTTGATGTCCGACCAACTTTATGAGCGGAATGTCCGACCAACTATATGAGCTGAATGTTCGACCAACTGTATGAGCGGAATGTCCGACCAACTGTATGAGCTGAATGTCCGACCAACTGTATGAGCTTGATGTCCGACCAACTGTATGAGCTGAATGTCCAACCAACTGTATGAGCTGAATGTCCGACCAACTGTATGAGCGGAATGTCCGACCAACTGTATGAGCTGAATGTCCGACCAACTGTATGAGCTGGATGTCCGACCAACTGTATGAGCTGAATGTTCGACCAACTGTATGAGCTGAATGTCCGACCAACTGTATGAACTGGGTGTCTGACCAACTGTATGAGATCAATGTCTGACCAACTGTATGAACTGGATGTCCGACCAACTGTATGAGATCAATGTCTGAAAGATTGTATGAGCTGAATGTCCGACCAACTGTATGAGCTGAATGTCTGACAAACTGTATGAGCTGAATGTCCGACCAACTGTATGAACTGGATGTCCGACCAACTGTATGAGCTGCAAGTCTGACCAACTGTATGAGCTGAATGTCCGAACAACTGTATGAGCTTGATGTCCGACCAACTGTATGAGCGGAATGTCCGACCAACTGTATGAGCTGAATGTCCGACCAACTGTATGAGCAGGATGTCCGACCAACTGTATGAGCTGAAAGTCCGACCAACTGTATGAGCTGAATGTCCGACCAACTGTATGAGCAGAATGTCCGACCAACTGTATGAGCTGAATGTCCGACCGACTGTATGAGCTGGATGTCCGACCAACTGTATGAGGTGGATGCTCGACCAACTGTATGAGCTGAATGTCCGACCAACTGTATAAGCTTGATGTCCGACCAACTGTATGAGCGGAATGTCCGACCAACTATATGAGCTGAATGTCATACCAACTGTATGAGCTGGATGTCCGACCAACTGTATGAGCTGAATGTCCGACCAACTGTATGAGCTGGATGTCCGACCAACTGTATGAGGTGGATGCTCGACCAACTGTATGAGCTGCAAGGCCGACCAACTGTATGAGCTTGATGTCCGACCAACTTTATGAGCGGAATGTCCGACCAACTATATGAGCTGAATGTCCGACCAACTGTATGAGCGGAATGTCCGACCAACTGTATGAGCTGAATGTCCGACCAACTGTATGAGCTTGATGTCCGACCAACTGTATGAGCGGAATGTCCGACCAACTGTATGAGCTGAATGTCCGACCAACTGTATGAGCTTGATGTCCGACCAACTGTATGAGCTTGATGTGCGACCGACTGTATGA
Source organism: Omphiscola glabra (assembly GCA_964017045.1). NCBI lineage: Eukaryota > Metazoa > Mollusca > Gastropoda > Lymnaeidae > Omphiscola > Omphiscola glabra. Next base: position 6,213,989 of record OZ024796.1, read on the forward strand.
GCTGGATGTCCGACCAACTGTATGAGGTGGATGCTCGACCAACTGTATGAGCTGAATGTCCGACCAACTGTATGAGCTTGATGTCCGACCAACTGTATGAGCTGAATGTCCAACCAACTGTATGAGCTGAATGTCCGACCAACTGTATGAGCGGAATGTCCGACCAACTGTATGAGCTGAATGTCCGACCAACTGTATGAGCTGGATGTCCGACCAACTGTATGAGCTGAATGTTCGACCAACTGTATGAGCTGAATGTCCGACCAACTGTATGAACTGGATGTCTGACCAACTGTATGAGATCAATGTCTGACCAACTGTATGAACTGGATGTCCGACCAACTGCATGAGATCAATGTCTGACCGATTGTATGAGCTGAATGTCCGACCAACTGTATGAGCTGAATGTCTGACAAACTGTATGAGCTGAATGTCCGACCAACTGTATGAACTGGATGTCCGACCAACTGTATGAGCTGAATGTCCGACAAACTGTATGAGCTGGATGTCCGACCAGCTGTATGAGCTGGATGTCCGACCAACTGTATGAGCTGAATGTCGGACCAACTGTATGAGCTGAATGTCCGACCAACTGTATGAGCTGAATGTCCGACCAACTGTATGAACTGGATGTCCGACCAACTGTATGATCTGAATGTCCGACCAACTGTATGAAATTGACGTCCGACCAACTGTATGAAGTGGGCCTCGTACTGTTGGATATTGCCAACTTGATGCTGCTAATTTACCTACAAAACTCATTGACACGAGACAAAAATTAAAGTTTTTAACTTTTAAATCTGACGACCTTGAAATCTGCTGTTGGAAATGTGGGTGGGGTTTCGAGACAGTCATTTCCTTTTCCGGTACCAAATTTTGATTTAAAACCTCAAAGGAAAGAGGCAGATTTTGTTTTTATTTGATGTTTTTAGAAAGAGTAACTGGCGACATTGCCAAATAGTACATAATTCTTTTCCCCCCAAAAACATAACAGCGAAACTTAAATCAATTCTTTTGTTATAACTCGATTTCAAAATGACATTAGCGTATTTTTATCAGAACCTACCTCTGGATATGATGGCTAATACGGACATGTGTGTGTTCATGTCCCATGCGTTCATTTCCCATACGTTCATTTCCCATACGTTCATTTCCCATACATTCATGTCCCATACGTTCATGTCCCATACGTTCATGTCCAATACACTCACCTCTCTGAGCCATTATTTTTCTACCCCATCTCGTTGAGCCTATCAGTCTATGGTCAGTCCATTGGGTCAGTCCGTAGATTGCCTCTGCCACACAAGATGACCAGTGCGCGGCTAGTGATCACCTCGACCGCTAGCCTGCAGCCCCCGAGATTAGCTCACCGCCGATTTAGAGTGTACGGGCCGAGAATGAGAGGCTAAATAACTCTGTATATGCCCGATCACGAGTTCTGGAGATTCTGGTTACACAAGACCCCCGTCCCCACCCAGTGTTTAATATCGCACACTGGGACGAACAGCGGCATCCAGAGATTATCCACTCTGTGTTATTAAAGGCAAATAATTCGTGCGCGTGAATATTTACATATTTTCCGAATTGGGTTAGAACAAATTGAATTTACCTTAATAAACATGTTAAAAATAGACATATTTGTCATTGGAAACCTGCCAAACTTTTCTTATATTTTTGACCTATCTTCTGTTTACTTCACTATCAATATATTCCATGAGAGTTTCTTCTATTTTATACAGCCGTAACTATATGGGCGGCAGTGTTGTTAGGGAAGATGGAGGGAGCCAGCTGAAAGGGAACTGTGATGGTAGGGAAGGTGGAGAGAGCTAGCTATAAGGGAACTGTGGTGTTAGGGAAGATGGAGAGACTTAGCTGTAAGGGAACTGTGGTGTTAGGGAAGAATGAGTTACTAAGGAATTCAATGTAACTAAACGTTTCACTACTTGTACCATGGTCGTGAGATCGATCAGAGAAATGCCCAGAAACCCCTGTGCACTAAATATTTTTGAATCGCGCGGCATTTTTTAACCACGATAAACTATCCATAAATCTGAAATATAAAAAAGTTCAACATTTGTTGTTTATTTTAGTATTATAATCAATCTCTACATAGTATTTAAGTTGTTACTGTTCCCGGAAGCCCCTAGATAAATGTACCACTGTATAAGCTCATCCATTATCTCCGCTCACATACCACCCTCCACGATCATCACCTCCGCTCTTTTCATACAACCACAATCCCCCCCCCCCCCCAACCGATTTTTAAACAGCCAGTTCCAAGTGATGTCTACTAATATGGATGTTCCGTTCAACAGAAATGTCCGCCAAATCCTAGAGGAATCTAACCAACTGAATCCCTAACCACTTTTTGTAGTTTTTTTTTTTACTTTTCTTGTAAAGTGTGGGGGGGGGCATTGTTTTTGGCATCGTTTCTTTTTACATGTTGCACAAAATCAATAGAGCGTGACCTCTGACCCGAGTAATGTGGCGATCGTCGACTTGCTTAACGACTTGTATCCAGCTCCTGTTTTTGTATGTGTGCCGTCAATACAAACTTGGCATCAAAGAGCAAGAATTATGGACAATCCTTGTTGGTTTCACGTGTCGTTGTAGACATTTTGTAGAAAGAGATTCAGGGGCGTAGCTAGGTTGAGTGTCGGCACTGGGCGGACAAAGATTTTTGCCTTCCCACATCCACGAAAAAAAAAACTTCAGTTGGACGCAAATGCTTCCCGTCTATAAATGTTAACATTTATCCCAGGGCTGACCACCCCCTCTCCCCCTCTTCTTACGCCACTAAAAAAATAACTTCTTGCAAGTAACATTTTATTTTATTATCTTATTCATGCTAAGATCAGTTCGAACATTTCGAGTGTCTACAAAGTTTCCCATTAAATGCATGTGATTCAGTATTGTTGGAAAACCACATAATAGCACTGGAGAGGTAGCATCATGGAAAAGGGGGATGTCACAAAAGTTATGGACTGAGATGGCTTGACAATGTAGCAATAATTTATTTTAAGCACAACAGAAGTGCAGCCATTTGGGATCATGGTCTTAAAAATCGGATACCAATTCTCCTTCTTTCTGTAATGTGTACAAGGGAGGCATCACCGGGTTTCGGGTATAAGTACTAATGGCATTGGGAAAGATGAATAAGGAAACCAAAAAGTAACTTGGTGACCAGAAATTTGTTTGAAAGAAATTTTGTCGACGGAAATTTGGTCGAACGGAAATTTGGTCGAATCTTTTTTTCAGTTCACACGTTAAAATTTTCGTCAAATTTCTTTTTGAACGCACTATACTATACAGTAAAACAAAAAAATGCGTTCAAACAGAAATTTGACGCAAAATTTTAACGTGTGAACTGAAAAAAAGATTCGACCAAATTTCCGTTCGATCAAATTTCCGTCGATCGATTTTCCGTCGACGAAATTTCTTTCAAACATATTTCCGTATACTGGAAAACCAAAAAGTAACTTGGTATGTAGCTATTTGATCACTATAAAGATGTCCATGCCCTCGACAACGGGACCAAGTCAGTTGAAATAGATAGGTGAGCTTAACGACTTAAAAACTGCCCGGAAAGTCTTCGAGGCAGAGTAATCGGGATGGGAGGTGGGGTACTAAAGATATCACAATAGAATTACTACGGTGGGCAGTGTGAACTACTTATGGCACCGTGTTACTTAAACAGATAGTTGAGCCAGGTATGGGAGAGCGTGTCTCCATCCGGTATTACTTTGACGTTAGGGGCAGGTATTGAGATATCAGAGTAATAGACGTCCAATGATTAGATGCAGGATACAAGTTTAGAAAACAGGATACAAGCTGTGTTTGGTTGTAGTTAGGGCAGTTAAGGGGTGACTGTGTGAAACAGTTTGGTTGTAGTTAGTGCTGGGGGGGGGTGACTGTGTGAAACAGTTTGGTTGTAGCTAGTGCTGGGGGGAGTGACTGTGTTAAACAGTTTGGTTGTAGTTAGTTCTGGGGGTGGGGCTTTGTGAGACAGTTTGGTTGTAGTTAGTGCTTGGGGGGTGGTGCTGTTTGAGACAGCTGGAACGATCTTAAACGTTTTTTTTCAAAATAACAAACATAAGAATGTGTGGTCAAATAAATTCTACATGGCGTTTGTTTCTTCTGATGAACATCCATCTCCATTGGGTCATCCAGTTACGTGGCGAGAGGCGATTTGCTGTCTAGGGAACCAGCTTATACTTCTAAAAATAAAAACACAGGCCTTGTGTTTTCGCCTTGCAAGGTCTACAGTCGTCACCGTCACATTGTGACAGACGGACGCCGGAAAAAACGGCATCGTAAACAGAGGTGCAAAATGCAATATTTTGCAGCCATAACAATGGGGATACAACATATGTTGTAGTTCTTTGATGAAAAATTATAAAATATGCAATAATAATTAAAAAGTGCTAACGAGCCATAACCAGATGGGGTGTCCATTGAGAGAGCCATATCCCATTTAAGGAAGTCACAAGAAATAAATGAATGTGCTACAGTGTAGCCAGGAACTGAGAGAAATCAAACCAATGTGAGAAAAGGAAAGTGGTTTCCCGTACAGAAGATTAGTCCCCACCGTTAGCGAGGCCATCGGGGTACTTACTTCCGGTTTCACTCAACAAAAATGAAATGGATCGCACAGGTCGATCTTTCCACCGACCCCTAAAATTGAATTTGTTAGGCGGGGTAACAGTCCCCGTCGATGGCGAGTTACGGCCCCTGTCCGCTGTGACATTAAGATAGAGAAGGGACTTTGGGTCTAAAAGTCTCTGATGGACAACGGAACTCGCGGTGCTCCCCAGATGACAACGTTAGAGGAAATTTGATTACCGAAGGAAGACTGGGTTGATATCAAACCTTGGTTGAGACGAGAATAAACCGCGCCATTAGAAGAGGTTCAACCGCATTACGCTACCAGATCAAACTTTCAGTTATCTAATGTGTGGGTTTTTTTTCTCAGTGTTGTAAGGTAAATGGGGTTTGGGTCCATGTTAACTTAGACCTGTGGTTCTCAACCTTTCTAAGGCTGAGACCCTTCAAATACAGCGATGACCCCCAAAGGGGTCGCGACCCACACGTTGAGAGCCGCTGACGTAGACAGTACTCTTAATATGTATGGGCTTATCATAATTTTTCACTCGTTTACTGAGCGTGAAAGCTGACATTGAGTACTCATCTCCTACTCCTACAACCGGAGTCATGCCCCCCACCCTCCCCCACACTGCCAGGTTGAGAAGCTCTGCCAGTATTGATCTGATCTACATTATTGAAATCTGTCTACCGACTAACAGCTTTCACTTAATTCTGGCGACAGAATAAGAGATGGAGATTTGGGGGGGGGGGGGGGGGGGGGCCATGAGGGAATGGATAATCTCAACTTTAGATTAGTCAAAGGGGGAGTAATCCATCTCCTCCGGTTTTCTGTATGACACAGTTTTATGAGGTCTGTTTCCCACTGACTGTCTCTGTCTCTGTTTTGGGGTACAGTAGTTGAATAGTGTGTTTACATTTGGGTATTTGGGTCGTGAGTTTGGTTGTGAGTGAAGTATTGGGTACATAAGTTTGGTTGTGATTAAAGAATTGTTACATGAATTTGAGGTTGGGCCCTAGTGTAGCAGCAGACGTGACATTTGACGTGGCGTCCAAGAATGCATAGAGATAAAATATGGGACATGCAGATTTATTTCGAGTGATTATCGAGTGATATTACATCCACACAACGTTAACAGCGAGTATGCTAGTCATGGCGTCATCTGCACTTCTATTTGTTGGGGCTGTCATGGTAGGGGTTGTCATGGTACGGGCTGTCATGGTAGGGGTTGTCATGGTACGGGCTGTCATGGTAGGGGTTGTCATGGTACGGGCTGTCATGGTAGGGGTTGTCATGGTAGGGGTTGTCATGGTAGGGGATGTCATGGTACGGGCTGTCGTGGTAAGGGTTGTCATGGTACGGGCTGTCATGGTAGGGGTTGTCATGGTACGGGCTGTCATGGTAGGGGTTGTCATGGTACGGGCTGTCATGGTACGGGCTGTCATGGTAGGGGCTGCCATGGTACGGGCTGTCATGGTAGGGGCTATCATGGTACGGGCTGTCATGGTAGGGGCTGCCATGGTAGGGGCTGTCATGGTAGGGGCTGTCATGGTAGGGGCTGCCATGGTAGGGGTTGTCATGGTAGGGGCTGCCATGGTACGGGCTGTCATGGTAAGGGCTGTCATGGTACGGGCTGTCATGGTAGGGGATGTCATGGTAGGGGCTGTCATGGTAGGGGCTGTCATGGTAGGGGCTGTCATGGTAGGGGCTGCCATGGTAGGGGCTGTCATGGTAGGGGCTGCCATGGTAGGGGTTGTCATGGTAGGGGCTGCCATGGTACGGGCTGTCATGGTAGGGGCTGTCATGGTAGGGGCTGTCATGGTAGGGGCTGTCATTATAAAGGCTGTCATGGTAGGGGCTGTCATGGTAGGGGTTGTCATGGTAGGGGCTGCCATGGTAGGGGTTGTCATGGTAGGGGCTGTCATGGTAGGGGTTGTCATGGTAGGGGTTGTCATGGTAGGGGTTGTCATGGTACGGGCTGTCATGGTAGGGGCTGCCATGGTAGGGGCTGCCATGGTAGGGGCTGCCATGGTAGGGGTTGTCATGGTAGGGGCTGCCATGGTAGGGGTTGTCATGGTACGGGCTGTCATGGTACGGGCTGTCATGGTAGGGGCTGCCATGGTACGGGCTGTCATGGTAGGGGCTATCATGGTACGGGCTGTCATGGTAAGGGCTGTCATGGTACGGGCTGTCATGGTAGGGGATGTCATGGTAGGGGCTGTCATGGTAGGGGCTGTCATGGTAGGGGCTGTCATGGTAGGGGCTGTCATGGTAGGGGCTGCCATGGTAGGGGCTGTCATGGTAGGGGCTGCCATGGTAAGGGTTGTCATGGTAGGGGCTGCCATGGTACGGGCTGTCATGGTAGGGGCTGTCATGGTAGGGGCTGTCATGGTAGGGGCTGTCATTATAAAGGCTGTCATGGTAGGGGCTGTCATGGTAGGGGTTGTCATGGTAGGGGCTGCCATGGTAGGGGTTGTCATGGTAGGGGCTGTCATGGTAGGGGTTGTCATGGTAGGGGTTGTCATGGTAGGGGTTGTCATGGTATGGGCTGTCATGGTAGGGGCTGCCATGGTAGGGGCTGCCATGGTAGGGGCTGCCATGGTAGGGGCTGCCATGGTAGGGGTTGTCATGGTAGGGGCTGTCATGGTAGGGGTTGTCATGGTAGGGGTTGTCATGGTAGGGGTTGCCCTGGTAGGGGCTGTCATGGTAAGGGCTGTCATGGTAGGGGCTGTCATGGTAGGGGCTGTCATGGTAGGGGTTGCCATGGTAGGGGCTGTCGTGGTAGGGGCTGCCATGGTAGGGGTTGCCATGGTAATGAATGATGCTGATCTGGCAGTCTTAGAATATGAGTGAATGATGCCGCGTCGTTTGCTTCTAAAATGTACAACTGTCGTCTGGTGGCTGACGGTATAGATATACGGGTATCAATGTAGGTCAGCGTTTCCAAAACTTCTAAGCCAATCTGACCTGCCTGGACACGTTTTGAAATTGTATCAGGGACCGGTGCCAGATTTATTAAATGCATTTGTTTAAATAAACAATAAATATTCTCTATGTGCGTACCTAAACTTAAGGCTCGCAGATGTCCCGGTCCACAGACAAGCAAACGTTGATGTAGCGAGTACGGATATAAATGTAGAGTGTACGAGGTAAAGTTCAACAATCTGTGCTGGGCAGGAATGGAGTATGGGTAGGGATAACCAGGGGCGTCTATACCCACTAAGAGATGGAAAGCAACCCTCCTACCTCGGGACCGTATTTTTATTTTGTTCTCAATTATTTTTTTTCCTGGATAAATTCAAAATCTGGCGGGGGTGGGGGTTGTTATTAACCACCACCAAAATAATATTGAAGCAGCTACCACCTTCACCCCCCTGTGGAGACTCCCCTGGGGCAAACATGTTATAAATATATAGTAAAATAAAACGTTTAAAAACTCTAATAAGTGGTTCCTTTTTAACGTTTTTTTTTTCTTATTTTGTTCCAGTTTATACAAGGAGCGACATTTTCCCAGCTGAATCCCAGCCCAGAAGCCCAGGGAAAAGCTCTGACACAGATCATTGGACAGTTCAACATGAAGCAGACGGCTGTGATAGTGGAGGACACTCGTCTGGCAGACGGATTCCTGTCCGGGGTGCGGAATGTCATCAAACTGAGGAGACAGGATGTCTTCAACGTAATAGCCCTGGACATGAACATAGGGTAAGTTAACTGCAGGCTGCGCTCCCTGGACATGAACGTAGCGTAAGTTAACTGCAGGATCGCTCCCTGGGCGTGAACATAGGGTAAGTTAACCTTAGCTCCCTGGACATGAACATATGGTAAGTTAACCTTAGCTCCCTGGACATGAACATAAGGTAAGTTAACTGCAGGCTGCGCTGCCTGGACATGAACATATGATAAGTTAACCTTAGCTCCCTGGACATTAACGCCCTATTAAATCATGAACTTTCCTAAGTCAGCTTTTCACAGAACGGTCGTGTCCAATCCAAAACTAAGAATATCCAAACATCCAATATCTGATAAACACAATAGTGATAGTAATAGTGATAGTCATAGTCATAGTGATAGTGATAGTCGTAGTGATAGAGCTTGTGTGATCCATGGTTTTTGTGGCAAATCATCACGCTAGCCCCACAATAAAATACTTCTAGATAGTTGATTTTACACTGTGGGCGACCCTCTAATATATTAGTTAACCAATTTTAATGGCATTTATTCATTTCGCCGATCTCCTCACAAAAAGTTTTGGCCTTTAACCAAAAATTAAGAGACAGTGGCGTAGCTAGAATTTTTTTTTTTTGCCACAGTCACTCAATGAAAAAAAAAACTGCAATTGGCCGAAAATGCCGCCCCCACCATATAAAGAAAAAAATCCCCGGGGAACCATGCCCCCGAAACCCATCCTCGATACGCCACTTTGTGAGTTAATACTGGGAGGAAAAGGCATAAAGGCACTCTAAATGCATCAAGAGAGCACTATGAACACTACACCACAATGAGGGCATCACGAGAGCATCACGGGGGCATCACGAGGGCATTATAAGGGCGCCATCTATGCAGCATGATGCCGTCATGAAAGCACCACGAAGGCACCACGAATGCACTATGAGGGCATCGTGAAGGCACCAGATAAAATTGGCTTCCATAATATATGCTATGAGAGGCTGCAATCCCCCCATTTTTATCTCCCATGAGTCTTCCATTGTCAATGCAGAATTCCGTGGGTCCCACCATTTACAGACTTCAAAAAATCACCTTTAACAAATTAGAGCTACTGAGAGAAAGTTCTAGTGCTCTAATATTAGAAAGTACTAGTGCTCTAATATTAGAAAGTACTAGTGCTCTAATATTAAAACGTACTAGTGCTCTAATATTAGAAAGTACTAGTGCTCTAATATAAGAAAGTACTAGTGCTCTAATATTAGAAAGTACTAGTGCTCTAATATACGAAAGTACTAGTGCTCTAATATAAGAAAGTACTAGATCTCTAATATTAGAAAGTACTAGTGCTCTAATATTAAAACGTACTAGTGCTCTAATATTAGAAAGTACTAGTGCTCTAATATAAGAAAGTACTAGTGCTCTAATATTAGAAAGTACTAGTGCTCTAATATTAATACTATCTTGAAAGTTCCAGGCACTGACAGACCATGTCGTTATGGTGTTAACAATGAAATACTTTTACATTTGCAACAATGCATAATCTCGTGCATGATTTTTCGTTTTCAAATTGCCAGGAATAAAGCTCTAGTCCAGAAGCTGACCGAACTGTCCAACATGGGTTGGAAGGTCATCGTCCTCCATTGCTCGCCTCGCCTTATGCTTAAAGTGGTCACTGCTGCTCTGTCGACACGTCTCTACAACACTGGACACGCCTGGTTTCTCAGTGAGATGGCCTTTAGGTAAGTCTCTACAGCACTAGAGACCGACCGAAAGAGATTTTCTGATTTCGGCCGAAACCAAAAATGGGCCGAAAGTTAAAAATGACTTTCGGCCGAAACCGAAAAAGTTAGATATTTTGAAATTCGTTCACGCATACATCGAAAAATGAATTGGAAAGGTATCAATATTTTACATTTTTTAATTTAAAAATGAGATCATCAGGAATATTAATAACTAAACATCTAATTAATACTTTGGCTTTTATCAATTTAATTTTACAAGTAATTTAAATTTCTTTAAAATGTTTTTGGAAGTATTATGGTAAGAAAAATTTGAACCGGGGGAGAGGGGGGGGGGCAAATTTCATGCTAAATAGATGCTTTGCTTTTGTAATACAATTACAACCTAAAACACATGCCAACAAGAAATAGTGTGGCTCTAATAGAGCCAATTGTCACCTAAAACACATGCCAACAAGAAATATTGTGGCTCTAATAGAGCCAATTGTCACCTAAAACACATGCCAACAAGAAATAGTGTGGCTCTAATAGAGCCAATTGTCACCTAAAACACATGCCAACAAGAAATAGTGTGGCTCTAATAGAGCCAATTGTCACCTAAAACACATGCCAACAAGAAATAGTGTGGCTCTAATAGAGCCAATTGTCACCTAAAACACATGCCAACAAGAAATAGTGTGGCTCTAATAGAGCCAATTGTCACCTAAAACACATGACAACAAGAAATAGTGTGGCTCTAATAGAGCCAATTGTCACCTAAAACACATGCCAACAAGAAATAGTGTGGCTCTAATAGAGCCAATTGTCACCTAAAACACATGACAACAAGAAATAGTGTGGCTCTAATAGAGCCAATTGTCACCTAAAACACATGCCAACAAGAAATAGTGTGGCTCTAATAGAGCCAATTGTCACCTAAAACACATGCCAACAAGAAATAGTGTGGCTCTAATAGAGCCAATTGTCACCTAAAACACATGCCAACAAGAAATAGTGTGGCTCTAATAGAGCCAATTGTCACCTAAAACACATGACAACAAGAAATAGTGTGGCTCTAATAGAGCCAATTGTCATCTAAAACACATGACAACAAGAAATAGTGTGGCGCTAATAGAGCCAATTGTCACCTAAAACACATGCCAACAAGAAATAGTGTGGCTCTAATAGAGCCAATTGTCACCTAAAACACATGCCAACAAGAAATAGTGTGGCTCTAATAGAGCCAATTGTCACCTAAAACACATGCCAACAAGAAATAGTGTGGCTCCAATTGAGCCAATTGTCACCTAAAACACATGCCAACAAGAAATAGTGTGGCTCTAATAGAGCCAATTGTCACCTAAAACACATGCCAACAAGAAATAGTGTGGCTCTAATAGAGCCAATTGTCACCTAAAACACATGACAACAAGAAATAGTGTGGCTCTAATAGAGCCAATTGTCACCTAAAACACATGCCAACAAGAAATAGTGTGGCTCTAATAGAGCCAATTGTCATCTAAAACACATGCCAACAAGAAATAGTGTTGCTCTAATAGAGCCAATTGTCACCTAAAACACATGCCAACAAGAAATAGTGTGGCTCTAATAGAGCCAATTGTCAACTAAAACACATGCCAACAAGAAATATTGTGGCTCTAATAGAGCCAATTGTCACCTAAAACACATGCCAACAAGAAATAGTGTGGCTCTAATAGAGCCAATTGTCACCTAAAACACATGCCAACAAGAAATAGTGTGGCTCTAATAGAGCCAATTGTCACCTAAAACACATGCCAACAAGAAATAGTGTGGCTCTAATAGAGCCAATTGTCAACTAAAACACATGCCAACAAGAAATAGTGTGGCTCTAATAGAGCCAATTGTCACCTAAAACACATGCCAACAAGAAATAGTGTGGCTCTAATAGAGCCAATTGTCACCTAAAACACATGCCAACAAGAAATAGTGTGGCTCTAATAGAGCCAATTGTCACCTAAAACACATGCCAACAAGAAATATTGTGGCTCTAATAGAGCCAATTGTCACCTAAAACACATGACAACAAGAAATATTGTGGCTCTAATAGAGCCAATTGTCACCTAAAACACATGCCAACAAGAAATATTGTGGCTCTAATAGAGCCAATTGTCACCTAAAACACATGCCAACAAGAAATATTGTGGCTCTAATAGAGCCAATTGTCACCTAAAAATCCGTTTTAAAGGTTACAAAATGAGACCACGCGTCTTCACGGTTATCGTCGTACAAATTTTTTTGTGTTTTCATAAAAAGCTGGGAGGACATCACTGTATTAATAGTTAGCCTATTACCAACTCATTATTCTTTCCATACTGGTGACGTCATTATTTAGTTCGGCGACCAACATCGCTCACCCCCATAGATAAGGGAATTTTATTTTTTTTACACCGGGTCTCTTTAAATTGTGGCTCTGACGGGTCTCGACTGATAATCGCAAAAAAACTTCTAAATTGGTCGCCTAAATCATAAAGTATACAGGTCTGCAGTGGGCCTACTACATATTTATTATACGAAGCCATTCTACATACACACACGTGTTATTTCGTCAATAACAATGTTTATGGTAATGATGAATTTCAAGAAATGAATCAATTAAAAAAGCCCAGATTTACTCTTTTTTTTTTTTTAAATAAAGCAAAAATAATAATGGAAATATTACCATTTATTCGATTATTCAATATTATTCATATTTGACTATGATAACATTGATGATCATGATAATGATAAATCAAAATGAATATCACAAATGAATGAATCGAATAAACCTAGTGTTCCATATTTTACTTTCGAAAAAAATGTAAAAGAAAAATTATCACCACTTGTGTCTGATGGAGAAATTCAGGGGGTTGTGATGTAAACAATACAGTATATATATTCACTAAACAGAGCAACCTAAGATGTATGTTGAGATTTATGTTGAGATCTGTGTTCATGTGTAATTTGAGATTTCCATTGATATGTATGTAGAGATGTTTGATGAGATTTATGCTATGTAGAGAAAGCTTCTCACTTAGAGGAGGGGGGCCAGAAAAAGGATGTAAAAATGGGGCGGTGACCCCATATATTTTGAGAACTATAATATCGTATTTTAACGGGATTTTTAACGTGATTCAACGGGATTTAACGTGATTATACAATAACATGTAGCACGCCAAAGAGAAGAAATTAACAGGAGTTTATCATAAAAAATTAGTCATTGAATTATTTTAAGGGACTTTTGTGCTTACATATTGAAATATGCTTGTAGACATTTAAATTATTTCCATAATCTAATTCTCAAAAGTCTCCCCAAATGTTTAATATGACAGGTGTCTTACTTAAGCGTTTGGTAAAATATTTATTCTTTTCTAGTGTATCACCGACCCCCCCCCCCCCACCCCAGACTTGTTACTGCTTCACATGAACTGGATTCACCCATGTCAACGATTGCATGCGTTTTAACAGACAATAATTATTTTTTTTAATTAGTTGTTAGTTGTTGTTTTTTGTCCATTCAGTTTTTCTTAAATTTAAACGAGCAAATGTCTTGGTAGAGGAAAAATCAACTACAACAGAACATCGATTATCCGAAACACCGGTTTTCCGATCCGGCAATTACATTTTTATTTTATTTTGTATTTTTATTATTACTTTTATTCCTATAGTACGCAATGAACACACAATGAACACACAATGAACACACAATGAACACGCAATGAACACGCAATGAACACGCAATGAACACGCAATGAACACACAATGAACACACAATGAACACACAATGAACACACAATGAACACGCAATGAACACGCAATGAACACGCAATGAACACGCAATGAACACGCAATGAACACGCAATGAACACGCAATGAACACGCAATGAACACGCAATGAACACGCAATGAACACGCAATGAACACGCAATGAACACGCAATGAACACGCAATGAACACGCAATGAACACGCAATGAACACGCAATGAACACGCAATGAACACGCAATGAACACGCAATGAACACGCAATGAACACGCAATGAACACGCAATGAACACGCAATGAACACGCAATGAACACGCAATGAACACGCAATGAACACGCAATGAACACGCAATGAACACGCAATTAACACGCAATGAACACGCAATGAACACGCAATGAACACATAATGAACACACAATGAACACACAAAGAACACACGACAGAGCATTGGTATAAAATTCAACAGAAAATAATTTCGAACCTTGTGACATAATCCCAAAAAAAAAAAAATCAAATTTGAAACAACGGAATATTGATGATTACTGTACATAGTGTACATAGTGTACATAGTGTACATAGTGTACATAGTGTACAGTAAAATAAAGCGCCATATGTGTACATGTACATGATGGAATATGTTGGACTCTCCGCTCTAACATCTTTAACGAAAGATTTCCTTGGTGGTGATCGGTTAGCCGAATAATTGGTTATCCAAGCTACACCCCACACCCACCCCCCCCCCCACCCCCACGGCCCTAGCTAGTTCTGATAATCGAAGTTCAACTATTTTTATTTTAAAAAGAGTGACTTCCCTTGTCAATCCAATCACATCCGGGATACATCTAAAATATCCTAAACCTAACACGGTCCCAAACGGCTGTGATTTATCCTATTTGCTCCTTCGAGGGGTTGGGGGTTAAAGGTGTTAAATTGATGTCCCCCCCCCCCCAAAACGACATGAGAAAGTGGAGTGCAGTTTTTTAAATCGAAATTCCCACACTGTACAGAAAGTGCCCTAGAAGAATTCATCGCATGGAATGTGCTTTTATAATTTATCGAGTCCACTGATTACTCAATGCAATGTAGATGGTGTGTGAGTCGTTGTGTTAACCAAGGGGGTGTAGAGGAGGGGGTTCCTGGGGCCATGGTAATTTCGTTGTCTTGACGGGGGCCGGGGGGGTGGGTAAGATAGTTGTAATGACGGGGGCATGGGGTTTAGGTAAGTTACTTGTAAAGACGGGGGCAGGGGCATAGGTAGGTTAGTTGTAATGCTGTGGACAAGGGGCATAGGGCAGTCAGTGTTAAATGCCCAAATCAAAAGAGCAACAGCAACTACGTGAAACATGACCTTGAAAATTGTGTTGTACAGAATTAGACCGTCTTAAAATAAATCGTCATCGTTCAGAAAATCAACTAGGGTCAACTTGAGATAAGTCTCAGTGTTTTAAGGTATTGATATTTATACATTTGCAATGTTCTGTTTGGGTTAGGCTAAGTATATAAATATCTATAGTTTCTCGTTTTAATTCGTCCATGTTCTTGCTGCCACAAAAACATTTTTAATTTACGTCCCTTGTCTATGTTTCTATTTGACAGACCCAAGATACAACATGGCCATGCAGTTCTGTTTAAATATTCCTTTTAAAAACAATTAACAAAATATTTCTCGTATTTTTAAAATACCTACAGAATTATCGATTTAAAAAAACAAGTAGAAGACAAAGACGTTTTTAAAAACTAAATTAAGTTCTACAGCTGTTTCAACTAAACCCACCAACATCTTTAGAACCGCTGTTCTGATTTCCTGGCATCCAGATATTATATTGAATATACTTTGGAGAGAGGGAATTTCGGCCAGGGTGTTTTTTTTT
Organism: Omphiscola glabra; assembly: GCA_964017045.1. NCBI lineage: Eukaryota > Metazoa > Mollusca > Gastropoda > Lymnaeidae > Omphiscola > Omphiscola glabra. The sequence continues at coordinate 6,229,628 of OZ024796.1, forward strand.
TTCCCTCCTTATCCAGTGTTGACACTAGTTCAAGCGCCGAAATATTGTACAAGTAAATAAAGCGTCGCTGCTTTCACAGCTCACGCGTCGTCTGCACTTCAAATATCTGCAGACGAGATCCTTCGTGGTTGTCACATTTAGAAGATGGCAGAAAGTGGATAGATTTTCATCAAATATGGCAGAGGGGAGGGTGTACTGATGGGATGCGGGTTGGGATGGGGGGGGGAGGTTGATGACGTTGGGGGTGTTGATGGGTTAGAGTTTGGAGAGGTCGTGGCTGGTTTGAAAAAGAGTGAATCAAGTCACATGGTACTGGGGGTGAGGCGGGTAGCTGGCGGGAGCGGACTCTTGTGAGTCATATCATACCGGAAGTGGACGGCGCTACTCAATCAGCATAAATCATCTCTACGATATTGTGAAAAGGGACAGGGGCTTGGGGGGGGGGGAGTTGTCTTTAAGGGGGGGGGGGGTTGTCTTTAGAACGCGAGGAGCGAAGCTTAACGATTGGTGTGTAGACCAGGGGTCACGTGATTGAGACAATCAAACGATGGAAATTCTTGATATGGTGATGGATGCATCCCTCACAATCGCACTTCATTGTACCGATGACTTAATTTAAATCATCGGATATGGATGACTAACAATTGAAAGGGAGTCGGGTCCTTGGTTACCAACTATGTAAATATATTTGTTAGGTTTCTAGGAGAATGTTTTGAAAGCTGCCATAGTTATAGTGGGGAGGGGGGGGGGGGAAGATGCCAAAGTATTCATACATTTACGTTTACAGTCAACAACAGTGCAGACGTGTAGAGAATAATTCATAACTTTTTATGGTATTTCTTTGTTGGCCTCTGAGGACGATCAAGTCTGACAAAACAGTGAGTCTCATATTGTAGCAGTGATTGTGATCACGTTTGTCCACTGAATAATCAGTCAATCAACTGTCCATTCTAATCAACCAAACCTTCCATTTTACTAGACTTTAAATATGTATGCACCAATCTATGCTTACCTTGAACAATCACTCAGATGTTTGCACATATTTCTATACTCGCTGTCACCATCACCCAACTGGTCCAACATCCTTCTCCGAGTGTGTTCCTGCTTCCAGCGTTTTGCAAAAGAACTTCCGAAATTAAGTTTGGGCGGACCAGTGGAATAGTTTTGAAACTGCATGAGTCACCCTTGCCGGATTTATTAATTATATTTTCTTTCTATTTTGCCATAAATATTTATGTTGTGTGGACCGGTGACGTAAGGCTCGCGGTAGGTGCCTGTCCGTGGATCCCAATTTGGGGAACACTTCTCTGTTCAACTCATTAGCCTCTTTTTTTTAAATAGTCCTCGAATAACGATGACGTCATCAACACATTTTTTTTTTTTTCATTCCTGGTGGTTCTCGTTGCATTAAAACAACTGGGAAATTTAGTTAAAGCCAATAATTGCTGTAACTCGGGGTGGGAAACATTTTCATAGGCCGCATGTATTTCGCACACCCCTCCTTTTAATGTGATCTTTCCCGACAAGCTGCATGGTCTAAATTTTGTGTCTTCGTGTTTTATGATCTCGTTTCGCTCTGTGAACATGATTCTAATATCCGAATGTGTGGCTCTTATATTCAAATGCAGAAAATTTATTAACGTTCACTTGAGATTTGATTATATACGTCGGCTGATTCTAATAAGCAGTGATTCCACTAAACGGCGCCTTCTGTAGAATGTGTGTTGTCCGGGGGGGGGGGGGGGGGGCTCAAACATTTGTGCAGTTTTCGAATGACATTGTAATAAGATTGCTTGAAGCAAATATTACTAAAACTTGTATTATCTTTATGCTATATGTGATATGGTTGACCTATTTTGTGATGTTGTTGACCTATTTTGTGATGTGGCTGACTTCCGTAAAAACCTGTTCACAATTTAAACACAATTTCTTCAGATAGAATTACGTGCAGGCAATATCTGATGTAATTCATTGTCCTAAAAAAGTTAGGTAGCATAGTCAACAACACATAGCTCGTGTAGTATAGTTTTAACAAAAGTTGAACACTAATCAAAAGCTGAACACTAATAACGGTGATTAGGTGCAGATATCTAGCCTTTCCTGTAGACTACATATCAATACAACAATTTAAGAGGGTTGGTCTCTGTCTTTAACTGTCTTTTGCTGTCGAAGGCTTTTGGGCGAAACGTTCACTTTCTGCTTCTGTTCTTCCTCAGTTTTTCCTCTACCCTTTGTATACTTCTTATCGCTTCAACCGTATTTTTCTTGTAACGATTATAAACTCAATAATACACGTATTCAAACATTTTCCAAGTGAGTTCAATCTTTCCATTACGTATCATTCTTATCCCAAGTTTTCATTTAATTGAATTGTTGGTTTTTACATTGGTTTCTGTTTTGTTTTTTGTTTTTTTGGTTGGGGGGGGGGGGTTTCTACATTCTCTCCTGTTGATTACTTTATATAATTTTTCGCCCCCCAGCCGTGACCCGGATGTGATCACCCAACTACCGGAAGGCCTGTTGGCCATTGAAAGCTTCTGGCTCGGTGGCGTCTCTGACGTCATGGTCAAAGCATTCGATCATCTCACGGACACTCTGACGTCACTCCACGACCGTGACGACCTGGGCAGCGACCAGTTAGTGCCTTATGTTACATACAACATGACCGGTCGGAGTCGAATACAAAAAGATATTTACGGTTTTAGATATAGTTCACAATTTGCAATTAATTTTCAAAGGTAATTTGTTGTTGGTTTGTTTTTGATGTAGTATTTTTTTTTTGTTTCTTTGTTGTTGTTTTTCATTGTTTTTATTTTGTTGGCTCTCCGTGATAGGGGTGGATGCTGCAAGGTGAGAGAATTTTGTTTCAATGATCCCCTGATCCACTATCATTTAGCATGAGTTCCTAGCTGCTAGACGTAAAACGTTTGTGGTAATTTTAGATGCTAGATGGGAACAGTTTGTGGTGGTCCTAGGTGCTAGATGGGAACAGTTTGTGGTGGTCCTAGGTGCTAGATGGGAACAGTTTGTGGTGGTCCTAGGTGCTAGATGGGAACAGTTTGTGGTGGTCCTAGGTGCTAGACGGGAACAGTTTGTGATAGTCCTAGGTGCTAGACGGGAACAGTTTGTGATAGTCCTAGGTGCTAGATAGGAACAGTTTGTGGTGGTCCTAGGTGCTAGATGGGAACAGTTTGTGGTGGTTCTAGGTGCTACATGGGAACAGGTTGTGGTGGTCCTAGGTGCTAGATGGGAACAGTTTGTGGTGGTCCTAGGTGCTAGATGGGAACAGTTTGTGGTGGTCCTAGGTGCTAGATGGGAACAGTTTGTGGTGGTCCTAGGTGCTAGACGGTAACAGTTTGTGATAGTCCTAGGTGCTAGACGAGAACAGTTTGTGATAGTCCTAGGTGCTAGATGGGAACAGTTTGTGGTGGTCCTAGGTGCTAGATGGGAACAGTTTGTGATAGTCCTAGGTGCTAGATGGGAACAGTTTGTGGTGGTCCTAGGTGCTAGATGGGAACAGTTTGTGATAGTCCTAGGTGCTAGACGGGAACAGTTTGTGATAGTCCTAGGTGCTAGACGGGAACAGTTTGTGGTGGTCCTAGGTGCTAGACGGGAACAGTTTGTGATAGTTCTAGGTGCTAGACGGGAACAGTTTGTGATAGTTCTAGGTGCTAGACGGGAACAGTGGTCCTAGCCTCTAGACTGAAAGACCATGTATTAAATATATGAAAAGACTTTGTATTACATTTGAAAAGACCTTGTTTTATTTTTGAAAAGACCTTGTATTATATTTGAAAAGACTTCGTAGTATCTTTGAATAGACCTTTTATTGGATTGTCTCAATGACCTGAACGATTTCGTTCAAATAATTCTAAAGAACTATTTCTCACATGTATCAAGATCCAAACAAAAATATTCCCAATTTCATTTTTAAAAAAAAAAGATAACTGAATCTGATCAAAAAATTGATCTTGCACTTTTAGTTCTATCAGTTATTAGTTGATACCTGAAAACGCCAATTATTTTCTTTTTTTTATCATTTGAAAATTCTAAATGCATAACCTTGTTTTATAACAATACACGTGAAACATCGGACAACGGTCTTTGATATCTACTAGCGTAAGTGAAGGCGTGTCTTCTTAGTTACACTCTGGGGATAATTCCATTGGTGATTCCCCCTAAGCGTTACTGCCTCCTTACAGTATGAAACAACCAAGTGTATTTGTGTGTTCATGAATTCAGATGTCTGCAAGCTTCTCTTTGCTGTTGGACAAACTCCTCGTACGAAGATGATGATGGGGATGGTGATGATGACCTTACCACGGATGACAGTGAGAAGGTGTACATCAAAGGGGCCAATGTTGAGGAGTTCTTTGACGAGGTGAGGCAGAACCAGGGGCCGGCCTTCTACCTCGTCAACACCGTAGCAGACGACTCGGGGAATCGTATGTGGGCCAAGGTCGGTTACATCACGGCCAGCGGCAGACGTGATCTCAGGACCGTCTTGTGGCCAGGTACAAACCGTAACTGTTAAGATCGGTCGGAAAACATATATATGAACAAAAATAATTTTATGGTTGGGGGTCACCACAGTAAGAGGAACTGTATTAATGGGACCTGTATCAGGAAGGTTACGAACCAGAGGTTTAGAGTTTTATAACAAGAAATACAGCACCAATGGGCCCATTAGTTAAACTGGGTTCAAATTATTAAGTCACCATTGTATTTCTTGCATGCTTACCGTTATTTTTCAACCATATCTAAACATGCAGTCCATCTTTGTTCTGGCATCAGGACACAACATCTACGGACCATCGTCCAGTTCAGTTAAGACTTACAGGGTCGTGACGCGCCCAGCGGAGCCGTTCGTGTTTGTGACAGACAAAGTGGCCAAGAAGGAGGACTGCTTCGTTGATGTGCCGTGTTTAAAGGTGAGACAAAGTCACAACACGCACTGTCACCATGACGTCCCAGTCACAACACATAATTTCACCATGGCGTCAAAGTCACAACACATACAGTTTTCATGACGACACAGTCACAACACATACTGTCATTATGACGTCAAAGTCACAAAACATACTGTCATGATGAGACTGTTATGTCATAAACATATGGCATATGTGACCAAAGAAACGTTGTCTAGAGGTTAGGTCCCCTTGGCTATAGCCACAGACAAATTTCAGAGTAAAAAAAACTTCTCTCCTTCCAGCTCCTGCAGAGCTGTTGTGTTGTAACTCTACTAGCTCCTAAAGAGCCGATGTGTTGTAATTCTTCTAGCTCCTAAAGAGCTGTTGTGTTGTAATTCTTCTAGCTCCTAAAGAGCTGTTGTGTTGTAATTCTTCTAGCTCCTAAAGAGCCCATGTGTTGTAATTCTTCTAGCTCATAGAGAGCCGATGTGTTGTAATTCTTCTAGCTCCTAAAGAGCCGATGTGTTGTAATTCTTCTAGCTCCTAAAGAGCTGTTGTGTTGTAATTCTTCTAGCTCCTAAAGAGCCCATGTGATGTAATTCTACTAGCTCCTAAAGAGCCCATGTGCTGTAATTCTACTAGCTCCTAGAGAGCCCATGTGTTGTAATTCTTCTAGCTCCTAGAGAGCCGATGTGTTGTAATTCTTCTAGCTCCTAAAGAGCCGATGTGTTGTAATTCTTCTAGCTCCTAAAGAGCCGATGTGTTGTAATTCTTCTAGTTCCTAAAGAGCCGATGTGTTGTAATTCTTCTAGCTCCTAGAGAGCCCATGTGTTGTAATTCTTCTAGCTCCTAGAAAGCCCATGTGTTGTAATTCTACTAGCTCCTAAAGAGCCGATGTGTTGTAATTCTACTAGCTCCTAAAGAGCTGATGTGTTGTAATTCTTCTAGCTCCTAAAGAGCTGATGTGTTGTAATTCTTCTAGCTCCTAAAGAGCTGATGTGTTGTAATTCTTCTAGCTCCTAGAGTGCCCATGTGTTGTAATTCTTCTAGCTCCTAAAGAGCTGTTGTGTTGTAATTCTTCTAGCTCCTAGAGAGCCCATGTGTTGTAATTCTAGTAGCTCCTAGAGAGCCCATGTGTTGTAATTCTTCTAGCTCCTAAAGAGCTGATGTGTTGTAATTCTTCTAGCTCCTAGAGAGCCGATGTGTTGTAATTCTACTAGCTCTTAAAGAGCCGATGTGTTTTAATTCTTCTAGCTCCTAAAGAGCCCATGTGTTGTAATTCTACTAGCTCCTAAAGAGCTGATATGTTGTTATTCTACTAGCTCCTAAAGAGCTGATATGTTGTAATTCTACTAGCTCCTAAAGAGCCGATGTGTTGTAATTCTACTAGCTCCTAAAGAGCCGATGTGTTGTAATTCTACTAGCTCCTAAAGAGCCGATGTGTTGTAATTCTACTAGCTCCTAAAGAGCCGATGTGTTGTAATTCTACTAGCTCCTAAAGAGCCGATGTGTTGTAATTCTACTAGCTCCTAAAGAGCCGATGTGTTGTAATTCTACTAGCTCCTAAAGAGCCGATGTGTTGTAATTCTACTAGCTCCTAAAGAGCCGATGTGTTGAATGAAAAAAAAAACACAAAGTAGTGGAACAGTTCATCAAAATATATTTAATTTTTTTTTTATACATATGTGTTTAAAATCATCAGAAACCACAAAATACTTATATCCATCTAACAAAAATCACTTCTACTCCACTTAACGAAAAAACCACACACTACGTTCGACTCCACTCGTCACTGTCTTGCTCAACACTCCACTCGTCACTGTCTCGCTTAACACTCCACTCTTCACTGTCTCGCTCAACACTCCACTCGTCACTGTCTCGCTCAACACTCCACTCGTCACTGTCTCGCTCAACACTCCACTCGTCACTGTCTTGCTCAACACTCCACTCGTCACTGTCTCGCTCAACACTCCACTCGTCACTGTCTTGCTCAACACTCCACTCGTCAATGTCTTGCTCAACACTCCACTCGTCACTGTCTTGCTCAACACTCCACTCGTCACTGTCTCGCTCAACACTCCACTCGTCACTGTCTTGCTCAACACTCCACTCGTCACTGTCTCGCTCAACACTCCACTCGTCACTGTCTTGCTCAACACTCCACTCGTCAGTGTCTCGCTCAACACTCCACTCCCCTAATTTTTCACACACACCTCCTCACGTGTGTTTTTCCCCCCGACACGCCAAGACGGTCATACATGACCGAGAAAAACTCGTGGGGTATACAGGAAAAATCCACGAACGCTCCCTTAACCTCATCAAAACATACAACAGAAAATGTAAGCACACGCTCTGACCGTGACAGCGCACATTTCTTGATATTCAGTATTTTGTATTGGCGACGTGATTTCTATTATGTTATTGCCGCCTGATCCGTTTATTCATTGTTTGGTTGTCTGACTGATTATTTAATTGTGTGGTTGTCCGACTGATTATTTAATTGTGTGGTTGTCTGACTGATTATTTAATTGTGTGGTTGTCTGACTGATTATTTCAACGAATAAATGATCTTATACTAGCATCCATTGATTAATCAATAAGTGACTGAACGATTGACTGATGGTTCGATTGGAGTAGATATTCTATGGATGCCTGGATTCCTGATACATTCAAATAGAATTGAAACGTTTTTTGGGGTTTTTTTTGTTTCTCCAATTTTTGCCCTTCAGCAATAATTTGATTGTTTCCCTATCATTCAAATCTGATTCGACAAAGCAACACATTGATCTCAGCGTGACACATTGATCTCAGCGTGACACATTGAATCTCAGCGTGACACATTGATCTCAGCGTGATACATTGATCTCAGCGTGACACATTGAATCTATGCGTGACACATTGATCTCAACGTGACACATTGAATCTCAGCGTGATACAGTGATCTCATCGTGACACATTGATCTCAGCGTGACACATTGATCTCAGCGTAACACATCGAATCTCAGCGTGACACATCGAATCTCAGCGTGACACATTGATCTTAGCGTGACACATTGAATCTCAGCGTGACACATTGATCTCAGCTTGACACATTGATCTCAGTGTGACACATTGATCTCAGCGTGACACATTGATATCAGCTTGACACATTGATCTCAGCGTGACACATTGATCTCAGCATGACACATTGATCTCAGCGTGACACATCGAATCTCAGCGTGACACATTGATCTCAGCGTAACACATTGAATCTCAGCGTGACACATTGATCTCAGCGTGACACATTGAATCTCAGCGTGACACATTGAATGTCAGCGTGACACATTGATCTCAGCGCGACACATTGATCTCAGCGCGACACATTGATCTCAGCGCGACACATTGATATCAGCTTGACACATTGATATCAGCTTGACACATAGATCTCAGCATGACACATTGATCTCAGCATGACACATCGAATCTCAGCGTAACACATTGATCTCAGCGTGACACATTGATCTCAGCGTGACACATTGATCTCAGCGTGACACATTGAGCGCAGCGTGACACATCGAATCTCAGCGTGACACATTGAATATCAGCGTGACACGTTGATCTCAGCGTGACACATTGATATCAGCTTGACACATTGATCTCAGCGTGACACATTGATCTCAGCGTGACACATTGATCTCAACGTGACACATTGATCTCAGCGTAACACATTGATCTCAGCGTGACACATTGATCTCAGCTTGACACATTGATCTCAGCGTGACACATTGATCTCAGCGTGACACATTGATCTCAACGTGACACATTGAATCTCAGCGTGACACATTGAATGTCAGCGTGACACATTGATCTCAGCGCGACACATTGATCTCAGCGCGACACATTGATATCAGCTTGACACATTGATTTCAGCGTGACACATTGAATCTCATCGTGACACATTGATCTCAGCGTGACACATTGATCTCAGTGTGACACATTGATCTCAGCGTGACACATTGAGCTCAGCGTGACACATCGAATCTCAGCGTGACATATTGATCTCAGCGTGACACATTGAATATCAGCGTGACACATTGATCTCAGCGTGACACATTGATCTCAGCGTGACACATTGATCTCAGCTTGACACATCTAATCTCAGCGTGACACATTGATCCCAAAGTGACACATCGAATCTCAGCGTGAAACATTAATCTCAGCATGACACATTGATCTCAGCGTGACACATCGAATCTCAGCGTGACACATCGAATCTCAGCGTGACACATCGAATCTCAGCGTGACACATCGAATCTCAGCGTGACATATTGATCTCAGCGTGACACATTGATCTCAGCGTGACACGTTGAATCTCAGCGTGATACATTGATCTCAGATATTAATTTCATCACGTGACTCTCAGGTGGACAACAGTTCTCAAACTCTCCTAGCTGCTGCGGTAGATGACTTCCAGTCTGAGATGCTGGCCATTGGTCAACTATACACTGTCCACTGTTGCAAGGGGATGATCCTCGAAATATTGGATTCTCTGTCCAGAAATCTCAACTTCAAGTAAGGCAATTTTTTATTTTTAGTGTTTCTTAATAAAATCTTCCCAAATCATTAATTATTTTAGTGTTTATCTAAAGCAGCGGTTCTCAACCTGTGGGTCGCAACCCCTTTGGGGGGTCGAGCGACGCTTTCACGGGGGTCGCCTAAGACCATTGGCAAACACCTATACTCTACAGTTATGAAGTGTCAACGAAGATAATTTTGTCGTCGGGGTCGCCATCACGTGAGGAACTGTATTAAGGTGGTCACGGCATTAGGAAGGTTGAGAACCACTGATCTAAAGAGTTATTGAATTTTAAGTTTATTAGTTCTAAAAAATTATTGAAATTTAATTTACGTCAATTGATGCATGTCTCTTAGGTTATATAACTTGATGTCATTCTTAGATTTAAACAGTCATTTCCTTATTTGTATACTTTTAAATGTATTGAATGGCTTAAATTCTATTATGGAGTTGTCTTATTACTTTTGATTGGGAAACGAATCTTCTACCGTTTATTCCAACCCATGTATATCATGTTAAACTCGTGTATTTCGTTTTTTAAACCATATATTTCGTTTTTAAGCCATGTATTTCGTTTTTCGTTTTTAAACCTTAAATATCGTTTTTTAACCGATGTATATCTTTTTAACCCATGCATATCGTTTTTAACCCATGTATATCATTTTTAACTCACGCATTTCGTTTTTTAAACCAAGTATTTCGCTTTTTAAACCATTTACTTCGTTTTTAACCCATGTTAATCTTTTTTTAAAAATGCATATCGTTTTTAACCAATGCAAGTCGTTTTTAACCCATGCATATCGTTTTTAACCAATGTATATCTTTTTAATCCATGCATATCGTTTTTAACCCATGCATACCGTTTTTAACCCATGTATATCCTTTTAACCCATGCATATCGTTTTTAACCCATGCATATCATGTTTAACCCATGTATTTCGTTTTTTAAACCATGTATTTCGTTTTTAACCCATGCATATCGTTTTTAAAAAATGCATATCGTTTTTAACCCATGCATACCTACTTTACACGTCCAGGTACGTTGTCTATTTTGTCAATGACACCAACTACGGCACCTACAAGGACGGCAACTGGACGGGGATGGTTGGTGACGTCATCGAGGGCACGGCGGACATCATCGCGGGCGCCTTCAGTATGACGTCAGAGCGCATGACGGTGCTGGACTTCACGGAGCCCTTTTACCAAAACGAGTTCTCCCTCGTGACTAGTGAGGGAGGTAACTACGTGTCCATCTGGGCCTTCATGAGTCCCTTTTCGGGCCAGGTCGGTACGGGGCTTTATGTGAGTGTCCAATAACAACATTGGGTACTTAAGTATCTGTCCAGTAACAACATTGGTTACTTTAGCATCTGTCCAGTAACATCATTGGGTACTTTAGTATCTCCGGTAACAACATTGGGTACTCTAGTATCTGTCCAGTGAGAACATTGGGTACTTAGGTATCTGTCCAGTAACGACATTGGGGACTTTAGTATTTGTCCAATAACAACATCGGGTACTTTAATATTTGTCCAGTAACAACATTGGGTACTTTAGTATCTGTCCAGTAACAACATTGGTTACTTTAGTATCTGTCCAGTAACAACATTGGTTACTTTAGTATCTATCCAGTAAAACATTGGTTACTTTAGTATATGTCCAATAAAAACCTAGGTACTGAAGAATATGTCCATTAAAAACCTAGGTACTGAAGTATCTGTCCAATAAAAATATAGGTACTGAAGTATCTGTCCAATAAAAACCTAGGTACCTTAGTATCTCCCCTTAACCAAGTTTAACTGGTAGTTTGACCTTCAACTTAAGTAATTTCCTGCAGTGATTCCTGGCTCATTGATTCTATCGATTTTTTAATCAGTATTGAATAGGATTAATTTCTTTGTGTTCATTGAATGTGGTAGGATTGCCGGTTTTGTCAGTAGTGGTTTCATTTACTCTATTGGCTCCCCCACCAGGAACATCATTTGGGTAGGGCAGGGTTGGGCATTTACCCCCCCCCCTTTTTTTTGTTTTAAATTTGCAGGTTTTATTTAATTTGCTAAGTACTGTGTCGCCTACAGTAATAAACAACTTAACATGTAATATTAAAATGTCTAAGTCTTTGTTATTTCCAGATGTTCCTAATCATTTATTCTCTAAATTCTGTTGTTTTTGTTTTTATTTCGAAATTCTCTTTTTTCTTTTAAATGTTTCTCTATCTCCGCATTCTTCAAACTTCTGTAATTTTAAGTTCAAAACTTATCATTTTTGTGATTTTGTTTCTGTCAAACTGATTATCTTTGACAAATCCATAAAGATCAGCAGAACAGTTTCTTTTAAATAAAGTGTATCTACAAAGCGTAAAAAAAATTTTTCAAGACATTTTTCAATGGCGTCTTACAATTTATTGCGTTTCATTGAATAAACAGCGTCCTTTTTAAAAATCCTATATATTAACTTCGCCTTTGTTTATGTAATTGTGGCAAGAGCTTCTGAAGGCTAAATGACCCACTTCACGTCATCCTATCGAGCTGAAACTTGGCACATAGACTCGTTACCGGTGACAACATATTTTATCAAATTTCCAAAGAGTTTTTCCTGTTTTTAAGGGGGGGGGGAGGGGGTGTGTTATAGCTTTGTTATATAGGTGCGTGTTTTGGTGTGGGTATTTATAATGTAGCTGTTATGTGCTTTGTATTTGTAACTTATTTGAGTATGCAGTCAAAATAAAATGTATTTTTGAAAGGGGAAAATGAAGGAAATATGAAACGTGTTGTCGCCAGAAGTTGACCCATTTACATAAATTCTTCTTAATAAATGATAAAGCACGTACAATTATATAAATGCAAACAAAAATGCATATAAATGATTTATACGGAAAAAAAATAATTGTTGTAGCATTTTTTTTACTGCTCGCATCATCTTTATCTCAAATGCTAAATGACAAGGAAGATGACGTCATATCGGTTCATTTTCCCTCTCTATGACAACATTATACTCTCAAACCAATAGGTGCCTTATAATTGACTTCATAGGTGTGTAACATTTGTCTATCGCCTCAAGGTATGGCTGTGCATCATGCTGAGTTCGATTGTGGCCGGCATCGCCACGGCCTTCCTGGAATGGCGTAGTCCTTTCGGGCTCAATCCTCGGGGCCGGAAGAGAACCAAGAACTACGGCCTGGGGTCCGGTCTACTGATGGTCATGGTGCTGTTGACTGGACACACGATCAACATAAAGGTAGGCAGTCGCGTAGTGAAGGGGAAACCATTAGAACAGTGGTTCTTAACCGGTGCTCCTCGGAGCACTGGTGCTCCGCGAGGTAGTTGCAAGTGCTCCGCGAAATTATGAAACTCAGAATTTAATGTTCACTCACTTATTCTATCTGATTGAGCTGAACAAATGCCTATAATAGGTAGTCCAAACGGGGAAAAATCGGCCTTTTTGCCTATTTTTACTGTTTTTTATAACAATTGAAAGCTTGGCTTTTAACCTAATTTTTGTTGTAAAATCAAATCGGTGTGTAAATTTCACTCGGAGCGCCGCCATTGAGAACAACACTACCCACAATTGAATTTGACTAACACTAACATGGCAGCGTAAAGCTTGCTCGCCCGTCGAAAGTAGGTCAGTGAAGCTTTAATCGGAGCTGTCAAATGTTCAAGTAAGTAGTAAAATAAACATCTTCTTTTAAATATATGAAGATATTTGATGAATAATTAAAAGTTGAAATTCTAAAAATAAACCCCAAAAAATCAAAAAAATATTTATATAAGTAAAAGAAAAAGTTAAAAATTTTAATTATTTACGGGTGAAGACCTAGGCCTACATACCTATTGGGATGGATTTCGGTCGTTAAGTTCGGATCATAATGTTAAAAAAGTACTATTAATTCCCAATTCATTTTTGGTTTTTACAGTAATACCCCATAATGGACAAATTTCTTATCAAACGAAAAGCGAATGATTCGGAAGAACAAAATACTAAAAATGGACCGAGTACAAGTGGAGGCGGTAGTAATGCTCTTGCTGCACATATTGTGTCTGATACAAACGGTAGAATTAAAAGAAGAAAAATTAATCGACAGTATGCTGAAGAATATTTAAGTTTTGGATTTACATACATTTGTGAGGAAGAATATCACATTCCACAATGTATTGTATGTGGAGAAAAATTATCCAACAGCGCGATGGTTCCTACCAAGTTGAAACGTCACTTTTCTACAAATGACGCCAACCTTGCTACACAAACTAAAGATTATTTCAAACGATTGTTAGATACGCAAGCTAAACAAGTAAAATATTTAGAAAAAACTGTGAACATTTCCGATAAGGCACAATTGGCGTCATATAAGGTTGCTGAAATGATTGCTGTTCAGTTAAAACCACATACTATAGCACAGTCTTTAATTATACCTGCATGTTGTGAAATGGTTAAAATTATGTTTGGCGATGAAGCAACAAAGGAAATAATGAAAATTCCTTGTTCAAATGATGCAATAAAAAATAGAATTAAAAATATGTCGGATGATATCGAGAAAACAGTTGCCGATAAGCTTTTCAAACGGCATTTTGCTCTGCAAATTGGCGAGTCCACTGACATAAGTGGAAAAGCTCATATACTAGGGTTCGTTCGTTTCATTCATGAAAACGAAATAGTGAATCAATTTCTATGCTGTCTTGAGCTTACCGAACGTTCGACAGGACAAGATGTCTTTGATTCTATTTCTTCCTATTTCGAACAATTCAAAATATCATGGGAGTTGTGTGTGGGAATTTGTACGTACGGTGCTCCATCAATGGTAGGCTCATTAAAAGGGTTTGTGACTCTCGCCAAGAAAAGAAACGCCAATATTATATCTACTCACTGTTTTTTGCACAGAGAATCTCTGGTGTCCAAAACATTACCAGTAGCATTAAAACCTGTGCTAGACAAAGTTGTAAATATGGTAAACTTCATAAAATCGAGACCTTTGAAAATACGCGTCTTTAAAAATCTTTGCATCTCTATGGAAGCCAAGTACGAATCTTTGCTTTTGCATTCTGAAGTGAGATGGTTATCCAGAGGAAAAGTGTTACGTCGTTTCTTAGAACTGAATGATGAATTGATTACCTTTTTCCAATATGAAAATATGGATGATTTTGTGGAATATCTTCAAAATGACATTCGGTGTGCTAAATTGGCATATTTAGCTGATATTTTTGATTATTTAAATTGTGTTAATACCAGCCTTCAAGGAAGAAAAGAAAATTTTTTAACATCGACCGACAAATTGACAGCCTTTCGGAAAAAAGTTATTTTTTGGAAAAATCGTTTACTAATTTGGATGCAGAATTGAGGGTAGCTATTTCTAAAATTAGGCCTAATATCACTGAAATTTGTAAAAACAGTCAAGCTCAGGTTTCACATTAAATCTTTTTATTTTTCTGAATTAAATTTTGCTCAATATTATTTTTTTACTTATTAAATTTATGTTTATTAAAAATTTGTTTATCATGTTATAATTTTAAACTCTTATGTTATAATGTTTTATTTTCAATAAAAGTCGTACGTATGTGTATTTGTTTGTTTTTTTTACTCCTTGATTTTGGTGCTCCCCAAATTTTTGTCATGATCAAAAGTGCTCCCCGACTTCAAAAGGTTAAGAACCACTGCATTAGAAGATAATACTGTATGTTGTCGATATGTTTGAGCGTATGCAGTCCATATGTTGGAAATAACATAATTATTTATTTTTTTTACAGCGATACACATTTTGTGTAAAAATTTTATGACATCGTTGATAATGTTGCTGTTTAAATGTCAACTAATTCCCTAGAGTAGTGTAGTGTATTACAGGAGCTCAAGGTTTAAAAGACACATTCATCACACATTTATACAAGATACTATATCAGTGGTTCTCAACCTTCTTATGCCGACACCCTTTAATACAGTTCCTAATGGTAGGGTGACCGCCAAACATAAAGTTATTTTCGTTGCTACTTCATAAATATGTGTTTTCCGATGGTCTTAGGCAACCCTTGTGTAAGGATCGTTCAACACCCCCCCCCCCCACCCATACGACCTACAGGTTGAGAGCCGCTGTTCTGTATGACCCTGAACTAGTATTGACAGCTTATAGCATATGTGATTATTGACAGCTTATAGCATATGTGATGAGACTCTCCTAACACACATGTACTTGTCATGTACAAACTTCTCTATTCACCTTGAAGATCCTTCCATGCCGTTCATCCCATCGAACTATTTCTCTTCAGAACATATTCATTAGTTTTTCCTTTATCCGACTTCGCAAACTTTCATTCCTAACAATTGATTTGAGGCTAACTACAGATGAGAACAAAATATCTGTTGCGTAAAGGTTTTCTACAAATTAGTTGGGGTGTTTTTTGGTCTTACTTTCAGCCCTTCCCAACCCCAATAATGTAGCATGATTGGTAGAAAGTGTACATTATGCGTGTATGTTGTATAACGAGGCTGTAGAAATTGTAAATTATGCGTTTATGTTGTATAATGACATTGTAGAAATTGTAAGCTATGCGTGTATGTTGTATAAATGAGGCTGTAGATTTCTAGAATCTTCAGGGTAAACATGTTCTAAGACCTATCAAACTGTAAAGACCGATCATTCGGACACTATTCTATAGCCATCTGTTTCTTAACTTGACCACATACAAGACACAAAGAAAACCTCGATGAATTACTATTACTAGTGTAGTCAAACTCAAGATTAAACACTAACAATCGATCTGTACGTAGACATTGTCCATGCTGGGCGCTGACCTATAATGTTATCCTTTCAATCTCCTTTGAGCCAGACCTTGTATCATGTCATTTATGACAAGCCAGGCCTTGTGTCATGTCATTTATGACAAGCCAGGCCTTGTGTCATGTCATTTATGACAAGCCAGGCCTTGTGTAATGTCATTTATGACAAGCCAGGCCTTGTGTCATGTCATTTATGACAAGCCAGGCCTTGTGTCGTGTCATTTATGACAAGCCAGGCCTTGTGTCATGTCATTTATGACAAGCCAGGCCTTGTGTCGTGTCATTTATGACAAGCCAGGCCTTGTGTCATGTCATTTATGACAAGCCAGGCCTTGTGTCGTGTCATTTATGACAAGCCAGGCCTTGTGTCATGTCATTTATGACAAGCCAGGCCTTGTGTCATGTCATTTATGACAACACACGTGACAGCTTCAATAACAAAACAAGACCAATGAACACTTCGGACGAACGCCTTCCTCTGCAAACACAATAGTTTATAACGCAACCGATTCAGTCCAAAAGTTTAGAAATAATTATTGAGACACTTTGTGGGACACTTTGTTGGACTGTTTATGGCACACTTTGTGGGACACTTTGTACGACACTTTGTGGGACACTTTGTATGACACTTTGTGGGACTCTTTATGGACACTTTATGGATACTTGTGGGACACCTTGGGGGTCACTTTGTAGGACACTAATTTGTGGGACACAATTTTAAATAATGACACGAAAAAACGCCACACTCTGATTTGATGAAGTAATCATCTCTATACAAGCATCTATACAAACATCTATACAAACATCTATACAGACATCTATACAAACATCTATACAAACATCTAAACAAACATCTTTAAAACATCAGAATAATCATACATTGTAGACGTGATTAAATGTGTCTCTGGGACTCTTATTTGTGGTATATGAATTCAACGAGATGCCATATTTCTAAAGAGACCAGCCTGCTTGTGGTATATGAATTCAACGAGAGGCCATATTTCTAATGAGACCAGCCTGTTTGTGGTATATGAATTCAATGAGAGGCCATATTTGTAATGAGACCAGCCTGTTTGTGGTATATGAATTCAACGAGACGCCATATTTCTAATGAGACCAGCCTGTTTGTGGTATATGAATTCAATTAGAGGCCATATTTCTAATGAGACCAGTATTTCTGATGTCATGTCACGTGCGATTTATTTCAATTATTGCAATCCAATTCGTTATTTTTTTTCCTTATTCAATAAACAGACCTCGTCTCCTTATTGGCTGGATTATTGGTCCACGTGATTAGTTTAACAATTAGATAATTCAGTCTGGGTCTGTCTGCGATCTAATCAATAAGGGTCACGACCTGTCTGTCTGTCCAGTCCATACGTCTCTCTTTGGCTTGGATATGCTGGTATCTGCGTGTGTAGTATTGTTTATAGGTTGACTTAAATATCTCTTGACTTTTTGTAGTTAGTGAAATAAGAGAATTATAGATACACGCATGCAATTTACGTTTGTGCTAATCCCAGTCTTATGTCTTAAGCCCACATTTATTTCCTCGCAAAGTGATAAGAGCTCGCAAAATGGCGATTTTTTATTGGTTTGACTCAATTAATAATTGTAATTTTATTGAAAGAAATGACGTCACATTCAATGGGCGGTCCTTTTAAGTCGTTTGAAATTAATGTATAAATAAAATACGGGTCTCACGCGACGTATCGGATCTCGTTAACATTTGTAGATAGTGATTTTTATTTTTTAATTAACGCCTAATCCGGTAAAGCAGGCCTGCGCAACACACGGGCCGCGGGACGCGTGCGGCCCGCCAGCTTCCACTTTGCGTTTCGCGAAGTAAGGAAATATTATGTTTTATTATTATTTTCTTACTAGCTTTCCACCCTGTCCTATTTTTTTTTCCGCCCACACAAGTTTTTCATAAAGTATTACGCCCCGTCTTACATTTTCCAAAACTAACTACACGATCAAATGCTCGGGAGAATGTAACAGTACAAAAAACCGAATGAGAAAGGTCTGCGATTGTTAAGTTCTGTACAAAATGATTCATCACTAAATTGGTTGAGGAGATTCTAGTCGTCTCCAAGAGTGCCACATGGATTTGTTTCGATTTTTATTTCCATCTATAACTTGCATCTTTTCACACAGCGAATTGAAAGAACTCGGTCTCATAACATTTTTTCACATTCCAAACGGGCCCAAAAAAATCAACTACCCATTGGGGTCATTAATTTATGTTTTTTTTTAAAAAGAGGAATCATCTCCTTCACTCCGTGTATCCCGTTCACTGCCGGGGAGAGGGGCGGTACCACAAATTCCAGGTCCTATTTGTCCCTGAGAACTGCCTTCAATGTGCATCCATGCTCATCTTCACGTGATGTGTATCATTTCAATTCAGTCCGTTGGCCAAATTTAACATCACTCACATCTCGATTTTTTTTTTTATTAATCTATTTTCTTGCTTTTTTTCTTCCCCCCATCAGGCTCCCAAAAGTTGGCCAGGAAAAGTCATCCAGAATGTTTGGGCCGGTTTGGCTATTTTTATAATGACAAGCTACACGGCCAATCTGGCAGCTTATCTCGCTGGCCAATCTGCCGTGTCAACCGTCAAAAGTATATTTGACCCCGACGTAAGTAAATAGAGCATCTTGAACATCTACGATAGGTCATTTTTGGTTAAAATCGAATTCAATCATTTTTTTTTCAATTACAACAAAAGAGTGTCAGTTTTGTAATTTGGTTTAAATTCAACTGTTTTGAAGAGATTACATTAAGATATTAGAAACTAACTGCGCTATTCACACGATTAAAAAGGAATTGCATTGAGATATTAGAAGCTAACTGCGCTATTCACACGATTAAATAGAGATTACATTTAGATTTTAGAAACTAACTGCGCTATTCACGCGATTAAAACGTGTTCCTGCCTTCAAGCTTCGCGTTCTTATTTCTTACCGCCAAATTCCTCCACACATCAGCTCCCGTTACAGTCAATAATAAACCTTCAAACAAAGTTGTAAACCGATGTTAAATTCGATTAACTTTAATAATTTAATCGATTTTCTTTAAAGATTCGTATTGCAACTATTTTTTCCTTGATTTTTTTTATTGCGTCAACCATGGTATTAGTGACGTCATATATGTTATTTTTTAAATCCGTTATACTAGCTTTGCTTTTTTACGTGTGTTTTTTTCTTTCTTTCTGTGTTTGTGGCAAGATCTTCGAAGGCTAATTGATCCACTTCCCGTCATCAAATCGAGCTGAAACTTGACTCGTTGTCGATGACAACACATTCCATCAATTTTTCAGCCCCACCTCCAACGCCCCGGAAAAACTGCGTTTCCTGTTTTTCAAGGGAAAGATAAATGAAATACGTTGCAAATATTTGCATCGTTAAGTCGCACAAAACTGCATACAAAGGCTTTACACGAAAAGCTTTCTTTTTAAGATTTGTTGAATTATTCAACCCCGTTATGAGAAGATTGCATATTGCCAACCGCTGCATGGCACCAAATATGTCTAAGATAATATGTACAGTACATTAACCCTTCTATTGTGCTTTGCACAGCAGTGGCGTAGCGAGCTTAACTCGCGCCCGGGGCACAATACCTTTTTAGCGCCCCCAATACCTTTTTAGCGCCCCCCCCCCATTCGAAAACAATACAATATTATAGTAAAATATACCATTTGGCGCCCCTTTGTGAGTAGCGCCCGGGGCATGATGCCCCCTTGCCCCCCCCTCACTACGCCACTGTTGCACAGTTCAGTTCATGTGCAATCTTATGGGTAAACAGAAGTTGAAAGTGTCTATACGGACGAAGATGCGTGTCTTATGAAGCATCGATGGATTAGCTACATAAAATAATTTCAGAATGAAACTTCCTTTCGAATGCAGGGAATAAAATCATTAAATATTTAGAACTTACAGCTTTGGCCTTAGGAGATGCCGTTAAAGCAGACGGAAAAGAGAGTGGTTAAACAGAAAAGATTTATTCAAATAATCCAAGGAAGTAAATTGGTGGTTGATGGGTTTTTGTTGTTGTTGTTTTTTTTTTTGGGGGGGGTCATTGAGCAGTGAGGGGGGGGCAAGGGGGCATCATGCCCCGGGCGCTACTCACAAATGGGGTGCCAAATGGTATATTTTACTATAATATTGTATGGTTTTCGAATAGGGGGGGCGCTAAAAAGTATTGGGGGCGCTAAAAAGGTATTGTGCCCCGGGCGCGAGTTAAGCTCGCTACGCCACTGGCATTGAGATCAAATTTATTCATGATTACAAAGGTGACGCGTTACAATCAAAGCTTTCAAGCCCTGTTTAATTTTGTTGATCCGTCAATTTTTGTTTTTGACTTGACCAGTTGCTGACCAAGCGAATAGCTGTCATTGCGACCAGCGCCGTGGAGACGTACGTGGAGAAGATCAACCCGGCACTGGGGAAACGGGCGCGGCTTAATCACGTGGACTCCACTGAAACTGCTATAAATAAACTCAGGTCAGTAGGTCAAGGTTTTTGTCTTGTGGGGGTTCATTGGTAAAAAAATAGGCTGTGCAATTATAAAAGTCACTGTATGTATACATCGGTACTTGTTCATTATACCCATACCTGTTCATTACATCGGTACTTGTTCATTATATCCTACTTGTTCATTACATCGGTACTTGTTCATACATCGGTACTTGTTCATTACATCGGTACTTGTTCATACATATGTAATTGTTCATACATCTGTACTTGTTCATACATCTGTGATTGTTCATATATCGGTCTTTGTTCATTACATCGGTACTTGTTCATTACATCGGTACTTTTTCATTACATCGGTACTTGTTCATACATCGGTACTTGTTCATACATCAGTACTTGTTCATTATACCCTACTTGTTAATTATTTATATAGTTATTCATTACAGCCGTACCTGTTCATTACACCTGTACTTGTTCATTACACCTGTACTTGTTCATTACACCTGTACTTGTTCATTACACCTGTACTTGTTCATTACACATGTACTTGTTCATTACACCTGTACATGTTCATTTCACATTGTATTTGTTTATTACAGCTGCATGTTGACATGGATATTACAACTTGTGATTATTTCCACAAATTTTCAAATAATGAACTGTCGAATTAGAGCATAGATTGAACCAACATAGAAAATACATTGAACCAACATAGAACATACATTGAACCAACATAGAACATACATTGAACCAACATAGAACATACATTGAACCAACATTTAACATACATTGAACCAACATAGAACATACATTGAACCAACATATAACATACATTGAACCAACATAGAACACATTGAACCAACATAGAACATACATTGAACCAACATAGAACATACATTGAACCAACATGGAACAGACGTTGAACCAACATAGAACATATATTGAACCAACATAGAACAAACTTTGAACCAACATAGAACATACATTGAACCAACATAGAACATACATTGAACCAACATAGAACATACATTGAACCAACATAGAACATACATTGAACCAACATAGAACATACATTGAACCAACATGGAACAGATGTTAAACCAACATATAACATACATTGAACCAACATAGAACATACATTGAACCAACATAAAACATACATTGAACCAACATAGAACATACATTGAACGACCATAGAACATACATTGAACCAACATATAACATACATTGAACAACATAGAACATACATTGAACCAACATAGAACATAAATTGAACCAACATAGAACATACATTGAACCAACATAGAACATACATTGAACCAACATAGACCATACATTGAACCAACATAGAACATACATTGAACCAACATAGAACATAAATTGAACCAACATAGAACATACATTTAACCAACATAGAACATACATCGAACCAACATAGAACATACATTGAACCAACATAGAACATAAATTGAACCAACATAGAACATACATTTAACCAACATAGAACATACATCGAACCAACATAGAACATACATTGAACCAACATAGAACATGCATTGATTCATCTTTTAACATAAATTAAACTAAGAGAAAAATTGATTGAAGGCTGTTTAGATCTACATCAATTCTTGTTGGGACAACTTACATATCTTACCACAAACATAGATGGCGTTAAAACATAACTAGAATTTTTTAGACGTGTCCCCTTGTGTACAGGGTGTTTGACAAGTTGTACACGGGATGTGATCGTATGTAAAAGGGATGTTACCATGTGTACACGGATATGGTCAGGTGTACATTGGATGTGACCGTGTGTAAAAGGGATGTGATCGTGTGTACAAGGGATGTAACCATGTGTGCAAGGGATGTGACTGTGTGCAGGGCATGTGAATTTGTGTACAATGAATGTAACAGTGTATGCAAGGGATGTGACCGTGTATGCAAGGGATGTGACCATGTTTACAAGACAGCTTCTTAAGTTCTATCCATGTCCGCAGATGGATCGCTTAATCCATGTACGCACACTGTCTTGAATAAACTTAGTCCCTGTACAGATAAGCTTGGGTAAATTGTATTCATGTAAACCGTCTCTTGACTAGACCTTCAAGGTGTGACTAGAAGAGCTGTGAGATATGGCTTTTCTTAAGGACTATACATAACGGCGTAACTACACTGTACCATCATTTTCTTATGGTCTATACATAACGGCGTAACTACATTGTCCGACCATTTTCATATGTTTTTATGTAGACGGCGTGTTTGCTTCATTCTTTCCACGTGCTGTGAACTCTGTTTGACCCAATTAGAATTAGGTGTAAGGCGCTATTCTTATGGTGTGGTTAGCTTTAAAAAAAGTCTCCCTTCGACCTTGGCTAAAATTAAATCTATGGCATGTTTCATAATTCGAATATTGTCAAAGACTGGAGAAAAATCCAGAAGCGAGTACCATGCGTAAGGCGGTTCGAGAGACATCAGTAGAAAACGACTATAAAAAGGTCGATAGATTGAATCGGAGAGAGGCAGATCATGTAACACGAGATTCTATCGTGTGTGTTATTTGCACTACGAGACAGCGCTTTGTTTACTGTGTGTGTGTAGATTTCTTTTCACCATTGTACCACTTTTGCACATTGTATTTTTATTAACATCGCACCGGTACCAGCCAAACAGTATACTGCAAGTCAATAGTTTTAATATATTTTCTTTTGATTTTGTAATGTATTATAATTAACACATTAAAAACTTTATTAATGGTAATTAGCCCTGGTTTGAGTATCGTATTCTTTGTTAGTGCATTTATCATTTGGTATCGTCTTTTGTTATGCACTGTTTTAGAACGAGCCACACACGTAAATAAGAGATTGAATTCTCCATATTGATAAGAGTCCGTAACAATGTAAACTAGACTACATTGGCCGCCTGCACGTGGAATCTTCTAGTTAACTTATTGCGTCCTGGAATATGATCTCAGTGATCTTTCAAACTGATAGATGAAATATAAGCTGAAGGGAAAGTCAGTTGTTACTTAAGCCTCTCGAAGATAAAACTAAAAAAAAATTTAACGCATATCGCGTGCTTTACAGTGTAATGGCAGGACTATGAACTTTATTACAAACCCGCCTTTGTCGAAAACGTTTCTAAAGAATTTCCCAGCTTTTCCATAAAAATTGACTTCTTGAAATGTGCACACTTAAAGAAGTGTGTATAAATATTGCATCACGTTTTACGTCACAGAATATCAGACAGAATGTGTTTGTGTTTTTTGTCTTCTTCTTCTTCTATATTTTGAGGACCCACGATCAATGAATTGATCATTCTGACTCCTTTTAAAATTTCTTGTAGCCGCCATTTTGAAAATGAACAATCTCTTTGATAATAAACAGATGAACGGAAATATAGGCTGCTAGAAAAATGGCGGGTATTTTATTTCTTAACAGCAGGAAGGAAGATCTTCTCTAATCCTGTGCCATGGGGACAAATGGAAAGAGTTTTACTGTAAAATATGGCGACGCCATACCGTAGCTCCACCAATAACGTGCAGCGAGCTTGTGTCAATAAATGTTCGGATTATATATGAAGAAATTATCTAATAATTCCGGTGAAGGTTGTCTTTGATATATTTTCACACAAAAAAAATCATTTAATCTAAAAAAAAAAGTAACAAAAATAAAAGTAAACGAAAACAAACCTGTGATTTTTGTTATAACCTCAACTTCGGACTGAATTTGTTTGCATTTATACCAGTGGTTCTCAACCTGTGGGTTGCGACACCTTTGGGGGTCGTACGACCCTTTCACAGGGGTCGCCTAAGGCATCGGAAAACACATATACTCTACAGTTATGAAGAAGCAAAGAACATAATTTTGTGGGGGGGGGGGGGGGGGTCGCGACTACATGAGGAACTGTACTAAAGGGTCGCGGCATTTGGGATGGTTGAGAACCACTGCTTTATACCAACCGTTGAAACAACTGTTTTGTACCCTTGTGCTTGACAAGCGTTCATCATTCGTGTTTTGTCATTACTCGAGTTGTCGACAAGTCAAACTTGACCAATTGTGCAATGTCCTATCCTTTAGAAGCATTGGACAAAGTCCTATCCTTTATAAGCATTGGGCAAAGTCCTATCCTTTATAAGCATTGGGCAAAGTCCTATCCATTAAGCATAAACCCTGAGTTGGATGTTGGACAGAAGGACCTCTTGAGGAAGCCCGATTTGTCTGTTCTAACAATCTTGAATCTCCTCCAGCTCCTCTGTGTAAACCACATCTGTGTTCGTCAGTTATAAGTTATGCATTAGTTATGTGTTAGTTTTGAATTTCCACAACTGCTCCAATTTTAATTTGCATTGGCACGGGAAGTTATTCTAGCACTAAATAATAATTTTTCTGCCTTTATTTAATTATGATTTTATATATCTATTTAATTATTCCTCAGAGATATATCAGATTGGGTACGTGTATAAAACATATATAAGGCAAAACTGGTGCGCCATTGTAACGGAACTGTGTGGTGAGCTAATGACAGTGTCGGCCTGGGTGAATGGGTAGAGGCGTCTATTGGAAGGGTGGGGGGGGGGGGAATAAAACATTACAAAATGACGACCATAACAGACCTGTTTACCATTAAACTCTTAAAATCGTACAACATTGTAACATCACTCTTTTTATGTTAGATGTGGATGTTTACTTGAAGAATTAATAATCTATGTCGTCCTTCTAATCAGTCATTCTATGATTCTTATCTTTCCAATTCAATAACACGAGGAAGAAATAATAAGCATCACTACAACATTTATTTGTCACCTTGACGTCTTTTACAATCATAATGTAATGGAGAAATATAATACACATAATCCTTCATATAAACAGAATTCATAAGATTCTACACTCGATGTTATAAGATGTATTAACACAACCGTTGCTAGAGCAAAAACATCTCAGTAATCCATACTTGACAATCTTTTTTCGCATTCCCACAATTCATTCTACTTCCTGTTTCTACCAAAACAAAAATGTAATGTTCCGAAACAAAGTTAGAAAAATATTACATATTAAATATGGGATCTGTTACAAACATCATCATAAAAACGTTCAATACATTATCATAATAGTAAAAAATAAACACACAGTATATATTATGTGTACATCCCAAAATCGTACATTGTACGCCACGGTCGTAAGAGTAAACAGGTCTGCCATAAGGCTCTGTCAATACCAGGCTTGATGGCAGACGATTTCTGGTTAGCCGTATGTCTTATGTCTTTTTATGCCTTTAATCTTTTTCTTCGTCCCGTTGCAAAGATGGGATTAGCGCAGGATTAACTGGACGCTGACGACAATTACCTCCCGTGAACTTTGTAATGGCGCGCGCTGGCTCAAGGCTTTACAAAAATGCGATTGTATCACAAAACAGTTTAAAACTTTTTTTTTTCCCCCCAAATTTCTCGATTTCCGTGCGTCTTTTTTTGATCTCACCTCCTGTGTTTAACTGTTGTGTTGATTCCTGTGTTTATCTTTTGTGTTGATTCCTGTGTTTATCTTTTGTGTTGATTCCTGTGTTTATCTTTTGTGTTGATTCCTGTGTTTAACTGTTGTGTTTATTTCTGTGGAGAAACCACAAGCTTTGGTGATACAGAAATAACTAGTTTATTTAGCGGTCGATCCCGTACATCCTAGTTTTTGAACAAGTTCCTAAATAAAGACTTCATACAGTTGTTTGTATAAGCTAGAGCAGTGGTTCCCAGACAGTGCTCCGTGTAACCCCAACGGCTCCGCGTCCACCGTCAGGGGTTCCGCAGTCGCAGCAAGTAATAAAATAAATTAAAAAATTGAATAAAATTAAAAGATAAGAAACAAAACGCAATATCAAAAAAGGAACTGAAAACTGTATTCAGAGCGAAAATGGGCTAAGTTGAATGTATATCTGGGGGATCTCTTGGAACTGAACATTATAGAATTTTCTAGAGCATTCTCTAAATTCGTTCGAAGCCCCAGATAAATAGAGGCTGGCTAGTTAATTTGGAGTATTTTCTTAACCATGACATTGTGATTTTTAGCGATTCTTTTGTGTATTATCTGTAACCTTGACCTCTTTGTGAGGGCTGACTTGTGTCATCCCCATAAAAAAGAATAAGCTATATTTAGACAATTGCGTCATCTTACAAGTAAACTCTTCAAACTAACGTTACGAACATGGGATGAATTGGGACGGACGTCATCATCATCACTCACTCCTGCTGCACAGTGACAAAGGGGAGCTGTCTGGAGGAAAAGTCGCGACCCGTTTGATACAAATCCTTGCAGACGATAGCACATTCTTCATGACCCATAACGCTATATTGGTGGCGGTGTTAAAGGATGAAAACTTGGTACTCCTAAGGGACTCCCTCATAGAAATTGATTCTAAAAAGGGATCCGTGAGTCTAAAAGTCTGGGAACCACTGAGAGAGATGTATATAATATACTTTGTTTCACATATCATATAGAGAAAGGGGGCTGGTGGAAAAACTGAATTTTTCCAACTCTATAAGCAAGGATTGAACCAAAGTCTACTAGAGTTACGTTAATATTGCAGTGTTCAACAAGAGGTTTTCAATTTTAAATTATTTTTTTCCAATACAATATTGCGGTTTTAATAGGGACGTTCTTTGCGGCACTAAGTTCGGTAACAAGCAACTGTATGGGATACCATTTTTTTAGAGTTTCGGCAAGCTGCTGAACTCCACAGCCACATTTTTCATGTCCCTTCAACCCAGCGGTTCTCAACCTGTGGGTCACGACCCCTTTGGGGGCCAAACGACCATTTCACAGGGGTCGCCTAAGAACATCGGAAAACACATTAACTCTGCAGTTATGAAGTAAATTAATTTTGCGATTGGGGGTCGCCACAACATGATGAACTGTGTTAAGGGGTCGCGGCATTAGGAAGGTTGAGAACCACTGCTTTAACCAATAGGTCACATGTCAGCAAGGAGAGGGATGTCTGAGGTCATGACAAACGCATCGACCAATAGGTCACATTCCAACAAGGAGGGAGATATTGGGGATTCCGTAACATTCATTGACCTATAGGTAACATTCCAACAAGGAGGGAGATATTTGGGATTCCATCATATTCATTGACCAATAGGTCACATGCCAACAAGGAGAGTGATTTTTGATGTCGTGACACATTCCATACCTTACTCATCACATCTCTTCTATTGCTGAACTTAACTTACATTTGAATCAAGCTAATCTTCTCGTTATGTCTGTGGGTACTTAAGCTAAGCCGGTACCTTACAAAAAATTGGAAACAAACTTGAATCACAAAAATAAAATCGCTTTATTTAGGAGCACTGAAGTTCTGTGTAGATGCAAACTTTGGCAACAAATGACCAGCTGGCACGAAGTTGTAAATCTGGCCATCTCGTCTTACACAGTCGCCGACATCTAGGCACGTTTTAATGTGTTCTTTACATACAGCACTTGAGATCATCCCCTCCGTTTGGTCCTGAGATATCTACAGTTTGTCCTTTTTGTAAACATCTCTGTCTCAACAGATCCTCTTATTCATATAATCAGATCCTCTTATTCATATAATCAGATCCTCTTATTCATATAATCAGATCCTCTTATTCATATAATCAGATCCTCTTATTCATATAATCAGATCCTCTTATTCATATAATCTTGCACATCGCTACACACAGAGGCTCGCTTCCAAAATACTAACCCAAACGCTCACAAGCTAACAAACCACTGCTCTCATAACAGAGTACTGCTCCTATAACAAACAACTGCTCGTATAAATAAATAAATGATCTTATATCAAACAACTGCTCTTAATTTAAATAAGCGCTTGTAAACTAACAAACGCTTCAAAGCTATCACTACTCCCCAAAGACGTGCGATTGTAAGGTTGTCAGAAGTGTATTATGTAGACTTTTCGTTTTTGAACAGGGTGAATCGAAAGATGATATGTTATGTAATTGAACTGTTTGATGAAAATTTCTAGGATATGTATTTTTTTTAAAGTATTGCTCAAAGAAACTGCTACAAATCCATATCATTAGATTATTAAATTCGGTTGTTTTTTGTTTTTTTTTAAAGGTCAAATTTTTTAATGTGATTAAGAAACCAAAATAATTGTTGCTTTGCTAACTGTAACAGTGTTAAAAAGATGAGAGGAGCTAATGCTGTGTAAAACATGGGGGTAACTTGGGGGAAGTCCAGCAGGTAGTACTAATGTGCCAGCCATTACAATCTCATTAAAAACTTTCCCCACAAAACAAAAAGCTTTAAAAGTAATGGCAATTAGGTTCGTAATATGCACTCCCACCCATTCCCACTCCTCCCACCCTCTCCCAACCTCTCCCACTCACTTCCACCCACTCCCATTCACTCCCACTCTTGAGAGTGACACTAATGGAGCCATTGTATTTATAAAACAAGGATGTAATAGTTCTATTTTAACACACATCTGGTGAGCAATTAAGATTATGCGCCCTGTATATCACTCAAACATTTAAACACAATTATAGGGGGGGGGGGGGGGGAAATTGCTTCAACGATGAAAGACCATGCACGTCATCATCAAAGGTTTGATGTTTGAAATGGTTTTAGGTTTGGAAACCCTTCAACAAGTGTCATCTCCAGACGACCCTCGCCATAGTGAAGATGCTCGTCTAAACATAAAAACTATTTCTCTCTCTCATCTATCTCTCTCTCTCTATCCCTCTTTTTCTCTCTCCTTTCTATGTTTTCCTCTCTCTAACTCCACCGCATCATGTCTTTCTTTTTCCTTTCTCTGACCCTACTCTTTCTCTCTGTATCTCTGTCTCTTTCTCTCTGTATCTCGGTCTCTTTCTCTCTGTATCTCTGTCTCTTTCTCTCTGTATCTCTGTCTCTGTCTCTCTGTATCTCTGCCTATTTCTCTCTCTCCCTCCCTCACACTTTCACTCTTTCTCTCCCTCTCCCTCTCGCGCTCTCTCTCTCTCTCACTCTCTCTCTCTCTTCCTCTCTCTCTCCCTCTCTCTCTCTCTCTTTCTCTCTCACTCTCTCTCTCCCTCTCTCTCTCTCTCTCTCTCTCTCTTAGACAAATAAAACCAGCTCCTTTCGAACAACTCATGGGAAAAAAATCCGGAAGTGTGAAAGTTCTCCTGCCCTACGCATGTGCGCCCGTTCATCTGCTTGAGTACTTCCGTTTCTAGTACATTAAACTGAGATTTTCTGCTGGAAATTGCTTCAGTCGAGAGAAGGCGTAGCTCTAGGCTGGGTTCAAACAAATATTTTCCTAGTCTTTACTCGTGGGCTAACCCTTATTTTATGTTTCAGCTTTTTGTTAACTTTATAGTTAATTACCATTTTGCAAAATAAACCCAAAAAAAATATTGACAGTATATGCAAAAACATTCTAGAAGAAAGTATACATGTTGTAGAATATAAACAATTATTATACTTATTCAGACATTATTTCTTCTTCTATAAATTAAGGGCCCACGATCAATATGGGAATTGCAATGTTTCTGTGCCCGATGTTGATGAGGATATTTCACTGGCTCCAAGAGTAACTGAGTGAGGGTATCATACACTGGGGGTTGGAAGGCCTGAGGCAAAGCTTGAAAGCTTGTTCCAGTCCATGATTGTCTTTGGCAGGAAGGAGCAGTTCCTATACTGGCTTCTCGCTGGTATGAGCCGGAACTGACTGTCATGGCCTCGTCGCTGTCTATGGGGGAGAGGGACGAGTTTCTGTTTAATATTCTGGAACTACTTTATGGAAGACATAAGATGATAAATCAATTAAACAGATTAATTCCAAATGGTTTGTAAAAGAAACGTGATATCAATAAGGATGGCTGAATTTGTGGAGGAAAGTTGTTAAAAGCCACTGGTAATAGATTCCAGGGCAAGTCTGGTGCCAGCAGCTAGCCCACTAGGTCGGGGGGCAAAAGTGGGCGTAAGTTGTGGTCTGGTGATCTGGCCGGTGCCATCGGCCGCCGCCTTCGGTATCGGTGTCGGGTCATCGGGCTTGGTGTGTGCCCTTGATCATGTGGATCTGAGAAGGCTCCCACCAGACGCGCCACCGGTTGCCCAACCGGGACTTCCACGCATCAAGAGGTTGCGGATACTTGAATAGAGCCACACGGAGACCGTTGTCACCGGAGCGGGTTATGCGTTTCAATAAGGCCAAATACGCGCATGCGGACAGCGAGGGGGCGGGGTCTGGGATGGATGCGAGCCCGGGCCACGTAAGGAGAGCGAGATCAAAAGCCCGTCCACTCTCCACTAAGAACGGTGATCTCGGGGGGTCAGCTCTCGACCCTAAATGGTAGCGGTGTGGTGGCCTCTCTTTTTGGCCATATGGATATGATGATTTCCGGCTGTGTCACGTTCAAAAGATAAATGAAGGGACAAGGCGGGAAGACACAGCGTCAGGAGCGACGAAGCCATCCGAGTGAGGCACGATACAGCTTGCTGTACCTCATGTAGACGATGGGAGATGGGGACAAGGTGGAATGAGGATTCGTCTTCGGCAAAGAAAGTGACTTAAGTTCTTTGGACCAGGTGGGAGTCCAGAACTAACCCGAGGTGTCAGGGTGCGGGTGCCCGCGGGCGTCCCTGGTGGTCGTTGCGCCGTCCGTTGCCGGCGGGCGGGGCCGGGGCCGTGTTCCCTTGTTCCGTTTGCCCATTAGGATGGTGGATTTTGCCTGCGTTCAGGTCACTAACGTGCTGGTCGCTAACGGAGGGAGTCGAAGTCCCACAGAAGGTAAAGGCTGGTCGGTGGCTCATGCCCCGTTGTCCGACAATCTTTGATTGCGGCGCTTTGGATAGAAACTGTTGGGGCTGGTCGCTCGTGCCGCGGGGGCTCGAGCATGTCGGTGGTTAGTCAGCCCTGCTTGGTCGGTTTTTCCGGGCCCATTTGAACAAACGACCCCCCATTTTACGTGGGGGGGTCGTAAGCCAAGCTCTCTCGCAACCGCTGATTAGCGGCGGGGAGGCCTTCGGCCTCGGTTCGGCTGTAACGGTTACGAGGCGCCGGATCGGGGTTGGGGATGCCGCTCTTCGTGAGTGGTCGGCCAAGAGCCTCGTGCTCAGTGCCGCTTCAGCACATGTCTTTCTTTCACGGTAATAGATTCCAGACAAACGAAGTCCACTCTACCCAGTTTCCCATTGGAATATATATAAAAATAACTCTTTAAAATAAAAATATACTTTTTAAACGCTAGAGGTCAATCAAATATATTTTAAATGGAGCAAAAGATGTTTTAGTTAAAACACCTAAAGGACACTTGTGATTAAAAGAATAAGGCTGTGGGGAGCCAATGAAAAGAGAATTGGGATGATAAAGACTGGACACTATTTGCAAGGATAAAGCCAAATTTATTTAATGTGTGAGGACGCTAGAACTTTCTGTGACCCTAAAGCAAAAATATGTTTACGGGTGGGACACGAATTTATAATTTGGGGTCAACTGTATGACATATATTCACTGGCCACATGTATGACAGTCACTACATGTATTTCTTCTGACCACATGTATGACAGTCACTAAATGTATTTACTGACCACATGTATGACAAACAATTAATTTATTTTTTTCAGACCACATGTATGACAGTCACTAAATGTATTTACTGACCACATGTATGACAGTCACTACATGTATTTACTGACCACATGTATGACAGTTACTACATGTATTTCTTCTGACCACATGTATGACAGTCACTAAATGTATTTACTGACCACATGTATGACAGTCACTACATGTATTTACTTACCACATGTTGCAACCTAAATTTTGATATAAAATCACAATCGGGGGCGGGGCATACATCCCAAACTGACATGGTTGACATAATTGTAACCATATTCCACAGATAAACAATTGTTGATGTTTGAACTCGACACAATTGTAACCATATTCCACAGATGAACAATTGTTGATGTTTGAACTCGACATAATTGTAACCATATTACACAGATGAACAATTGTTGATGTTTGCACTCGACACAATTGTAATCATATTCCACAGATGAACAGTTGTTGATATTTGAACTCGACACAATTGTAACCATATTCTACAGATGAACATTTTTGATGATTAGACAATGGAAGGTTGCCGGCTAGTTTGATTAAACTATTTTACAACGACGTGAATATTGTGGCCTTCGTGTGAATGTCACTCATGAAGACCCAATGGTTAAATGTTACATAAATTACATTTAATTTGAAAACTTTCGGGGTAATCTGTTTCAACTTATGATGTAGCCACGCGTCGTAACAATAAGAAAATGCCTTGATTGGGTAATGTAGATAGGTGATTGATTGGGTCATGTAGCTAGGTGTTTGATTGGGTCATGTAGATAGGTGTTTGATTGGGTTATGTAGATAGGTGTTTGATTGGGTCATGTAGATAGGTGTTTGATTGGGTCATGTAGATAGGTGTTACTCAAATTACCCATTCTTTATTTATTCTCCATCACACAGGCGGGGTCCTGGGAGTTACTGTAACTTATGGCTCTCTGAATCACGTAACAAAATTTTGAATGCATCTATTTGATAAAATATTTAGTGAGTAATGACAAACCTCTATACAAATATCTTTAAATGTATTGGTCCCAAGGTAGGTGATACTTAGAGTCCAGCAGGTCCTTTAATGTGTTTTAGTAATAATCTTACTTTTCCAGGGAGAGAACAGTGGATGTGTATTTAGATGACCGGCCGTTGCTGGAGTACGCGCTGGCCAGATTCGACAAGAGCTGCAAGGTTAGGTTTGCCGGTAAAGCGTTCGGATCTGACGGCTACGCTTTTGGATTGTCCCGACATTCTTGGCTTAAAGTAAGTGTGCCAAGCAGACCACCACTTAAACACCACAATGTGGACCACAAACTAAGTATATATTAGCTTGCCCAACACAAACAACAAACGAAGCGACGGATACTGAACCTGGGGCACGAAGAGATTGTTCACTTCCTCTCACAACTAACCAAGCCGTGACCCATGCCGTGACCCATGCCGTGACCCATTCCGTGACCCATGCCGTGACCCATGCCGTGACCCATGCCGTGACCCATGCCGTGACCCATGCCGTGACCCATGCCGTGACCCATGCTGTGACCCATGCCGTGACCAATCAGTGCACACACACAAAGTGCCCCAAAATGAGTTGGATATTGTACGATCACACTCAAATGTACACAACCATACATAAAAGTACACAAGCCTATACGAGTGTATAGGACTATGAGACAAATGTGTACTGACTGACGGCGCCACATTGACACTGGACATCACGATGGCTGACCGCACCAATATCGACCAGCCCACCCGAGAGCCAAGTATCTAGTTATCATATGTAAATTGGCTTGAGATGCTTTCCTCGTTAACAAGATTTGGTCGCGACACAAAAGTACCATTATTTCCAACCGAGAAGCAACCACCCTTGGTCGCGACACAAAAGTACCATTATTTCCAACCGAGAAGCAACCACCCTTGGTCGCGACACAAAAGTACCATTATTTCTTATCAAGAAGCAACCATCCTTGGTCGCGACATAAAAGTATGATTATTTCCAACCGAGAAGCAACAACCCTTGGTCGCGACACAAAATTACCATTATTTCTTATCAAGAAGCAACCACACATTTACTTAATCATATGAACATATTCATCAGTTCATATGCACACAATTACTCGACCATATGCACACAATTACTCGACCATATCTACACAATAACTTGACCATATGCACATGGTTATTTGCGTATATCAGCACATTTAAATAATCATATTATTATGCACATATGCATTTCACAATATATGCTTATTCATTGAACAAAGTATAGATACTTCTTTTTATGTCATCTGCACATTGATGTCACCACATGCACACATATATTTCACCACATCTGCACATTGATGTCACCACATGCACACATATATTTCACCACATCCGCACATTCATTAAATAACAATTACAAATTCTAATCATCTCCCAGCAACACAACTCATAACTACTCCTAACAAATGAATGTTCCCTGGAGATCTCACTAATTACTGTTCCCTGGAGATCTCACTAGTTAATGTTCCCTGGAGATCTCACTAGTTAATGTTCCCTGGAGATCTCACTAGTTACTGTTCCCTAGAGATCTCACTAGTTACTGTTCCCTGGAGATCTCACTAGTTACTGTTCCCTGGAGATCTCATTAATTACTGTCCCCTGGAGATCTCACTAATTACTGTTCCCTAGATATCTCACTAATTACTGTTCCCTGGAGATCTCACTAGTTACTGTTCCCTGGATATCTCACTAATTACTGTTCCCTGGAGATCTCACTAATTACTGTTCCCTAGATATCTCACTAGTTACATGCGACAATGGCTTTCTCCAGATTCCCATCTCTAACGAGATCCTCAAATATACAGAGAGTGGATTTGTTCAAGAGCTAGGGAAGAAATATCTCTCACGACCACAATGTGAACTCTTCCTGTCTGGCTCAGCTAACCCATATGGTCTTGAACATACAGGTACTTTCAGAGTCTTTCGGCATTTTATATGTCAAAATCTAGGATGTTCCTGAATATTCTACTATATTACCCGGTGTGCATCATGAAAATATATATTGCTGCTAATGACAGCTAGAATTCCATTTACTTGATTTAAATGGCAGCAATAATAACATTATTTGGCTTTAAATGGCAGCAATATTTCATTCAATGGCTTTAAATGGCAGCTAGCATTCCATAATCTAGCTTGCATATGACAAGCAGAATTCCATTAATTGGCTTTAAAAGTCAGCAAAATGCCATTTGTTGGCTTTAAAATGACGGCTAAAGATCCGTTACTTGTCTGTATATGGCAGCTACATTAACATTAGTTTGCTGTATATGGTAACTATGATTCTTTTCCTTGGCATTAAATGGCAGCTTAATCCTGTTATATGGCTGATTTTTGGCAGCTAGAATGACGATGTGGGGAGGGAAGTCTGCTTAGTATGTAAAATGGCTTCATTGGCTCTACGAAAGTAATATATTGGGACATCTGGTGTTTGAAAGTGATAGAGGGACATATGCTGTTTGAAAGTGATAGAGGGACATATGCTGTTTGAAAGTGATAGAGGGACATATGCTGTTTGAAAGTGATAGAGGGACATATGCTGTTTGAAAATGATAGAGGGACATATGCTGTTTGAAAGTGATAAAGTGGGACATCTAATGCTGGAAAGTGATATAGAGGGACATTTTCTGTTTTAAAGTGATATAGAGGGACATCTGCTGTTCACCACACATGTCATCTGTTATCATTTAAAATGCATTTATAAAAATAATATAGGTTTTTTTATGATAGTAAATACCACTGCGCTGGATAATTTTTATTCTTTAGCCACATGGACTAGTAGAATTCGTCTATTGTTGTGGAAGCACACTTCAATTTGATTTCACATTGATTATTTACTGCCAGGTGGCCTCTTCATTATATTAGTGACTGCCATTTTCATTGCTGTGCTGTTCCTGGTGATGGAGCACCTGGCCTATCACTTCTTGGTGCCGTGGCTGCGTAAGCAACCCCCAGAATCTTTCTGGAAAACAGAAAATCTTGCCTTTATTAGCCAGGTACGTTCAGAATGTTACTTTTAAGTGTCTGAAGTCATTTAGGTTTTTAATGTAAATTTCTATTCAGGGGCATAGGAAGTGGGTGGAGGGGTGATCCGCCCCTTGTGTCAGTATTTTTCCTTTCTACAGAGAGGCGGCAACTTTAAGGGTTGGTTCTTTTCGAAGAAGGGGGTTGGCAAAAATCTTGGCCCATCCCGGGGTTGCACTAACTATTGCTACTCAACTGCTTCTAGCGACTGACGTCACGGCCATATCAAAGGAAAGGATTAAAACAAGTTGACACCTCGTTAACACCAAGTAGACACCATGTTAAAACCAAAAAGACACCATGTTAATACAAAATAAATACCAACGTTAAATTAATTTTTGTAATGAGTATTGTACAACTTGCCTTGCCAGTGCGTTGTAAGGTTGAAATTCATTTTTGTTGTTTGTTTTCAGAACATAGACTCTGTGTAAATCCTTGTTTCGGAACATAGAATTTGTGTAAATCCTTGTTTTAGAACATAGACTTTGTGTAAATCCTTGTTTCAGAACATAGACTTTGTGTAAATCCTTGTTTCAGAGCATAGACTTTGTGTAAATCCTTGTTTCAGAGCATAGACTTTGTGTAAAACCTTATTATAATTCTCAATTCCAGCGAGTGTTCAGAGTGGTGCGCAGTGAGCGGCTGTATAGTCAGAAACAGGCGGCCCAAGAAATGATCACAATCGTCAAACAGAGAGATTTTACCAGACTCATACAGAAAAACGAACTTCAGAAAAGAGTAAGTTTTTACTCTGATTGGTTTTGCAAAGTGTGATTGGTGTAAGTAAAATATGATAGGTGAATGTAAAGTATGATTGGTGTACGTAAAATATGATTGGTGCATGCAAAGAGACATTGTGTTGGTTGATGGTTTGTGTTGTATAGTTGAAGATGAGGATTTAACGAGTAGCATTATGTTATTGGTTTGGTTTGTCCGTTTGTATTGGTTTGCTGTTTCATGTAAAGTCATTGTAGGGATTGTGTCAGTCATTGTATGGATTGTGTCAGTGATTGTAGGGATTGTGTCAGTCATTGTAGGTATTGTGTCAGTCATTGTAGGGATTGTGTCAGTCATTGTAGGGATTGTGTCAGTCATTGTAGGGATTGTGTCAGTCATTGTAGGGATTGTGTCAGTCATTGTAGGTATTGTGTCAGTCATTGTAGGGATTGTGTCAGTCATTGTAGGTATTGTGTCAGTCATTGTAGGGATTGTGTCAGTCATTGTAGGGATTGTGTCAGTCATTGTAGGGATTGTGTCAGTCATTGTAGGGATTGTGTCAGTCATTGTAGGGATTGTGTCAGTCATTGTAGGGATTGTGTCAGTCATTGTAGGGATTGTGTCAGTCATTGTAGGGATTGTTTCTGAGTTTCATGTTCTGAATGTGAAACAATGGGACGACTACTAAACTTCATTATGACCTGCTGGTGTGGGAATTCTGAAATCAAGCGTGTTTTAAATAGACTATCAAAAAACGAGTAACATGACACAAACTAAACATCATTCATATTAAGAACTATTTGAAGTGAAATGCTATCGATAAACTTTTTTTTCACCCACTGACAAATACGTAACATCAGCTCGATCAGTGCGAATTCTTTCTCTTAAAGTTAGGACCGAAAGATTTAAAAAATTCATTTGTTCCCCAGTCTGTACGTATTTACCAGCGTGCTCTCCCAGTGGTTACCAAATCTAAATGATCACTAATTAAGCCATTATTATCACTAATAGAGTTCATTGATGACTGATTTCTACGCTAGAGAAATATTTTAGATGCCTTGAGTTTAAATTGTTATAATTGTAAAATGTGGTTATGGTTAAAAAATATGATTTTTGTGTGTGCTGAAAATGAATATGCACAATATAATCAAAATGCATTTCCATTTATTTGGATCAATAAAAAATCGTATCTTATCTTAACTTATCTTATCTTAGCTTATCTTATCTTAGCTTATCTTATCCTAAGTGATCTGCTAAGTTTATTTTTTTAATGCGTGCAATGTTGTTGTTTTTTTCAAATGTCCACATTTTTGTTCCCACCTCAGAACTAATTTAGCAATATGGTCTGCTTCTAGCCAGCTGCAATGGTCTTTGGAAGCGATTCTCTAACTGTATCACATGTAACACTACGGAGTTAAAGGTGGTACTAAGTGATGCAATGGAACATTCTTTACACATAAAGATATTCTGTCAAAGTGATGTAATACGCACATGGTGATACATGCACATGGTGGTCCATGCACATGGTGGTACATGCACATGATGGTGCATGCACGTGGTGGTACATGCACATGGTGGTAAATGCACATAGTAGTACATTGATTGGCAATAATTGATTAAAGTGTGGAAATATACCAACAGTTTTTACCCCATAATCTACAGATATCATTTAACAAAATATTAAAATAGATTTTAACAAATAATTGCTGCCGACATTCTATGTTTTAATGTTTGTATACGTATCTAATGTTGTCATTGTAATGGCTAGCAACGTATCAGTAGCTATTATTATTATTATTATTATTATTATTATAAAAGGGGTCTTATATAGCGCGGTATCCCAATCTAGAGCTAGGCTCACTGCGCTCCACTCTCTTATATAGCGCGGTATCCCAATCTAGAGCTAGGCTCACTGCGCTCCACTGTCTTATATAGCGCGGTATCCCAATCTAGAGCTAGGCTCACTGCGCTCCACTCTCTTATATAGCGCGGTATCCCAATCTAGAGCTAGGCTCACTGCGCTCCACTCTCTTATATAGCGCGGTATCCCAATCTAGAGCTAGGCTCACTGCGCTCCACTCTCTTATATAGCGCGGTATCCCAATCTAGAGCTAGGCTCACTGCGCTCCACTGTCTTTAATAGCGCGGCACTCCAATCTAGAGCTAGGCTCAATGCGCTCCACTGTCTTTAATAGCGCGGTACCCCAGTCTAGGGCTAGGCTCACTGCGCTCCACTCTCTTATATAGCGCGGTACCCCAGTCTAGGGTTAGGCTCACTGCGCTCCACTCTCTTATATAGCGCGGTACCCCAGTCTAGGGTTAGGCTCACTGCGCTCCACTCTCTTATATAGCGCGGTACCCCAGTCTAGGGCTAGGCTCACTGCGCTCCACTCTCTTATATAGCGCGGTACCCCAGTCTAGGGCTAGGCTCACTGCGCTCCACTCTCTTATATAGCGCGGTACCCCAGTCTAGGGCTAGGCTCACTGCGCTCCACTCTCTTATATAGCGCGGTACCCCAGTCTAGGGCTAGGCTCACTGCGCTCCACTCTCTTATATAGCGCGGTACCCCAGTCTAGGGCTAGGCTCACTGCGCTCCACTCTCTTATATAGCGTGGTACCCCAGTCTAGAGCTAGACTCACTGCGCTCCACTCTCTTATATAGCGCGGTACCCCAGTCTAGGACTAGGCTCACTGCGCTCCACTCTCTTATATAGCGCGGTACCCCAGTCTAGGGCTAGGCTCACTGCGCTCCACTCTCTTATATAGCGTGGTACCCCAGTCTAGAGCTAGACTCACTGCGCTCCACTCTCTTATATAGCGCGGTACCCCAGTCTAGGGCTAGGCTCACTGCGCTCCACTCTCTTATATAGCGCGGTACCCCAGTCTAGGGTTAGGCTCACTGCGCTCCACTCTCTTATATAGCGTGGTACCCCAGTCTAGAGCTAGGCTCACTGCGCTCCACTCTCTTATATAGCGTGGTACCCCAGTCTAGAGATAGACTCACTGCGCTCCACTCTCTTATATAGCGCGGTACCCCAGTCTAGGGCTATGCTCACTGCGCTCCACTCTCTTATATAGCGCGGTACCCCAGTCTAGGGCTAGGCTCACTGCGCTCCACTCTCTTAAATAGCGCGGTACCCCAGTCTAGGGCTAGGCTCACTGCGCTCCACTCTCTTATATAGCGTGGTACCCCAGTCTAGAGCTAGACTCACTGCGCTCCACTCTCTTATATAGCGCGGTACCCCAGTCTAGGGCTAGACTCACTGCGCTCCACTCTCTTATATAGCGCGGTACCCCAGTCTAGGGCTAGGCTCACTGCGCTCCACTCTCTTATATAGCGCGGTACCCCAGTCTAGGGTTAGGCTCACTGCGCTCCACTCTCTTATATAGCGCGGTACCCCAGTCTAGAGCTAGGCTCACTGCGCTCCACATAAAAATTAACAAAAAGAAATAAAAAGACATTTTTATTAAAAGTTAAATATAATTATATATTTAAAAACAGCTTTCTAATAATATTGACCTCCGACCTCACCCACCCAATTACCATTTACCTCTGTCTAGCCATGAACGGCATCCAGCAGCATCGTGCCTTGTTTATCGGTCAGAAGGGTGGGGGGGGGGGAGATGAGTCGGAATTGGAGAGTTTGAAGACATGGGTCTGAGTGCAGTTTTGAAGGTTTTGTGTTTTACGCATCTAATGTTTGACTGTCAGTGTGCTCGACCTATCATCAATCTCTGCCCTGAGCATATCTCACCATTTTCCCAACGTTATCGTATAAGCAGTAAACTTAAAAACGTGATCAGTCAGCTGGTAATGCCGAGTTTATTGCAGCGTATCTCTTGTCTCAGATGTGTTGTCTATCGCTCTGGTCTTTTGTATCTTCTATAATGTTTCTTGATGTGTCTACTGTAATAAATGTTCACTACTTTTCTGGATGTATCTATCGTAATAAATGTTCACTACTTTTCTTGATGTAGAAAATGATATAGTTGATGTTACGTTTCTTAGACATCTCTATTGTAATATCTGCTGCTACTTTACTTCTTGTGTCTACTGAAATATTTCTGTTAGTTTTTGAGGGTGTTATAATTTATAATAGTTGGTGTTAATTCTGCTAGATATAACCAAACCAGACAACGTTTACTTCAGTCAATAGAAGTACTTCCGACTATCAAACCAGGCCAGACACGCAGTGGACAGAAGTCCAGGTGGTACTTCAAAGTTTACTTCAGTCAATAGAAGTACTTCCAACTATCAAACCAGGCCAGACACGCAGTGGATAGAAGTCCAGGTGGTACTTCAAAGTTTACTTCAGTCAATAGAAGTACTTCCAACTATCAAACCAGCGCCTTCAGTTTACTACGTTTTATGCATAAAGTAATGCCATAGGATTAGGAAATGTGAAAAACAATTCAGTTTTGTCGTTTTGTCAACAATCAACATGTAAATAGCTTGGAAATAATCATTTCATTTCAAGGGTAATTTTTAATTCTGGTGTAACCACGTGATAAAACCCATTTGCAAACAACGGGCGCAATAAATCTGAGTTGTTCATCGCATCTTTCCGTCTGTGGGACGATGGCGTAGCTTCTGTATAATGGACACGTGCTCTCGTGGCTCATGAGGCTGATCCTGGAGGGGCGGTCTCCGGGTCTCTTTTCGCTGAAGAGCCTTGACTTCAAGAGTACTTTGGCCTTTCTTAAAGCTCTATTTGCTATAAGTACTTTGTTTCGCACAATCATATATTAACTAAAGTACAATTAACCGGAGCTATAATCTTATTACGTTAAAAAACTGTTGACCAAATAAGAGAAGGCATTTCTTCATTTCACAGACACCCTTACTCATTGAAGCATGAACGAAATTTAGTGGGTTTTTTTGTATTTATTTCAGAGAGCTACGACACAGAAGAGAGTCAAGACAAAAGCTGAAGTTTTCCAGGAAATTACTGCAAATATTGTCAGGTATTTTACCATATGGCCAGGCATGTTTAAATATCAACTATTATCAGAGATGTCCACACGAATAATTTTTTTACTATTTCCTTTGACTTTTTTTTTTTTTTTGCAAATATTTTGACTTTATAAAAATTGTATTGAAAAATAAATGAATAGAGGTATTATTGTTTCAAACTCAAAATTTAACGCAAATCTAAAGTTGTGTCAGAGGTTTGCGAGGTGTGTTAAACGTTATCAACAACAGCTTCAATGTAAACCAGGTTTTCATTTACCCTCCATGTCTTTTTATACGTCCGCTTTTGAAAAATATATCGAGTGTCTTTAATACCATCGGCCACTATGCCATCAGTGGTGTCGTTCTAAACGAAGTCGTAGTACCTTTAAAGTACCAAGTAATCCATGATAATGGCTTCAGTAAGTACGCTTAAATTTGTTGAAAACCATATTATTTGAGAATGTTTCCTTTCGCCCTGCTTTATCCAGAGTCCACTTGTCAGGCTTGGTTCCAAGTGATCATATTTCCTTAACATCGGTCGGAAAACTCCTGCAAGACGTCTGCCTGTCACCTCAGCTGACGAGTTCTATATTGATTCTGGTTCGATATCCAGCTTCGTGTTACCGTTTCCTCGGCCACTTTCCCATATGTACTCTTCCGCCATCGATGGAGTGTTTACCCAGCGGAACTACTTTTCCCTCCCGATTCCATTTCCGGACCGGAAGTATTCCTGCCTCTCGTTTATGAAGATTACAGAAAGTGGGGGAAATTCCCCAAGGGTTGTTCGGATCTAAGACGCCGCGACGCGAGACACTTAATTAATCAGGACTTGCATACCAGCTCTGACGTCTGGTATTGCTGTATTGTCCCAAGGAAATCCCTGACGATTTGTCCAATAAAACGTGTACTGATATTGCTCTAGTGTTTTCGGACCCATGGGGATAGAGAAACATTGATGAATATTTTACTGGTTTGTCCGTGGGTTTGTGTGGGTTTATTTTTTAACATGGTGAGGGACTGAACTCTCGGAATGGCCCTTAGGAAATCAGAGTTGTCTTCCATTCTAATTTTTTTTTAAATTGTAGATGCTTTTTTCGCATGCGAAGCCGTGACATAAGTCAGCAGGCTAAATGTTTTAAATGTTTTAAAGAAATCAAG
This sequence comes from Omphiscola glabra, assembly GCA_964017045.1. NCBI lineage: Eukaryota > Metazoa > Mollusca > Gastropoda > Lymnaeidae > Omphiscola > Omphiscola glabra. Next base: position 6,272,787 of record OZ024796.1, read on the forward strand.
CATTTGATATCATTAAAAAAATTAATTACATTTTAGTTTAAACTCCAGTGGATGTTTAGACATTGGTTTATGGTATAATTTGATACAGCTGACAAAATCTAGTTTGCCAGTGATGAGGAAAAGCGAGTACTCGGAAATGAATTGCGGAATGACGCAAATAGTCAATGTGAAAAATGTCTGTTGTGTACCTTGTGTAAGTCATTCGTTTTATGAGCACCTTAAAGATTTTTATAACAGAGAAAATGTTTGTTTCAGCTACCACCGACAGCTGCAGTCGGCGTCGGAGACGGCAGAAAACTCAGAGGCCGAGATCGATTTCGAGGCCGCCTCTGGTGACGTCCACAACGATACCGTTGACCAGTGCGTCATGGGCGTAAACAACGCCGCTTACGCGGCGGACAACTCTGATCTGACCTTGGATCGATTCTACTTGCGTCGAGCATCGACCTCCAGCACCGACGGCTGTGATGACGTTGCCGAAAGCGCGGTTTTCGAGAGAACTCCCCGGTCTGGAGCTGAGAGTAATGGCATCCGGAAGTTGTCGTCAAAATCGTTAGGCCGTCGCGAGATTCCGACTGTTGATCAGCGGCTTAGAAAAAAATCTGATTCTTACTTTTTATATCCACCTTGCCGGCCTGACACGGAGTCATACTTTCTTGGATACAGTAATGGATCTGTGGCGTCCGGATTTCCGGATAAACTTGCCACTTATACGGAAGATTTGATCACCGTCCGTAAAATATTAGATGAATTGCCACCCGAAAGAAGTATTAAGCCAAAGAAAGTGGACAACATTCCGTCCAGTAATGGGGATGTGAACAATGTAGAAATCTCAGAGTGCGCAAACAGTGAAAACCATCTAGAGTCTACGTCACTTCCTCCAAGTCGGGGCAGCGAGTATTACAACTCCCCCACATCGTCATCAGTCCAGTCTCCCATCGAGGAGAAACGTGAGTTCTCACCCCTTCCCTCGCCGGCGTCTCCCAGCAATGAGAGCTTCCAAAGATGTAACGAATCCTCGGGCAGTCTCTCAACGTTCTCCCCTGACAGCAGCATATCCCTGGGGCCTCTAGCGCAAGAGTCTCCACACAACGAATCACGTGATTTCATTGTCTACGTAACAAACCTTTCGCCGCCTAATCCTTCACCCACCCCCGCAAACTCTGCCTCTCTGGAGCCCGTTACTTGGCACACGCCAGACACTCTTTCCGGTGACGTTGAGTCCACCAAAAAGCCAGATCCAACAAACTCCGGTGACATTGAGTCCACCAAAAGGCCAGATCCAACACACTCCGGTAACAACCCCAAAATTCCGCGGTCAGCATCCTCCGACTCCGTCCCTCGGAAACTCCTCCAAAACAATAGCACGTCGTCGCGGCACTGTTCCGTGCCGATAGACAGGGAAAGGAACGGCCCGTTTGTTGACGTCGTCAACTCGGGGTCGGTGTGCGGCGGCGGCGGCGTCAAAGATCGGACAAGGTCCAAGCAGACGATGAAAGCATTACGGAAGACGTCAGACGTTGGCGGGCTGACTGGTGGTGACCACCTGACCAACAACACCAGGCCAAAGTTTGACATGCCAAGAAAAGATTACTTCCAGAGGAACTTAAAACTTAAGGTAATGAAACGGTCTTGAAAATTTGGGATTAGAGAGTTTCTGTAAATATAGGCCAATAATTGGGTTGCTAGGTCAAGTAGGTGAGCTGGCAATGCCAATAATTGGGTTGCTAGATCAAGTAGGTGAGCTGGCAATGCCAATAATTGGGTTGCTAGGTCATTAGGCGAACTGACAATGCCAATAATTGGGTTTCTAGGTCAAGTAGTTGAGCTGGCAATGCCAATAATTGGGATGCTATGTCAAGTAGGTGAGCTGGCAATGCCAATAATTGGGTTGCTAGGTCAATTAGGTGAGCTGGTAATGCCAATAATTGGGTTGCTAGATCAAGTAGGTGAGCTGGTAATGCTAATAATTGGGTTGCTAGATCAAGTAGGTGAGTTGGTAAGGCTAATAATTGGGTTGCTAGGTCAAGTAGGTGAGCTGGTAATGCCAATAATTGGGTTGCTAGGTCAAGTAGGTGAGATGGTAATGCAAATAATTGGGTTGCTAGGACAAGTAGGTGAGCTGGTAATGGCAATAATTGGGTTGCTATGTCAAGTAGGTGAGATGGTAATGCCAATAATTGGGTTGCTAGGTCAAGTAGGTGAGATGGTAATGCAAATAATTGGGTTGCTAGGACAAGTAGGTGAGCTGGTAATGGCAATAATTGGGTGGCTAGGTCAAGTAGATGAGCTGGTAATGCCAATAATTGGGTGGCTAGGTCAAGTAGGTGAGCTGGTAATGCCAATAATTGGGTGGCTAGGTCAAGGACCTAGAAGTTAGATTCTTGATACATTTTGTACAATGGATTAATGGGGTTTAATCAGTGTCTTTTCCCCTGAATCTCTAACTCTTTCTCTCTTCTCTCCCTCTCTCTCTATCACTATCTCTTTATCTATCTCCTCTTTCTCCTGTGTCTCTCTCTCTTTCTCTCTCTCTCTCCGTCTCTCTTTTTCTCCTTTATATTTATCTATTTTTACTTTTACCCTGTAATCCTAGAATATCTCAAAAGTTTTGCTACCTTTGTATCATAAGCCAATCCAAAGATGTTTTCTTATTTTCATCCTAATAGTTCCTAAAATATTTAAACACTCTAGTTAAGACACGCAACTTAACCCGTGAGTACACACACCATAACGCCAGTCATGACACGCAACTTAACCAGTGAGTACTCACACCATAACGCCAGTCATGACACGCAACTTAACCAGTGAGTACACACACCATAACGCCAGTCATGACACGCAACTTAACCAGTGAGTACACACACCATAACGCCAGTCATGACACGCAACTTAACCAGTGAGTACACACACCATAAAGCCAGTCATGACACAATAACTACGTAATCGTGATCCTTGACAGGACAACCGTGTCAAGTCTACGCTGAGACGTCACGCCATGTCAGGCTATCAAAGTCACCTTCCGGCTGACTTCATCGACGACTGCACGCTGGAGGCTCTGACCAAGGAGGACGTCCTCATCTTGTGGAGGAAGTCTGAGCTGGACTTGGAAAGTCGACTGCATGAGGTCATCTTTTTTAAGTGGACAAATTTATTTATTTCATTTTTATTTTATTTATTTTTTTGGTATGGGGTGGGGGATGTCCTGTTACAAGGAGTACTATGGGGGAGGCTACAGTCAAGTTGTAAAATAAGAATTCAACGATAGAGTCTTCTTTTAAAATCAGTTAGTTAGCTTCTCGTGGTAGATTCAACACGGTGTAAAGTTTGTTTAAAGATATAGACTTCCAAGTTCAAGAACGTGTTTTTCTGTGTGGACATACTTAACGACATTTTCACCTCAATTTGATTCGGGTTTTCCCAACATTTCTGGCTCAGTTTGATTCGGGGTTTCCCAACCTTGTGTGCACACGCACGCCCTTGATGGTGCGAGGTAGAATTTCAAGGAGCGGGGTGGGGGGTTGGGGGGGGGGAATTGGTTACAAGAAAAAAGACGCCATGAACCTTTTAAGGATGCCGTAATTCTTTTATTTCGTGCTAAAGATATTGCATAAGGAAATAAAGGGGGGGGGGGGGGAATGCTTATTTTCTTAGTTGTACGGTTCTATTGCTAACTTAATGTTTGAAAATTAAGAGTGTCCTATTTTTCCAAAATGAAAATGTATTGTTACTTTTGAAGTGGGTGCGAAAATTATTTTAAAAAATTCGTAGTTGGCGCAGAATGCTAAAGCCCCTGCGCTGAGTTTTTCCAATTCGTATAATAAAATTGGATTATGTAAATTATAAAAGTGAGTTTTGCGCTGTTTTAAACGTGCCCTTTTACATTTTAGTATGTACAACCGAGAAAAGAAGTCAAGAAATGTATTTATTTTTTTACATGTAAACAATAAGCGCTAGTATTTTCATGTATATGCTGAGATAAACCGGGAGTGTACCGAAACAATATCAGAGTTTGCTCCCCTCACATTACAACAACCTTGTTGTAACAATTACAAGTCTTAGCATTTTGTCTTCAGTTTTACATATTTCGTCTTTTTTTATCACTTTAATTACTTTGAAAGTGTCACTTTTTTTATTTTTACTTTATATTTACTTATTTGATTGAAATTTTTCATTTTTTAAAACTTATTTTACACGTAAAAAAACATTTGAATAAACAGGCACCACTAGCCGATGCATTTTTATATTCCAATAAACTGTTAGAATACGCATTGATTAATTCTCTAAAATTATTAATGATTTATTTCAGGTTTTGGCCAAAAACCGCCGTCTGAGCCTAGCTATCGATTACTTGACCAGACAAGAATTTTCAGGTGAACCAGATGAAGTCTGAAACGTTCATAGCAGACGTGTGATCTTTTCTGTGCATCTACCCCATCCAATTCGCATATACTACTCTTTCAGAGTGAGAGAGAGAGAGAGAGAGAGAGATGCTCACAGAGCTAGAGTGTCACAGCTCACACTTTTTGTGTAAGAAAAATTTTATGAAATGAACTCTAACAATTATTGTCCCCTCGTACAATTGTTACAGAGATGGATAGATTTTTCTATCACACAATTGTTACAGAGATGGATGGACTGTTCCCTCGCACAATTGTTACAGAGATAGCTGGACTGTTCCCTCGCACAATTGATACAGAGATGGCTGGACTGTTCCCTCACACAATTGTTACAGAGATGGCTGGACTGCTCCCTCGCATAATTGTTACAGAGATGGCTGGACTGCTCCCTCACACAATTGTTACAGAGATGGCTGGACTGCTCCCTCGCACAATTGTTACAGAGATGGCTGACTGCTCCCTCACACAATTGTGACAGAGATGGCTGGACTATTCCCTCGCACAATTTTTACAGAGATGGCTGGACTGCTCCCTCACACAAATATCATTCACTCCATGTTTCGTATTTGATCCGTCCTATTCGACACTTTTGTCAAACATAAATTTCCTATGTCGTGTCATATCATCACGTGACACTTTGTGTCAAATGACGTGATATTTTAGCTCATAGACAAAATATACTGAGAATACCCCCATGAATGAACCTTTTTGGGTTTTCCCTATAAGTTTATGTATTACAAATGTTAACCTTATAAACGTATATCTAGTTTACGTTTTATACGTATATCTAATTTTTATGTGGTTTGAAATTTCACATCAAGAATTTCTGATATTCCTCAAGTACTGCTCTCAGTGCTCTAAGCAGCCATATTGTTTTCAATCCAGTCACTTTTTTTTTTACACCTTACTTTATCTGTTGTGTAAGAAGAGACGAAGAAATAGTTGATTTTAGTTCAACACTTTAAAAGCCGTATGCTATCTTTCGACTGAGGTGACCAAGAGTTTTTAATCAGGGTGTCCTCACCTTCCCAAGCACTGCTGCCTTCCTGGCAAACTCGTCCATTCCAGGCGGTGACTAATGCAAAGCTGCCAGTATGCCAAGATGGCCGTTTAATTGTCTCAATTTTTTTAAAAAGACATTTTTGCTAACAGATATATAACGCAATTTGATGAAGGAAAATAAATGAGTGGGGCTTTTTTTGGTTTACCGGAGAGCGAGGTTCTGAAACTGTATTAAAATATCCGGGGGGGGGGGGTATAATTGTTTGAAATTTAATTCAAATTAATATTTTATTGTGATAGACTAAGATTGGATCATTTGACCTTTGAGATATACAGAGATTGGATCATTTGACTGTCGTGATATACACAGATTGGATCACTTGAGCTTTCTGATTTACAAAGATTGGACCTTTTAGGGGTCCAAAAAAAACTATTCAGATTGTAATTCAGATACCAAGAAGAATTTGTATTGTTTACTAGTTTGATGGTTTAGAAAGATTTGTGTGTACATATGTATTTATGTAGATATAACAATTACATTTTTTGTATTTACCTCGGATTAATTGTTATAACATTCATAGTTTACACTAACTAGTTAGTACATCAGATAGTAATGAAGTAATGTCATGCAGTTTTCAGTATTTTTTTTACTGAATATTCATTTAATTTGGAACAGATTTACACTGGCTTTACGTTTCATTTTTCTACGTCACATGAAATAAATCATAAAATTATTCAAGGAAAACTGTATACATTTGTTGGTTTATATTTGCATTATCAAGGTGACTTTAAATTGTTTTAAACTGCTCGGACTAACAGTTAACAGCTATAGTTGTTTTCAATAGTTCAAGTCTTTGTTCAGAATTCATGAAAATGAAATCATTATATTATAGTCTATTTATCGAGTGTTGAATGTTGATTTTCAAACATGCAATAAGAGTAGTCAGATGACATGTGACATTTCTAGATATTTATTTTATCGGGTTGTTTGCTTCATTGGTGGACATTTTTTTTTGTTGTTTTTTTTTAAAATAAAAATGACATGACCTAATGTGTCTTGTAATGAAATAAGTTGTTGAATCAGTATCTTTAATTTAAATTAGTTTCTTTTTTTTCCTACAGAATGTCTCTATATTACTTTTGGTTTAATAACAATTCAATGTTGTGTTGTTGTGCCGAGGGAAAATGATGTGAGGAATTTTAACAAAATAAAAGAAAATGATTAAGATATATGCGGCTTTTTTTCATTAATTGGCGATCAATCTTCCCCACTGAGCAGTAAACATAATTACTGTCCAAATGTCAGAGGATTAAAACTATGCAAAAAAATTGAAGAAGTTCGTTCTTTTATACTTATTTTGAATAAATTGCTTTATTTTCCATGTTTTCTCATTTCTCAGGACACTGATATTGAAGGGGCCTAAATTTGTAATATGTAAAAAAAAAAATTAAACTGTTCAATTTGAATGTAAGTGGCACAAAACCGAAAACTAGCATTGGGCCCACAAAATTCACGCGATGGCTCTGCGTCTGAGTTTGATAACTGTTCGTAAACTTTGTAATATATTGGTAATGAAATACAGTAGAAAAATAAAAAGAAAGCTACTACTAGGATCAAAGTAGTAGCGTGAGGGTGTCAATGAAGATCTCCTTATCTGATTAGACCTACCAGTACCAGAAACTACAGGGCTACTCGTTCTCCCCTGGTTGGTGAAAAAGGGGACAGTCACAGGCAGGACCGTGCCGATGACAAAGTGCGCCTGGGACGAAGCTTGAAAAGGGCGCCTTCCCCCCCCCCCCACTCCCGTCTCATCAATAAATAATGTATGATATATCCTAGATTATGGATAGTTTACATTTTGACACTCTCTCACCTTCGCCACCACCCTTTCCTTTCGCATGGCCCTGGTCATGCAAACCAGATTTAAGGGCCATTTTCAAGACGGCTATGCCTGGCGTTCCGGAAACAGCCAGGTGGTCGCCAGCGATGTGGCGGGGGGCAAGAAGTACGCGGAGGTGTAATTCTGGGAATGCCGCTTTGTGGTAGTTTAAGATTTAGGCATGCCGTATTATTGCCTGTATCAAGTGTGTCTGTTGTTGGGGCATACCGTATTATTGCCTGTTTCAAGTGTGTCTGTTGTTGGAATTAGTACTGATCTGCATGCAGCTGTTAAGCCGATGCCACCTATACATTTTGAAAATCTTCTGATTTTTACTTACAAAAATAAAAGAAAAATACTGCCACTGCTTGTTTTCGGACATCTACATGAGATTTCTCTGTTGATGAGACTGACAAACGAGCCATGGCGAACCCCTCTGAAACATAGGAGCCAGAATGATCAACATATTGATCTTGGGTCATCAAAATATAGAAGAAGGATATTTCTTAAAGTAACTTTCAGATTCTATATATTTCATTCCCTATGACAAATAATAATTCTCGAAACATAATGGGCGCGCTAAATAAAAATCCCAGAATTTAGAAATAATTAGGATTCTTTTAAGATAAGATAAGATAAGAGAGTCTTGGCTTCTTGTTTGAACGAATTTTGGGGGAGGGGGGCTCAATATTAAGGACACTCCTTAATGCTATACCCAATTTGCCTTTGGATTGTTGTCATATGCCGGAAAAGATAATTTGGAATGAGGGAAAATGAATGGTACGACGCAAAAAGATACCAGAGTATCGTATCAGTCAACCTGACATGTCTCAAGACACACGGTGAGGACCAGTTACTTTGGTCATCCTGACATGTCTCAAGACACACACTGAGGATCAGCTACTTGAGTCAACCTGACATGTCTCAAGACACACTTGAGACCAGCTACTTGAGTCAACCTGACATGTCTCAAGACACAGACTGAGGGTCAGCTACTTGAGTAAACCTGACATGTCTCAAGACACACGCTGAGAACCAGTTACTTGAGTCAACCTGACATGTCTCAAGACACACACTGAGGACCAGTTACTTGAGTCAACCTGACATGTCTCAAGACACACGCTGAGAACCAGTTACTTGAGTCAATCTGACATGTCTCAAGACACACGATCTGGACCAATTATTTGAATGCATGTTTTATCAAGTAACTTTTAGTAGATGGGAAATTCACGCATCGCCACAGCCATTGTTTGGCGGACTCTCTTTAGTATTTAATAGTAATACTGATTAACTCATCAAAGCATCCCCTAAATATTTAACACTTGATTATCAAAAGATACATATATTCAAATCAAAACTTCGACATAATCAATAGTTTTTGACGTGCATGATAAGTCTACAATTATTTATCACTATCTATGTGTCGGCGGCTTTACATAAGAGGATAATTTTGAAACTGAAAATATATTTGCGATCTACCATGGCTTCCTGGTCTTGTGATTTGTCAGTAGCAATAGATACAGTGAAGGATGTTCATTTTAATAAAGTGATTGACAGCTTTGCATCTCTAAAGACCAGGAAAATTAAGTTTTAATTGTAAAGGTTTGATATTGCAATAAAAAGTAATTATGCTGTATTTTTTTTATTAAACGCTGTTAACTTAAGTTCTGCTTTCCTCTTACCTGAGTACTTGATTGTTTAACTTAATTTCCAAACAATAATATACGCGATTCTGTATTTAATGGTTAAAAGAATAATTTGGTGCAGGGAAGGGAGGTGGGGGTGAGTCCGAATAGGAATGAAACCAACCCTAATGACGCCTCTGTCTCCCATACCACTGGACCCCAAAGCTCATGTATAAAACACGAGGGCGAACTTTCCAGACACAAATAGAATACAAACATCCCCCGTCGAATTTAGCCTCTGCCATCTTCGTATGAAAATGACGAACAACAATTTCAAAGTTTTAGTTTAAAATAAGAGGGTAATAAGGGAAGAGACTGCAATTAGGTTAGGGGTCGTCCATTAATTATGTTAACAAAATAGGGGAGGGGTGGAAATGTTTGACAATTGTTGACAAGGGATAAGGGGGTTAGATTAGTTGACGTCAACAATCATGTTTTCTCTATTAAAATTTTAATCTTAAAAATTATTGACTGGTTATTGAATTATTTTAACTAATTTAATAAGCGTAAATTAAAATAGTTATTTAACTTTTAGGCTTTTAACAAGATTTATTTAATGTGTGTCGGTCAGTGCACTGCTGATGGCTGGTCAGAATGTTAGCACACTTTGTTAGTGCAAGAGAAGTCAAAAGTTGGCTTCTCTTCATCTGTCGATTCTGTTTGTCGCAAAAGACAAGGGCGGTATGTTTGCAATCACGTTGCAGGTATGGAACAAGGACAAGGTTCAAGTATCATGTGCAGTCAAGATAAATTATATTGATAGAGTAGGAATACGATATTTTGATAATTATGGGAACGTAAAGTGAGTAACAATATAACATCGCTGCTTGTACGGATTTGCAAAATATGTAACATCTATTTCGCATCAGAAGTCATGTTGAAATTATCACCAGGGCCTCAACAAAAAAGGATTCAACTAATACAAGTAGCTGTCAGGAGACAGACAGAGCTTATGGCAAGTATTGCTCACACTGACGATGCTTCTATTTTAAGTGCTGAATGGTTAGATGAGAATGATGTGGACATTTGTCCAGTATATCAATTGCGCAAAATGAAAATAATAAATCAGCTACAATGCCCATTGTTATGATATAGCAACACCTGTCTAATCTCTTGGAAGATGATAGCAGCTAGAAACTGTGCTACAATTGTCGGCTACACTGACAATAATTATATTTATACTTTCCAAAACAATGATAATTAGTCTTTAACAACATTTTCATTGATTTTGCATTATAAAATTTAAGGTAAAAACTTTTTTAACTTGTTGATTAACATGCTAAAGATGTAATAAAATGTTTTTCCTACAATTTTGTTTTATTAAAATAGATCAGCACACAGTAAAATGTGTTTATAAATTTATTTATATTATAATTCTTTTTTTTTTTTGCCCCCCCCCCCCCAAAACAACAACACATAATTACTTAGGGGGGAGTCACTGACAATTTGACAGCTGTTGACGGGGGGGGGGCAAAAATTACTTTAAAATTGTTGACGTAATTAATGGACGCCCCTTTTGAAAATAGGAAATGAGTAAAACAAAGTACTTACTCATTTCCAGTTAAAAATAACAGGCCTTAAGTTTATTTGTTTTTGTTGGGTTTTTTTTTTGGGGGGGGGGGGGTTTAAACTCCTTATGGTAATTTTTTTCTCGCCTTTTAGTGGGTAGATGCAAAAACAAATTAACTTTCAAAAGAATACTTAATTTATACATGAATGATTTTGTCGTGTACGTAGCAACAGAAACTTGAAAGTTGACGTCTTACGAATAGGTATTAATTCAAGCTACCGTACCCTTGACATTACAGTCTGCAGTCTTGTTGTTATGAACAATGTCGTACCGAAAGCCACAAAATATTCGCGATATAACAAAAATTTTAAGTAAATTGAGAGATTGGCTTTTGAGTGTAAGTGTAATTAATTCATTGTGTGTACATGGCTTTTGAGTGTAAGTGTAATTAATTCGTTGTGCGTACCTTAATTAATTATTGTTGGCTAATGAGAAAGTGATGCCAAGTCAAGTACCGTACTACTTCAATTTGTATTTTAAGTCATTTGATTTATTAGTTACTAATTTAATACGAGTGATGAGTTGTCCTACTCATACTGATACTGCCTACTACTACTACTACTCACTACCATTGCTGCTTGCAGACTACTCATTTGTAACTTAGAAAGATTTTAGAAAGATATATAACTAGAACTATTGGACATAGTAAGCCTAAATTAAAAACTTTTTTTAAAACTCTTGAGCCACATTGACTAAAAATTAAATAGCTCATAATAATTTCATTTGGCATTAAATGTTTAATTAGTGTTTAAAGATAAAGAACACCAAAAAACTCACAAAGACAAAAAGAGTTCTCTTTACTTTAACCATTCTATTATAGAATATAAATTCTGAATAGAACGTAGTCATAAAAGCATTCCACTAAGTGACTAGGTACATCTTAAAGTAATTCTATGATAGTTACAATATTATTTGAAATCCTAGATAAGATTTCTTAATCTTATTGTAATTTTTTTTATGCAGCATGATGAGTTTAGAACTGCTCATAGGTATGAGGGCTACTTAGCAAAAAGGTAAAAATATTTCTGTAGGCCAACTATTTATTTAGTGTAACTCTACATATTTATAAATCCTTGCTGTTCTTTTGTGGGATAAAACTTAAAACATTGCATGTTATTCAATCATTTTTGTAGTGAAAAATTTTGTTTCTGATATATGCAACTCTTATTTACTTTTAATATTAAATTTTTTTTTAGAACTCAACCCCCACCTAGACTACCACCAGGTGTTTCTGATAAACTGTCTAACAACTATTACTACACAAGAGATGGGCGTCGGGAAGTTCAGCCACCTAACAATATTTATGATGCAACTCAAAAGCAGTTAGCAACAGGGTATGTTCAGTGATGTACAATATCCACGAACGAAATCCTATATGATAAAATTCAAACCTTATTCATTTCAACCATCCATCATCACTCAATGATTTCAATTGCTTAAGTAACAAAATTCCAACAGGAAATAAACTGATAATACATTTTTCACCAGAGTATTATTGAATTCTGTGTTGCCACCGAATATGACAGTGCAATTATTATTGTTGCTTTTTTAATAAGACATGAGCAAATTATTTGATTGTTTTGGGTTTGAATTTATAAGATAATTCAGTAATTATTCTTCTAATTTTAAACATTCCAATAAGTTTTTATTTTACTGGCAGATACTTTAATTTAATTCCAGAAATAGGAGTTGGATAAGACAAGAATCCTTTTTCTAGACTTTAATGACTGATATCCAAATAATCCAATATCCTTCAACTTCATATTTCAGAGATGCTCTCCCTTCTGTTCCAAAGCCAGTTGTCCCAGGGATACCTTTCAACTGGAAAACTGGACAATTTGATCAACCCACAAAATAATGACTTATTATTTTTTGTTTCTTTTTATTTCTGTTGTGTAAACTAAGTATGTCAGATAGAAAAATGTTTAACTTTAGTTTTAGCTTGTAAATAGTGATTTATTCAAAAATATTATGTGTTGTGTCAAGCAAGATTAAATAAATTGAGAGGAAATATAAATTTAAACAGATTTTACTTTTAAATTGTTTTTATTAAGTAAAATAAATTTTAATTATTAATAAATAATTAAACTGGTATTTAATTTGAGAACATTAAAATTGTAAGAATAAGTCTGTGCGTATTATCATTTCGCTAATCCCATACAGGTTATCTATTAATTATCTAACTTGTAAAATCTGCCATAACAAAATAACGCTGTTGGGGAAACAGCTACAAATATTAATATGTTTAAATTTCAACTTTGAACCAATAAATAATTGTGACAGAGTCGATTTTTATCTGGGTTATTATTGTGATCCATAACTTGAATCACTGTTATGAGACAAATTTAATATACAATCAAAATGCATAATTCTCCATGTAACAATGCCACTGACTCTACCAGATGGTGCTGATTTCACTAAATAAAATTCCCTGTAACTGTGCTAAATGAGATTAGGTACTTAAAAATACCACAAGTGCGCTTATAAATACCACAAATGCGTTTTTTTACAAAGCTGCAGTGTATAACGGTTGGGACATAAGAATATTAATACAGTTCAGGGGTAGTGGCGTAATTAGCTCTAATTGGTAATCTTATAAAGTGTGTTACTTGAATACATGTTTTGTCAAATAACTTCAGTAGATGGGAAGTTGAACCATTGTGGCCGCCATTGTTTGGCAGGCTAAAGCTAGTTTCTCAATATTTCAGGGAGAAATCATTTTTTTACAGCTTTCAAATTAAAATACCAGCTCAGTTCATGGCTCAGTGCTTAGCTCAGTTGATGTCTCAGTGCATAGTTCAGTGCATGGCTCATTGCATGGCTCAGTGCATGTCTCACAATCTTAGAGATTAACAGCATGTAACAAGAAGCTTTTTTAAAGGGGTTGACACATCACCTTACTTATTGACTGTCAGTAATTTAAATATATACATACAATAGTGAGCTGGCTGTGCTCATGGATAAAAGTAGTCAGACCAAATGCTGCTCATTAATCTATCTTTATTTATGTCATAAGGAGGGTTGTTGTTTTATAACTGTAACATTTTTACATTCAATCTTAAAATGGTAGATTTCTAAATTAAAAATATTTAATTACCTGGTACAAGAATTATAAAGATTATCATGAATCCCCCACATCTTTTTTACGTTGTTTATTTTTTTATAATTACAGAAGGTCAGTGCTGTTTAATAAAGTAAATATTTATTTTAAAATTCATTTTTCTAATCTTATAACATAAATCTACACAGCTTAAATGATTATCTGACAACAAATTATAATTCTCATAATTAATCATTTTAAGCATCATAAATGGTCAGCGCTGTAACCCTATTGAAATTTTTATAATAAATAATTACTCTGCAACTCATTATACATAAAGAAATCTCAGGTTTTAAAAAATGTGGCTGTGAAAGTGAAAGCATTAGTGTAAAAATAGCCAACTAAAACTCGTTTATTTCTTTCATGTAAAAGTTTATATGTATGATGAAAATTAATATTTTCAATGTAATCAAAACATATTTCCATATATTCAGATCAATAAAGAATCTTATAATATAGGTTTAAATTAAGTACAGTCTCCGAAAGGTGACTGAGGCCCAATTCTGGACTTATACTATTGCATTTGGGGAAGTCAAAGCCATTGTCTGCTGTAGGCGGTCTGCAGTGTGCTTTTTTTTTGGTTTGCTCTTCTCCTCATCTGGCTATCAAACATCTGCTTGAGAGTGATTAAGGATCAGAGGCCTGGCAGTTAGAGGCGTTTTCTGCTAGACAAACTGACACAGATTATTTATTCTGCACTATATTATATAATTTTACAAACTTCCCATCAGTCAGTATACAATGGACCTATCTGTTTTCAAATAGGGGATGGATGATAAAGCTGATCTTTTTAAAAATAACGTATTGCCAAATTTTTTATACCAATAGGATTTTTCCTTTCTGCTTTCAATGAGGTGTTAACTCAAAATATATAACATTACTATAATTATTATTCACATATACAACTTAGAAGTTTGTAGATTAGTTTTAAAATTATTTAGAACTACATTCAAATCAATTAATGACAGGTGCTTAGATATAGGTCATTCTCAAACAAACAAGAACAGTATTTAACTATTCAATATAAAGATTCAAACTCACACCCTCTTTCACCTACATGCAGACACTGAAACCATGACAGAAAACTGTTCATAATTTCTTAGGATTGATTCCACATATTGATCATACAAACAACAAATATATTTCAATTATGGAAGTACAGGAGCTGAAATAAATAGGTTATTTGATCATGAAAAAAAGGCAAACAATAGTTTTAAATAGCAAAATATTCCTAATAACACTGGCTTTTATTTAAGATAGTCGGCTTCATCGAGTTTCTTCTCCCCTTCTGCCTCGTCATCCGGATGATCTCCTGACCCCTCCATGGTCTCCGGCAACTGGCTAGCTAATGAAGATTTGATCACTTCCCTTAAAGCTTTTTCCTGAAAAAATGACATTTAAATAATGGTCTGTTAATTTTTTTTTTGGTTTAATTTAAAGAAATGGAAATTTGTTTATGTTATGACTTTAAACTGATTTAATCTAATCTAATTTATAAGACATCTTATAAACAAAATATCACTAATGAAGTTTTGATGACTTCTCTTAAAAAGCTTTTCCTGAAAAAATTACATTTAATTAGTGGTCTGTTACATTTTTTTTTAAAGTAATGGATATTTATATTTGGTATGACTTTTAAATGATTTAATCAAATCTAATTTATAAGACACCTGGAAAATTCTTTAATTGAGCGAATACCTTGTAAGTTCTTTTATGTCATGGCTTGTATAGTCTTACCTGGTTATCTGAAGGAATTGGCATGCACTTTATTTGGTAGACTGTCACCTGGCCCTCACTGTCACCCACCAGTAAACACTGAAGCAAAGTTTAAAAAAATAGGATTACTCAAAAATGTGTATATTTTTTTCTATCGAGGGAACTAAATTTGTTTGCTTAGATTTAATGAAATGAAACTTTCTTAAAGCCAAGCTGAGATGTACCTGAGCATTCTTGCTGAATGAGACGGTTGTCTGTTTTGCCCCTGAAGGAGGAGCAATGGAATACACAGGATCCAACCTTGAAAAACACAAAATCATTTGTTAAAAATTATGCTATCAACCAAGTCCAAACATTTTTAAAACCTTTTCTTAGTAACAAAACTAAAACAAAATGTGATGAAAGGTAAAATTGTAAAACAACTCACGTGCTCTGCGCTAAGTCCCACACCTCAACTGCTGCCTCATTGACACTTGCAAACACAGTGGATGACCAGGGTGACCAGCAGACGTCATTAACAGCCTTCTGCAAATTGTAAGTATTTTCAGGTTAGCTCACTTTTATTTAATCAGCTGTTTTTTTTTACAGATAATGTTTAAAATAAGAAGACCTAAAAAAATATTTTAAAAAATCGTCCAACACTCACAGTGTTAGAGTGAAACGAAAGAATGTGTTTGGGTTTATCCTGATGCCAGAGTTTGATTGTCCAGTCAGCGCTGCATGTTAAGAAAAGCTCCGTAACAAAAGGTGACCATTGAATGGCATAAACTGGTGCCTGGAAAAAAGAAAATAGTTTACATAAGCTTAAATTATTAACCTCAATGAATTTATTCTGTTACTATTGGCAAGACAAATACTGTTACCTCTTTATCATTAATAATTTAATGACATGGCACTGAATCAATCTTTCCTCAAACTTTTAAGAATGTAAAAATAAATAAAGCAATTTTCTTTTGCCATTGATTATCAGTACAAATTAAACAAATATTATAAATTATTTTTTAACTATTTTTTTTTTAAATTATTTAATAAACAAATTTTTAAAGAAATCACCTTGGATCAAAATATAGACTCAAAATGATGATTTGGAATTTAGGTTTAATATTATTTACCTTTTAACTTTTTAGGGTTTTTTTCTCTCACTCTCTTGGTTCAAAGAAGTAAATATTCTGATTTTTAAACTCGGGTTTTTATTCTAATTTAAAAATATGTACTTTTAATATTTTTTTGTAAGGACAGTTCCATTGTTACACGATACTTATGTCTGTTTTTGATAATCCATAACATGTAATCTATGAATTGTTAATTTGAACCTCTTACTGTGTGGCCTTGATAGCTTTCTAGATACTGCTCATTGTGAGAACAAGAACACTTATGAATGTAGCCCTCCTCTGTACCAGCTAGATATCTGGAACACAGTACATCCAACAGATAAAGACATAGTGCCAAACATGAGTGCTTCTGACAAGGGACATGTTTTATCCTGGCATCACATAGATGAACATTTATGGGAAAAGTATGATTGCATGTTCAACTTTAAAATTGCAATGATGAGGAGTAAATAAATTTTAAAAACTTCACTAACTTAATGGCATAACAGACCCTAAGCAAAACCATACCTAAAAAAAACTACTAATAAGAATAAAAATTTCAATTGTAGATAAAACATTGGTTGGCCTACTTCAAACAAAATCAGTTTTAAAAACATTTTTTTTTCTAAATCTACAACAAAGATTAAACAAAGACATTTGCTCAAATTAAGTTTTACAATTGTGAAAGATGCTGTGCTAGTACAGTTCAAGGTTCCAATGAATCACTCTGTGTTGCTTAGTTATCAATATTATTAATTGGTTAAGAGCCCAGCTTTTCAGAATAAAACACTAAAAAAAAACTCAAAAAATATCACTAAGCTCATTTACAAGTACCGGTAATGCTTAATATTATCTGTCCATCAAACGTTATTTGCAAAGAGAAGAAAGTGACAAAGGTTGTCAGCACTGTTATAAAATATATTTATATAGTTCCTCCTTCATGTGCGAAGATGACCAAGGCTTAGACTTGACTTGAGATGTATTTTGTTTAAAGTGAGGGAGACCCACTCAGTTCGTCAGCCTCACTCTTTCAACCTTGCCCATCTGTTCCAATGGCAAGACTTGGTCAAGATGACAGGAAATCTACCAGAATGCAATTGATGAGCAGCAGTGTAACTTGTGTCTCACTGTACCCTTTATGCATTCCATGTCACATGAGTTGTTGGAATTTTCACAATGTCAATGTCATGGTGCCTATGGGACTTTATCTCCAGGTTTAATTTCAGAGTTTGCCTTCACTTGGATGCGTTGCCATCCAAGGTTAATGAGTCCCATCTACCCGGGGTGCTGAGGTTAATGAGTCCCATCTACCCGGGGTGCTGAGGTTAATGAGTCCCATCTACCTGGGGTGCTGAGGTTAATAAGTCCCATCTACCCGGGGTGCTGAGGTTAATGAGTCCCATCTACCCGGTGTGCTTAGGTTAATGAGTCCCATCTACCCGGGGTGCTGAGGTTAATGAGTCCCATCTACCCCAGGTGCTGAGGTTAATGAGTCCCATCTACCCGGGGTGCTGAGGTGAATGAGTCCCATCTACCTGAAGTGCTGAGGTTAATGAGTCCCATCTACCCGGGGTGCTGAGGTTAATGAGTCCGATCTACTTGAGATGCTGAGATTAATGAGTCCCATCTACCCCGGGTGCTGAGGTTAATGAGTCCCATCTACCCGGGGTGCTGAGGTTAATGAGTCCCATCTACCCCAGGTGCTGAGGTTAATGAGTCCCATCTACCCGGGGTGCTGAGGTTAATGAGTCCCATCTACCCGGGGTGCTGAGGTGAATGAGTCCCATCTACCTGAAGTGCTGAGGTTAATGAGTCCCATCTACCCGGGGTGCTGAGATTAATGAGTCCCATCTATCTGAGGTGCTGAGGTTAATGAGTCCCATCTACCCGGGGTGCTGGTGTGTTTTGGCTTTACAAGTCAGGGGATTGAACTCTAGTCTACAAGCTTGGGATTCAATAATTTTAAACCACTTGCCACCCAGCACCCTACATATATATTGAATCTTTGTGTGACGATGGAGTAGCTATTTGCACTTCATTAAATGGCTTACGAGGGTGTCATGGAAAGACAGTCTTGGCTGCACTTCTCACAAGAGGACCTTGACTCCTGGTTAAATTTAACCTTCTGTAATGCTCTTTTTGTTGCAAGGGCTTTGTTTCGCACATCTTCTGTGTTCTGACTCCTTCGTATACTGTTGTTCACTAGCTGGAATGGTGCTCAGCGAAGATCTTCCATTCGTTGATTTCTATGTTGGCCTTCTTCATGTTCCTTTGCAAATGTCCTTAAATCTCAGCCATTGTCATCCAAGATGCCTTGCTCCTTCTGCCAACTCTCCATACAGAAGATACTTTGGAATTTGGATTTCCTCAATTCTCCTTGCATGGCCTAACCAAAGAAGGTGGCTCTTGCTAAGAGTATAGAACATGCTACTCATTTATCACTGTTATTAGTCTCTTGATTAACCAACAAAATTAAATTTAATTCAAAGAAAAATTGAAACGTTTCAACACATAAATGATAGTCATTTGGTAAACCATACAGAGAAAATTTCAAGGTGTGGAAATATTTTGAATTCTTGAGTCCAAGCGACAATGTTGACAGGACCAAACTTATTATCACTTATCATCCTCACAATCTAATAGCTAAACGGGTTCTCATTAAACACCATGCTATCCTCCTTGCGGACTCTGAAACAAAGGAGGTTTTCTCCTCCCCGCCTCTCATTGTTTTCAGACGTGATAAAAACCTGAGAGACCTCCTTGTGCGCAGTTGCATCATCGCTGCCCCCTCACACTTTGGGACCAACCCATGCAGACACAGCCGTTGCAACACTTGCCCTTTTCTCGTCCAGACTCAACACATATGCTTCCATAAGGGCAGTTTTCAGATAGGTGATGGCTTCTTTTGTATTAGCCGCAATGTTGTCTATACCATTGTTTGCACCAGCTGCCAGATGACGTACATAACAGAGAGAGGACACAGGCTCTCTGACAGGTGTACCTCACACCTCCATAATATCACGCAAGATAAACAGTGTCCCGTCTCTAACCACTTCAAATAAAGTGACCACCCGGGCAAGGCGGACTTTACAATAAGTGCGATTGTGACTAGCATGAACACACCAAGCCGGGTTAATTTGGAACACAAGCTTATCCTGACCTATGGCACTTTGACACCACTTGGGATGAACGTCATGTCTCTTTTCACAGCTTGAGCTTAGCTCCGTCCCTCCACGTCATGACCTATTGCAGTGGACCAACTTCTCCTCTTTTCTTTCCCTCTTCTCTATTTAATCTCTCATCCACCTATTCTCTGTCACAATTCTTTTGCTGCCCTCTCGGACGTTACGTCTCAGCTAAGTGCTATATTTTTTTATACATTTTATTCTGTTTTTTCTGTTGTTTGTTCACTGACCAAGGCTTCCTGCCGACACGTTCATTGTTTTTTTAATTTCCTTTTTTCAGGTTTAACCTTACTTTGTTTTACTTATTACCTATTTTACTAACCTGATTGCAGTATCTCCCTTATTACCCATTTCTAATAATGATTTTATCTGCCTGTTCTTCTCTTAACATGGTCATGAATTTTGTTTTTGGATTGTTAACTTCCAGCCCTGCTTGTAGTGATGCGTCTTCTAATTCAATTAACTCTTTTGATATATATTTACTACTTTTCCCCATCAGTGCTATGTCATCAACGGATGCAAGAAACTAAAGGGGTTGCTGTAGGGGTGCCCATTGGTTGTGGGTCTTGAATTTTCCTCACAAAGCATCCTGTGATTTTTCCATGGGTGTCAATATGTATGCTTCTTATAACTCTCTCTAATGTTAGGTTAAATAGCATACAGGACAGTGCGTCTCCTTGTCTTAAACCTCATCTAATCTGAAATTCCTTTGAATATTCTCCCTGTACCTTGATTTTGCCTTTTTAGTTGTTCAATGTTACGTGTATCAGTCTTGTCTGTTGGGTATGCCAAACTCCTGCAGAGTCTCATATAGATACTTTCTTCTGATGCTGTCATAAGCCATTTTATAGCACACATAGAGTTGGTTCATTGGTGTTAATTTTCTTTAACATTTCCTTTATAGGCATCTGATGGTGAACATCTGATCTGTCATTGATCTCTCTTGTCTGAATCCACATTGGTAGTCACCTAGTATTTGTTCAGTGTAGGGTTGTAGTTTCTTGGCAATTAGTTTTGTCAGTATTTGGTGTGTAACATTTAATAGGGAAATTCCTCTGTAGTTTGTGCACTGACGTTTGGAAACTTTCTTGTGTCATGGGGTTTTATTAGTGTTGTTTAACATTAGGTTGGAATTTCCTCTTCTTGTGTGTCTGAGTGTGCAGTTCTCTTCCTCCTTATTTAATAAGTTCTGCTGTGATGAGGTCTTCTCCAGGGGCTTTTTAGTCTTTTGTAGAGTTGATTACTTCTGTAGTTTCTTCTGAAATTTGGGAGTTTATTAAGGTGTTTGGTCCTCCATGTGGTGGTTGATAATCTTCATCTTGTCCATTGTCTGCATTTAGTAATCGTTCAAAATATTCAGCCCATCACTCCAGAACTTTACTATTTTCTGTACCCAGTAATTAATTGTCCATGTTTGCTCTCACACATTCGTGATCTGGCTTGGTATCATTTATTTTCATCTTCATATACATTCCTCTAATATTTCACTCTCTTGAAAAATCTTCCTTTTTTTAATTTTAGCTTTTTCCCATTTCCCTTTTATTCTTCCTGTACATTTCCGTTCTTTTTTCTTCTGGCTTCATTGTCTCCTATTTCTGGTTTCCTTTTGTATCATGGTCATTCTGGCCTTGTTCCTACTGTGTCAGTCTCTCTGCATTCATTATCAAATCACCCTACTCTACTGTTAGTTTGTTAAAATCCTTCTTTTTCTGCTGATCATTTCAGAGCATCTTTTAACCTACCCACTGCTCATTCATCTTGTTTTCCCTGTTTATTTCCTCCCTTGAAGCTTCTAATTGTGCTTGTACATCATTTGGGTAAGCTTTTGTTATTAGTGGGTCTTTGGTTAGCTTTTGGTAATCATATCATTTTCTCTTTGATTTCTGCCATTGTGTATTATGCTCATTCTCTGCATATATTTAACTCTTAAAAGTAGATGGTCATTGAATGCATTTGCTCTTCAACAGATTCTTATTTCTAGTACCTTTGATCTATGCCTCAGATCTAGTGAGTTCCAAGTAACTTTGTCAGAAATTTACAGAGATGGCTAGTTTTACTTACATGTTTGAATCTAATAAGTGAAAATCAAAGCACAAGCCACCAGCAAATCTTGAGATAAAAGCTTCTCCTTTCTTCTCTCGTGATCGACCAGCCATCCTTGTAGGCATCTTCTTCAATTTCATTACATCTGTTAGGATAATAATAACATAGCATTATTGTTGTTAATTCTTAAATAATTGAATTCAATTTTAAAAATTTAAATAAAGGTATTAAATGGCTAAACTGCTTTTCTTAAAAATACTTGCTATCATCTTTGATAAATACTTCAATGTTGCTGATAAAATGTGTATTTCATTTTTCCAATAACTTCATATCAAAACAAACAAGTATTATGAGGGGCATCAAATTAAAAGCAAAATTAAATTTACTCATTGTAACTCTTTGATTTCTAATATTGTTTTAAGTTGTGCGATCTGTATTTATTTTTTATTTATTTAACTGAACTAACTGTCCAATATTTAGCAATGGTGACAGAAAGTTAGCCCCAGTATGTAACAGCTAGCAGAATTTTCCATACGGAAGTGATGCTAAAATTATTTGCACTAACCATAGCTCTCAAAGCCCTTGCGTATTGACCACTGTGTGACACGACCATCAGTTGATATAGAAATTAGAACCTCTGTACTGTCTTCTCCTGAGCCTCTTTCTTTCTCCACCCATTTCAACTGCCAGACCGGAGCCAAATGTTTGCCAGCTGCTGTGCTGAATTTATTGAAAAGACTTGATTAATTTTTTTGTATTCATGACTATGATGATGCTGTAACATTTTTTTTAAATTGCTAATGATTTTGAGGACAATTTAGAATTAAATTGTGGTAATGTCTTCAGTGACTAATTTTAAATTATTTAGCCGAACACAGCCAGGAAGATACAATTTGATTTTTTTACAAATGACTTTGCAAGGGACATTATACAAATGACATAGATGTGCAGAGCTAAAACCACAATACAATGGAAGCCAATCAAGAGGACATAGAGAGACACATGAAAGGAGCTAAATTAAATTGCGTATCAGCCTTGAAAAAGTTGAAACAGGAATATTAGGAAATCAATTGTTGCCCAATGTGCTTCACAGTGTGGATGGAAATAAGTTTTATATAGACACATTTAATCAAGGGCTTGTCCCCATCTTTGTAGTAGTATCTTGCCATTGCTATGTAGGAGTCAGTATCTTGCCATTGCTATGTAGGAGTCAGTATCTTGCCATTGCTATGTAGGAGTCAGTATCTTGTCATTGCTATGTAGGAGTCAGTATCTTGCCATTGCTATGTAGGAGTCAGTATCTTGCCATTGCTATGTAGGAGTCAGTATCTTGTCATTGCTATGTAGGAGTCAGTATCTTGCCATTGCTATGTAGGAGTCAGTATCTTGCCATTGCTATGTAGGAGTCAGTATCTTGCCATTGCTATGTAGGAGTCAGTATCTTGTCATTGCTATGAAGGAGTCAGTATCTTGTCATTGCTATGAAGGAGCCAGTATCTTGTCATTGCTATGTAGGAGTGGAGAAAGCTTTTGGAATCATACAATCATAAACACCCATCATCCACATCACTGGATAAAAAATTATTCCCAGCAATGGTTAATAGATTAATTGAAGGCATGGGGCTGAGATCCGTCACAAATTTAATTTCCAGATTTAAAGCCTGTGGCATTTACCCACTTAATCCGAATCAAGTGCTGAAAAAACTGCCAGCACCTGCTGAGGCAATAGGTAACCCTTAAACTGTTTCAGACACAGTGCTTGATTATCTGCAGGCAATAAGTACTCGCCAAATATTCACACTGGAACTGCTAAGAGGCAAAAGCGCAAGAAACTGTCGGTCGCTCCAGGAAAGTCTGTTTGTGCTGAGGAGCTTCAGTCTTCACCTCAGCAACAGCCTTCTGAAATGTTGCAGCAGCCATCAGCTTCACATCATGCTGCTGGTACAACACATTCCTCTTCATCGGACCATGACGAAAATATTAACTCTGATAATGTACCCATTTTTTTGTCTGATACAGATGAGGAGTGGTTGCCCCCGAAGAAAACATCAAGAAATTTTTTTGATGTAAAATTTTGATAGTGAATAAATTGGAATGATCCTTCAGTGAATTTATAAAAGAAATTGACTTATTGGTTGATATTTATAAGTGTTACATGTGTTGTGCTGTATTTTATTTTACAATGGACAAAATCTCCTCATTTTGCATTATGTTACAAATTCTCAAAAAAGCTTAAAAAATCTAACTAATATGGTGTAACTATGACTTCATTTAACTAAATCAGCAAATTATAGGTACTGACTCTGTATGATAGCACCTAGGGGTTAGTTTTTAGATCAGTTAACATCTTAAAATTCATGCTTAAAGGCCAAAAGTAGGCAAAGTCACCCCATTTCACTGTAATTGTTTTATCATTTCAAATGTCATTGTAATTTATTTTACCATTTCACTTACAAATTATCTAGAACTGGCTCATCCACTGATTTCCTTACATTGTAAACAGCAATACCGCCATCATAAAAACCAACCTATTTGACAAGAGTTTGCAGCATATAAATGCAATATATTAGAATCTTTTTTTTTTATTGTATCAATAAAAATTAAAATAAGAGATAACATTGGGATTCTTATTTATAAAAAAAAAAGTTTCTAAAATTTATTCAGCATAAAATTATAATAGATGAAAATTATCCTGTTTCAATGTCCATTTGAATGTTGATGTTATGTACATACAAATAATCAGTGGAACTAAAATTTCAGTATAATTGTGCCAAAGATGGAAGAATACAGAAAATTAATAGCGTTTTAGTGGTGTTCAGCTCAAAACCACATGTAGTTAATTACCTTCTGTGCAAATACTAGTATTGATTTATCTATTTTGATGCAATATCAATAAAAGGGGCTAGTTTGATTGTAATACAAAATCAATTTACATTTAAGCTAATAGTAGTTACCAAATATTTTTACTTCCCCCCCCCCTTTTTCCCACTGGAGTTAAGGACAATTTGTTTCGCTAACCATCACAAGAAGCAATTGTTTTTAAAACCATTGATAGATATATAGCATTATTAGTAGCATTAAAAAAATCATTCATTCAGATTCAAATATAATACCACGAAAATATATTTCATTTGTGTACCGCTAACAAGTTTGGATTGGCTGTTGAGAAGTCAAGCGATGTCACTCCCTCCTTTGATGAGAAAACTCTTTCTGGATACTAAAATTTGATAAAAACAATTTTTTAAAAAGTACGTTTCATGCTTATTTAAAAAAAATAACTTTTACTAAAATAATACATGCCTCTTGAAAGTGTGCAATTTGCAAGTTAGAAAAGTCATATGCAAGCTAATAGAATAAATATTTTCCCAAATCAAGTTCTTGAAATGAACTGAGAATTTTGTATGGCTACAATATTTTGTGGTCCTATGGCACATACTAAATAAATCTTGTAAAAATCTCATATTGTAAAGTTAAGAATCCCCTTTTCAAGTTTTTAGTCTTATACCAGCTCTAATCATTCAGTGTTGGTTTTCTTAAAATAAATTGAACTCCCTTTAGCTGTTTTTGAAGCACTACAATATATGAAAAAATATCTCTTTGTCAAGCATTATTAGAAAAAGTCAGACAACAGAAATGTCCTAAATTCACAGATACTAACAACAAATAATTATGTGGCAAATAATTTTATCAGCAAAAATATTTTGGCAACAACTGATCAATTCTTTCAATAAAATAAAAATTTACCTCCGGATTTTTCAAACACCAGCAACAAACCAGACCTGGCTTTTGGGCTGTGAATTCATATTGGCCATAACCAATGGCAATAAGATCCTGAAATCAAAAGAATTAAAATATATATGCTGATACAAAGGCATTATATACCCGGTATACGGTAAATAGATTGGAGGCTAAATTTAGAGTTTACAAAATCAACCATGATGAAAATATACAATTAAAAATCCATAATATTATAATATCTCACCTGATTTGATTTATTCCAAGCCATACAACTGACATTTTTTCCTCGAGTCAAGATACAAGTAAAAGACCATAAACGATCAAGGTTTGGGCTCATATCTTGGACTAGTGATGTCAGAGTCGAGTGTGACTCTATAAAAAAATATACATAGGTCAAGTAAAAAAAATTACTTCTCAACAAGTGAATTATAAATAAATATAAATACCATATTATTAAGTAATTTCATTAAAGAATATTGACAAATTAATAATTACACATTTATGAAATATTTATAATTCATAAATTTCAAAAACAACTGTTACAGAGATTGAAATATAAATTAAATAGTTTATTAATTTTAGTATAGATAAAAGCCATTTATCATGTTGCTCATGGCAACACAGTATTTGTCATTATATAGGACACAACAGCCTATAAAATGCACCCTCTTTTTATATAAATTTTAAAGGAAAAAATTTATACTTTATCAGCACAAAAGACCCACCCCATACTTAGGTATATTTTGAGGAGGAAAAGGACATCCTATATGTCAGCAAATATGATACCCCTGATTTTTTTAAAGCTTTAATCTCAAATGAAAAGTTTAAATTATAATATTATAACGATTTTCCTTAATAATATAGTATGGAGTACAAATATTCCCAATAAACATCTAGCTAGAATTTTAAGCAACCATCAAAACAATTGTTTTTCAAATGAAAACACCTGAAGACATAAAGCAGAAATCGTAAGATGGTTAAATCAATACCATATGTCCCTGATGTTTAATCAACACAAATATGCCAAAATAACATTTGAAAATTAACATCAAAATAACTTAATCATAACAAACTGTTTTATAACTAAATTATTCTAAATTAACTAACACAATGCCGGTACATTAATAAAAATTCAAATGTCTTAAAAAAAACTCTTTAAAACCATAATCAACATGACATATAAGAATAACTTAACACAATCTGTCTTAATTACTAAACCCAGTCGCACCAGCAGGGAGGCCATAAAATGTGTTTCCTCTGCTTCTTTTGCTGCCTTCTGTCACTACGATTTCTAGCAGCAAACAGACAAGTAAATTGTAATAACCTTGTTGATTAGACGTTAAAATTTCAATACTATATTGTACTTTTTTTTAAACACTTAAAAACTGATTTGTCCATAGGCCTTTGTGTTGGTTAGCACTTAGTCAAACTTCAGACTTCAGGCAAAAGTCTTAAAATACCTAGACTCAGGACCAAGGAATCGTCCACACATTTAAATTTTCTATCACTATGGATTGTTTTGCCTAATAAAAAAAATGTTTTAATTTTTCTCCATTACACTTGAGAAACAAAAAAAATTTGTTTGCTTATTTTTTGGATCAGGAACTGAAAATTAGTATTGTAAGATGTCACTTTATGAAATTTTAAAATAACCACTAATTTTCCCAGAAATTGGGTCAAACAGATAATTAAAGATATGATTAAGCCAGTGCTTCCCAGAGTGGGTGCAAAATGACAGAAGTAAATTACCAACAACTGGTTTGTATCCCCTATACAAGGCTTGTTTTATCTGGTATGTGTTGAGATTGATAACTCTCTCCAACAGAAACAGATGATTATTAAACTTTTCACTCTGAAAGTAAACATTTAATAAAGTTCATGTTTTTATCAGTTTCATGAGATTACTGACAATATAAATAATGATCTAGTTTTAACTTCTATGTGGAATAAAAATAATAATTACCTAAATTTTAAAAGCCTTTGCAGTATTAAATTGACAATATCAAAAACTTTAACAGTACATTTGAATTTTACCAATGAAATTCAAAACGATTACATTCAAATTTAGAAAATCTAAGCCACAAATACACAGGTTCTATTTTCATCAATGTTCTTGTAAGCTGCATGTAGCCCTACCACTTTACAATGGAGAATATTGGAAAGAACTATTCAGGAAAATGATAATTTCTATTAAACAATTAACATCACTAAGGTTTGCTGGGAAGTCTCAGTGGAGCGGAGAAGTGAAGACAAAGAGAATAGTGAGACAATATAAGGGAGATGAGTTTGTCTTATGAATTTACCTGCATTAGCTCTGCCCACTCAGCAGCTAATTTTTCCTTTTCTGTCAACTCTACAGCAGTCTCAAGACTTGACTGGATCTCAGAGCCCAGGACAGAGGAATTTGTTGCTCTGCTGTCAGCTGCAATGTTCAATCAAAATTTACAATTATTAGTTTACTATGTTTTTAAAAGTATTTTCCAATAATTTGTATTATCATTTCTGATCATCAAATATTATCTTAAACAGATCATCCAAGATGGTTAACATAGTCATTTAAAATTTATCATTTTCATGTACCAGTGTCAGACATTTTATTATGGAGATAATTCAACAGACACCATGTTTTAATTTAATTTGTGTGATGTGACATTGAAAACTATAACACACATCGTTTTAAAAATACTAAATATGCCCTATATCATAGATACAATATGATAAAAAAATATTATAGACAAATAAGGACTACCATTAAGCATCATCACTTATTTACATCAAATGCAGATGGCACCTTAGACACAACTTCTACTTCTATATTAATTCCAAGCACATATAATCTCATGTACAGCTTATGAATTGCCCAAAAACCCCTGTTAATAATCTATTACTTGAAAATTATGATAATAAAATGCAATCATTATCTTCAGCATTGACCATAAATTTAAAGTGTGACTGCTGATAATTTTGATCTTACCTCTGTTTGCTACTTGCTTGGCTGATGATATTCTAGTGGCAAGATTATCTTTATTATCTAACTCAGGATTTGATGGTTCTGTTGAAATGGAGTCTGTGACTTTAGGACTGGTTGGCCGGCTGATGGTACCTTCTTCTTCTTGAGCCTCCTCTTGGGCTAGAGAGATAATTATTAATAAGGAGATAATTTTGCCTGTGTGATGCTACAACACACTTGAACTTAAAAGCATTCTGAAAACACATTACTTTCTCTAAGATTAAAAAAAGATATTAAAATATTAATAAATTTAGGCCATTTGTCCTGTAGTGTTTTAAATTAAAGGATAATAATTTTAAGAATAGGGCCTACTCTGGTTCTACGATAATGTACACAGTAATATACACTTCAAGCAAAACATTTTGCTTAGTTTCAGATGTAAATATAATAACTACATAAGTGAAACACTATTAAATATAATAAGCCTTTTGAAAAACACAAAAGTAAATAGAAAAATACTCTCAACATCTCCAACTAAAGAGGGAATGGAGAGATTTAAAAAATGAGCATCTAATCAAATAATTGTGCAAAGAAACATGCTTGATATGAGATACAGGGTTGCAACATTAATTTTAAGACTTCAAACCATTTAGTCTAGCATGTCTCTTGGTACACAAAAACTTCTTGTAAATTTAAATCAAAATAAGTCCGGAATCAATTCAGCTCAAATTAGGTTTGAAAAGAACTCAAATTTGCTGTTTTACTCAAACTTATAAATTTTTATGAAAAATATTAATTCACAGGCACATTTTAATTTAATACCCTTAACACCATCATCATTGTTATCCTCAGAATTATCACTCCTGTTTTCAATGCTGGCTTCGACCCCATCATCCTCAGTTTTTGCTTATGGAAAAAATTCATTATATGTAGTACTAAAAAAAGAACCATCAATGTCAAAGGTTAGATAAACGTAAAATCTTTTATCAGTGACTGATGCATCAAAATATATTA
Organism: Omphiscola glabra; assembly: GCA_964017045.1. NCBI lineage: Eukaryota > Metazoa > Mollusca > Gastropoda > Lymnaeidae > Omphiscola > Omphiscola glabra. The sequence goes on from OZ024796.1 coordinate 6,302,161, forward strand.
TTTTTTCAGTAAAAAGATGAACTAAGTAGTTGAAAATATGCAATTTGATACTACAAGAATCATCACCTAGAGGATTTTTTTGTATAACTAAATTATGGAATTATAATTTTCAGGAAAAATTGAAATCTGGTACTTAGCATGAAGGTAGACTATTAAACAAGAAACATAAACTTTTTATAAAATGTGTGCCAGGCAGAGTATTAAGAATTAGTTCTAGGTAGTATGACAATACTTTTAAGCTTTGTATCTATTCCATTGTAATATACAATAGAAACATTTTTTAAAAGCGAAGAGAGAGACACCATAAAAACTATTGTAATTGAATTGACAATATATAAATTAATTCTTTAAAATGATATTCCCTTGACAAATAACACAATTTTCTCTCTTATAATCACAGTGTTCTTGGATTTCATTTAAGATAATAGGAAATTTTGCCTGTAACAAAATCTACAATGCATGAAAATAAAACTACCTGAAAAAAATACACACCACACTAGATGAGTAAAAAATAATACTACCAAGCTGTTATTTAGCCTCTAACTCTATATAACAAGAGAAATTATTATAATTGTAATTATGCCTAACAACCTATTTTTAACCAAAGTTATGAATTTTTTAAAATCTAAATTATCCCTAAGTAAAGGTATATTAAGATGAGTTTCTATTGCAAATGTGTGATTACATGAGCAGAATTAAGTTATTATCATTCCAGGCTACTTTATGTATGTTAGTGATCCAATGGTAAAATTCTCAGCTGTCTCATGTATGACACAGGTAAATTCCCATCCCATGAAACTTTTTTTTTAAATTACATTATTCACAGTGATTAAATAAAGTACTAGAGCTTAACGGGGGGGGGGGGGGGGGCAGTTTTTTTACACCGGGTTCTGGTATTTTAAGAGAATACCTGGTGGGTCGAAGTTTACACATTTAACTTTTCATTTTCTATAATATATGCCTGCCTTTAAACACTACACCCTACCTGCCAGCGTTTAAACAATAGGTCTATAGACAGTCCTATACCCTACCTACGAGCCTTTCAACAATAGGTCTATAGACAGTGCTACACCCTAATAGCCAGCCTTTAAACAATAAGCCTATAGATAGATATTGATACACATAGTCCTACACCATACCCGTGACTCTTTATTGATTAATATAATAGTCGCCTCCGAAAAAATTCAACCTTTTTACCTGAGTTCAACTTAGATTAAAAAGCTGTCATGACGCTCGCTGCTTGACAGCTTTTTTTTCACTCAGTACTATTAATATAAAACATGTTGAGTATGGGGATGGTCGGTTGTGAAAGGGGAGGGTGGGTTGTGAAAAGGAAGCAGCCTATATAAGAGATAATCAGATTTTGAGTTGTTAAATAAAAATTAAAAAGAACATCTTTTATTCTGACAACTGTAAGCCAGATTTCAATTGTGCAGCTTCATACTTTATTCCCTGGGAATACTATATCAAATACAAGAAAGCCTAATCACAATGGAATTTTGAGTGAAATCAAAGAATTGCAAAATCTATGACATAAAACTTTGGAGTTCAGCACCAAAGGCTTTAAAGAAAAAAACTATGGTTATTAGCCCGCTTAGCAAAATATGCTGCCATTTAGCATAATATCATTAAACATTGTGATTCTTTTACACCAATTACTTTTGGTCAAAATTAATCAGATTATTTAATTTTTACTGAATAATGAAAAAATTGACAGATTTATATACTCAAAAAAACGAACTATTTCCAAATTTTTGTATAGATCACTAGTTCAAAAAAATAATAAAATAAAGCATTGGATTTATAGACAACTTACACCGTTGTGTGAAATACAATGGTTATGATTTTTAAAGAAAACTGCACAAGTATTTCCTTTTTCAGAAGCATTGAGGTTTTTTTAGGAGTACCTTTCTTTTCCTTTTCAATAGCATCATAAGTGTCAAACATGTCCCAGTGTGTACATTCAACTCCTACGGCCTATAAATAAGAAAGCAAAACGATTCAATTGTATCTTTAATCCACCATTGTCTGTACAGTTATAACACTATTTTAAAAACTTTTTTTGAATTTTTATTTAATTTCCTAAATTCTACTTTAGTTAACCTTAAACAAGATAAATTTTGGTTACACTTGTTGCATGCAAAAACATATAGGGTTAACTTACAGATTTGATTTACATGACTTTTTTTTTTTTATTTAAATTTTTATTAATGTTTTAAAATTTGAGATAAAAACGACCATGAATTTATTTTGGAGAATGAAAAAGTTATCAAAGTATTATTTGAATAACCTAATTAAAATTACTTAGATCAGAAATCCTTCAAAATATTTTGCATTCAAATCCTGCAATTAAGTGTTTTATTTCTAAAAAGTTTCATTTTGTACAATTATCAATGTTCTAACTATACTTCTATGGGTTAATTTTGTTTAACTGTCCATGAGGGATTATCACAGACACCCATAGATTAAGGGCGACATGTATTGACCACCTCTGCGTCAGAAGATGTTGGCCTCGACTTACAATGAGGTCAATTTTGGCTGTCTGCACACTTTTTAATTTGTGTGGTTCATTGAAAGTGATCATTCCTCTCTCCACGTATAAATCATTCCCAACACGGCTTTTCAGGAGCTGAAATAGATATAACAAATGTAAAACACCCATTTCTGTCAATTATTAGTTACATAAGGAAAGCCAAAGATCATAACAATAACAAGGTATGAAATAAAATAAAAAATATTGGTTAATGACCTTTAAAAAAAATGTATTAAAATTTTAAAAAAGATTCAGCACTAATATTTTGTTTTAGTTTCCTAATATGATTTTTAAATGGTACATTTTTAAGAATATGAATTTTTAAAATAACCACTAGATCCCAAAACTCAATTGAAAATGTGGACAAACAAATCGTAATATCTTTTCACATGATAATAAGGAATGGCAAACAATGCGCTATTATGGATTAATTATTTTTCATACATTTAAATATAATTATTATTGAAAAGCATTCAATAAATTATTCTTTAAATAATTTACTTTTTTGAAACTACTTTTCAGAGGTCTTTATACTTGCACAATTAAATAATACTTTATCTATTTCATATTTATAATCAGGTTTTAGAAAATAGCCATGTGGTGTTCATATATTTACCTCTGCATATGTCTTGTTCCTTTTTTCCAACAAAACCACTTCTTCACTCTCTTGGGAAACTTTAACATCAGGCATGTCAAACATCCAAATAGTTTCTGTCTCTGTCAAAGTTATGTCCACAATTTTTTCTAAGTCTTCTTCCGTAGGTACTTCTTGTACCTCTTGGCGTTTATGACGAACCTCTGGAAGAAATTAAAACAAATTTATATTGATAAATGTTGATTACAGTTATACTACTTTATTTCAAAAATATTTTTAAAAAGACATTTACTTTTGGGGAAAATAATATGAGTAAATAAGAAGCAAGCAAAAATGCTGAATATACAGAAACAGTTACAGCTACATGAAACAACTAAAAAAAAAAAATTTTAATTAAAAATAAAAGGGCTAGTAATTAGAATCATTGGCTGCCTCTAGGAAGACAACTTGTCTTCTGGGTGTGTGCAACCTGGGAAATATTTGACTTATTTAGATATAGCATTACATATAAAAACTATCTGTCAACACTTTTCTGACTGTGGCAGTACCTGACAATATGTTTACACATTTCTAGGTCAGGGTATGTAGCTTTCTGTCAATTTGATTAGATTCCAAAGTTAGAATGAAAAGGTATAATGGGCATTTGAATAAAATACCATAGCAATTGAATTCAAATATACTACAAAATATACCATCAATTTTGGTAATAGCAACCTTGAAGATATCAATGCTATTGCCAGAGCCATTGCATTGGTCATGCATCTCTAGCAGCTGCAGTGGGGGTCCTATATTTAAGGGGTCCAAAAATGTGATTTGGGATTCAGGAGGCATAAAACGGAAAAGAGAATGATGATCTCCAAAATGCGTGCAACATCTCTGGCTACTGCAAATTAACAAATATATCTATCTACTAGTCTTACCAGCAAAAGTTGTTAGGTCAGCAGGACCTGATTCATCTGGTGGTATGGAATCAGAACCTGCTTCATATGACTGTGTAAAAACAGACCTGGTAGTGGATAAATCAGCATTGATTTACATTAAGGGCATAGCAATTTTATATTTTAATACAAACCCAGGGTATGTTTGCACCTTCAACATAATCTATACTATCTCTTTACTAGAACACCATAATCCAAGGCCTGAATGATAAAAAATAGTGAGATATTTCTAGTAGAAAATGTATGGTAAAATTGTGTAGTTTTTTCCTTCTATTCCATTTTCATAAAACTCTGCCAATATCTAATGATCATTACACAATTTTCCAATAAAGTTTTAGTCAAAAGAATATTCTTTTAAAAGAAGGTTATCTCTAACATCTCATTTTCTATTTATGAAAATTATGGAGACTGAAAACAGTAAAAGATGGCAGCAAACCTAGGTTAAAATGTATGATGTTCTATAAAGCTAAACTAAATAAATGTATCAGCAGAAAATATAGCCTATATGGATTGTCTATTAAAGTTATGTAAATTTATTAAGGCATAGATGTCACCATAAAGGTTAACAAAATTCCTTCAAATATATCAAACTCTTCCAAAAATGTTTTTTTATCTTAAACTCATCAAAAAAATGTATTTGCACAAAGTTTAAATAATAATTTTGGAATGTAATTTTTTTTTTAAGCCATATGAATCAGTAATATATCAGTAAACTTACACATTTGATTGAATTTCTTATCTTTTTTTAAAACACTAGACTAACTTCTATTTAAATTTCATCCAAATTTAGGCCCACCTTCTTTTGAAATTTTGATATAAATATATTAAGATTATATTTCTGACAACTTCTTCAAGAGTCTACATCTCTCTCCATATTCATCTTTATGCAAGGTAGAACCCAGTGATAATTTTAAGTATGGCTGACTTTTCACTATATTTCAGCTGAACAATATGCACATCTTTACACTATTGACCTCTACATTTGGTTTCTCTGCTCCTTGCCACCTCAATCTTTTTTTTCCCACTTTCATTTCTGTAAAGTACTATTACCATCTCAGTTAGTACTATACACCTATACCTCGCTATACGGCCGCTCTTTATACGGCATTTCGCTATTACAGCCTTTTTAAATTATGACACACAGCACCGCCATTTGCACCCGGGTCCCATTAAACTCAATGCTATTCGGATGTCATTTGTGGTAGTTTATTTTAGTTAAACTGAAGAATTAAGTTTACAAACATAGAGTCCATTCAATTATCTTTCATTTGATAACTCATTTTTCTTACACACCCAACAATAATATTTTAAATAGTTTAGTTTTTTAATCCCAACCTCTCACTTCTGGTACCCGGGTGCGAATAGTCGCAGCCATATATATATATATGGGTTTTGTTCGCCTTGCTTTACTGTATCGTACTTGGTGTTTTTTAAACTGCCTTTCCTCTTTTTGCATTAGTGAGTCTTATTAGTAAAGGAAGACAAAGCCTACCTTGTAAATGGACCACCACCAAAAACACTTGTTGCAGTAGTGCCAGCCTGAGTTCCTTGCCCTCCATAAAAAGAGGCTGATGTCTGAGACATCAAATCTGTAGGCTGAAACACAGTTTACAGGAATATTCTTTCACTTGCTACTATTTCATTCCAAACTTCTAAAATAATTCCTCTTGAAATAAGCAGTGTCCAGATCAGACTAGTGTAAAAGCTTTTTTTTTTCTAACTTCAAAATGATTTTAAATATGTTATATATTGTTGTTAATTGTCAATTTTCTTTCAGGCAATCTTCACACTTAAGTCTATTTAGGCATTTCTAAAAATTCCAACTAATAATTCTTTAAAACATTTAAACCAAATTATAATGTTTGTATAAATATTAATATGATAATCAATATGTTGATTTTGCCTTTATTTACTTATTCCCTTTAAATGACACACCACTTATATTTTAAGCGTCACAAATGTGAAATCAATGCATTCAATACAAATTTCTCAAATGATTTATAATCAAATCCTGACTAAATAAGTATGTGCTAATTTATCATTTAGCTTAATTTAAACTATTTGCTTACAGTTCCTACAGAGCTGTCACCTAAGACATTTGCTGGAGGTTTTTTAACTGCAGTAGGATCCAAATGCAGAAGAGGTAAAGGTGTCACATCTACCCCATTTTCATCAAAAATCTATAATGGAAGTAAATAGTCTGCATTAAACATTGATGCATGTGATAAAAATGAAATAAAAAATTCTAAATATATAATCTATGTGGATACCAAAATAAATTTTGGCCATTAATCAATACACATGTTCAATATACATTAAGCAACACTTTTTTTCAAAATCAAAATATACTTCTAACATAAATTTAATTTAGATTCATGTAATTTTTGCTTTTTGTTGAATGGATGAAGACATAAACCAAAACATCTTAAATTTTTATTTTGTCTTTAAATTACCATAATGCTTACTGATAATGTATCATTTATAACAATTGTTTGTGTCTTATTTATCAACATAAAGTAACACAATCCATTCTTTTCAATGAAACAACATACCTGATAGGTACTACATACATTTAAAAAAATTTGTTTAAAATTCAAAAATTTTGAATTGTAAGAATGAGCATTTACATTGCATTTTTCAAAAAATTAATAAATTAAATGCATTTTACAATCATTTTACTGATTTTAAAACATAAGCATTTAATGGAATTGGCTAATATATTATATGGCTCTTGTAGTTCATCTTTTGATCCAGAAAAAAACATGTGACTCTTATTAGCATGTCGTTTCTACATGTTAATGCATGATAATAGAACATATCTGCTTTTGGAAAATTTCAAATAATTATGTAGTCTCTGGAACCAATTGTGATAATTTTTTTATAAAATGTAATAAACCAGAAGAATTAGAGAATATAAGCACTGGTTTTTAAATTAAATTAAAATTTTCTATAGTACTACCAGAATTTGATGCTTTAGCTAATTTCATTATTTAAGTATTTAAAATTGTCACCTGCACTGTTGCTTTGGAAACAGTGGGTCCTTTTTCCGTTGCCTGAATTTTTCTCGCAGCTGATGCTGAAGATATAGCAGCACTCCGTGTGCTTGTAAATAACTGATTTCTCATACCAGCCTTGCTGGAGTTTCCTTTTGATGCAGAGGCATTTTTGCTACGATTTGAATCATTTGTCCGATTACTGAAAAAATGTAATCAAACGTTATCGATTTTTGTATTGCACTAAAAAATAATTTTAAAGTCATAGCTCCCAGCCCCTCCCAACCTCACAACTCTTTCTAACAAATACTTGTTATTATTGGTGTGTTCTTCTAAAAGAAAGTGTGTACAGCAAGTTATCAATAATCCATTTATTTTTCCAAATTCTCTATTAAAAGTTACTGATTCGAATATGCTTGCATTTTCTTAATGCTACAATGTGTTTAAAGTCATCCATGAAAAGGGATATAACATTATTAACAAGTAAATAATTATATTAGCTAAATGCAAATATTAGTTTAATATCTTTAAAATTTAATACGCTAAAATGGTTACTTGAACTTGAATATATCTATATTAAACTATAGCCTGGGGCATTGATTTTCAACCGTTTTTTTATTCTGAATAATATAAGAAGGACTGCATTCAAGTCATAAGTAAACAGAGTGGAACAAGATATGTTTAGGCTTGAAATTAAAAGACAAGACAATTAAGCAGGTGTTTCTACTAGATGCTTTCTTCAGGAGACAATACATTAAACAACAGATAAATTTATATTAAAAATACAACTTATGTTTTTTAAGATCTCTATAAAACCCAATGTAACTTAATGTTCAGTTTAAAATACACTAAAACTAACAGGATTGATTAAAATGCTCTCTTCAAACTTGAATCTAGTTTCTAATTTTCTAAGTAAAATACAGAGAATGCCAAAACATTTTTTCCCCTCAAATTTTATAATCTATTTTAAAATCCTGTAACACATGTTATGGGATGTGTGTAGGCCTAATTTTAGCATTGTGGTCACTGTTAAGGATTGTTTTGTGTTTTGTGATTGAATGTTTGGCTCTGAGAGTATTTGTGTAGCTGTTGCTATATGCTGGGATTTGTGACTATTTGGGCAAGGAGAAATGACGTGTTAGTTGTTGTTATGGAGGATTGCAGTGATGGAGTATTTATATAATGGAGTGTTGGTAAAGGAGTTATTTATTTAATAAAGAAACATTTGTCATCGAATCAATGGTTATTGAATTAACCCCTTGACAATGAAGCTATTGAACTGTAAAAAACATCAAGTTTGAGTAACAACCACCATGACTTTTCTCCCCTTTATTTTGTTTGATATTGATGTCATGGATTAAATGTGCTGTGCCACTCTTTTTACCCTCCCTTCCCTTCCCTTGATTGGGGAAATGGTTTTTACATTCTAATATTTTATTTGTTCTAAAGAATGCTATCAGGTGACGCAATTTCAAGAATTTCTTTTATTCTTCTTATGCCTTTTTACCCCGTCTGGGGCATAGGCCATCCACAAGAATTTTCCACTCATCACGGTCCTGTGCTTTCCTTTCCAATTGCTTCCAGGTGTATCCCATATTTTGCGTGTCTGCCTCTAGCTCACGCCTCCATGTATTCTTAGGTCTTCCTCTCTTTCTTTTTCCCAGTGGATTCCATGTTAGGCATTGTCTGGTGGTGCTTTTTCTGATGGCTCTAATTTAGTCCTTATTATGGCCTATATAGAGAAGCCGGAAGCTTTCCTAGCTGGAAGTGATTTTTGCTAATTTTCCTACACATGTATGAGATGTTCTATACTTACAACATTATACTCTGAATTTTTACTTGCTGTGCTGTCAGTTGATAAAGTTTTTTGTTTCTGTATATTTGAATTTGTATTTTTATTGAAATAATATAATTACTATAATTTATACTTAAATTGAATATTGTTAGTATCACTAGCACAGTGGCGTAGTGAGGTGGGGGGCAAGGGGGGCATCATGCCCCAGGCGCTACTCACAAAGGGGCGCCAAATGGTATATTTTACTATAATATTGTATGGTTTTCGAATAGGGGGGGGCGCTAAAAAGTTATTGGGGGCGCTAAATAGGTATTGTGCCCCGGGCGCGAGTTAAGCTCACTACGCCACTGCACTAGCAATGGTTTCATTTTCATGGCATTCTACTTGTTTTCAGTCCTTTGTTACGTATTGTTCATTCTACGAGCCAAATATTAAAACATATTAATTTTTCAAAACCATAATATTATAATGGTAGGTAACATTTACCCCTGATAGAAGTTATATCAATGACAAAACACTCAACATTATGTCATGTCAACCCAGTTGATAAGGACTAAGATTACTAAGAAGTGTAGACTATTCACTAGTAACTAGGTAGTGCCTGTTCACTGTTACAATGAAACCATCATACTCATACTCATACTCATACTACTTTGCTACTTTGATATTTATACTTAAAGACTTTTACTTTTAAAAGTTAGATAGACTATACATAAAGTTCGTTAAAATCGACCACGAACATTTTAATCATCCAGTGGCGGTATGCGCTAGACATTAGTATTGCCTAGGCCAAGAATTGTATGAACTGAATAGTGAATACTATTACTATAGACTAGAAATTGAACTAACAATTCACTAAGTCACTAAGTACATACTATTATTTAGTTTAGTAATTTCCACATTCTAAATATAAATTAATCTACCCTAAAGATATAGAAATACTAATCAAAGGCTGATTCTTAAGTCTTAAGCTTTTTGTTTTACCTTGGAGCAGGCATTGTCTTTTTATTTGGTTTCGAACCTGACATTACTTATAGACAGTTAATAGGTATGGGATTATTGTAAATGAATTTTTTAGTAGAGTAACTCTATTTACAAAGTTATCTCCTCTGTAGCGTTATAGTTGTCAGTAGAAACGTAGATTTTGTGTCCATTAATTTCATTGGTTAGTTGTTTTTTTCTGCAGCGCTTTTCTATACATTTCTAAAATAAGAATTCTGGACAAATTTTTTAATGAAAATATTAAATTACATTATATTATATACACTCAAACTACATCTTTTTAGATAAAATTATGTAAAACACTACAATGAAGTGGAAAATGTATTTGGCCAATGAGAGATTTTGTTACACTAATAAGGGCGGACACACTAGAATTAGCTTCCTAGCCTCGTTTTAAAGCTCCATCTTCGGCAAAGATGGCGGAGGTTGTAACAGTTGTGTTGTTGTCTTGTAGAATTATTGTTTTAATTTGTTGTGTTCAATTTTTTTGAGCTATTAATTATACTCATTTATGATTATTTAATATTTTTCTAATAATTTTTTTAACGCACAATATATTAGTGTTTCTTCAATTTATTCTTTAATTAATTGATTGTTCAACTTAGGCTCGGCGGCGTATTAAATATGAAAAGTGGGTTTGTTTCCGTGACGTTTGTCATATCGAAAATAGGTAATGGGTTAGTTTTCTAGGTATGTATAGGTAGCGTCATGTTACTGATGTTACATCTATTTTAAGTGGGCTAATTTTTTAAGATCTGTTGTAGTCTCTGCCTAGGCTTAGATTTTTATTTTACTTAAAGCTTTTAGTCTACCTGTTAGTATTAGTGAATAATAAATCCTACTCTCTAGCCTATATTTATGCAATACAGTGGAGTGGAACCTCTCATAACGAGTAATTTGCATAACAAGTGACGCAGATAGGGGAAGTCTCGTTTTCTACGAAACGGTTACATATTCTTGATGATGTTGAGAGGACCAGCAGGCTATTTCTAACTTTAAAAAACTCTACCGAAGAGACAAATCTCACTCTTAGAGAGTTTTGGAAAGATCATTTTCACATCTTTGCTTGCCTCAAGATGATTGACAAGGTTTGGGAAGGAGGTACCAAGAGGACCCTCACTTCTGCTTGGAAAAAACTTTGGCCAGAGAGTGTTGTTGAAAGTGATTTTGAAACAGTACCTGTGGAGTCTACAGTTAACGAGATTGTGTCATTGGCCAATATATTCTGGGACTCGAGGTGGACAACAACGATATTGAAGAGCTTGTGAAAGAGCACAGTCAAGAGTTGACCACCGAAGAGCTTACGGAGTTGCATCGTGTTTCACAGCAAGAAATTATGGAGGAGAGCTCATTAATGGAGGAGGAAGTAGCAGAGCAACAATCCTCTAGCGCAATAAGAGAAATACTGAAAGCATGAGAAACTGTTGCATCGTACATTGAGAAGCATCACCCTAATAAGGAGGTGGCTATTCGTGCTACAAATTTATTCAATGATAATGCTACGACACATTTTCGTCAAATTTTGAAGTGTCGGCAAAAACAAATGTCTTTAGACAGTTTTCTAGTTTAAAAAAATTAACTATTTGTCATTTGTCATAATTTCATATTTTTATTTACGTTTTTTGTTTCAAATCTAAATTGTATTCCAAGTTGTTGCACTCCTTAACAATTCATAAGTAATTTTATTTTAATAAATGTTAATAAAAACTTTTGAAAATTAGAATTTTTTCAGAATGGAACGCATTATCATATTTTACATTGATTTGTATGGGAAAAATGTTTTGTATAGCGAGTGTTTCGCTTAACGAGTAAGACTCTGGAACGAATTATGCTCGTTATGAGAGATTCCACTGTATACTTTAATTTTTTAATAATATTTATTTAATAATAATTTTAATATTTAACAATTAAAGGCCAGTTAGTAGCGTCAGGTAGGCAAATATTTCAATTCATTTCCATTCCTCAGACATGGCTCACTAGGCCAATATAAAAAAAATATTTATATTTGCAGGTAGCTCATTCTGATACAAGCAGTCCAGGTAAGAAGCTTGGGCTTGTTAAATAGTCATATAGGCTATAGGTAAATGTCTGTTTGGTGCACCATTCATTTACCACAGCAGCCATCTTGATTGCCATAACAGTAGATGTGTCATGGCGACCAAGAAGGCGGCGGTATTAAAAAAGGTAGTGCAAACACGTCTGCTAAAATGGAGAGGGGAAAGAGCGAGAATGTGCTCTTTTATCTACTTACCTAGAGAAACGGAAATAGGAACAAAACGTTAAAATGTAACGAATTAATTTTTTTAGAAATCCTTTATACATTTGCGATTCCGGGATCGTTGATCCGTCCAAAACCTCATTAAAAATTGACGATGGGAGTGATGATCAAGAGAGAAAGAGTTCATTTACCTCTTAACCCCTGCCCCAACTTGAGCATAAAATTACCCCTGAATATGGTTCCCCCTAACTTAAGCATAAAGCTTCAAACCTAAGAACTCTGACCTAATGTCTAACATGAACCCTTAAACCATGTGTTACACACTGTACTGTATTGAGAAAATGGTAATTTTGAATAAAAAGATTAAAATTATTTTTTTTAATATTCAAAATAATGGAAACCCAACTTACAGTTTCATCGAATACATTTTTTTGCTTGTTCCACCAAAAATAAATCCAAAAGTTGTCAGAAAAACCAATGGCTAATGTCTGTTCAGATCGCCACTTTGAGTTTCTGTGTAGGATTCTCTCCACTTTGCTTATTCTCTGATTTTTACTAAAGTTATCTTTTCTTTTTTAAAATATTAATATGCCTCTGAAATGTTCTAATTTTATATTTCATTGGGTGGCTAAGTATTATATTTAAAATGAGGTTAAAATTTTCAGGCATCTTGGAATGTATATTTTATTTTTTTTTAAATATAGAGAGAAAACTTAATTGATGTTGAATAACAGTATAATCTAGGGCCAATCAACGCAATTCGCACCACTTTGAGTTTCTGTGTAAGGTTCTCTCCCCTTTTTTTATTTGCGGATTGTTACTAGAGTTTATTATTCTTTTTTAATTACTATTAATACACCAATAGGATGTTTTTGTTGTTGGCTGTTAAAATTTAATATTTCATAGTGTGGTTAATTACATTTCAAAACAAGGCCATTTGCTGGTCTGACCATCTGATCATTTGAAAAATATATTTTGATTTTTCTGACATCTTTTGGATTTATAAAGTGTGTAAGACTATATTCAATGAAACATTGGGATTTCATTATTTTGAATAATTTTTAAATAATTTTAATTTGTTAATTTAACTTTACAATATCCTTAGTACAGTAACTGTGGCACATGAACATGTGGTTTATGGTTCATGTTAGGTCTAATATTTTGGGTTTAAAGGTTTTTCTTTTTTTAAAATTGATTAAATTTGATTGATCTTTGCTAATTTTTAATTTTTTAAAAATCTACGCCCATCCTCAGGCCATTCCTTATTTTCATTTCTTTAAGTATTTAAAACAAAACATTCTCTCATTTTCACCTCCCTATTTTAGCAGACATGTTTTTGCACTATTTGTTTTTACACAACCACCACCTTCGTCGCCATGACACGTCATGGAAATAAAGATGGGAAAGTGGTGCAAAAACCGGGGGAAATGAGTGGCGGGGATTGTGTAAATTTACCAAACATAATTTAGATTTTAGTATGTTCAAGAAAATCGTCTACATTAAAATATAGATTTTAATGCAAGCAAACAATTGTTCACTTCAGATACTGACAAGGATTTTGATCCATCAGCGGATATGATGGTGCATGACTATGACGATGAACGAACTCTTGATGAGGAAGAAGCCATGACAAGTGGAGAAAGCTGTACAGGAGAGCTAGATGATTTACAAAAGGTACCTTCAGGGGGGACTTCTTTTTATTTACTTATGCTTATTCACATCATTTGTGACTAAGTTCATCCTGATAGTGTAAATGCATTTGCAGGAAATGATAACATATCATACAGTACTGAAATTTCCAATTCTGTAGGATTCAGTGTCAATTTTTTTTTCTTTAAATCTAAACATGTTAAGTTTTAGGATTTAAAGTAAAAATTTGATATGTATTGCATTAATTTCATAATATCTTGAAAGACTTTCCATCCGAGTTGTTCTGAATCATTTAAGACTATTGTTGATTACATTTTGTATGTTTTCAGGAGAGTGAAATGCCTATAGAAGATCTTTTGGCACAGTATGCTGCAGGTCCAGCAGGCTCAGAAGAATTAGCTGACAATTCCCAGTCTACATCTTCCAGTAGTGAAGAAGAAGCTTTTGATGGTCATAGTCTACGATATGAGAAAGAAACACATTCTCAGAATGCAATAAACAATGGTACTGGATCAGATGAAAGAGATATCAATCCACATGAGTTGGTACATAATGTATCCAGATCGCAAACTGGTCGGTTATTAAGATGTGAGTTAAAAGTAAAACTTGCAATCTCAAATACATTGACTGATCGATTGTGATTGAGTGATTTCAAACTAACATTTTTTTTGTTTTGTTTGTAGTTTGTTTTGTTTTGTTTGTTTTTTTCAACGCTAGATAGTAACGTTGAGCAATTTTTAAAGTTTTCTTTTACAATGTTTGTCTTATAGTTTGTGTTCAATCATGGCATCATAAATGTTAATTACAATGCTTAAAAATCTAGTTTTAATTTGCTTTCATCTTCAAGATTTACCCCATTATAAAAAAAAAAAATTAAAGTTTATCTCAAAAGTGTCCTTTGTTTACTAAAATGCGTGCTAGATCCGGAAGAGAATCAAACCCTAATCTAATCTCTATGTACCATCCTGCATGTCATTCCTTCTTAAGGGTATTGTACAAGTTTTTCTTGTACACCAAAATGCCAGAGAGGTTTCCACAGAGTTTGTCCAAGCTATCAAAGGCTTTTTTATAATCATTACCTGGGAGAATTGAATTTAATGAACTGTCCTAGCGGGAGCCAGTTTATTGATTTCATAGCGTTGTGCCAATATATTAATTTTTTTCAACACATAGTTTTTATTATATTAAGAACTGCTTTCATAATTTTACTTTTCACATTTATAGCCCTTTTCCTGTTTCTACTCATTAGAAATTTAATTGGCACCAAAAAAGAGTTTTCACAGTATGAGTATATTGTTTTCACACAAAACAATACATGGTGTATATTTGCACTAGTAACTTTAACAGTTAGTACAAATATATTGATCCATGACAAGTTTACAAGTCTTAACACTCTATTTTAAAAGTTTATGCAAAATAGATGATAGGAAAATTCCTGTTTGTCTTTCAGGTAATAGATGTTTTTTCAATTTAATCTTGAGTGTGGTCATTTTTGCTTTTACTATGGAAAAGCTCTGTCCAACATGCAAAGATGTGTCATTTCAGCAACCTTTTTGAAAGTCTTGTTTTGAATAAATGCATAGACAACTACACATAATTTAATTTATCCCAAAACTTTTTTTTCCCCAGCCACCAGTCATCCAGAAAGTGATGAGTCTGGTTCTTCTTCTGATGATGAAAATTATGAACCCATAGAGGAACATAAAAAGGTTATTAAATTACAGCAATTATTTTATTATTTATTTGTAAAAAAAAAAAATACATCCTGATATATCACTTAATTAGGCAGATGTCAGTTGTAACTCATTCGCTACTACTACTACTAACCTCTAACTCTTGGAATGCTAAGCAAAAGGACATAACTAGCAATTACAAGCAAGCTCCCCAATGTTATAAAAATAACTTTTTCAACCATAAAACATCATGCAATTTTGAAAAGGCAAGGGTTTTAAAAAATATTTATAAATGAATGATTTTTTTTGTTTACATCACCTCCATGACAAAGCTGTACCATTCAATTTTAATTAGTCATCATAAACAGTCTGAAATATTCTTGCTGTACTGCTATAAGTTGAAGAGCTATCAATGCAACCTTTCATCTCTTTCAATCTGATCTCTGATCTGTACCACCGGTCAAATTGTCTGACCAACACTCAAGGACAGTGTATCACATTGTCTTCAGACCCCTCCAATATCATATTTAACGTCGATTATTCATATTGTTCTCAGTATTTTTATATGATCTATGTCAAGATCGAACTTATTTATTGCCGGTACCGGTATTATTGTTGAATGAATATCTGTATTGAATTAGACACCGAGCCAGCAATCAAACTAAAATACCATCACAATAAATTCTCGTACAACACAAATGCCTGATACTTGACTTGAATGAAGTAATAGGATCTTTTAAAATTGAACTTAAATCTCAACATTTATGCTAATGAGATATCCTGATTTGCATGATTAATGAATGCATTTTTTTTACTCTTAGAATTAACATGTATTACGTACTAGCAGAATTTTGTTGAATTCTTTATTTGAAAGCCTAAATAAGTCCTAATAAACATTTGAATGGGATTCAATGTTAAAAACTGAATAAAATATTCCTCTGGGGCTTATGGTCACATTGAAGCATTTGTAGGGGCCACTATATACAAAAAAATTGACAGAAGACTGTAAACTATACAACAGAAGCTGCCATTAAAATGGCCAGATGAGCAAGAAATACGAGAAGCAATCTGATTAGCTGGTACATAGACCAGCCAGCCAATCTTGAGGTTGTATTATTGGGCCTATATATTAATTATTTCAAAATACTCTTATTTGAACACTTCAAGATGCCACATTTATTTATTTTATGTTAAAAAATAATGCGCTTAAGTCAAACCCACTTAAAAATCACTGTTGGGTAACACGTAATTTAATACAGACTAAATACTAAAATTAGTTAGTCCAAACTGAAATTAACTATAAAAAAAACAGACATTTGTGGTGAGTTTCACCAGATATACTTTTTTATTTTAGAAATACTAAACTATTTTATAAAAATATCTCAAACAAAAAAGTTTAGCAATTTTCAAATGTTGCTGAGAATCAAACAAAAATTGATATTTATTTTTTATCTAAAAAAACAACAGAGAAGTCCAAAGTTTAAAATAGTTAAGCTCAATTTTTTTTTCAATCAGCCAGAACAATTAATTCAAAAGTTTTTAAAAAATAAGAAAAAAAAGCATCTTGTTATTTTAACAAATTATTTTAACGAATTCTTCAAAAAAAAGAAAAAAAAGCATAATATTTTTAAGAATTAGTCATGGACTTACATGGACATATCATGTATCAATTAAATATAGTTTTAAGCAGCCCAGCATGCACTGTGAAATATTTACGGGTAATAAAATTGATACAAATGTACACAGCAACATTTTTTAGAAAATGGGGGCTCAAAATATGTGATTTTTAAAACTTGTGTTATCATGTAGCTGTATCCAAACCAAAGGAAAATGTCAGATGTGTCGACTAAATAATAAAAACCATTTTCAATGCAGGGTATCATAAAAAATGTATATGAATTTAGCATAAATTTTAATTAAATTGTCTGGAAAATCCCAGTCTATCCACTGGAGACTGACTATGTAATCTTCTGTAACCAATTTTTATCATTGTTGGTCTCATTTCCTTGATATAGTGCAGTATCAATAGTAATCTTTCACTCTGGGGACAAATTTTGCAAGAAGTTCATCATAGATTTTCCCGCTGTAGAATAAAAATTAAACTTAGAGAATATTGTTTATATCATTATTTACTCACTGGCATTTATTGGGACTGAGATTTCATGATTCTTCTTTTTTTTATAAGAAAAGAATGTTTGAATTGTTTAAAAAGCTATAGAAATATTTACTTACCAGTAAAATACCAAAGTCTCTGGGTAGTTCTTTCGGTAGCATCATTTTTGCTTTTTGTACATCAGAGCTAGTTTCATTCTCCATTGTTGATACTAGATTTAATATTCACATGAAAAAATTTAATTAAACTACAGTCACTCTCATGTAGCATCAAATGGGCAAAAATGATACTTAAAAGTTAATTAGACAGTTTTTTTTTTTAAAGATTTGAAATAAACCCTGAATTTGAGAATCATAGGTGTTAAAACTCAAGACTGTGTGAACTGGGCAAGTCCATGGCGTTAGACTTATACTATTGACTTACTAAGAGAGTAAAGATGAAACAATTTTAACTGAGCAATAAGTTTTATTAAATTATAATAAATTATTCACAACCTCACCATCAAGATAAGCCATCACTTATCGTATGTTCTAGTATGTTTAATTCACTTTGAAGCCTCTTCCCTCATATAATAATTTGTGTCAGTCCGCCCTACATACGGACTCACCAGCAACCATTTTTATTTTCTTGCTCTGACAGAAAACCCTTTAAAATCAGATTATAGCAAACATTCTCATGTTTAATTGCTAGACAACATGTATCCCAGCCTAGTTCCCAATGGCTCTGATGCACTCAGTATTGTTAACATATACCTAATTTCTGACATAAATTACATATAAGCTCACATCTAATCAACATGTTCAGTTACTCATGCATTAAATGAAACATAAATTCTACCACTTATGAGTTGAAAAAAGATGGAAATGTGGTAAAAAGCTCCCACTATGATAGTAGTGGTCAAAGCGCAT
Source organism: Omphiscola glabra (assembly GCA_964017045.1). NCBI lineage: Eukaryota > Metazoa > Mollusca > Gastropoda > Lymnaeidae > Omphiscola > Omphiscola glabra. Next base: position 6,320,579 of record OZ024796.1, read on the forward strand.
CGACCTTCTAGTGCTAGCGCTGTAGAACTGGAAATAATGGTGTTTTTTTTAAACATAACAGCTTTGCGCCTATCGTGCCCTCTCCTTTGATCTTATGAAATGAAATAGTTAAAAAGCTTAACTTTCCCAACAGTGTAAACAAAAAGTAGTAAAATATCAGTTTTTCACCCATTTTTCTTCTACGCAAGTTTTAAACTGGTGTTTTAAAAATTAAATAAATGTGAATGTATATTTTCTATACATATGCTTAAATATGCACGAAGCTGCAAGTGTTTATGGGGTAAATAGGTACAAAAATGAAAAAAAATTTGTCAAAACTGATACTTTTCCAAGACACAAAATTAACACATTTGTTTATTTTAGACAATTCAAGTTGGTTCAGACTTTCAAGCAGTTATTCCTTCCGGTCTTTCTGCTTATGGAGATGCTCCTGCCTATGAAAATGAAGACAGGCTTTTATGGGATCCTTCTAAAATTAAAGATGAAGCAGGTGATTTTATTTTGTACAAAATTATTTTGAAACGTTAATGCTTTAAAGAATGTGAAATTAATTTCAATAAAACAGCAGTCAGCAATTCACTTCCTCAGCATCGTAATGTTTTACAGAGTAGTGTAAGCTGCACTGATTTTTTACATTAGTACTCATATTACTGTACTCTTTTTTTTTTTCTTCAATATTTCAGCTCTAAATGATTACCTGTGTAATGTTCAGCGAGAGGTTGACAGAAAGCTTCATACAGTTGCAAGCATTCCAAGGGGCAAACATATACGTGATGATGAACAGGTAGCTAAGAATGTTCTGAGCAGCATATATTAAAAAAGTATACTCCATTTATTCAATTTCAAAAATCATGATGCAGATTTTTAACTCTTTATCTCTGGAATAAATTCCGTGTTCTGACGGAATTGTCTATTTTGGATATTTGTTACGCCCTTCTTTGTTATCTCTAAACCATCATAATTTTTTAATTCTTCATCAGAAAATGTTAAGTTTGGTATGGAATTAAAGGGGAATGCATGTTCATTACAGACAATACAGACTTGGGTTTAAATTTTATTATATAAATGTGATTATGATTTAAGGAAAATATAAAATTTTAATAAAAAACTCACCAACTGTTCACAAAACGCTCATTCTAAGTCACACAAAAAGAAATATACAGTCCAAAGTGTAACAAAAATGTGTGTTTTTTCTGAGCTATATCCATGTGTGCATCACAAATAATAAAGATCACGTTAAAAAAAAAGGGAAAAAATTAAACACCAGAACACATTATCCATTATCACCGCCACACAAAAAATGTCAGAAAAAAAATATTTCCACTGGAAACTATCTGTGCTATTAGAAAATATTTGTACTGTATCCTTGTATGTACTAACATTTATCATGGTAAATGGACAATTTACCATAAATTTGTCATATCTTTTCATCTGGGTTTAGCTATGGTAAGTCTGAAAACAATCCATAACGATGTGTGTCTAGCAAAGTAAAAAAGAATAGTCAAGTTCATTTGACTTACTAGTCACAATACAAGATCCAAATTTACACCTACAATTTTCAAATTCAAAGGTAAAACCCTGAAATTGCACTCAGTTATAGTGCTAAGATCAGCAGCTTTCCTTTTAGAATTTCCATTATTTATTGTAGGAACAGTATTAGCTTGTCTACAAGGCACTTTAGCTGGGACTGGTTGCTCATCAGCTGATGAATTATCAATTTCATTATTTCACCACTAGTACTACTAATACTACTACTAGGATTTTAATGATATGATTCACCAGAATCAGTCTCTGCATCCGAAATCATAAATCACTGCCTGAATTGTCATCAGAGTAATATTTTCAACCTTTATTAGATCGATCACCAATTGCGTCAGGTCAAGATTTCATGTTGGTGAACAAAAATAAAATGGACAATCAAAACGGCCGCTTCAAACACTTTGTTCTATGTAAAAACTCATTGAAAGAAAGAAAAACTGGATGTTTATCAAAGGGAAATCGTTTTAGATTTGATTAAAAGTAACTAAAAACCAATAGCTAAGTAAAGAACCGAAATAAACAGGTTTTTATACATCGGCGGTACCAGGGTGGTCAATCCGACCAAAACCTCATTTAAAATCAGCGATATAGTGTTCATCTGGAGAGAAAGAGTTAAAGTATAACAAAATAGTCTTGACAAGTCGGCTCTGATTATGCTGAGTAATGTCTTCGAAGCAAACTATCTAATTCAGTTACTTTATTTTTGTCAGGCATTGTTTCTGTTACTGCAATGTGACAACAATATAGAAGAAGCTGAAAGAAGGCGAAAAATGCAAGCAGTTCCACCCACAGGTTAGAACCAAACCACAATACATTTATGATTGCCAGCCTCTCAAGACATTATATCTATTTTAAAGTATCTATATTTACACCCCAAAAAAAATCAATAAAACTGCTGCAAGCCTATGTAAAACAGTTTGTTTGTGTTGTATGTGTTTTGGAATTGTGTGCCTTCATTTTTTTCTACCAAATTTTAAGCTTCTGGTGTTAATATGTTTAAAACAATTTCAGATGTAATGAGCTTATGGTCAGAAGATGAATGTCGAAATTTTGAAGATGGGTTACGTTTATATGGCAAAAACTTTCATGAAATTCATCACAACAAGGTTTGTTTGTTTTGGATTATAATTTTTCTACCATAACTAAATGATGAAGATAAAATAATTCCTTGTTCCTTTGAACATAGATGTATTGTTTTTTGCTATGATCAATTTAAAACAAAATACATACCTTTCATTAAGTAATTTTTTTCAATAGGTGCGGACACGTTCAGTTTTTGAATTAGTTCATTTCTACTATTTATGGAAAAAAACTGAGAGACATGATATATTTGCTGCAAAGACCAGAGCAGAGAAAAGAAAATATTCGCTAAATCCTGGTGTTACGTAAGTTTTGCATTAACATTATAATGAGTTTTTATAATATTTTTAAAAAATTTAATTTAAACTTTTATTGGTAATTATTTGACATAATTTGCTTTTTTTGCCTTTGCAGAGATCACATGGACCGTTTCTTAGAGGAGCAAGAAGTGGAACTACATCAAATAATGGCACCCCAGCCTTCAGACTCAAAGGTTGATATGTCTGATGATGATCCCACTAGATCTAACATGGGCCTTTTCAACACTGGGAAAACTACCATTATGTCCCCTTCTCGCCATTTAGATAGGGGTCTTGTTAAAGGTGAACATCTTGGACCTTCAAAACGTATTCACCATCTACACCATCATGGGGACATCTATGGTAACAACTGCCGTACCGACAACCCCACAGATCATCTGTCTCCCAAAAAGCTTAAAATTGACAACTTCATACTAGATCAGCAGTCACCTAAAAAACAAAAACTTCTTGACCTCGGTCAAGAGACTTTAGGGACATCTCCCATGCAACCCTCGTCCTTAACTAATCCTCTGCTTAATGATAAAAATCTGTCCGTGCCTGAGTGTGAGCAGGGAAATCAACCAAAGCATATAGAAAACAATACCAAGGCATTCTGTACGGTGGCTGAGGCAACTGATAATGGAACAGGCATCAGAACAGATGGAGCTATAGACAAACTCACAAGCAGTGAAATTTCTTGTTCACCAGTTACATCATGTAAATCTCCAGGTCTTACACAAGTCTCAACTAATGTCAACAAGCCAGTGAGCAGTGCTGGAGACACCGCTGGCCCAGACCTAGCATATAAATCGGTAACATCAGAATCTGCAGTGCAGTAGAATTGAAAGGTTGGATGTTTTGAATCATTTAAAATGTTGGTGCAGTAAGTTTCAGTAACTCTGAACTTTTGTTGGATGCATTTTTAAAAATAATTTTAATTTTCAAAGAAATGTTAAATATTGTATATTTGTAAATGTTTGGTAGTTTGCAGTGAAGTGAGTATGTAAGAAGTAAGCCAGCAGTAATAAATTTTATGAATGTGTATTTTTTTTCTCAAAATTACTTTGCATGAAAGACATTTTATTCCTCACAAATAATTCTATTTTCTCATAACTACTACTTTCCTGTTTATTATTTATTATGTAACATGTCGAACTAGAGCATAGAAACTAATTATGGGAAATGCATTATGTACAAGTTTTCGTTGCGGCTTATTGATAATTTTCTTTAAAATTGTTCCAAAAATAATTTATTTTCATTCAGAATTGCAATATTCTCCAAACAGAAAAAAATTACGCAGACCTTTTTTATTTTAATTCTAGTATTTATTTGGACAACAAATGTCAAGATGAAAGCTGTGGTTCAACAAAACAATTGTTGAAGAAAATTGATTGTACACCCAACTTCATAAATTCAATGCTTTCTTTCCTCCTAGTGGTTCATTGTGTTTAGCTCCTATCTCAGGTGATTCTTGACTGTGATCATTAGATTTTGACTGGAAAAAAGAAGAGCAAAAGTTGGACATCTTCAATTTTTGACTGAAGTAGATATTTCCTTTAATTATAATGGATTTAATGAAATTATTTCTTTTTAATTTGCGTATGTATCTTTCTAACCCAGACTTTAAACAAAAAATTAGTGGAATAAGTGTGGCGTGGTTAGCTTATGGGCATGCTATAGGAGATTTTTATCCTCAAGCATTGTTTATATTATAGAGAACAATTTTGAAAAATTTAATTTACTGAAGTCACCTTAAAGCAATATGGGGAAAATTGGGTCCCAAACATCTTAATTTTGTGACTGCTGTGATTTGCTATGCTTCGATAGTATAAAGTACCTACATTAAAAAATGAAATAGATTTTGTCATATTTGACAATGGTCACATCAACTCTCATTTTGGAATGGTTTGATACCAGCAGAATACATATTTCTTTCCTATTGGCAGTCATCTATTTTTGGAAATAATCGTATTGTTTGACACGTGAAACGACTATCTTACTTATACATTTTAATCTTTATCAGTTTTTGGGTCTTTTAGTTACCGGTACACTAAGTTACACAGTAATTATTTTTTAAAGATTTTTTAAAAATCTTAGTACCCTATTACTAATTACTTATACTAACACTAGCATATTATTTTCAGGGATGGGCAGGTTTTAACTTAACAGGCTTTTCCCAGGCCATTTGAAATGGGGGGGGGGATGTTGGCATTTGAACAAAATGGCTTTAGAATGAGTATATAAAATTAAAATATGGCCTCATTTGATGGCGTTAAAGATAAGGCAAGTTTAGCATGTTACTTTAAAACTTACCCCCCACCCCTCTTTAGTATGTGGGGTTAGAGGGTCAGATGAGCTGTTTTATTATTCAGTCACATTATTATTAATGTTCATTGTCTGCCCAGGTACTTTTGAGAATGTGAAACTTGAAGTAAAAGCAAAAAAAAACCCACAAAGACGGCAATGCTTTTTCAATCCAATGTAAAATAGCTATCTTAAATAAAAATTATAAAGCAAGTCAACATTACTATCTAGTTATTGGTTGTTGTTTTTTTTGGATTCATATAAACACGTCAATTTCAACTAGCATCTCTTTTGGTTTTTTCTGATTAAGGATAGTAAATTAAGTTATGTGCTAAATTGCATCAATGAATTTTATCAAATTTCACTGAGCCCCTCCCCCCAACTTTTGCTAAGAAAACCTTTGATTCACCATCACCCACCAATTAAAGAAATGACGCTACAAACACCTTTTTATCTAAGTATAAAATAATTTTTAAAAAGCTCTTCAGATTGTTAATGGAGAAATAAGGGGGGAATGCAAATAACTTGGATCTGATAATAAAGATATGGTTTTTACCTTAAAACAAGCTGAAGTTTCTAGTGGACAGAAAAACAGCACCACACTTCTCTTTAATAGATTTACATTACTCATAAAATATGTAAAGATTCAAACCGAAGCTTCTGTTTAATCTATTTACATATTTTATGAGTAAATTATCCTTTTTTAAATATATACAAACTCAAAACATTTAAATTGCAACATAAGCAATACAAATTTTAGGCAAAAAATATTTTTCAAAACCTAGCCTCAAAAAATAGTGTGGGTGATTGATTTTTGATATATATGAATTACTGAGGTTATAATATTTTGCTCCTTATTTTGTAAATATATGTGTGTGAATAATTGATTTTATTTAAGTGTAGCTGATATTCCCATTAAAATAACTTCTTTTATACCCATAAATTATACATTTAAACATTTATTGATGTGTTACCAAGTAATAAGCAATTAATCAGATTTAAAATGCAGTAGACATCTATTATTTATTTATAGAAAGAGAGAAATATACTATATATGTGTTTGGCTCACAAGAAAATCTTTGCATATGTTGTGCAATAAAACTGATTGACATGAAAATTTTAATTTGTTCACACTATTACCAGAATAACAACGTAACACAAATTTTAGACGACTGAACTTATAAGATTTCACCGTCTAAATTCTCTACCAATATCATCCTGACTCTGTTTCATTGAGTGTAAAACATCATTTTGGCTAAATATATTTTTTTTATTGTATATATATATATATTGCATATTGATAACATTTATAGCTATTTGGATTTTTCTTTTATCATTTTCTCACTTGCAGGACTATTGTCAATTTCAATTTATGAGATACATTTTTTAGAATAAAATAAACTTATTATAAAGTTTTGTGTCCACCTTCAATCAATAAAGTTGTTAAAAAATATTTTTACTCAACTCTTTAGTTAATTTATGTTTTTATCCACCTAACCACAATGTGATATGCCATTTAAATTAAAATTTCTATAACCAACAACAGAGCATTGTTGGTTCTTAAAACAGAGCTGGCTAAATGTTGATGTTTGTATATCTACCAAGAATCCAAGGCCTATTTTTCAAGAGCTCTGGCAAAATTATTGATAATATTACCATAAATATGTTTTCTTCACTTTAAAAATTAATTGAAAAGCTTTATATTTTCCTATTAAGTTTTCAGTAATTGATGAATTAGTGTTTTTATATTTTTTACAGAAGAAAATTACTCACTCTGCAATTTCAATAAGTAACCTGCATATTAACAGAGTGAGACATTGACAATAGTAAATATATATACACATATAACAGCTGGAGTTAATTTTATATTGTTTTCTCTCACCCTTGACAAATATTTTGTTTTCCCCTTATTAAAAAAATCAATTTATTTTTTACCTTTCTTCTGATGCATTTTGATAAACTAACACTAACAGTAAGTGAATGTTATGGACACATTTTTTTATAAGTTGCACACAGCTGAAAAGATAGGTCATATAGTATAGGTGAAAGATTGTATCTGCTGTACATAACTAATGTCCAGTTCCCACTGAATGTATCAGAGGTTGACATTTTCTTATCATGTATGCCAAAATCATAAAATCGTGATGCAAAATTTCTAAGGTGCCAAGTGGCTTATTATTTAACATGCATATGCTGTTTGTTATAAGGGTAGGTCACTGTTGAAATTATTTTTGTAAGTTTTTCCTCATGGTGGAAAATAAGTTGTTTGTATGCACTATTTGGTACTCTCTTGTTCCCAAAACTTACTACAAACCTTTCAAAAATGAAATAACAATTTAGTTAACTTGAATGAATCTTTAATCAGATATCAAGACATTTGAAACACATTGAGAATCACTGGGGATTTATCTCTTTCGATTACCGTACCAAAAATAAAGAAACCCTCTTCTTTACACTATTAGTACATATAGTAACATATCATTCTTGTTACCCGAGAGATAACAATTCAAATAAATATAACTGAATACGGCACAGGTTTCAAAAGAATTTTGAGTAGCGAACACATATTATTATAGCATTTTAGAGATAAATAGTAGCAAGTAGTACAGAAAAACCTTGGTGTACAAGTGTTATGCAAAACAAACAAAAAGTTTTAAATTTTAACTTGATAAAAAAAGAGCAAGCAGTGGGTACAGGAAGTGAATGAGGATGACTCATTTCAAGTGCTAGTGGAGGAAAATGCCCAGAAATTGACCACAGACTGGTGAATCGGCAGCTTGGGCAAGAGGTCTTGAAGATCTTATCTGAAATGTAGAAAAACACTGAGGAATCCGTCAATTCAAATAAGATTAGAGAGATGTGTCAATAGTGCAACTTTTTTTTGAAAATAACCACACTAATAACTAACAAAGGTGTAGTAATAGTGGTGCAAGGGATGATATGTCTAACCACAGAGTGATGTCACATTTCAACAACATCCTCACAAGGAGGTAAAAGCAACTTCTTTAGATAAGAAAACAATTCTAATGAGCCAACAGACCGCTGTGATTCTGTTAGTGACCATGAAAGTCATACACAATAAATCTCCACTCTCGTCTCCCTCCTATCCAAGATTAAATTTTAAAGCATAAAAAGGTACCAGTATTTGAATTAATCATTGGGTTGTGGAATAAATCATTATTTAATTTTAATATAAAACTGGTTTGGAGTGTAAGCTTGCAATCCAAGGTTTTACTGTATTATAATATATTCAAAATTTAAGACAAAAAAAAAAAATAATTATCTGGTTCTTGTAGTTTCAAAAATCATTATTTTTCAAATTTATTTTTAAGTTTCCTATTTCACAAGGCAAGCCCCACATAAAACCCCCTCGAGTACTAGGTTCACAGGCAGGGCCGACCCTAACAATTGCGGGGCCCTATGCGAACCGCAATTGCGCGCGGCCCATTCTGGGTAGAGGATAGGATAATAAGTGAAAATTAAGATTTTGTATTAGAAAATAAATTCGGGGCTGAAGGAGTGCGGGGCCCACAGCGCCGCATAGGTTGCAGTGGCCTAAGGCCGGCCCTGTTCACAGGGGTTAATCAGGAAAAGACAACTACCATTACATTTGAATATAACTTTCAAGGTTTTCTTCAGAAGAGCATTCCATCAAGCTTAACACATGTACGCTATATTTAAAAGAAGCAGATGATAACCTCCAAAGTTAATTAGTAAAATTTTGTTCCCATTGCAACTTTTATCAAGAGAAACACAAAATATTACTAAATATATAATTATTTTCCAGTCCTAGGTAGCCCTTGGTCTATCTACACATAAGAGCAAAAATGTTCAACAAGTTAGTACAGCGCTTGAAACCCCTTAATTTGCAACATATGATTTTACAATGACCCAAATTGAAATAGACAGATTTAGACAACTATTTCTATCACAGTCCTGTGACACATTTGTGAACTTTCTGTGGGCACACCAGTGTGTTGTGATGATCTAGTTGAAATCCACACATTTTGAACACTTTTAATTATTGGTAATTTTCATTGAAAACATTTGCCACCCAAACTACATGAGGATCACATGTGTTACTTTTTTTGTGGTCACTGTTAATATAACAACACAATCTAAATCAGTGTGCACAACTTTATGATTATTTTACCCTTGATATAAAAAAAAAGGTTTACCATGATAACACCCTTTATTGATAACTCTTAAATAAATATGTAAAGCTATTACTATAATGTATAGATATATAAAACTGTACATGAATACTGAAACCCAAAGAACATTTTTTAAATAACTAATAACAGTTAAAAATAACATCTAATACATAGAATGTAATTTGTATGTATAATTATAATAATAACCTATTATTTAAATAAAGTTAGCACCAAAAGATATGTACAAAAAAATTCACATATTATTTATGTCACCTTGAGTTTTATAAATGTCAAGCAGAAATCTAACAATTATTTGTGTAATGTTATTTGTTATTTTGCTTTGGTCCATCCAAAGTACAAATCCAAACAAATGCTTCAGGTTTAATCGAGTCTAGTTGTCTCACAATGTTAATAACTCAGTTAAAAATGTCATAAAAATCTACCAAGGCATAAAATATATCATGACACTTCAGATACGTAATAAATACTAAGTATTATAGGACACATACTCTATAAAAAACATCATAATCAATGTTATAATCTTGTAAAATGTATGATACCATCTAATTGTGTATAGCCATATTTAAATAATATATAGCTTAAAATATATTTCACTCAGGATTTGTATGTATTACTACATGAATATTTACATAAGTATTTTACACTTGTTTCAATTATGACATGTCATAAAGGCACTTAAATGTATGGTAATTCCCCTGAAAATGAGATTTATACAAAAGTAGAATTAAATATAAAAATCAATCTAATGTGCATATACACATTTTTACCCCAGTGGACAAATGGGACTAGTCTCACAATTTTCACTAATATATATACATTTTGCATAGAGTCAAAATAGACAAGTAAGTATAAAGACTATAATATAACAACCCACATTATAAGATTGCAAAATGCATACAAAACAAAATTAATTATACAATATGATATATTTTATATATAAATATGTATATTATAATGAACCACAAAAGCTTCATATTTGGTCTATGCTCCATTTACAATTATCTTTCACTTGAATGTTAAATATGATTGTTAGCTATGCATACTGCAATGACTCTTATTGTTGACACTTTAAATTCTTAAGAAACTTGTAGGATATTTTCTTATAGGGTTTCTAAGTAGTGTTACTGATATCATATTGGCAAAGAAAAGCTTACCAGATATATTTCTGATAACATTAGCCAAAAGGAAGGGGTGGGGTGTTGCAACAACACAACCCTTGTCTTTGTTACCCCGGTAATTATCAGATGGAGAGGGAAATGTTTTCAAAACATGTAACAGAAAACTCCCGCATAAAAACTTCCCACTTTATGTCATGTGTGACAAATTGTCATAAGCATATGGACAAGTCATTTCATTTACAGGGATCTACAATGGGGGAGCCACACGGCCATTGATATGCCAAAAGAATAATTTCACAATTACAATATATTTCAATAAGTCTACTAAGACTTGTATTCTGCCTGTGGTAGGAAGTTGAACACCTAAATGAAATAATTATATTAAACTCTATTATTATTATACAATTTGTATTTTTCATTACTAAAGGTTTTTATAAAAAATTATATAAGTGATATAACTCTGGCAGTTCCCATCATTTTGGTGTAATAGACAATTCCTAGATCCGCCTCTGCCTAGAGAAAATATTCTTTTGTCCATATGTTGCAGACTGCAAACAAAAGTAAATTCTCAAGATTGGCTGCATTAAAATAATAAAAGAATTCAATGCAAGAAAGGTCAATACATTATAGGTGTGACTGACCACTGTATTGTTTGAATAAGATATTTATTGACCCTCTGAGATAAAGTAGATTTTCTTATTGTATAAAAAGTGTATAAATGTTACCAAACAATATTCATAGACACCCATCGCCTCTTGTGTTTTTTTTTAAAATAATGTATAAAAAGGTGTGTTTTTTTTTAATAAAGTCCATTTTAAATAAAATAGTACCAGGTACCAATTCATTTTCAGATCTTAAAATATAATTTAAAATGGGTAGTATTTTATATATTCCTTATTCTTTTTCATGAAACTATTTTGTAAATGACCATCCGTTTTTATGGCAATTTGTTGTGGGAAGAAAAGAAGCAGATGGTATTCATTTCTTAAGTTTCAAAATTTAGGTAAGATAATATAATATATAATAATTTATGTTTAGTTTTGCGCTTTCAAGCTCAGTTGGAAATAATTTTTTTCAAAGAAATCCATGTGATTCAAGAAACCCATGTGATTCAAATTCAATTTTGACGAATAATAAAAGTTAAAGGATGTGCATTACAGTTTTTTCACTTTTTTGCTTCATCACAAGTTATCAGGAAACTTCAGGTGATGCAAATAATATTTTAAATCACTAGCTACAAAATCTGCTCATAGGAATGTTAGAAATTATACTTCAATTTAAAAAATTTAATTAACCAAAAAGCAAACATAAAACTTTCACACTCTGAATAAATCCAACCCATTAAAAAATGTTCACAAGAAACTGAATGAGTTAAGTCACTAGACTATTTTATAACTCAAATTACTGCATAAGGCTGATAACTAAAATGATTTACGAAAGAATCAGAATATGATTCCTTCCTTTTTCAAAGGTATTTTATTTGAACTGTCATTCTCAAATCACACAATCTAATAATGAAAACGATAAATAATTCTAAAAGTGGGCAACACTTTGAGAATCCATCACAAATCTTTAGCAAATTTAATTTGAATTAGTTAACTTGAATGAATCCTTTCCTTTTATGTCAATACGATTATGATATTTAAAAGATAAGACAGTTTTAACACTCCAGTTTCTTGTTGCTTTTCAAGACAAAATAATTGTGCATAATAATTATTAAAAATAAGGAAGAGTGCAAAATCATAAATGAAGGGTTCTCACGCTCCGTAAATTCAATTCTGGATCTGTTCCTTTAATCATTATTGTGAGAGGAGCTGGAGTTGGACGGTGACGAAATGTCACATATGTATACAACACGCTGCCCATAACACTGAAATGAATTAAAATTAAATTTTAATAAAAGCATAACAGTGTGTCTTGTGCCTTTGGAATATTTATATTGATAATGAAACTCTGAAGTTGAAGTAAGAATCATTGTCATCTGAATATAAAGGTATAAATAACACATGTCACGTCTGAGTCTAAAAATATGATAATTAGTGTCATATGATTAATTATTTACTAATGGCACTGTAACTCTCTAGGTGCCAAGTCCAATTTTTACAAAAACACATTTTTATTTTATTACTTTTATAAAGATCTAGGGCTTCCCCCATGTCCTGTAAAAATATTTTTAAATTTGCAATAGCAGAAAGTACATTTTCTGTCACATGAGCAAACCAAATGTTGTAAAAACTGTTTTGAATTTAAAGTTATAAAGGTTTTCAGCATCACGTTTAAAATAAAATTTGTAAAATCTAACTTACACATTTTGAGATTTACGGCGATAATATCAAGTTCTCATGGTCACTTTAAGTACGAAAATACCCAGCACAGACAACAAAATTTGTTTGTTATGTCAACAAATACACTTTAAAAAATTATTTAATTCTTAATCCAAAAACGCTGATGTTTTGTCATCTTAATTAAATTGAGTTTAACTGTTACAGAAAGTAATGAGAATATATCTTTAAAAATTTAAAGAAAATGAGCCACTGTACTTGTGGTATGTAATTTTAATAATAAATTTAACAATTTCCGTTTATTTTTCCTCATACTCATATTGTACAAAGAGTAACTGTCTAGTTTTCTTTTATATTTAATCTAAGATAAATGTTTGTTGCATTATTATTAGTACCTCTAGTAAAAGTCTGCACACTCATGCACTTTTAAAGAATAATTTCAAATGTTAAAGATACCTGACAATTTTCAATTGCCATTCTGATTATGGCTTGAAAGTTTGGCTACAATTATAAACAGAAGACATAATATATGATGTTTTAAAATTTTGTTTAAAAATTTTACGCCTTTTTTCTATCCAGTTGTATCTGATAGGTGCCAAAATGTTAAAGAATATGTATAGAAAAAAGGAACTTTCAAAGCTTGATTTGGGAATAGTACTTTGCCATTCATTGATTTTACTCTAGAAAAAAAAAAGTTTTCCGATTTCTTTTGTCATTTTGTATAGAAATGTCTAAGAAAATGAAAAATATGTTTCTTAGTCTTAGCAATAAATTAATTTTATAGCCACTATAAGTACCAACAGTATAAGTGCTTTAAGTACCATTGCTACTTAACAAACATATCCAATCTAACAGTAATTAATTAATACATGAACTCAATGTCAGTATATATCCTAATGAAATATAATATACAAATAGCATTAAACTTACCTTATATTAATACCTATAAAATTTGTAAGGGAAAATACATAGTCACCACCAAGAAACATTCCCAGATAGGTAACTAGTAAGTTCTGAGGAACAACAATATAAGAAAATATTAAATTTAACTTCATTTATAACTAAAGATTTTTAAATACATTTTGCATATAAGAGTTTAATGCGGCTAAAAATGTGTAAAAAGCTAAATCATTCATAGTTGCAATTTGTAACCAATGAGTTCTGCCTATCAAAAGTGACTGAACTTTTAAAAACAAAATTTTTGCAAAGCTGCTAATGAATAGAGAGGATTTATTTATTATTTAATCAAACTTTAAAAACAGTATCAACAAATGCAGGTATATAAATTAGTATCTATCAAAATCTAATTTATATTCAGGTGCAAAAAAAGATAATTTAGTGTCATGGACAAAAAAAATGGATAAAAATACAGTAGGCCCCAAAAACATCACTAAAATAAAAGTAAATAAATAGTGGAACAAGATATGTTTAGGCTTGAAAAGAAAAGACATTGACTTTTTGAGATTTACAAAAACAAGTTTTAATTTCTATTTTTAATTTCAAGTATCTGTCGTTTCTTGTTTTGTATAGTCTGCTGAAGAAGGCGTCTTGCCATAACGTCTGCTTAATTATCCTGTCTTTTCTTTTGAAGCCTAAACATATTCTTGTTCCACTATTTATTTACTTCACACGGCTTGAACCCAGTCCGTCATATATCTCCTTGAAACTTAAAGTAAGGTTGTACCTTTAATACACCAACTATAGTTGTGGTGAGTGCAGAATTGTGAGATGTACATAAAATGATCGAGTAGTTGAGGACAAAGCCCATCAAACATGATAGAATAAACTGAACAAGGAACAGTGGATCCGTCCATTCTGTGAACACCAAGGCCTGAAATAAAATCAATGGAAACACTTGATTGTACCTCATCTGACTCACATGATGTGATGTATCACAAGATCTTATTGTACCACTACTGAATGACATGATGTGATGGTATCACAACATCTTCTTGTATGACTGAATTGTCATGATGTGATGTATCACAATTTCTAACCTCCCTGATTGATATGATGGGCTAGTTGATTGATATTATGGACTAGTATCACAATATTTTATTTTACCACTACTGACATGATGTAATGTATTACAATTTCTTATTGTACCAACCTCATTACTATGATGGGCTAGTATCACAATATTTTATTTTAAAACTACTGACTGACATGATGTATCACAATTTCTTACTGTACCAACCTGATTGATATGATGGACTTTTATTGCAAAATGTTTTTGTACCACCTCTGAGATTGATATGATGGGCCAGTATCACAATATCTTTATTTTACCAACTTGATTGATACAATAAGCTAGTATCACATTATCCATTGCTCCACCCTTATTTGTATTACTCATAGTTTAATGAACAATTTCCATTTCAATTATTTAATGTTTTAATATTTCAAATGAGTAAGATGAGATGTTACCTCCCCCAATTCTCCACTGTAGACAGTCAGCATGAACATCGGCAGCAACATCAAAAGAGAGTTATAATATAAAAGACCATACTTGCCGAGCCCCTTTAAAAAGAGAAAAAAAATGTCTGCTACTTTGTTTTTTATAAATTAATTTTTATTTACCTAGAAGTTTATAAAAGTTAATTACTTTTGTTTTCAATAAGAACATTGTTAATAAAAAGTACTAAACTCTATTTTACACAAAGCTCCAACATTTTATTCAAAATAAAATGCTTTTAAAAAAAAGGTTGTTTAACCCTTTACAGTCCAAGCCTATTCAGCCTTTTCTAATCCTAGCGACCAAGCAAAGGGTCATAACTCCATTCTAAATGAAGGTTCTTTATCTAATTAATTTACAGAAAATAAACTATAAGCAAGAAAATAAAATAAAAAATACCTAAATACAAAGAAATGATTAAAGCAAAAGTTGCACCAAAAAACAGTTTCAGGGACACTAGATTTATGAAATAGTGAAGCTTCATTAGTCCTAAGTTCTTTCAAAATTGTATCCAAGGCTTCGATAGCCATTTTTTACAGCGAAAAAATCGCAACTTTTAAAAAAATCGTAGAAAATCAGCCACTAAAGACACCGCTGTCAAACTAGTATCAAAATAAATGCCGACAACGAGGCTTTCTTCCGGTAGAACTATAAATAGTAATGCGCAACGGATTTCCGCTGTGCTAAGAACGAAAGTAAACAACCTCGCAGCGGGGCGAAGCGGGCGGGTTTGGCCGCAACGGACTGTAAGCTTAAGGAAAAAATCGGCGCATTTCGGGCGCATCGGACTGTAAAGGGTTAACATGAATTTACACTTATGGATTATAGGGAAACATTGTTTTGTTGTTGCATATTTACCTTTGCATCTAATTTCTGTTTAGTGTACACACCATTTGCTGCAGTGGTCACATCATTGAGTAATATAAAAGTGTAACCAACTAAATCAAATGCAAGATCAGCACTGAAACAAAAATGAATTAAACTACTCATTCTGGTATTGAAATGTATTCAATTAACAATGAGCTATCTAAATTATATGTTGGCTTTAAATGAGTGTTCTCTCCTTCAACTGAATGCAATGAAGATATGAAAATGACACTAGCGCTGGTACTATAAATCAATTCATGAGCTTACCCTGCAGCTATGACGGCCCCGAGTATCATGAGATATACTGTAACCTGGACAAATCTACTGGGTCTTATACTGAAAGATAAGATAAAAAACCTTTATTGATACAAACAAATGGAAATGTGTTAGTGATTACCTTGTGCAGGCAACATTCATGAAAACGGTAACATAATTTGAACCCAATAATTTTATACAACAATTTCAAACATTAAAATATTTAAAACCAGCTCTCTAGTTTCATCAAACCAGTCATGTACTAACTACTTAAGAACTATTGTACCAGTAATATTGTTTAACATGCAGGTAAATCAAGACAGATTATGGAAGACATGAATTTCATATGGTTTGGTCATTACTTTGAGAGAATCAGTGATCTAAACAGACATTGTTGTGGGTGTGAAGCCTCCTCTAATTTTTAATTTCATTTTTTTTTATTGCGAGATATCCATATCATAATTCATAAAAAATTTTAGAAAAAGGTGGGCTAATAGCTTCTTCATGACTATTTTATATTTATTTACAACATAAAGCTTAATGTACCGTATAAATTATTACTAAATCTAAAACATTACCACACTAACAAAGTCAAGATTATTGACCATGTCAGTAAAAAAAAATTAATTTATGTTATTAGATTCATCTTGGATTTCCTTCTGAAACAACTCACCTGAGAATGTAATATTCAGCTACCATTGTAAATAATATAGAAAATCTTCTAAGCACTGTAAACATTGGAAGACTGAAATAGGAAACAAAAGTTGTTTAAGTTTAATCTTTTTAATAAAATGAAACTGTAACTTCAAAAATTTGGTAAATGGTAATTTATTCTGTATATAATGATGTATGAAAAAAGTATATTTCTGGTTAGCAACAAGATGGTGTAATCTAAATCTAAATTAGTAACCAAAATGAAGGTGAAGCTGCCACAGGCTGTGGATTTAAACTACTTAGAAGACTAAGGGAGAAGAAAATAGATGGATCTCAACATATTACAGTCGGAACATGAAAAAAATGGCAGGTATATGAAACGGCACAGATCTCAGTTATGGGTATTGCAGAGAGAAGAAGCAAAGGAAGTGGATCTAAGCAAAGACAAATACATTATGAGCTTATTTGGAGTGGAACAGATCACTCTAAATCTAAATGGTGTAGGGTTCAAAATACACTGTTGGCCAAAACTCACACAGAGACACCAACACATTTTTAAGCAGATCAATAAGGCCAGCATCAAATATAAAGAAAGAGCAACCAACTATATCCAGATATGTTTGACGTTCTTTGCAAGTAAAGTTGAACTCAAGCTTTCCCACATGAAGAACATGTGTTTTGGGCTCTATTGGGATTGGAGGCAACCTTGCTTTTCCTTGTTGTGCATTCCTTTTTAGGACATGAGCAGATGGTTTACTCTCGGAAGAGTGTGCTCCAAAGCAAGTGTTTCTTCTTCTTCTATATATTAAGGGCCCACGATCAATTTATTGATCATTCTGGCTCCTATGAATGTAGATGGGATTTGCAATGTTTCTGTGCTTGGTGTTGATGAGGATATTTCACTGGTTGCAAGAGTTACTTAGTGAGGGTATCATGCACTGGGGGTTGGAAGGCCTGAGGCAATAAACTCAAATGAGTCAAGTGTTGTCGCCTCAACTGTCCTTTTGAAAGCTTGTTCCAGTCCCTGATTGCCTTTGGCAGGAATGAGCAGTTCCTATACTGGCTTCTCGATGGTATGAGGCGGAACTGCCTGTCATGGCCTCATTGCTGTCTATGGGGGAGAGGGACGAGTTTCTGTTTAATGCCAGAGCAATGGACTAGCCCATTATTTATCTTAGAGTTCAGGGCAATGTCCATGGAGTTGAGGGACACTTTCAGGAAATCTTTGAATTATTTTTTCATCTCTCGGGCTAAGCAATTTTCAGATAGATCACCAGTCACACTCAAACATAGTGCAGGAGGAATGATCGAAAAATTTTTATCCCAGATATACTTTAACTATACCAGAAAGATCAGGAGAAACCCGATTGATGATGCCAGAGTAATACAAAAATCCTGATACTGAGCATTGACCAGTGTTAGTTTGGAAAGTTGAAATAATAATTTATGTCTACCAAGATAAGTCCAACATGCACAAACTGCCGAAGAATGTAAACATCCAAGAAGAGACTAGAAAATGTGTCCCAGTAAGTTAGAAAGTGTGGGAAATAAAGATACAAATAATGTGACAACTGATAAAGCAGGGCGCATCTTTAAAAACACCATTAAGATTACCCATTACCCGTGAAACCACAATATCTATTAAAAGGGCACCAAAATAAGAAATAATGAGGTGAAAACAGCCATCGCAGAAAATACTGTATAAATATGAGTAAAATACCAGAGAAAAGAAAACTTTATGAACTACAGGCAGACCAGAATAGCTAACTAGAAAGTGGTGAAGAATGCAAAGGATTTTCTCATGGAGCATTAACTTGATCAGTCTCATGGAGCATTAACTTGATCAGTCTCATGGAGCATTAACTTGATCAGTCTCATGGAGCATTAACTTGATCAGTCTCATGGAGCATTAACTTGATCAGTCTCATGGAGCATTAACTTGATCAGTCTCATGGAGCATTAACTTGATCAGTCTCATGGAGCATTAACTTGATCAGTCTCATGGAGCATTAACTTGATCAGTCTCATGGAGCATTAACTTGATCAGTCTCATGGAGCATTAACTTGATCAGTCTCATGGAGCATTAACTTGATCAGTCTCATGGAGCATTAACTTGATCAGTCTCATGGAGCATTAACTTGATCAGTCTCATGGAGCATTAACTTGATCAGTCTCATGGAGCATTAACTTGATCAGTCTCATGGAGCATTAACTTGATCAGTCTCATAGAGCATTAACTTGATCAGTCTCATGGAGCATTAACTTGATCAGTCTCATGGAGCATTAACTTGATCAGTCTCATGGAGCATTAACTTGATCAGTCTCATGGAGCATTAACTTGATCAGTCTCATGGAGCATTAACTTGATCAGTCTCATGGAGCATTAACTTGATCAGTCTCATGGAGCATTAACTTGATCAGTCTCATGGAGCATTAACTTGATCAGTCACAGTGAGCGTTCTACAAAAGAGGCAAAACCACATAACTCAAAAGTGAACATCTCAAGAAGAAAAAAGGGAGACAACTTAAAGTGAGCAAGTTGGCTGAACAAAATTATAGCTACAGTGAAAAGAACTCACATTTAAGAAGTATTTAAAATCTATTGGACCTAAAATCAGTAATCAGAGGTGGAAAAACTTGGTTTGAAAAAACTCAGCTGCAGAAGATGAAAGACAGACACTAAATTGGCGTGGGATAAAAATGGGCATCCTATGCTCTCTTCACACAGTGGGTCGAAAAAAATATGGTTCAATGCATGCTAGAAACATAGCCAGAGAATATTCTGCGGCCTGTTTGTCCATCTTAGGTTACTGGCTAGTATCTCAAGGTGAGAAGCCCATCTCCACTTGACCAGTGTGAAAAAGTGTTTGGTAAAATGAGTCAATAATTGATCACAAGATATGACCCGGGAAAATATACATGACAAAAATAAAACTGTGTCAAAATATGAAATAATAAATTCATAATTTAGTTATGTACCTCAACTTCTTTGTCCCACCAAGGCCAAATATCAAATTGGCAACATAAATAAGAGGTAAGGGCCAAACCTGTTGAAAAATTAAAATTGTTTAATCAGTCAACACAAAGCGAACATGATTTAATAACTTGTAGTTAATTCAAAAATTGTAACAATGATGTTTATATTCAGGTGTTTTAGCAAAAAACCAAAGCTAACAATCAATAGTGTGGCCTACACATTAGCCTTAGGTTAAAGAACAGGCTAAAGAATTCAAAAACAAAAATTAAAAACTTTATATAAAAATAAATCTCAATCTAATCAAAGAGAAAATTAATGTTAAAAAGCTTTAGTACTAAAAAAAAATACTTTTTTCCCATTCCTTGAGATTGATTTTTTTTTTAATTATGCATCTCTACTAGTTGCTTATGCTTATTAGGTTCATACACCAGGGCATATTTATGAGTGAAAATACTGAAATCTTACACTTTAGATACATTAGTTTATTAGGCTTAAAAAAACCAGGTCTGTACAGTACAGTGATACAAACTAGACAACAAGGGCACTATCTAATCTGTACAGTACAATGATACAAACTAGACAACAAGGGCACTATCTAATCTGTACAGTACAGTGATACAAACTAGACAACAAGGGCACTATCTAATCTGTACAGTACAATGATACAAACTAGACAACAAGGGCACTATCTAATCTGTACAGTACAGTGATACAAACTAGGAAACAAGGGCACTATCTAATCTGTACAGTACAATGATACAAACTAGACAACAAGGGCACTATCTAATCTGTACAGTACAATGATACAAACTAGACAACAAGGGCACTATCTAATCTGTACAGTACAGTGATACAAACTAGGAAACAAGGGCACTATCTAATCTGTACAGTACAATGATACAAACTAGACAACAAGGGCACTATCTAATCTGTACAGTACAATGATACAAACTAGACAACAAGGGCACTATCTAATCTGTACAATACAGTGATACAAACTAGGAAACAAGGGCACTATGTACAATACAGTGATACAAACTAGGAAACAAGGGCACTATCTAATCTGTACAATACAGTGATACAAACTAGGAAACAAGGGCACTATGTACAATACAGTGATACAAACTAGGAAACAAGGGCACTATCTAATCTGTACAGTACAGTGATATAAACTAAACAAGGGCACTATCTAATCTGTACAGTACAGTCATACAAACTAGGCAACAAGGGCACTATCTAATCTGTACAGTACAGTGATATAAACTAAACAAGGGCACTATCTAATATGTACAGTACAATGATACAAACTAGGCAACAAGGGCACTATCTAATCTGTACATTACAGTGATATAAACTAAACAAGGGCACTATCTAATCTGTACAGTACAGTCATACAAACTAGGCAACAAGGGCACTATCTAATCTGTACAGTACAGTGATATAAACTAAACAAGGGCACTGTGTAATCTGTACAAACCAGACAACAAAGGCACTATCTAAATATTAATCATAACACTGAATTCCCCACGCCAACTTATCACTGACCTTAGCACCAATGGGTAAACAAAAAGTAATTTTTACCATCGAGTCTAAATTGGGGGATAAAATGTGCTTTGTGAACTTACCTTTCTTAATGTGTCTATTGATAAGTCTGGAAAACTAATGAAACGCAACATCTTAGCTGTATATAATACAACTATTCCTGCTAAAATCTGAAGAAGGAAAAAAAATCATATTATTAATTTTGTAACGGGTATGGAATCATATTTATACTTTTTCAGTATGGTAACAATAATGCGAGAGCTCATTTTTTAAATTTATATTTTATTGATATAAACTTTTTCAGAATAAAAATAGTAAATTATTTCCCATTAAGTTAAAAGTTATATTTTTCTTTTTGTACAAAGCTTTTCCATAAGCAATAAGTAAAGCGTTTTCTACTTCAACAAATCCAGTGATTCATAAACTTACCTGACCTAAACCAAGAACTTGAAATGATGGAAATCTAAAGCGTAGGACAAAAATATATATTATTTACAATTATATTTTGTTTTAATTTAAAAAAGATCATGTGTCTTATCATTCAACTTAAAAGTATATTATTATATAATATAGGTAAGAAATTGCTACAATTATTTTGATATGAGTTATGATGCTGTCAATTCCTATTTGAAAAACTATTCAGGTATGTAACTTTTTTAAAAATCTATTGACAGAAAAATTGTGCTAAGAACTCTATATTAAGTGGAAAAGATGAAGTTTTCAATAATTATTTCAAATGTGTTTGTATGTTTTGTATATTAAATTATAATCTGACTTCCAAGTGATAAATAAAATCAGTTAATAGATCCAAATGGTTGATTTTTCCGGTTTGTTTGGTTTGAAAATATTAATGAATTTACCAACCCATAAGATGTTAGAACTAGTTTATTGACAACAACTATTAGCATGGAAGACAATCCATAGAACAAGGCAGATAGCAACCTCTTGAGTACAGAAGGTCGCCCAGACTCCATTGCAGTCTTTACTTGAGTAGCCAAATTTTGTTGTAAGCTGAGAACAGTAATTATTTTATATTTATGTGCCAATAGAAGTATGATTTTGAGATTATTGGTATTGGACACTGAAGTATGGATCTAAAACCAAATAATTCACTGAATGATGATATCTCCTAAGCCCCCACCCCAACATATTCCAAGCAATTAATAAGAAACTGTCTCTTAAAACAAATTTTTGAGTCCAATGATATAAAGGCTTCAGGAAAATACTTTTGTGTTTGAGACCCCTGCCCATAAGCCTATCAAAATCAAACATGAAAGTTATTAAGCTATTGAGGTTGACTTAAAATCAATATTTTTATTTTGCTTTAAGTTGTATCAGTGTCCTTTATGAAATTATCTCCTTCCGTGTGCTTTCAAACTTTTTCAAATCATAAATGTATACATCTTTTCATTTAATTTAAGCTACTTGTATTAACAAACAGACAGCTAGCTTTAGATTGCATTCTGTAAAATTTATTTCAGATAGATCCCTCTCTATAAAGTCAATAGCTGCTAAACCTATTTTAGAGTGTATAATTAAGACAATGAGAGACACAGGCTGTTTGGGATTCAAACGTAATCTAGGCAACATAATATAAGAGCAGGGATTGCTTTTATCCACATACAAAATTAAAATGGATAAATGAGGTTTGAAATTTAGACAAATTTTAAAACCTGTACTATCATAGTACTCACCTCCCTGAAAATACAACAAAAATTTGAAACAAGTTACTCTAAGTGATCGCGGGGGGGGGGGGGCAATAACAACGGCCATCACTTAAAGATTTTAACTTGTTACTATTATTACCTGTGCCAGGCTACGCTTATTAGGGGTCGCAATCCGGGATCCCGAATTTCAAAAATACCATACTATAATGATGCTAAAAAAAAAAGAGGATTGGAATTTATGAACGCCTGGATTTTTAAATTCCCGGGATTTAATTTTCAAAAAATGTTTATTGATTTTCTTAGTTTCTATGTCATCGTTAAAGCAAAACATGGATATAATTTTTGTCATGTGCAAAGTGCAAACTCCTAACACCATGTGTCTCAATTTTAAAGAGAGCCGACCGAGGGGCTAGATATGTGTACTGTTGTCAAGAATCATGGTGTTGTGGTTAATTTTCTTTTTACATCATGCGTGTGTAGTGTGTAACTGGAGGCGTGAGTCACAGCGTGAACGTACAGGATTGGTAAGTAAATGTTTTTATATTATTGACAAATAAGTAATTGGTATAGTAGAATGAGATCACTAAATGTTGACTTACATTAAGAGTTTGTTTGTAACATGAATTATATGGAAATAATAACACGTTGCACTTGAATCAAGGGGTAAACTTTATATAACAAAAATTTTGACTGCTTGATTTTCTTTAATTATGCTAAATTACCTACACAGTTGAAACTATGAGTAAATCCGTATTTTGTGATAACAAAATTAATAATTCACATTCAACTCATAATTTATTTTCGAGCTATTTTGTCCCAGGCTGAATGTCCCAGCTTGTCTGTATCGTACCTAGTCAAACATATACATGAGTGAATGTCCCAGCTTGTCTGTATCGTACCTGATCAAACATTTACATGAGTGAATGTCCCAGCTTGTCTGCATCGTACCTGGTCAAACATTTACATGACTGAATGTCCCAGTTTGTCTGTATCTAGCCAAAAGTTTACATAATATTTAAACATTTTTTGTAAAGTTGTGGACGTCAAACCAATTTGATTTAATAAATTAATTTTTGTTAATGATTTATTCTCTCTTCAGGTTGATAGAAAGAAATGGGGGGACCCTGAAAAGAATAAACCTAAATATGAAAAGGAAAAGCATATGAAACTATCAGAAACAAAGATAAAACAACACAATTTAAAAAAAAAAGCAAATTAACAAACTATTTTCCAAATTCAAACAGCTTAGAAGAAACTGTTTCTCGTAAGGAAGCTTTAGATGGTCTTCCAATCAGTTTTTTTCTTTACTTCTAATGATCAAAGACGAATCATGAAGCAATGTGGCTACAATTTGCCTACATCTTCTAATTCAATTAAAAGCATGGTGATAAAGCACAGTGAGACTGTTATAACTACTTTGATTAATAAAATGCGTAAGCTGAAAGAAGAAAGAGTTTAACTGTCTCTGACTTTATGGATGAATGGAATTGTTTGGGAAATCGTCACTTTATGAGCGTAAACATTCATAGCCCCATGTTAATCAATGAATTTGTAAATCTTGGCCCATTAAGAATGATTGGCAGCATGTCGGCCAGAACTTGTTTACAATTGTTGGAAAACAGGCAATCGGCTTTTGAATTGTCATTAAAAGATGATATAGTCTGCATAACTACTGACGGTGCTAGTGTGATGAATGTATTAGGACGTGAAGCAGCACTTTACCATCAACAGCGTTTTGCTCATGGTGTACAGTTGGCAATGTTAAATCTTTATAAAAAAAAATATTTTTTTTAAAAACACTTTAATTCCCAACAACATCAGCCTGTAGAAGACAAAGAGTGTGATGAACCTGATTGTGATGATGATAATGACGCATTTGATATCAATCAAAATAATTAATTTATTTTCAAAGATTTAATCGGTGAGAAATTAATTAGTGTGGTGAGAAATTGCAACAATTTTCAGAAAGTCACCTAGCAAAAGTATGATTATTCAGAAATATGGAAGAAAATTTTCGTAGCTTAATTTAATTTTAGATTGCAGCACAAAATGAAATAATATAGCAGACATGATAGGAAGGATAGTGAGACTAAATCATCTTATTGTGATATTTGATAATGTCTGAAGTTATACTTATACATTTGTGTTATTGTTAAAATGTTACTAAAAATAAAATAGCTATTTTTTTAATGTTTTTATGTCATTAATTAATCATCACCTCTAATCTGGACACAAATTCTCTAAATATTGACAATATCAAAAATATCAGGATTCCGGTATTCGTAAACTTCAATATCGAAAATACTGGTTTTGGTAAAAGTAAGGGACCGGTTTTGCGACCCCTAGTCCCTAATGAATGCCAATGCCGTTATGGCCTATGCCTGCCACTATAAGTATGGATTGATAATGGTATTTTTTCATTTGTTCTGTCTGCTGCATCTGAGGAATGCTTACTACTTTACTCTTAGTTAGGTACTTTGGTAAAAAATTCAATTTTTTTTTTTAATAAAGCAATGTCATAGTTGAATAGAGCTAATTTTTAACAGAATTATAACACCAAAATCATATTTTTAGCTGTTGTAGTTTTAAAGTTATGAATTTTTAAAGTACGACTTGGTTTGTCATTTTTTACTATGGACTACACCTCAACATCTTGTGACCTCATTCCGCTGATCGCGTCATGCGCAATGACTATATAGTTTATATAAGGCAACGCATCCCCTTTATTTAAACACACTGTTTAGGGTCGACTTATTTTAATCTTTCAACTTTGGCACATGAATAATTAATTAAAGCTCTCCCTGACCAATGGTTTAATAGTTTTTGCACACGGCCAACTCTTATGAATGAAATAGTATTACGGTATAGCCATTATGCAAATGCAAGTGGCTGTGTGAATGGCTGCCCAGTACAACGTTTTGCACACGGCAAATTGTGATCATTTATAATATGGACTCTACCGGGTTTTTAAACCTCAAATTAGGATATTCTTGTTTAAAAGACTTTTAAGTTCACTCGAAACTATAAGTTATCCAAATATTTTGATGTAAATAGTGATAATAATTGAATATTTGTCGAGTATCTGCATCTTCCGCCATTGAAAAGGGGGCGTGGTCACACCCTAGCGAATTTGGGTAGTGCGACCTACATAGTATACTGCTCATGCGGGGAACCATGGCGTCTCTCGGGAAGGACATGTTGCTTTGAAATTTGGCATACTGGTAGATCAATGTATGCCCGAGAAGCATAATAAATATGAAAATGACATGTTTTTTACTTTAACTTTTATTAATGGTGAAAGTTGCCTTATATTCACCAAGGATTTTCTCAAATATTAACAGATTGTAAATAAAAAAGAGATTGATTAAAATGTAGGCCAAGATGTCCTCTAAAGCGTAAGGCCGGAAAAGGAACACAAATGTGGGATATAGTAATTATTTTATGAATGAAATTGCAGCAACATCAACAAATTAAAAACACGGATTTTCGCGCGCCGACGCCCATTTCCGATACAAATTTTCTAGGAGTGTCCCTTGCTTCGGCGAAGTACCTACTCTTAGTCTTACTTAGCCAGCGGAACTTATCTTATTGTCTTTCATTTCAAGCTTCCACATGATGCCACATGTGACATTCTTTGTTCTACTAATAGTACTATTAGTGTCTATTAGCTAAGTAAAAGTAAAAAGTTAAGTAATATTATAAATACGTTTTTAAGTAGGCTATTAATAAGTTAAGCCTAAGTCAGCCTACCCCTAACTGCCTAACTAAGTAAATTTAAGTAAATTTAGCTTTTTTTTTAAAAAACTTACTATTATTTATTATTGCGGAAGTTCCGTATTTCCGTTTGTGTATTCCATAACCATACAGAGAATATATATGGCTATGGTATTATCCTCTATGATTACTTAAAGTAGAGGCCTAGATAGGTCTCAAACTTTAAAGTGCTTGTGAACTTTCTATGCCCAGTCAATGGTTTGTGTTGTGGTTCACCGTTCACCACCTCATCTAACAAGAGCTCTTCAGTATATAAAGTCCTTAAAAACTAAAGTTCATGTTGACGGTGTACGAAGCTAGGTGTGAGTCGCTCTATTCTATCTATTCACATTTTGTAAAAGGCTTTTTTTTATTTTCAGTCACTATGTCAACAATTTTCAAACTTGCTCCACTGGTCCACCACTCCCGACTATACTATTTTTGTTGACGTAATTGTAATTAATGGATGACCCCATTAGCCTTAGCGATTTATAAAATAAAAGAAAATTGTTCAAAATCTAGTACCGGAAAAAATTGGAATTGCTACGAAAATCGAAATACCAGTTTACCTATTTTCCAGAGCGAAACGCGTCCGGCAAGCACATGGAAGCAGGGCCGACCCTAACAATTGCGGGGCCCTATGCGAAACGTATTGCGCGGGGCCCAGTCTGGACAGGGGATAAGGATAATAAGTGAAAATTAAGATTTTGTATTAGAAAATAAATTCGGGGCGGGGCCTATGAAAGTGCGGGACCCACTGCGGCCTCATAGGTTGCAGTGGCCTAAGACCGGCCCTGCGTGGAAGAGGTTTGCCTTGAGACGAATCTCTTTAGGTTACAGGACGGAGAGAGTGCGCCCACTCTACTCCACACTGGGAATAGCATGGAGTCCAGACCAGACCTGACTCTAATCTCAGCGGATCTAGCGTCCAGCCAGCGCCTGGGTGTTGTTGAACGAAATTGGGAGTGACCATCTTCCCATCCTATTAGAGATTGTTCTCGGTGTGACCAAAGCACTTAGCGAAAAGCGACACTGGCTCTTCTGGAACAGACAGAGGCCAAGCTCAGTCTGCTGGATGTCGAGGCCAATGACATCGATGTTGCTTTCAAGAGGTTCGATGGCACCATTCTGGAAATCGCTCGAAAACGATTCCCAGGACGAATGGAAAGAAAAAATTCAGGCCCTAATGGAACATGGACTTGAAAGACCTTGTGAAGCAAAGAGCGAAAGCCCGGAAACAAGCCGCAAAACGGAAAACGCCTGCTGCTCGCACACGCTACAATCGTCTAACGGCCGAAGTCCGGATGGCTGTCCAAAAAGCGAAAAAAATCAAATTGTGTAAGTGCTTGTGAAAAGCTCGACCTCCAAGGCGGAAGAAAAGTTTGGAACCTACTAGGAAACCTCTCTGGAATGGAGGTGGGGGAAGAGGAACCCCTATTCGCTACAGACAGCAAACGGCGTCGAGGCGAGCGACGCTCAACAGGCACTTTGCAGCAGTGAACACCGCACAATCAGAAGTCATAGGAAGAAGGGAGCTCGAGCCCAACGTATTGGGTCCCACCAAGAGCTTTTCACACCCCTCTTCATGATGGAAGAATTTCGCACCGCACTTTGAAAGTGTCGACCGCAAAATCACAAGGTCTTGATAAGGTTCATAACGAAATGTTGACCCATCTGGGTAAACAAGGGAGAGAGATTCTGCTTGCTCTCATAAAACGAACATGTACAGCAGGCAAATTTGCCGGAAATTTTGAAAAAAGCCATAGTAATCCCAATCCCAAAGTAAGGGAAACTGGGAACTCTGGAAACATGTCCACATGGGTGGAGGAATTCCTGAGAAACAGAACTATAACCACACGGGTTGGTAATTGTATTTCTGATCCCGCAAGGGTCCGCCCTCAGCTGCACTTTTCCTCGCCTATGTATACGACCTGCAAGAGGAACTGGAGTCCGAGAACGCGATGTTTGCGGACGATCTAGTAATTTGGAGCTCGGGAAAGGATGTCAAGGCCTTGCAGATCCGGCTGCAACGTTCAACTTAGTTCAAGAAAATATTAACCGAGCTAAATGAGTCAAATATTGCAGCCTTATTTTAGTTTTAGTATTTTAGACTGCACACCAGGTATGAGTCACACAGTGGCGTAGCGAGCTTAACTCGCGCCCGGGGCACAATACCTTTTTAGCGCCCCCAATACCTTTTTAGCGCCCCCCCCCCATTCGAAAACCATACAATATTATAGTAAAATATACCATTTGGCGCCCCTTTGTGAGTAGCGCCCGGGGCATGATGCCCCCCTTGCCCCCCCTCACTACGCCACTGGAGTCACATGAAGCAGCTGTCATTTACTATCAGATGTTTAGATGTAGAAGACATCTAGATACAAGAACATTTTCTTACTATAAGATTGTTATAGAAACAACAGGCCAAAAATCACGTGAAAGTATATTTGATTGTTTGAAAGAGAGAAGACTAGACTTACACAGCTGCAGAAGCCAGGCCGACGACAATGGCTCCAATATGAATATGAAGGGTGCAAATGTAGGGGTGCAGGCACGGATTATGAAGGACAATCATCCGGTCTTTTATATATATAGGCTATATATATATATATATATATATATATATATATGCCATGTGGATATCATACTTAAACCTAATGGTTGGTGACAGTGCAACAAGTTGCCTGGAATTAACTTCTTTTTTTGGGGGTGGGGGGTTGTGTCCAGCACATATTCATATGTTTTCTGCCTCTCCTGGACGATGGCGTGTACGATGGAAAAAAAAGTTAACTGCCTTACTGTAAAACCTTTATGGGAGACTAGATGGGAGCGCAGAAATGTATGTGTCTAAGCCATTAAACATGAAATTACAAGAATTCGAGAAGCTCTTTATAAATGTTCAGAACTGTCCGCGTCTGATATTGCAGTGCAAAAAGCAGACACACTTGTATTAAAACAAATAGTTCAAATAGAAGAACATATTTTTTAGTGATGATAAATGTCTGGTATGATATCTTAGGCAGAGAAAATGCTGTTATCAAAATTAAGGAGGACATCCCTGTGTAGAACTATCTACTGCAGTTTCTCTAATGAATACCGGTAGTGTCTATTGTTATTTAATTGAATATCGTGCAAATGAATTTGGAAATGCACTCGAGGTAGCATAAAATTGCTACATAACGAAATGTAGAGCCCATTTTATAAATAAAGAGAAGAAGGAGAACGCTGTTTTAATATGAGTGCACTGCCGAGGTTCCAAATGCAGATGACCCATCAATTTTTTTAAAATCCCATTTTCATTGTTATACCTAATGGATAGGGGCGTCATTTCAGTGGGTTTTTTTCAGGGGGGGGGGGCAAAGCAGAACTTGGTCGGTTTATGGTTGAGTTGTTTATTACTGGAGGCACCACAGTAGGCCACTAAATAGCAATTTTAATAAAACCTGCAAATTCATTGGGGGTGGGGGTGGCGGCGCAAATGCCTCACCCTGCCCTACCCAAAATGACGTCCCTGATACTGGACAGAGAGATACGTTCTTTATCAGAGAGAGATGATTAGTTGCAACGTTTAAATAAAATTTTTAAATGACGTAAAAATTCTGCCAGATAAAATCAAGGCAGCATATCAAGGTTAAGAGAATAAGTTATGGTTTATCAAGACAATAGCGATATAAATTATGTGATTTGTTGACTTAACTAGATGTAACAAAAAATTATTTCCTCATGATGTAAAACTCCCATTCTAAATTCATGAACACTAATTCTAATAAGTTACAGGATATTATTATGAAAAATCTGTGGGTAGCATTCAGTAAGAATAATGCTTACTTACAGTACCTATTACTATTAATAGCATTACTGTAGCCAGTGGCGAGAGACGCTTTAGTAAACTAAAGCTTATAAATACATTTACGATCATCCATGTCTGAAGACGGAATGAATTCTTTGACAATTTTGTCTATAGAAGAAAATTAAACTGCAAAATCTATAAAATAGAAAGTGCAATAAAAAGATTTGCTGATCTAAAGGCTAAAAAAATGTCAATGGTAGGCTAATTGTCCTTAGAAAAGTAAGAATATATACCTGGTACAGTACATATATTGTTTGTTTTAAAAATTGTATATACATATGAATATGATATATATTGTTTGTTTAAAAAAGAAATACGATGTATTACTAGTATTAGTTGCACTCATTACTTAACTTAACCCCTAGCTTTTTCCTTGCAATTTTTTAATGATAATATTTGAAAGGGGCGCAAAATTGAATCCCTTATAAATAATTTATATTAACTATTAATAATTAACTACACTTTTGGCTGGATGGCAAATCTACGCACGGCTAATCGCCCGACTTCCCTTCAACCTATCGAGCTGAAACTTGGCACATAGAATACAGCGGTTCTCAACCTTTCTAATGCCGCGACCCCTTTATGCAGTTCCTCATGTTGTGGCGACTCCCAACAATAAACTTAGGTTCGTTGCTACTTCTTATCTGTTATTTTGCTTCTGTTATGAATAGTAATGTAAATGTCTGATATGCAGGATTTATTTCCATGGTTACAAATTGAACACAATTCAAGCATGGTGATTAATCACAAAAAACAATAGGTAATTACATATTGTGAACTATTTCTTTCTAACTACAAATAAATGAGATTTTGTCTTGAAGCAAGGTGTAGCATGGGTAACAGTCTTAACATATCAACATTAAAAACTTCATTGCTACATTTTGCAACAGTATGGGTAAAAAACCAACGTCAGTGCGAAGGTTGAGATTGCTTCTTTTTTTACCAGCTCAGAAATGCTCGGGGCAGTTTTTGCAAGCGCACAACGAAGTTGATCTTCCACAACAAGTCTTCTTCTGTATTTAGACCTGATTACCATGGCATCTATTCTTCTGCGGACAGTGTCGTTAGATAAGGAAATATTGTACTCAATTTCGTAACAAATTCGTCTTCGATCATAACGCGAACAATGTTTTTGGCCGCTGGCAGCAATAAATCTTCAGCAATGGTGTGAGGTTTCATACCTCTGGCGATTCTGAGTGCCTCCAAATATGAAGCTTCAACGGCAGCTACGTTTTGTTTGTGGTACTTGCCACCAGTGTCAAGTCTGGCTTTCTGGAGTCCATCGGCTTTACTTCTAAAATAGTTGATATCCTTGCCGGCAAAGCTCGGAATCTTGCTATCAAAATGGCGTTTTAGTTTGTTCGGCTTCATGGATTCGGCTGATAGAACGTCACAACAAATAACACATTGGGGTTGCTCAATCCCTGTTGTAATTTTTGAGGTAGACTGCAAATAATCCGAACTGTATTTTCTTTTCTTAACTTTCTTCTCTACACGATCCATTGTCATGGGATGGTTTGCTAAAAGATCTCAGTGTAAAAAATAGACATGTAACACTCGGCTTATTATTATTATAAATTATAATTGACATATAAGTAATATGACTCATTATGACCTTGAACTGGTACTGAAATTTATGGAATAGGCTTATGTTATGCTATTTTACACATACACATCAGTCATTTCTCATTTCACTGTAAGACTTTGATTAATAACATAAAAGATAATGGCCTGCATTTTCAATAACAATGAAAACATAGAGATATTTTAAAACGTGTTTAACAGCTTGTAATCAGCTGGGACTAAATACAATTGTTGCAAATGATTGATAATGACAATGTTGTAAAGCATTGTAATGATCTCATCACTCAATGGTCAGATTCAAAAGAAGGCGTGAAGCAGTAGACGAGCATACTTTTTATTTTGGGTTTTATTTTTTGCCTTTATAACTTATATAAGGCAATCGTCGTTCATCAGTGGCAATTTATAACAGAGACGTAACTTAGTACAACAGCATGTTCAGCTTGGGCAAAATAGTACTGACTGCAGGTGAGGGCTACTGAAACTGATTAAAACTTAATCCTAAACTTTCCTCTCAGTATGGTATGGTATGGCATCTTTCCGTCTACGAGAGACGATAGATTATCTTGTCTGGTTGCAGCTCTTCGTGTTGCTAATGAGACCGATCCTTGAATGGCAGTCTCTTGTGCATGTCCCGCACACGAATGCAGTGGAGTAGTGTTTTCTTGCCTTTCTCCGCGCTCTCTTCACAGCTGCTTCCGCCCTGTAGACCTCCTCGGCACGTAGTGATCCTTCCTTCACGATGCCCCGCCATGTGGATCGATCCTCCGCCAAGTCCTCCCAATTTGAGATGATGTTAGCCGCCTTCATATCTCTTTTGCAAATGTCTATGTATCTGAGACGAGGCCGTCCAACTGACCTTTTCCCTATCGCCAGCTCGCTGTACATCACGTCCTTAGGTATGCGACCAGGTTGCATTCGCTTGCCCAAGCCAGCGGAGGCGTCTTTGGATTAAAAGGGCTGGGACGCTGCACATATTTGTTTGAGACAGGACATCCGTGTTGGGGACTTTTTCCTGCCATTTGATGTCAAGGATGCGGCGCAGGCATCTGAGGTGGAAGCCATTGAGCCTTTTTTCGTGCCTGTTGTATGTGGTCCAAGACTCACATCCATAGTGGAGTGTGCTCAGTATGCAGGCCTGGTATACCTGCAGCTTAGTTCTTGTTGTGAGCTTGGCATTGGACCAGACTCTTTTCTTCAATCTCGTCATGACAGTTGCGGCCCTCCCTATCCTACCACTTATCTCATCCTCCATTGAGAGAGTGCTCGAAATGTTCGACCCTAGATATGTGAATCTGTCAACAGCATCCAAGTCGCAGTCGTCGATGGAGATAGTGGGGGGAGTGTCAGCGTCCTGAGCCATAATGTTGGTTTTCTTTAAGCTGATGATCATGCCAAACTCTTTGCAGGCAGCGGATAAACTGGATACAAGGCTCTGCAGGCCGTCTGCTGAGTGAGATACTAAAGCGGCGTCATCTGCAAATAAGAGCTCACGTAGCATGACCTTTCTTATTTTGGTCTTAGCTCTAAGGCGCGCAATGTTGAACAATCTCCCGTCTGCTCTAGTGTGGATGTATATCCCCTCGCTGTTGTTCTGGAAGGCATACTGGAGTAAGATGGAGAAGAAGATTGCAAATAAAGTAGGAGCTAGCACGCAGCCTTGCTTTGCTCCACTACTTACTGGAAAAGCTTCTGAGGTGGCACCGTCATAGCATCCTGTGCCCTGCATGTTATAGTGGAACTGCTCGATGATGTTAAGCAGACGTGCAGGGCAGCCTATTTTTTTTAGGATCTGGAAGAGGCCGCTTCTGCTGACAAGATCAAAAGCTTTAGTGAGGTCGACAAACGCTATGTATAGAGGCATATGTTGTTCCCTGCATTTCTCCTGCAACTGGCGCAGAGAGAAGATCATGTATATGGTTGACATACCGGCTCGAAAGCCACATTGCGATTCTGGGAGTACACGCGCTGCTAGGGTCTGCAAGCGTGTTAATGCAACTCGGGCGAAGGCCTTTCCAACTATCATAAGAAGGAAGATTCCACGATAGTTGTTGCAGTCACACTTGTCTCCTTTGTTCTTGTACAATGTAACAATGTTTGCATCTTTCAACTCTTGTGGTAGCTGTCCCTGTTCCCAGCACATAGTAAGGGGATCGTGCAAGGGCCGTAATAGAACTTCCTTTCCACATTTGAGAACCTCTGGTGGAATTCCATCATTGCCAGGGGGCTTTCCCACAGGCGAGACAATCGATGGCTCTACGTACCTCTTCTAGGGTGGGTAGGGTGACCAAGCTCATCCATGACCGGCAGGTCTGGGATATCGTCCAGGGCAGCGGTTGAGACATGGTTCATTGTTGCGTATAGTTCCAAGTAGTGCTCAATCCACCGTTTGAGTTGTTTATCCCGATCAGTAATATTAGTAATAAGTGTTTTTTTCCCTCTCAGTACACTGCTTCTAATCACATAAAACTTGAACAGTGACTATCTTTACCCCATGTATAATGACTAGAAAGACTGCTTCCTAAACCGATATTTACTTATGCCTTTAAATTTATCATAAATAAAAATAGTAGTAGTAGCATTTATTGTAAGGCGTAATTTCAGCATGACATTTGACCTATATTCTTTATTTATTTACGTTTTCCTTACTTGCGCATCACTTGATATTAAGGGAGGTAACTTAGTTTTTTCTTCTATTTCTATACTTTCACTGGACTTTTATGATTCGTCTTTTTAAATAGTATGCCCTATTTATAATCCGCGATTACCCGTAAACGGGCTGATTTGTGCAATAGTCTTCACTGTAGGTTTATTAAGCTATTATGGGGTGAATAGCTCTAAGTGGATATCTAACAAATAAAAATGTGTGACATGTCTGGTTTTTCAGATGCACCAAATCAATCGGTTTCTAAGACCATCGGCATCGGAAATGTGTTTTCCCAATGGTCCTTGGCGACCGCCGTGAAAGGGCCTATGACAATACATTCTAACAAAATTTTCACACACACACCCCCCCCCCCCACCCAAAATCAAGGGGAAGATTTAAAGAAAATATGATTTCATGATAAAAAATTTGCGAGTGCGTAATATTTTATTTCGATTGAAATAATTGTGATTGTTAGTCCAGTGTACGTTAAAGCGGGTGGGTCATTAGATTAGAAATGAATAATATAATTCAGGGTCTTGGAAATGAATGTGTGGTTGCGTACATATAGTGGGAGAGCGCTAAAAAAAGACAAATTCATACTAAACTAGATTCTTAAACTTAAATGTTTTGTGATGTAAAATTAAAATGTAATTATAAATAAACTCACCTTCATCTAACAGGGACTTCGGATCCACTACCAATTGAGAACAATATTTTGATTGGATTTAAAACACTTTTTTTTTTTTTATTAACTGTATGAAGTATCTTGTCAAAAGTGGTTGACAAGACTCAAGACAAGTAAAGTGAAAGCCTGTTCTTTCAACTTCAAGTTACTGCTACAGCAAGATAAGTATTTTTTAATACAGTTATCGATTTCAAATTCATTTTACTTGGTACCGGGTACACAGTTCTGCAATTAAGTTTGATTATGGGAATATTAGAATAGTACCGGTACAAAGGTAAAATTTAAAATACAGGTAATCAAGAATTTCAGTTCAATATTAATGTTCACGACTGTGGGTCATGGAAACATCTATAGAAAATGGGAAATGTGTAAGCGTGAAACTGCTGCACAATTTATTAGAACCACTTAAGCTCGTTCTGTCTCATCCTGTTTTCAGATTTTCCCCATTTCCTTTTAATGATAACCTGAAAGCAGTCTCATTTTACCATCATCCAATTACTCAACAGGATTGCGGTTACTAGGAGTAACCATTTCCTAGTAACCATTTATACAAAATCCACCCCATAGACTTACATTCATGTCAATGTTACACTACACACCACTCAGTTTTCCATTATGCCAAAATACAAAACATTTACTTTTGTATCCGTGTATTTCCAATTAGTCGCAAAAATTAAAGCTAAACAGATCAGTCAATAAACATGAACAGAAAGTTCAGGAAAGGGATATTTATTAATTTAATTTGTTTTCAAAAACAAATCACACAAAATGACGGACAATCTCAAATGCAACACTTAACAATACAATAGACATTTTATCTTCATTTCATGCTGCAAGCAAGGCCAGTCAGCCCCACAAAACAAGACACTCATTTTACTATATATGAACCTTACAATTGCTTGGCAATTTGCAAGATTCTTCAGATATTGTGGTTAAAAAGCCAAATTGTTCAAAAAACAGAGTAAAAAAAAGTTTTAATTAAAAATGTAAAAAGTGTTGTTTTTTCTTTACACTACTTTAAAACAACAGTAACACCACAAAATCTGTGTAAGGCTCATACTTCATATATCTCCTCTCACATTTTAGAATCTAACAATCTACCTTCTCAAATTGATAAAATACAAAATGTTCAGAGCTGCTCCCGCCTTTAAAAAAAAATTACACCTCTCTGGTATGGTTCAAATAAATAGCACATAATGACAATCATGAGCATGAAGTATATGTTGGCAGTCTGTAATGAATGATTTGACAGATGAGATGGATGTGTATAGTAGTCATACAATCAAGCTTTCTTTTGAACGCTATCAGAAAGTTACACAGTGCACATTTACACGTGTAAATGGGAGCAAAATGTACATGATGCATGGAATAAAGCGAATAAATGGACAGACTGTTCCTGACTCAAGAAAAGAACACTTTGAATAAACAAAACAAAAAAGTTTGTCAGTGATAACCGTCTTTGTCACTTCCAGGTTAACCTGGGCTAATGATTATACCAGGTCATGTACTTAGTATATGACCATTACATCATGGCTCACACACTAGCTGTTCTGTCTGCCACTAATGAAAAGGTAATTTACCTTATCTATGCAAAAAAAACTTTCTTGCAACACATTATTAAAGTGAAAAACATTCTCAGCAAAGTGTCAACAAAGACGAAAATTCCAGTGGCAGTCATCACATATGTACAAATAGTCTCAAGAACTTGCAGACATATCCTAGGGAAGCTCGCCTCACTAGGTTGTGAAAAATAAAATATTTGATAATTCTTATAAAGGATCTTAGTGGACAACTAAGCATATCCAGCCTGAAAACTGAACATTCTCCTCTTGCCATAAGCTGCCATCTTAAGCAGCAGACTTGACAAGTGATGGAAAATCTGCTTCATCATCAAAACGGGGGGCAGATTCCCTGGGTTTGCCACCCATCCCTCGAGGGCCTCCACGAGATCCACGACCACCACGCTCCAGACCACCTCGTTCCATACCTCCACGACCACCTCTGCGACCCCTGCCTCGTCTGGGTGTGTCATTGAAGGTTATGCGGATATCTGTTACCAAGTGCTTTCCACGAGCATGACGATCATCCTGAAAAGTTAAAGAAAAGTTAAATGGTATGTCTGGTAAACTTAATCGATAAATAAGAATCAACAATGCACTGTAAATAATTTGCATGGGTAAAAAGAACAATCTTAACATTACTAGTTGAAAACAAGTCTTCATTGGCTGCAGTACTTTTATATTTTATCTCAAGACTTGCAATACAAGTCTTTCAGCATATGTAAAATGTCCATTTTTATAAAAAAATTAATGTAATTAAATCCAGTATGTTAAAAACATGTTTTTGTATATCAGATAATCTTTTACAAAATGAAGAAAACAGACTGTTTATATAGTCTGAATAGTTAGTGTAGATCTTCAACTTTCAAGCTATACCAGTAGGTATTCTAAATGAGCCTGCGAAATTTACACTGCGGGGAGATAACCAATGATCGAGATAAACAAAAACCAACATGGCGGCAAAATATTAACATGTGCTTGAAATTTCTTTATGTACATGTGCGTTAATAAATGAATGTACATGCACGTGGTTTTTGGAGGTTTTTTTTACACAGTGTTTGTTTACAGAATTAATACACCAAAATCATAATTTTAGCTGTTGTTTTATTAAAGTTACAAATTTTTAAAGTACGACTTTGTCCTTTTTTAACATGGACCGCATCGCCACATTCTGTGATCCAATTCCGCTGTTCGCCTCACGAGCTAAATAACTCGCTTTAGTGATAATTTTATACAACTTTTATTTAAAGAACTAATGCTGTATTAAAAATAATATACAATTATATATAAATTATAATTTATCTAACTATGCACTAAGTATACCAGTAAATTTAATATAATGGATTAATTTAAGGCTTTTCTGTTTACCAAATCTGCGGCTACCATTGTACCGGTATATGCTATATAATCTATATAAGGCAACACATACCCCTTATTACTAAAATACTGTTCGGGAACTACTTATTTTGAACTTTCAACTTTGGCGCATGACTAATTAAAGCTTTCCCTGACCTAGTTTTAATAGTTTTTGCACACGGCAACCTTTTATGAATGAGATAGTAGTATGGTATAGCCATTATGCAAGTGACTGAATGGCTGCCCAGACACTTTGCACACAACAAATGATGACCCATTATAATATGGACTCTATCGGGTTTAACCTCAAATTAAAATATTATACTGATTGATTCCAATGCATTGCTTAGTCAAGTTTGTGGTTTCTTTTCGTGACATCGATAACTAATATTTTCAAAAGCTGGCAATTGGTCCTGGGGATCGAGATAACCAACGTTAAGTGGCAAATTTGGCCCTCCTTTGTGCTCGAGATATTAGGGTTCGACGACATAAAAGAATCGACATAACCGATGAGAAAATGCTAAGACAAAGAGAGAATTTGGCAGTTCCACGCCAAAGACGTCGACTTAACAGGGTTGGCGAGTTAACCGAGGTCAAGATAAGCGGGTTCAACTGTAGCATGTTTTCGTCCGAGGTGCCGAAAATTGATTTTTTGGTCATTATTCGTTATTTTTTCGCTACTGTTATATTTTTTTTATTAAAGCTTATTAATTTTTTGTTGCATTTGTTCTTAATTCATTAACATTAAATAATATTTAGCAGCTTAAATAAATATTTTACAAATATAAATTAATTGCAAAACGGAGTTACTTCCCTTTCTCAGGCATATAAATTAAGTACGGAAGTAGCACTGCCGTGGGGAATGAGTTAAGACAGATATTACAAAAGAACGAGAAGACTCAGACCAGTAGCTTAAGTCCAAAACAGGATGTGACTGAATGAAGTGAATGTTAGTAAAAATAAAAACCAGTACGGGATAGTAGTACTGCTTGTAATAATTATTAGTCATATGTGCATTTTGTTATTATATTGATAGCAATGACATAAAATAATATAAATACAATTTATTTACCTGTAATACAAAAAAAAATATTCTACTAATCACGTTGGTGTACAAGTACATATTACAGAAATTGGGTTTGAAAGTATCATTTTTGGAAATTTCTTAAGCATTATTTGTATTTTTTTTTTTACCCGAGTCTATTTCCAATTAAAAACATGATTAGTTTCAACAATAGGGTCAAAATGTTTTGATATCTAACTTTTTAATATTCAGTGATTTTTAAAAATTCTCTAAAATTCTGATTTTTTGCGAGATAATTCTAGATAATCATATCTTAATTTATCCTATGCATTATTGTCATTTTGTCTTCCTTTTTATATTTTGTCAAATTGTGCTTCGGCTCATTTTCTAATAAATACATTTTTTATTTATATCTTTGCGACAATCCTGAAAAAAACTGGCTGTGTGGGCAAAAGATTTGAAAGTTCTAACCTAGTTACTTTAGAAGATAGCAGGTGTCAAAACTACACTTTCCTGCCGTCTAAAAATTGACCCTGATCTTGATTTTTAAAAAAATTCATTACTTTCAAAATACTGGAGATAAAGAGTTAAAATTAGTGGTTTTGTTCTGATTAAGCCAAGCTCCATTTA
Source organism: Omphiscola glabra (assembly GCA_964017045.1). Lineage (NCBI taxonomy): Eukaryota > Metazoa > Mollusca > Gastropoda > Lymnaeidae > Omphiscola > Omphiscola glabra. The sequence continues at coordinate 6,360,879 of OZ024796.1, forward strand.
GGGGAATAGTTGCATCTTATTTAATTTCATTTAGAATACCTATTTAAACCAACCATTGAACCATCGCGCAAGTTGTTTTAAATACTGGACATTATGTTCAAATACCTCATCTTCTTCCTCAGATTCTTCTTCTTCGTCATCCTCCTCTTCATGTTTTTTATGATATTCCCGACCCTTTGTCCACCTAGAGCCATCTTCACCTTCACCAGCCTGGCGTATGTTGAACTCAGCTTTTGGCTTATTTTGAGTCTGTAAAGCCTTCCATTCATCCAAAGTCATCTCTTGGGGCTGAGGCTCTTCTTCTGGTGCTTGTTCACCTTCAGCACTCTCACTGTGTTAGAAATGCACATAATTTTTAAACGCTAACAGACCTGGATACCTTCGAACGTCTAAATTGTACAATATCTATCGAAATCATACAATACGATATATTAATTGTGAATAAACATACAGTATATATAATGTACACTACTGCCGTGCGGGACAGATAAGCATACACTGTTTTTGCACTTGTCGCAGTTCAGAAGAACAAACTCAAAGTGGATAAACCATTTCATGCAGCACAAAAGCAAACAAAACGAGGACTGACTAAAAGTGTCACTAGGACGACTTTGTTAAAATTACCGCTGCCGCATCTAGTGAGTTCATTATAAAAATACAACGCAACAATATGATCATCCTTATAAAAATATGCCGTGTTATTTATATTCTGACAGGTCTTGGCGTAAAGTCGTAAAAGACACTGCAATATTGTACATGCAAAATAGTGCATTTACAAGAAGACAATTTCCTTCCAATAGTTTATTAAGTATTAGAAGTTACAAAAATGTACACTATGGCACTGATTTTGACGTCAAGAAATAAAATTCATACAAAATTAAAATTATTTCTTAAAATAGAGCCCAGTAGAGACCTCAATTTATATAATATAAGCTAAATAGGTAGCTCAGATATGAAGTGAAATAAATTCAATACTTACTTAAGCTCAGCATTTTCTGTACCTGGTTCTGGCTGATTGGCCCACTCGTTAGATTCTGTTTGAGGAGCAGGTTCTCTAAATAAACCAAAATACTTAAAATTAAAACTTTTTTTAATATAAATTTTAGATTAAAACAAAATTAAATTGGAATAATGCTTGATCAGTATCCGGTAATCTTAACCATATTAAATCTTTTAAGAAAGCATTCATCACTTCAAGCAAATAGCAGGAAATAAGTGGTTTCCAAACTTTAAATACTAGACGCTATGGTTTTCCCAAGTAGCATGACAAAATACTAACAATTGTATTAATAATAATTTTTTAAAAAGCAACAAGTAAATAGATAAAAGGTTTAGGTAAAGATTAGTGATTGCACAGGGCCATTTAAGTTACTAGTTTGCACCAGGTCCATTAGTTGTACCAACCAATCACAATGAATACTATGAAAAATGTTTTTATTGCACAGCATCAGAGAAAGCTGCTGCATCCCATGCGCACACTTAGGGAACCACTGGTCTAAATATGAAGACATCGAGGTATAACTTTATGAAAAAAAATAAGGGGGTTTCTATTTGCTCACAGAAAAAAAAAGGATATGCATAATAGCTATTATCGGGACAACTGCTTCTCAACACTAACAAGATTTTTTTTTCTAATCTATGCAAATTTTTAAAAGGTGATAGAAGTTGCTTTTTTTAACCATTGATAATATGTGCACGGAAAGTAAAAATTATACACATTATGCAGGCAATGCGTAAACAAATCTTTGCCTCAACCACTGTCAAAACAAATTGACAAATTCTGTTAACAAAAAGGAATAGCAAAAGATAAAGGCTGCTTGATCAGTTTTCGGAAAATAAATCAACATATAGGTAAATTAATTTTCACTTTATTTATAACTGTTTAAAATACTTAAACTGACTCAATCTTACTCAAGATCATCCTTGAAGTTGCCCCAATTGTAAGAACCTCCACCTTCCTTCTTTTCAATAGGCTTGACACCACTGAAAAGCATAATAATAAGGCTTCTTCGAAAACAGCTTAAGGAATGGCAGAAGATCATGCAGCCTTTTTAAAATACAGAATTGTTTACAAAATTGACAAGAAATATTAAAATGAAAAACAAAACTTTTAAAAATGTATTAAAAACATGAAATAGCATATATTTGGAATGAAATAAGGCTTATGAAACTCATCTTGAGAGAACTTTGGGAAAACATTTAAATAATATTAAAAAAATTAAATAAAGTAATTCAAATGTTAACGTACGTCTTGTCTGACGCACTGTGACGATCAAATTCACGCTTTCTGTCGCCTCTTTCCCCAAAGCCACCTCTTGGGCCTCCAAATCCTCCCCTTTCCCCACCACGTCCTCTACCCCTGCCTCGTCCACGTCCTCTAGCCCTGTCTCCTCCAAAGCCCCCTTCACGATCTCCTCTATCTTCTCTTCTTCGGAAGCCACTTTCTGGTCGTTCTCTGGAAGCATATAAGCAGTAAATAACTGTAAATGGTGAAACATTACCCAAAGAAAGTTAAGTTTAATAAGTCTAAATGCTTGATCAGTATCCGGTAAAGTGTAACCATCACAAGTCTTGATCTCAAATATCATCACTTCAAGCAAACAAAACCATACGATAATATAAATTGTTTAAATTGTATAGGCACATGACGCTCTTTAATAAATTATTGAAAATGTGACTAAAATTTCTTCTTTAAATTTCACACAACCCAGATGTAAAGAGTACCATGCAGTGACACAATATGTAAAGAAGCATCTTCAATATTTGCCAACACTGACGAAGTTTTAAACATTTTTCTTAAAGCCTTACCTAAACTCTGGTGGAACATTTTCATCCCCAACTCTTATTTCACGGTTCTCCTTGGGAGCTTGCCGCCTAGGAGGACGCTTTTCACCATCATTATCACGTATTTCACGAGGTTCTCGACTTCTTCCAACACCTCGACCGCCTCTCTCACTCTGTCTTGCTGGGACAGTTTTTTCTAATTTTAAAATGAAATGGTATCTTATAATTTTGTTTTGATGCTAGGCATGCAAAAAAATGTTTCCAAACTCAAGCAATGAATAGTAACATTCATAATTCTAAAAGAAGGGTTTTTTTTTTAAAATTACTACACATTTCAGTCTTTTCTTAGGATGAGGATGGCAATTAGGGTTGCCGGCAAGTAGTACTACATCAAGTTAGAATAACCTTAACCCTCAGGAGACGTAAGGGTGCACTAGCGAGAAAGACAGAAATCTGAGCCATCTGCCCGATAAATCGATCCTCGTGAATGGCTGGCTTGGCGTTGTACCAGCCAATCAAATGTATTCTTACGTATTCTTGCACATCCCGACATTGCAATGGCGGTGTTCTTTGATGGTGAACTAAATTTATTTGTGTGCAGGAATTTTTTTTGTGTGTGTAATTACATCGTGAAATTCGAACAAGTCTGACAGTGACTCTGATCAAACTGCTTAGTGAGTTTTATATTGTAGCAGTGAATCTGATGAAAACAATCAGAAAATTAATGAAGACTTTCAAATTGAGGGTAATGTTAATGATGTTGTGAACTCTTGGTTTAGTATTACTAGTATTAGGGGTCCTTAACTGGACAGAGATGATCCCTCTGAATTTTTAGACACCTTACGTCCTATAAATAAGGCATAAGCACCCCATCTGAGTACTTTATGCTATTTTTTACACTAAATATCACTCAAATGTTTACGAGTGAGACCAATAGATATGCAGACAACTTTCTTATTAACATCCAGCTTAAGAAAAAGTATCAGGTCATAAATGGACGGGGGTGGGGCAGTTACAGTGAGTGTCTGGAACAACTGAAAAATAGGGGGGGGGGGGGGGCGGGCTGGAAAAGGAGTAGAACCATGTGCCAGAGGTGTCTTAAGGGGCTCCATGGGCCTTATTTCCCAAAAACATAAGTGTTAGGACTTCATCCATAAAAAAATTCACACAACTGATACAAATAAGTCATGTTTGTTCTAGGTTTTTAAATAAATTAAATCAGGTTAGCTCATTTGCATAAATGTTTCAGTTTGATTCATAGAGATTGTATTAGTTCATTCAATTTCTTACAAGAATATATATATAGTTTTACTTATATTAAAGAAATAGTTTATTTTTTATAAATTTTTTTTGCAATGCGAGTGCCGAATTCGTAAAAGGTGCTCCGTCTTTTTGGCACATACACCCCGAAAAGGCTCCGTCCCAAGAGGGTTAAGGCCCTACGCACTTTTGCCTTATAGTTAGCATAAAAAGTCCATTACTTCAATGACAAATTTATTTGAAGGAAGTATTTTATAAGAAATATGACCTACAATAGTATACTGCACACCTAGTCAAGCAAGGTTTTCTAGTATGCTATGGCTATGCAAGTCTTATCTTTTGACTTGTACTTAGCATACATATGTCAAATTAGATGGTTAGGCAACAGTGTAGGAGTGAAGACAAGAAAAAGTAAACAGGCCTGCCTAATCAATACTTGATCCAATAACTTCAAAACTTGATCCAATAACTTATTTAAATCAAAATTTACTGGTGCATCCTCTTGGATTACCGTTATAAAGTGGAACACTTTAATTGAAATGTCAATTTCACCAACTAGCCTTCACTTGACTCGGCTGTTGCTGTCTGGAAGCAGCACATGGCATGGGCAGGCATGTTAGCAGAATTTCTCAGTGTCATGCTATACTCATTATGCACTTTTTGGTGCTAAAATGCATACTTTTAAAACAAATACATATGCCTACAAGATCTATTGCTACATTATTAAATAACTCACCTTCCTTTTTCACTACTGGCGGCTCAGGCACTTTGGCTTTGGTCTCGGGCACAGCTGTCTTCTTCTGTTTAGATTTAGACGGCTTCTTTTCTCCTTCATCTTTCTTCTTCTTGGCTTGCTCCTCCTGCCTTGACAAGACCTCTAACGGATCCTCATCTTCGTCCAGGAAGAGCGCAAATTTGTTATTAACAGCTATGCCGTATTGGTGGTCCATTTTCCTCTTTAGCTGAGAGGATGTTGTTAGATTAGGACCTTACGGCCTTTTCCCCGATAAGACTTCAGTTTGTCAAGATGGCGTGCTTCGCGCACAAAATAATGCGCATGCAAGGTGAATGTTCCATAACTACTTCCGGTGATGTAATTCAACCAAATTTGGCAAATGCGGACTAATATTTGAAAAAAACGATTTGTTTAATAAAATGTAACTGCTTGCAAATATTTCAACAATTCTAAAATGTTTGTTACGTATTCCCTAATGAAAAATTAATATATCTTAGTATGAAAATCTTGTTTGAATATTTAAGTATACTTCTGATCAGTTATAGTTTGCACAAAGGTTTTAACTAGCACGAATGGTGGTGTTTCCCTGGTCTATTTTTAATATATATATTTTTTTTTTTAACTGAGGGCAAAAACTTTCCAGACAGGCTTAGGCTTGAAAATGAAGCCGTATGAACTACGAGCGATTTCACAAAATTAAATCTTAAGTTAAGCTTTAGAGGAAACTTACTTTATTTATGTGTGTAGGACTATGCATGTTAAAATGCATCCACTCGATTTAAGTCCGACGGCATCGTCTATATCAAAGAAATGTAGGCCTATCAGCCTGGAACATCGAACAAATAGTGTTCCCCATGCAGGGTGTATAAGCAATAAAACACAATACGTTTGTCAAAGAGAGAAAGATCAAGGGAAACGTGGTAGACCAAGAGCAGATATTTTAACCACATTAATGGTTGAAGGATCATCTTCCCGTTCAAGAATAAGGTGTACCAAATGCAGTCGCGTTTTTCCTCGAGAAAAATCATTGCAAGCGCATCTAAGGACTCACACGGGTAAGTATTAATTATTACTAGTTCGAACTATACTCTCATTTAGCATTAATATAAAATTATATGACGTGTGTGTATGTATAGTTTATATATATATATATATGTAGGCCCTATAGGGTAACGATTCAGTTAATAAATCCGTGACTTCAGCAAAATAAGGAATGCGTAAGAAAATTTAATATACGATCCTAAAACTTTATTCGACGCTGTTGTCGAATGGAATAGTGTTTGAAACCGCCCCTTGATTGTGTTAGGGGTGAGAGAGGAATTTTACGTCATTGCCAACACTCACACACCTCTCCCCGCTTTGTCGTTCGCGTGTTTCTGTCTTATAAAAAAACAATAAGATTGTCGTGAAAACATTTATTTTATTTTTACAAATTAATTATGAAGTTGGTTTTTATGGTCTATTCATGTCATTTAAAATACGCTTGTTTATAAGCTTCCGTCGCGCTTCTGTAAAAAACGGTTTCTCCGGCTGATGTTAAACTGCAGGTATTTTTAATACCCAATAATGCCTTTATTATGACATATAGGCCTACTTGTATTAACGGAAATAAGTGATTCAAGCTAAAAATAAATAATTTTTTAATTAAAAGAAATATAAACAATAAAAAAAAATTAACATAGCGGTTAATGGATTTAATCAAGTATACAACTAGAGACGTTCTATTTGTATCAGTATCATTTCTAGTGTTGTTTTGTGTGAAACCGAAAGATGAGGGCAAATTAGAATGTTTAAATTCTGGAGAACTGAGAAGGAAAATGTGTATTTTGTGTAGTAATTGAAATAGGTCAGCGTTGAATAGTAACATCTTTGCATTGGTTGACAAGGTATTCTGTTTTTGTTTTTTTGTTTTAATCTAAAAATCTTCAGATTAAATAATTAATTTCAAATCTTAAAACAACAAAGAAGTCCTGGTCTATGCAGTGACTAAGAAAATATTTGGTAAACATGCAGGTAATTAATATTTCTATAGACAAGTGAAATTACAATTCGTATTTTATAACATAATTCCTAAAAAAGCCTCGGGCCGAGACTTCGCTAAGCACACGTTTACATTTAAAATGTGATGTAATATTGGCACATACTCAGTGACATACCTACGTTAAATATTGTGCAAGGATTGACCAAGTCCGATCAATCTAAAAACACACACAAACACACACAATTGGTGACACGTGTACCTAGGTTATCCTGGATATATGCTCATAGATCGGACCGGTAACCAAGTTATTTATTTTCATTGAGTTTCTCTTCAGTACCTTACACCCCACTGGGCAGTGGCGATTTTACGCGGTCGTTACGCAATATTTAAAGCTTAACTACGTTCACGCAGGCTTACATGTTATGGGTTATGCGCCGTATTTTTATTCATTTATCTCAACAAGTATTTTTAAATAATTAATCCGTTGCTCTCACTAAACAAATGCCCTTTGTAATAACTGCAAGTGAAGCAGAGTGTTTTGACGCCACTGTCAATTCACTAAGTAATAAGTTGTGATAAATTAAAGATTCCACCCAATACACTGTCATCCCAAACGCATAGTCATACTAATTATTTGTATAATAACGTGTTGCTGTTCTCCCACCAGTTCTGAGAAAAGCAATCTTTATCTTAGCAAAGTTTGTTGAAATCGTTTCAAGTATATAGCGACTGTTTCATTCCACGTGTCCAGGATATTAAATGACATTGACACTAGACATTATCAGCAAGGCTGAATGGCGTACCTTGACTAACTGCCACCTACCCGCCGCCAGGTAGGCATATGCCACTGGGCAAGACTCAAGAAGCTTTAGTTATTTAAAATATTTAAAAAAAACTGGTATTCGTTTTTTTTAAATATCGATTGTATGAATGTATTTTTTTAACTTTAAAAAAAATACCGTAAGCTGCTGATGCGAAGGTTCAAATGTCAAAAGCCGATACTGTTATCATGAAAATGGTTCTGAACATGACTGTACATGAGCCATTAAACAAAAACAAATCTTAATAACCGTATGTATATAGCCTATCTGAGCCTTTTAAATAAGATAATCTTGAGATCGTGATATCTTCACCGCCGTCATCAGCGGAAGCACTCGTTCAGTGAATATATAATGAATCCTGCGACTACAGCAGTAGTTGCCATCATTGTGATACATTGGTGATTATCTGATAGGGATATTATATATATCACCCATCATTCTTTTACCTGAATATACTTTCCCCTCGATTTTTCTGTTTACATACAGTTCACTTTCCAAACCACAAACCACTTAATTCAACAGTTTCTTCTCATACTTAGTGCCAATGCGATATTAGTTGCTAAGTTTCTGTTTTTTTTTCGTTTTATCTTAAATTGTGTATTTGCCATTTTCTTCATTATTACGTTTCGTTTTTGTTTTTCCATTAAGTTTTCACATTAATCACATAACGCGTACTTCATATTTGATGAAGGAAAGTGCTACTGCTTAAAAACAAATATGGCACTGTGATACCCTACTTGATAGTCATATGCAGTGGCGTACATAGTGTGATACGAAGGGGCCACTGCCCTGGGCGGCACTTTTAAGTGGTATATACAATATTATTTATAAATTATGTGTGTGTGTGTTTTTTTTTTGTTTTTTTTTTTTGTTTGGGGGGGGGGGGGCACTTTTGGCATTTTGTCAAGGTGCGCCATTAGTCATATTTAGTTGAAGGAATCCCCATAGATTTATAAATAAATTAGTATGAATGGCGTTCACAAAAAATATGTGATGAAAACATATCAAATACCAGATATATATATTATATTATTATCTCAGATGAACAATTGCGCTGCATTTGCCTAAGGATTATTCCCCACCAACCCACCCTTGGGCGCCCTCCAGATCTACAAATTGTGTAGTGGCGTCACTTGGTTTCAGGGCCGTGTTGAGGAAAATCATCACTGGGGGTGAAGCTTTAAAATGGAGCCCCTCAATATATAGAAAAAGTGCTGCCCGGTGCGGACAAGTCAAAAATAAAGACGATTGGCGACATACGGTGAAAGATCTTTCTCTTACTGTGCCCCCAAACAATGGAATTCTCTTCCACTACACATCCGCAATATATCAACTATCACAGCCTTCAAAACTGCACTCAAAACACATCTCTTTAAACTCTACTACCCCCGACTGATATATATGTATTTTATGTTAACATCACCATTATGTCTCTTTTTTAATATTTTTATGAACAGCGCGGTGAGCCTAACCCTAGGCTGGGGTACCACGCTATATAAGACAACAAATAATAATAATAATACTTTTTGTTTGGGGGTCGTCCATTAATTATGTCAACAAAATGGGGGGGGGGTGGGGTTCCTAAATGTTTGACAATTGTTGACAAGAGGGAGGGCGGGGTTATATTAGAAGACGTCAACAATTATGTTTTCTCTATTAAAATTGTAATCTTTAAACTTGACTGGTTATTACATTATTATATTGCAAAGTTGCATTTAAAAAAATTTCCTACAATTTTGTGTTATTAAAATAGATAAACACAAAGTAAAATGTATTTATAAATTTATTTATATTATAATTTATTTATTTATTTATTGGGGGGGGGTGGATATACAAATGCTGACAAATTTACTTAAGGGTCACTGAAAGTTTGACAGTTGTTGACAAGGGGAGGGGAGGTCAAAAATTGCTTAAAAATTGTTGACGTAAATAATGGACGGCACCTTGTTTGTTTTTGTTTTTTTATCTGTCAAGTAAATGGGATTATATTTTTTAATTCACTAATAATGTCCTATCTCAGGACGATTTTGGCGCCCCTCACGATGGCACACTGGCACGGCCATGCTGGGTGTCATCAAAAATAAAAAATTATAGACCTTCCCCTTTTTATGAATTATTTCATAATGTGAGTGGATGCCATTGAAAAAATGATCACGGACAGGCTACAGTTTAAAAACTCGGAAAATTGATGATAAAATAACACGTTTTGATTTGGTTCTTTAAATCCCACCCACCATATTTAGTTATACAACGGATCAACTTATTTTTTTAAAAAGTATCAAGCGAATTCGGGTAGAGAGAAGTCATGTAGCTTGCAAATTAATAAGTACTTACATTGCATAAAATGACAATCTCTGGCTCCATTGATAGTGTGTTATTTAACGTACTGATGTACATACGATTGGGGTGAGATCTAATATAATCTTTGAACTGTTTAGGGTTAAATTAACTTGTTGTTTTTTCCCTTCAAAACATGAATGCAAATAATATGTTTGCGGGCGAGTCATTGGATGGAACTTGCCTATTGCTCTTAGTCGCCTTGGACTAACATAATATTTATATCATTAGATAGTAAGTAGGCTACAATGCATTTTCAAGTAGGACAGAACTTTAATAAAAATACTTGCTAGGACTTGCAATATAGATATCCACTTATTCGAGGAAATCAAGTAATAGTTTTTTAACGGCTACTCTTAGTAATAATGATCGTGATCTGACATGTAGAATCCCGTTTAAACCAATCAATCAAACGAGGTCAATAAAAAAAAAAAAAGAAAAGAAAAAAAAAAAAGAAACCTAGGTCATTTGACCACGCCTCCAGCCTCGATATAGTCTCCAACCATTTAACTGTTGATTATCACCGCGTTAAAAAAATAGTTCTCTATATAAATATATATTTTTTCTTATGTTTGGTGTTAATGTTCAGAATTCCTTTGAAAAATGACCTCTTTTAATTTTTTGTGATTATAGGCCTAATTATACAAAATTATTTTAGTAATTAATAGTGTTTAGTTATATCTTATATTTTTTTAGGCTTTGTAGGGAATCCTCGTGCAGTGTGGAAACCCTAGAAAGTAAACAAAATCACGTGACAAGATATTCTGTCGTCAAGCTCTATTCCCCACCCCCATTTTTTTTCATTATTTTTTTCAAACTTGCAACCCTACACAATATCTTTATAATAAATCACATCTATATCCATAAGATAATCGCAATAACCGGTTTTTAAAAATTTTACCTAAATAGGCCTCAAGTAAATAGCGCTATTTTATGAAGAGTTCTCTTCAAACTAGGATTTGCACGCCTGGGCGGCACTTCTTCAATTTGTAGTGATGCGGCATTTTTCGGCTGTTTCCAGAGTTTTTCGTTAGGAGGGAGGGGAGGGGGCGGCATGGCAAAAAAAATTATCTTGGCCCATCCACAGACGGCACCAGTATTAGTTAGTTAAGTTGTGCAAGTTATGGCACTGCACCTATGGTCTAAGCTTATTCATACTATGCCAATAAAAAGCCACATTTGAGAATAGCTGCTATTCTATAATAACAGTATAATTCAGTGTCAGTGGTTCCTAACCTGTGCTCCACGGAGCCTGTCGTATGGATCTGCCTGCGCTTCCCAGGAGCTCCGCGGCCACTCCAGGATATTTAAAATAAAAATAATTTTAAAATTTGAATGAAACTTGTTAGACATATCATAGGTAGGCCCCCTATGGCATACGGGGCTCCACCATAGACATTGATTCTAAAAAGGTCGAGAAAAAAGATGGGACAATCACTGATAATTAATAAGCTCTCTATTGAATATTGATTATAATAAATTATACACTCTAACTTTTAAACTAAAATTTTGATAATTTACTTTATATTTAAGGGGCCGTCCATTAATTACGTCACCAAAATAGGGATGGGGTTTTGACATTTGTTGACAAGGAGGTGGGGTGAGTCAAAGTAAAATGTCTTTTAAACAAATCTATTTTTCTTGATGATATGTTACTTGCTGGTCATATCGCAAAATTATAAAAATATCGGGGTTTGGTCGAGGGCAGTTCCCGAATTTGTCGATTTCGGGTTTAGGTGGCAACATTTACACACTTTAAAACCAAGAAGAGGCTTTGATAATTTGTTGCAAAATATGTGTACGTTTAAATTAGAATAAATAAACTTTCAAATGGTGTTAACAGCACCGATGAAGCATTGGACCTAAGAAATGACCATCTGGTTCTCGGGAAAGAAAGAAAAAAAAAGACACGGCCAATTGTAGTGGCTGCCTTAAGACAAGAGAGAGGTGATGGCAATTATTGCTAAAGAAAAATGCTATTTTAAACGCTAAATGGTTAGACTAAACAAGGATAAGCCGGTCCCACAAGACAATGAATGATAAATAAACAGTGACTACGCCGCTGTATGCGTTAATTCAAAATAGTAACTTAGTAGCATTGACATTAAAAACAAATTTAGTAACAATAATTTTATTAATATTTATAACCTATTACATCTATTATAGATGCTAAAATATATAATTGAATCTAGTGAAAGATTCTAATTGTTTCAAATTAAAAATTTGGTTAAAAGGCTAAGCCTTAGCCTAAGGCGTTAAACAAAATTAAAATGTTTTGTTCCCCGCCGATTTCTATGTAGGCGTAAGCATTAAAAAATAAGTTGCGTATTTATTTTTATTTTCCTTAGTGGTGTGGGGGGGGGGGGCATAACTATTTTGGAAAAAAAAGTGTGGGGGGGGGTGTCTTTGAAAGTTTGAATGTTGTTGATGACGGGGTGGGTGTAATTTTTGTTGTTGACATACGGTCATACGGTAATTAAGACTTGAATCGCACCAGCATTCTTAATTCCAAATAATTCTTCTGTTTCAGGTGAAAGACCATACACATGTGATTACCCCAATTGTACCAAAGCGTTTTGTCAAAGTGGTCAGTTAAAAACTCACCAACGGCTTCATACAGGGGAAAAACCTTTCGCGTGTATTGTGGAAGGTAATCTTACAATCGCTGTTATGTAGCAATGAAATTTAACAAAACAAATTATAAACTTTTTGTTTTCACCAAGGTAGGAAGTGTAGGCATAATACAATGATAGTGATTTCATTCTGTTAGGCCTTTTATTTTATAATTTAAAAAACTGATTGAGAAAAGATCAATCTATTTAACCATGTTGTCGCATGTGACAGGGTCAGAATAGGTTATGAGTTAAATTATCCTTCATTATAATTTTTGTTTCCAATGCTCACCCAGAAATACATGCAGTTATAAGTTATTCTTTCATTTGATATGCAGTCGAATTCCTTATATAGGGAGGAACAAAAACCTGAACGTAATTTTCTTTAATGGAGAAGCAAGAATGCTTTGAATTGAAACACAAAGATCTGCATATCTTCCATAACCTCCTACAAAATATATTAATTGCAGTTTTTATAGTAGCCTTTTTTAATGTCTTCCACAGGCTGCCCCAGTCGTTTTACTCATGCCAACAGACACTGCACTCAGCATCCATTTGCTGGTCTTAAACGAATGGATATGGATTTAGCTTATGTGACCAAACTCTGTGATGAGGAATTAAACCCAGAGATTAAAAAATGGATTTCTAAGTAATGTATTTTATAACTACTGCAATTTCAATCTAATTTTTTTCTATTTCTAGTAAATTTTCTGGCTTGGGTCATTTCCTATATTATTTAATGGTTCTAAAATGATTCTTTATACACTTTTTGAGAGCTTAGTAGCCTAAATATCAAATATTTTATTCCCTGCAGGTACATCAAGCAATGCAATGAAAGAATAAACCCAAAATGCACCCTTAATAGAAGTTCATCTACAGAAAGCATGGAGGATAATGCCATAAGAGACTGCTCATTACCACGAATTCCAATATCTCTAATTTCCAAAACCCAGGTAGCACTTCCACAATATTCTGGAGTGTACACATCATCACGATCGCCACCCACTTCTTCAACTTCTGCTTTAACACCACGTCAGATGTGTGCTTTGTCAAGTGGTTCTTCATCATCAGGTGTTTCATCAATTTCCTCGTCATGTGCATCACCAATGTTATTTACACTTGAATCACGGCCTGAGGCCTCAAATTTTATCTATTCTAGCCAGATGATTTTACAAGGCCAGTATAATGATGTATATCAAATGGCTCACTGGGCCAGCAGGGCTGGCTCTCCAGCGACAGGGGAAATGTATCTAACTAATTACAGAGCAGGAAAGTCACCCATACCATTACTGCCATCAAGCCCTTCATCTCCAGCCCCATTTGGGAGGCCATTGAGTCCAATAATTTTGAGAGCTCCCACTCCACCACTGTTAAAACCTCTTGCTTCATCACTGGTTAAACCATCTGACTCACTGGCCTTTAGTCTCATCCATACTCAATCACCGCCTCTCAAACCAATCCCAATCTTTGCTCAGCCACTTAAGCATTTTCCAATTAATGCCCCCCTATCAAAGCCTAATGAATTCCCTGCACATCATTCCCAAATACAACCGCTAAAACCCATTCCAACCAATGCCTACCCATCCAGGCCCATTGAATCCACTGCTCATCAATCCCAAGTACAACCACTGAAACCCATTCCAACCAATGCCCACCCATTGAAGCCTATTGATTTTCAAGTACAAACATTTAATTCTATAAAAGATTCTGAAGCTTTCCAAAATTGTAAACCATTTGCTTGTAATGTCATTACTTGCAAACCAGCGGCATCTACATCACCTCCAGTTGAAACAACTGACTCTATCAGCTACAGAACAACACCAAAAAACAGAGAGAAAGATCGTTATATCTCTGCCCTAGCTCTAATTGAACTTTCAAAAGGTTAAGATGTCTGATATCACATATTGCAAGTACCATATACACTCATGTATAAGTTAATAGATTTTACCGGTAGGCCTACTGCTAGTGTAATTACCAGTAGCTATAAGTTGACTCAGATCCTGTGCACACACACACAGAAAAACGGCTGTTGATGCTTGACTGAATTCTGAGACCAAACCACAAGCTTCATTGCTGAATGTTGAGTCCATCAGCCTCTATCATTGGAGGAGAGTACACAGATATAAATCGTGGCAATGTCACATACAGCCAACTGCAAGAGAGTGTAGTGTAGGCCTAATAACACTGGCCATAGTTCAGTATACAGTGATAGCTGCTAGGTAAAATCTAACAAAATCATTTTAAAAATCACAGAATTTCATAAAAATCACAGAATTTCATAGCCCCAAGTTTACCCTCATCTTATCCAGGAGTCATTATTTGTTGGTAGAAAACTGCCTTGACTTAATACACTTATAGTTATAGATAAGATCAACTAATTGATGAATATGCACAGTAACTTAACATTTTTAGTTCACAATATTAAAAAAAAATAAAAATTACAAAATTATGAAGAGTGTTTATAGCAATCTGAATGAGATATACAGGTGCACTCCATCAAGATCTTATAAAAATTGGATCTAACTGCCAATCACATTGTCTCATTCAGCCAACTGCAAATCACATTGTCTCACTCTCACTTCCAAAATTGTATACTTGTTCCGAGGATTATAGCAATGAAATATTCATATGTTAGGTAGTGCATCCTACACACTTTTGCTTCTGTTTGCAAATCTATTGTTAAATTATGTTTTATTTATCAAATGCTCAACTATTATACAAATTTATGATTATTTTTTGTTAGCTTGTTTTTATAATAATCTTTTTACTTCATGTTTTTTTTACACTTTGTTATAATCAGTGTTCTTTTATATGTCATATAAATCAGACATGAGCTTATTATTTTACAATTAAGTGTTCAAAGAAAACTCAAGATTAAATACTGTCAGTCTATCCAGAAATTATCTACCAAAGGCATTTTTAGGTCATTAAAATCTTGCCATTTACCTTTATAAAATGTCAATTTAAGGGTTGCTAGAAATAGATTGCTAGTTTTTGGAAATATATTTGCTTTCACTGCAGTCAAAAATAAAATTATTAATTTTTTTAGCTTCTTTTAATCGTAGCAAGTAGGCCCTAATATACCACAATTCCTTTAGCAATTTTAACTACACTTTTAGAATGAAATCTGTGGCAAAAATTTATATTGTAATGTGGCCATATAAAAATGTCCAATTTCCATAATTGTTTGGTAGATCTTACATTTAAAGTTTGTTTTACCCAGACTCTTTGTATGGAATCAGCTAATAAATCACAAGTTCATGCTTCTGTAAGATATCTGTATATTACTTGTTAAGCAAATACCAGACTTCTTATTTCAAATCTGATCTTAATATCCTAACAAACAGTAAGGTCTGCAACGCTATGCAACAAGTGATGTTTGAAATACAATGCATATTTTAAAAATATTACGTTTTTTATTATTTAATAAGGTGATTTCTGCTGATTCATTTTTAACTCTTTCTTAAAAACAACAGCCTTACATTTTTATTAGCCTGCTGGATAATGAGACAAAAGTATTTTTAATGTTCATATTGTAAATAAATTGCTGGTTATACCACATCTAAAAATAAATGGTCACATGATATGCATATATTTATTTATCTACATAAGTGTGCATATATTGTTTTGACTATTTATTTGAACATTCAAGTTACAGATTTTTCTGTTTTGTTGCATTGGATAAAAAGAGAACTTTTTAAAAAGTGCCATTGTTATTAATTATTAATCAGCACATTTCTAGCCATACCACTTGCAACATTCCATTTGGCCATATTTTATTTGCATTCATAATAGAGCTATTGATTTTAAAAATTGTTTATTACTTCATGGTATATTAGTAGATTGCTGCAATCTCAGTTTATATTAACTAGTAAACATAAACTTTCATCAGCCAAATGTGCTTCAAATAACTCTCCTCCTAATATAATATACATGAAATTGTGTATTGATCAAGATTTTCACATGTTGAGATAATTATTCACAGACAAGTTCTGCCTCATGCATATTTCAGCTAGACATTAATTTGTGTTCAAATTTATCCTCACTTATTTAACCACAAAAATATTGTTCAATTCATAATTTTTTTTCAGCTCAATATCTTTAGATAGAAATAAATTTTTGTTCAATGTTTCAATTAGCACCATAAGATATGTTCAGAATTGCAAGTGTTCAATCTTTTTTTTTTAATTAAGAGGAGTGAGGCTTTCACAGGTGTTCAATCTTTTTTTTTTAAATTAAGAGGAGTGAGGCTTTCACAGGTTTAACAATATGTAAAATAAAATCAAGACCCTTTCTTCCTTAAAATTCAATTTGGTCCCTGATCTCATGTGGCTCTACATTTCTTATAGCTTTCCATTTATTCAATAAGTAAAGGGTTCATTATTTTGAATCATGATGCATCTTGTAATAGAGAATGTAATAATAATATAATCTAGGACATTTATTATAAAATTTGAGGTTGATTCTGAAGTAGTAGAAGTATTGCTGGCATGACTACGTTAATAAATGGCATTAAGACATGCCATCCCGAAATGTAAATAATTTTATGTTCCGGTGTCTTGGATAATCAGATGACATTTATTTACAACTGTAAGTGGTGTAAATATTGATATAAAATTATTTTGTTAATATTTGGTACTTTGTGTATTCTCATCAGTTCAAATAGCTTGTGTGATTATCAGTTAAAGATAGCTAGTTATTCTTCTGACTCGTGTGATATTTAAGAGAAATAATATATTTTTTAACCATTCTTTATCTGCTGATGTAGATAAAATGTTTTTTAAATAAAATTTTATTTACAACATTTTGCATTTTTAAATATTAGCTCTTGTTTTTTTAAAAAAAAAAAACAACTTTATAAGCTGTCTACTTTCATTTACTACATACTTATTAACTTAATATGGATAAAAGACAAGTAAATGCATGATAAAAGACATTTTATTGCAATTTTTTTTTTTTACTTGTACAAAGTACAAACAATGTGATAAAAAACTGAAAGGTTCCTAGTTTAAGTTGTAAGATCAAAAAGAATGTGAATTACATATGTCTGGTACTCACCAAATTAAAATGTAACACATGTATGTAAGAACTTTTAACCTTACCATTCAATTGACTAATTTAAGTTAATATATGTAAATAAATATTAGGGCAATGGGGCAGCCATTTATATTTAAAAGTTTTTCAGTAAAAAAATTATACTCTTGAAAGTTATAATCATACCAAGACAAAGTTAAAATATTGTTTCCAGGAAATATAAATTAATCACTCATTTTTATTTCAAGTGTGCGCTTAAGTAAATAAAATAAAATATGATGCTTAAATTTGATATCCAGTGGAGTCCTTTTTTTTATACTGCATACTCATTTAAGATAGTTTGCTAAACTGCAGTAATTTCTTTGTGTGATTTCTAAGTGCTAGTAAAAGTAGACATTTTTTATAGATTAAATTAGTTATTTTAAAATGTATATACTATTATCTGAGGTTAACAGCACTAGCACTGGATTAGAAGTGTAAAGTCTGAGATAAACTTATTTAATAGTTTAAATTATTGATTATTTTCTATTTCTCTACACTACTATTTTGGTTTTTTTTCCTTAAAGAAAACATTAACATTGTAATGTGATGTATAACAGGGGCGCCCGCAGCGTGACGCACGTGCGTCCACTAAAATTTACAAAATTAATATTTGTTTATAAAATTCAATTAGCGCCTTACCGCTGCACCACGGAGCTCAATTATTAAATTAAATATTAAAAGCAAATAACAAAATGAAAAATATCAAATTTAAGAGTTTCCCTCACCCCTGACTTGTGAGAATGTGAGTGACCGTTAGAAACTTTTTAAAAATATCTATGCAACTACCGGGTATTTATTACTTTTACATCTCTATTGTAAGACGTGCGCATGTCCGGGCGGCCATATTTGTTTACGTTCAAGTCGTTCTTCAAGTAGTCTACTCTAGCACGTTTTTTTTTGTAATCGTTGCAATATTCTTGTATTTCCTCAATTTTTAATAATGGGTGACAGTAATAAAGGTGAGACTGGCGAAAAATCTCCTCCTAAAAAGAAACTGTGTATTACATCATTCTTTAAAAAAATTGCAACGTCCAGTTTATCATCAACATCAACGTCATCACCAAATGTGCCACAGGTGCAAGATGCTGCCAAAAATACTCCTGCAATGACATTATTATTGGATCACCACATATCCAGTGTGTCCTCAAATTCTAGTGAATCCGAATCTGATTCAGAATCATCATTATGTGACACATTGACATCATCAGCCGCAAAGAAAGCCACAGGTATTAAAAGTCTCTGTTCGGCTGTATTTTTCGATATTGGTGAGGTCATCTTTAACCAAACATTACCTGAATCAGTAAAGAAATCAGTGCTTTTGGAAAAGTTTCAACCATCTAAGAACTGGAAAGGGCCTTTGAAGACAGTTGGGAATATACAACGCCGTGTGCCTAGTTCTATGTTTAACTCAAATGTGTATCCGTTTATGAGTTACAGTGTCAAAGCGGATGGTGTTTTCTATGCTGCCTGCTCAGTATTTGCTTCAGGTACGACATGCGCTTTTATACGCGAGCCGCATTCAGACTGGAGTAACATAGACCGACATGCACAACGTCACATAAAATCCTTGACACATCTTAGCTCTATACAAGCAGCATATGCATTTATAAGTGTATGCGAAGGTAAATCAGTCTCCGTGAAACAGCAGCTATCTCAAGCGTACAATGACAAAGTCCAAAGGAACACAGCTGCTCTCCAATTCATTATTAAAACAATAATACTGTGTGGACATCAAAACATACCAATGTGCAGGAAAATCAGATGATCGGAGCAATTTTATGGCTCTTCCTAATTTCAGAGCCGAGCACGATCTTGCTCTTGGTGAGCATCTACGCATCGCGTCAGGTAATTCAAAATACATCAGTCATAGAATACAAAATACATCAGTCATAGAATACAAAATACATCAGTCATAGAATACAAAACGAGCTGGTTGCTCTGTGCGGAACCAGATTTGAGACAAGATCGTCAAGGAATGCATCGCTGCAAAATACTTCAGCATCATTGTTGACGAAACTACAGATGTCTCAGTCAAGGAGCAAGTGAGTTTGAATCTTCTTTTTGTCACATCTGATGCAAAACGGCATGAAGAATGTGTGTCCTTTGAGGAAACGTCTGACACAACAGGTGAAAAGCTATATAATCTAATTACTGGAAAACTACAAGAGCTTGGCCTTGATATCCGCAATATTGGTGGTCTCGGGTTCGATGGAGCTGCAAACATGAGTGGAAAAGTAAAAGGAGTTAGAGGACGCTTCCAACATGTGGGAACAGCAGAATAAGTCCACTGTCGATCACATACACTAAACTTAGCTATTGTGAACACTTGCAGTGAGGGAGCTGTTAGAAATATGTACAACACGGTCAGTGAAACTGTTAACTTTATTACAGCATCTGCCAAGCGTCTAAATATATATACAAACTCAAGCCATGAAGATGCAACACGACTTAAGAAATTCTGTGCTACAAGGTGGACTCGACATGAAGAAACATTACAAAAATTTGAAGAGAACATTTGTATTATACTTGAAACTCTGGCCGGTTTTACTTCAAGATCATGATCGTCAAACATCTGTCAAAGCAAACGGTCTCCAATTATCAATCCAGAATTTTCAGTTCATATATAAGCTTGTCTTTGTTCATCACTACTTGCGCTACACGAGACCGATTTCCTACTCATTGCAGTTTGTGGATCAGAATTTAGTTCGTGCCTCTAGTGAGTGCAAGGAGTTGATCGACCTTCTGAAATTGAAACGGAGCAATGACGATTCATGCAATTCATTGTTTGACGAGGCCTCCAAGTTAGCACAGAAATTGAATGTTGAGGTCAAAGCACCAAGAGTTACTGCTAGACAAAAGTACAGATCAAATGCACAGGGACCGATAAATTCGGTGCAAGATTACTTCAGACTAAATGTTCACAATTCCTTTTTGGATCACCTAATAACAGAACTTCAAGACCGCATTCGTTCATCATCAGGACGTTTGACAGCAGAAATGCTTATGCCGCAACATATATCCAGTCTGACTAAGGATGACATGGATAAAATTCGGGAAGCTTATGCGGCATTCATTAATTCAGATGATCTTGATGTAGAGATTGAGAGGTGGAAGTTCAAACTTTCTGCGCGTGAAGCAGAAGTCAGCAACACTGCTGTGTCTTTGCAAGACTGTTTTTTTACTCACGAAGGATTTATACCCAAATTTGCACTGTTTTTCATGTACTTTTAACGATGCCTGTTACATCCGCCACAGCTGAACGCAGCTTCTCGGCGCTCTGTTGTTTCAAGAGTTATATGCGTTCAACAGTGGGATCAGAACGACTATCAGCTCTGGCGCTGCTGCATGTTCACACCGACATATTTCCCGACGTCACTAAAGTCATAAAAGACTTCGATGCCACAGGACATCGTAGAATTGTGTGTGCCTTTGTTGACAATGATGACTGATTTGCCAAGCAACGTGTTTACGTAAGGTATATGACGGTAAATATACTTAGGCTAGATTATGTTTGTAGCCCGTTCTTTGCGTAAAATGTTTGAAATCTTGGTGAAATAGAAAAAATGATTAAAAATATGCCTGTTTTGCTGGAGTACTTTTGCTAATATGAGACATATGAGTCATGGCATGTGGTGACATTTATTTGGCAGTATATGATTAAGAAGGGCTGATCAATGACGATAGGAGACGGGAAGGTGTGCGTCCATTTTTTTTAAGGCTGTGGGCGCCCCTGATGTAGAATATAAATAAATATACTCTAATTAAGCCAACAAAGAAAAAAATGAATCAATTTACAAGAACATTGAATAAAAATACTAGTGATCAAACTAAGATTTATCTCTGTCACAGTTCCACATCATCAGGATGGTAGAAATCTTTGACTAAGCGGTACATGTAGGAAACAGACTGGGCACCACTGAAATAAATCATCACTGGAATTAAAAGTTGGCAAATAAAAGCAAGTGTTGTCTAAGTGAGATAAATGTTTGTAGCCATTTTGTTTTCAAATATAATTTCAATCTAACAGTGCTTAGTTTCAACTACAATAAAATTAAAAAGGATTACCACATTGATTTTTGGAACATTTTAAAGAAAGATGTATTAAAATATATCATGGGTTTCAAAGACGGTATATTACATTTAAAAAGAAAACTGGGTTCAGATTAGGGTTTCTCAAAGTCTTCTATATTCTACACACTTTGTTTTACCAACTCTTGCATTTCTTACAAAATTGACAATGAATTTTAAAATTATTTTTAAAAAAATATATATATAGGCTTTTATATATTCATAATCTATGTCCTCCCATACACTAGGGTGAGGTTTGGAAAGCCCTGGTTTAGATGATTGAAAGTCTATGCATATCCAGTATACTCAAATAAAAAATAAATGTCACATAATAATGATTTAGCAAAAAGATGCTATCAATAAAACTTACTTGTTACTGACAATCATGTATACCAGATCAGGAGGCACATAATCAAAAACTGGAGTCATAACTTCGACCTTTGACAGAAGCTCAGCATCTTCATAATCAAGAAGCTCAGAAGGGCTGGCAAATTTATTGAATGAGGCCTGAAATTTCAATAAGGATTAATTAATTATTTTTTTTCGCAATTAAAATACACAGCAGAAATGAAAATACTTTCCATTTTCTATTTGAATAAAACTTTTCTCGACACATTAGCTCTTTACATTGATAGATGCTGGAAAACTTCTTTAAATATTGTTATCATTATAAATCATATTGCAACTTTTAAAAAAGTATTGGCATTTTTAATGAAATATATTTTCTATTAGTACTAGCCCTCTTTATTATTAAATGTACCCCATGTTAACAGGTTATTTTTAAGTAAAAAATCTAGATACCAGAAAACATAAAATATCTGTTCTTTTGTGCATGAGATAGCGTGCATGTGCATGATTTTTAAAAATATGGCACCAATAAAAGAGACCGACTACACTGAAACTATATTGACTATTCCAACCAAAATATTTAACAATTGAATAAAAATATATTAAAGAACCAGTACTAAAATATAGTTACTTTTTATTTCTATTTTTTTTAATAATGTTTTTATTTTAAATTCTCCCAGTTTAATTGGATTTGGCAACCAATTAATCTTATAACATACTCACATGTTTTGATGTACTGTGAAAAAGGGGAGATAATTTGTACATACTTGAACAGACAATCACCTGTGAGAAGAAATTCTTTTGGATTTTAAAATACTTCAAGTATTTCAAGCAAGAATAAATATTTCTTTTACCCAACAATATCTAAAAGAATGAACCCTATGCCCTCAAAGTTTCATATAAATGCCTTATGCCCCCCATAAAGCATAACACTTTTGCTTAAGTTTAGTATGCTAACTGAGGAAGCCTACAACCATACAACAAAAATGCTAATATTTACTATTATTCTTGCAATAAATTCAGTCTTCTTTATGAAGATATCTGATTGTTTCCACATGACATTTTTTTCCTTATGACGCATCTATATAACGCAGCAACAAGAAAAATTCATGAATACTCATCCCTTTGCTGCACACAAATTCTAACATGTTTACTTCCTTCCTAAAGATAAAACACACCTTTAAATGAAAATAGCTTGCTTAAAATTTTGAGTTTTTTTTACAAATACTAAAGCAATTTTGTCAAAAATAGACACAGATGATGAATTTGATAGCAATTGTGATGTACTTAATGATAACATATTGGTTAATTTTGATAGCTATAGTAATACAGATTCCTGTATTGATTTTGAATTAAACTGAAGCGAAATAAATATTTTCTGTCTCTACAGATCTATTGAATTTACTTGTCTTATAACCTTACGTTTCACAGTTCCAGGGGAAAAACATATGTTGATAGGATAGGTATTTTAATATAAGCCCCGTGAGGATATAAAGTGTTAATCTTCTTTCGTTATTACATATTTCATATTTGAATTAAGAGTCGCTTTCCAAGTTTTTGAGAAACTTAGATGATTCAGCTACTGACCTATGTAAAATCTATTGAAACTGATGTAGAAAGTGATATTGTTGGTTCTATGGTTGAAGATGACTAAGAAATTCACTTTAAATTAGCCCTAATACACTCACACTCGTAGTTGATGCTGACTGCAAACCACAGTGATTATGGTAATGGTAGCAAACTGTTAAAATAAGTTAAAAAGTGTACTGACGCACTGGCATACAAGTGCACCAATGCACTGGCATACAAGTGCATCAGCACACAAGTGCACTGATGCACTGGCACACAACCAACCAGTAACAATGCTTCTAACAGAAGAATAAATTGGAACTGCGTCTGCTGATTTTAAATAATGGCCAACGTTTCAACAAAAACACAAAATGGTTTGCATTCATTTGTATTTTAGTTGTATCTTAAGGTGCAGGAGAAATAAAACAATGAAATGATACATGTACGCCAACTCACATGTTTGTTGTGTTCTTTTGCCAATACTGCCATGATGTTTGTACCGGTCACTGCCTTCAGGCTAGTTTTTGAATATATACAGCCATAACAGTTTCATATTTAAAAAACATTAACTCATAAATTACAACCTACACTGTGGAGCTTGAAACACTATTCCGTTAATAAATTTCTTTACAGCTATCTCAACAGGGTCAAACTATATGAAATACAGTTGTAATATTCAACTTTATAAGTGGTAATTATGACTCAAAGAACCAGATGAATGTAACACAAGATAAATTTACTTCAAATGTATACTTAGTCTTATAACATACCCTCCATTAGCCATGAAGGAATGTGCTCCAATGATAACTTTATTTACTCTGGGCATGATGATTCCTATCTGACACTCGGTAATAAGTGTTGTATTGATCTTTGCCTGGGCCAAATTTTTTGCCATTTCATGACCCTATGAAGAAACAATAATACAGATTTTAAAAAATTAATCAAATACCTATTTCCACATATTTTCTTAATGGAAATAACTGACTCTTAACTGACTAACCTGGTAAAAAGGGGCACATTCAGAAACTAGGACTTGGAACTTGATGTTTTTTAGAGCCGCATTCTACAAGAGAGAAAATAAGATTTACATAAAGCAAGATGAGAAGACTTTGCTCTGGTTACAAATGTGAAGACTGACTTACTATACATAGACAGCAGTATTTTAAAGGTCAAACTTCAACAAAAAAAATCATCATCATTTATTGAGTTACAAGATCAAAAGTTACAATTTTTAAGTCATTTAAAACTTACCTTTAAAAAAGCCTCTACTGTTCTGGACCTTCCAATTGTTAAAATAACATCATTTTCATTGATGTAGCATTGAGCTTGAGCTGCTATGTTTTCAACACTGTAAAGAATTACATCAAGTTTGCAAACATAATAAGATATTTTAAAATTTGTTAAGAGAAAAAGACACGAAAAATTCTAAATGAATGTTTGTACATGTACTAGATTATTAGATTTATTAAAATAGTTTGTTCAAGTTTTTTTTACAACCAAAATAAAGTATAACCTGTGACATCAATCAATGTACAAGAAAATCCATTAAAAAATTATTTCACTTACCACCCCTCAATTTCAGTTTTTAATTCTGTTATTGCTTCAATTATAGAAGCCTGAAAATAGAAATGAGAATTATAAGAAATTCCAGTACTAATGATCATAAAGCAAGACTTTAAAAAAATAAATGAGACTTTGATGTTTAACAGTCACAAATCTAAAAGTTTTAATATAATATTATTACATTTTGTTGAGGTTGAATGAAATTAATGAATTGTATTCACTATTGATGTATAAAGAGTATTAAAAAAAAAGGCTTACCACTCACTATTTATATATCATTGATCATTAATCATACAAAATGATTAGTTTGAAATAAATTCAAGTAATTATTTAAAAGCCAATACCTTTAAATTAGGTGTTGATGAGGATAAGTTCTGTTAGAGAAAAAAATAATAATTTAAATATTACAGATAATTATTATACAAGTCAGAAAAATCACAATTTAAATTACCTGCCATCTAAATTTGTACTTTGTAATTTCTGATTATGATCTCATGCGTTGTTGAGAAATATTGATTATTTTCATTATTATAGGATTGAAAATAGTTACCTCTACTCTTGCTAAGATTTTTTTCCCTTAAAGATATTAAAAACATTCAATTAAATGAAAGCATTGTCCTTAAAAATTAGTTACCATGATACATTTAAACTTAAAATATTTGTTTCCATATTCATAGTTTTACAATAAAAAATAGTTTCTGCTTAAAGGGTTATTTTGTTAAAACTTTTAAAAAGCCAACCTGTGATTGCTGCTTTTTATCTCCTTTGGAAAGCTCTCTGATAAAAAAAAAATGAGAAAAGGAAAAAGATAAATTTGATTTCTTAAGTTACACATTCATTATTTAAATATATATAAATATTGTTAAGTTTTCATAAAGTTAGGTAAAATAACCTTAGTCATGTCTATAGGTCATACCACAGAAAAAAGTGGATATAACTATCAGTTGTCAGATGCTCCAACATTGCCAGGAGTTCAAATATCTGGGAACTATTTTGCTAGCAACAGAAAAGTGGACAAAGAGAAATAAGAGTGCAGAGAGCAACACATACCAAAAAAGCCCTGCTACTAAGACACCCGAGGATAAAGGTGGAGACCAAAACAAGGATAATTAAAACTGTCTTTATTCCAACCCTTACTTAACCTGGACTCTGAATGAAACACTTGAGGAAAAATTTTCACCTACGAAATTAACTGTTTAAAGGATCACATTATTAACCTGGAAATAAGACAAAGTGGTTTGTGTCATACCAATCAGCCAGTAGATTGCCCAATAGCAAATTTACTGGCTTGGCCACCTGGTCAGAATGCCAATCAAAAAATCTACATTGCAAGCCTATAATAAAAGGAACTACGGTTTTAGCGCGAGAGAAAGATAAAACAGTGTTGGATTGGCTGTGTCCACAACATGAACCTTCAGCAGATCCCCAAATGTACCTCCCTGTGACACCTCCCCAGTGGAAGCAGCTAGAGGAAAAAGGTAAAATAATTACTGAAGCTACTAGGAAGATGTAAGAGGAATATAAGAATTAATTCCTTAATGGAATCATACACAATTACAAATTATCAATGTGCATTAAGTTATTACAGTTCTATGTTTTATATAAATTTTGTGTTTATGAGATGATCATGTAAGCATAACAGCTATCATATAAAAGGATTGTGAGTAACTTTTATGAGACAATGAGTGGTGCTTGCAGCCAAGGAATGCCACTTCTTTTTATTGGTTAATTAAGTGAAATTTGTCTGCAGGATCAGGCTTCTAGTTTACAGATCAATTTTTCTATTTTTCAGTTCCAGGTTTATTTTAGGCTTTTGAAGTTTCAATTTCTCTGGGCTGTCCATCTTGGTTTTGTAGTTTTATCAAAGGAAGTGAACTTAGAGGCTTTCTAAAAACATGACCAAGCTATCTCAGCAACATGCTTGTCAGGTTTTTGCAATGTTTGCCCCTTCTGATCAGAATTTCAGTTCTAAATTGGAGATAGTCTTTTGCCAGCAAATTCTATGAATCCTTTGTGGGCATTTTTTCTGGGAAGCTTCAAGTTTCTGTTCTATGGTATCTTGGTGGGGATGCTGAAGTCGTTCAAAAACCATTTGCTTCATTTGCTTTGTTGACCTTTGCATTGTTGTCTTATTCAGATGCTCTTTAGGCATTAATAACTTGTCACATCTTCTAGTGGCACAGTAGTTTTTTCCTTTACTCTGGAAGTGTGTCCTCACAAACCATGTTTTCCTGGCACTGATTTCAATTAACTAAAATGACTCAATTTTAAAAACATGACAATACCCGCATTCATCTCCGATAATTTTCAGGATCCTACAAATGATGTTGCCAATAATGTTTTCAGAAGGATCTCCTGCTTGAATGCGTTTACCCTCTGCTGCCACATGTTTTATTAGCTCCCTGATAAGTGTAAAAAAAAAAAAGAGGGAAACATTAACTATTTATTAAAAAATGTTTCAATATAAAATACAAACTGACCAGATGTACATAATAATTTTTAAGTTCATGATTGTTTTTTAAATTGCATGTACAGTAGGGTGAGCCCAGCCCTAGGCTGGGGTACCACGCTATAGAAAACTACCAATAATAATAATAATAATATGATTTCATACTGTTCAACAATATAATATCCTGATACTTATGAAATTATTCATTTTTTATTCTCTTATAAATAGAACTATTTTGTAATACAAACTGAAGAGTGAATATAAGCAAGGTTTTTTTTGTACACTTCAGTGCATAAAATATAATCTTGGGTAAGTTTGGCCCTTCTGACTAGCTAAATGTTACTGCTAATTATGTAAACTCTTATAATAAATTAGGTCTAGGGTTTGTTGACTCAAATTTACCTTTCATTAGAAAACTTTGCTTGTGATATGATTCGAATTAATAAATGTATTGTTTTTATTGCCACATCACAGGATCCCTGAGTGCTCCTGAAATCATTTGTATAATATTGCTTTTAGCAAATAATCGTCAATCTTTACTATGAATCTCTGAAGTTAAAATGACTATGAAAGAGTAATAGAATATATTTGTTTCTCATCACTATATTAATTAAAGGTCATGAAAATTAAATGGCAATAATTAAATAAATCTTTGTAACGGCTACTTTTTAAAAACTGTTGGTCTAAAAGTAAAAGTAAAGTTGGACTGGTAGGTCTAAGAGTTAGTAGTATGAGTCTTTAGGGGTCACCCATTAATGATGTTCTTGCATTTTGGCAGATTTTTGACACCCACTCCCCAATCATCGAAAATTTGCCATACAGATTAGACACTGTTAACACACTTTTTCATTCATCAAAATTTTTTGCCCCCCCCCCCACCCAACCTCCCCACACACACATTTTATGAATAGCCCCCTTAGTTCAGACTTATTTACTAACTTATGTATGAGTACTGCCTATGACGATACATTTGTGACGATATCATGGTCAATAAATAGTTGGTGATCTACAAAGAGGCAAAACGGCTGGCAAATAATGCAAATAGTGTTAGTGAACTAACAGATAAAACTGAGTCCGTCCTTTAACAAATAATCACTAATTTAGGTGACTAATACTGTCTTTCAATTTACTCAGAGCAAATCAAAGTCAACTTAGGTGTCAGCTAAACAGTTAAGTTTCTTCTATCAAATGAGAGCTGACCAAATACAGACCACTTAAACCCTTTATTTGCCTACTATAAGATGACCCACAACTGCCAAGCAAAAGTCATTTCACTTGCACAGGAAGGGGGTTGCGGAGGAGGCAGTCTGCCTTGGGTGGAACTTTTTTCTTTTAATGGAGGGTGGCATTTTCGGCCAACTGAAGAGTATTTTTAATTTCATAATAGTGGGCTTCAAAAATCTTGACCCTAACCATCACGAAGTCACTGAGACACTTCTTCATTCCTAGCTGAACCATAACAATAGTGTTATAGTACATCAAGATCACATCCACCCAACATGTCTCGTGTTTACATCTTGTACCAAAATCCCTGGTTCACTCATAACATTTCCCTGGTCCTTTCATTATGAGGACATGTGACACATCAACCAACACTTGGATATTGGTTGCTCTCAGATGTTTGTTGACTTCTATTACATAGCAGAGTCTCACGCTTCGTATCTTTAATCCAGCGCAATTTTCTGGGTCAGCTGCTTATGAGGATAAAGTCATCCTTTGATATATTGTTGACGACACCAGCACACAGGGAGCGACATGTTAACCATAACCTTGATGTTATTGTTTATGAAAGCGGGGGCAGTGATGCGGTCACAGTGGGTTCCACAGGAAGCGGTTTACAGTGGCTCTTCTGGGCAGCTTTCTGATCTTTAATGCCAGCATAACCTTGATGGTATGTCCCTGCTGCAGTGAGGGCCTGAGGTTACACCTTCTTCAAATAAATACTTCACTATAAGAACCCACTGTAAGCTGACACCTCAGTGTTAGAACCTGACTTAAACTTAAGTAATTTGGTTACCTTTCTTTTACGGTATAATTATGAACCCTAAATCTATCCCTAAACCAACCTGAACCCTAAATATATCCCTAAACCTAATGATGAGGTACGATCTATCTGAATTAGCCTTAGTTTTGGACTGGGGAAAATGTGAAAAACTGCCCACGCCCACAGCTACATAATTTTTTTACCCTTTTTTTAACTCGTCAACGAAAAGTGCAATCCTTTCTTTTAAATCATTTGCTTTGTCACCGTCACCTCCAGGCATTGTTGTAATATTTATCAAGGTTCAACTTAAATTAAACAGGCCTATACTATTTTAAGTCTACAAGTATTCTGCAGTCTAAGTAAGTTGCACAGTGTTGCATATGGTTTGTTTTTACCGGAAGTATTTTGTGTGGATGGCTATTCATATGGAATAAGTATAACAATATTATGTTGAAACTAAATAAAACCAACCAAAGTAGCTTGTTTGAGCTTTTTGTCCGCAGATTAAGATCGTTGGCTAATGTAGAGAACTGGTGACATTAGGGATAAATTAGGTTCAGGTTAGGTTTAGGGATACATTTAGTGTTCATGTTAGGTTTAGGGATAAATTTAGGGTTCAGGTTAGGTTTAGGGATACATTTAGTATTTAGGGTTCAGGTTAGGTGTGATACGACATGACACCAATTTTGCACTTACCAGATCGTTAAATTAGAAAATTGAATAACTCTGCAATGAATGTGTGAACTATGAATTGGTGTAGCAAGATATTTATAAAATAAAAATACAGTGATATGAATTTAGTTTTGCATAAAAATGCACCCCTTGACCCTTGATTTTAAATTTATAGAAATTTTTTTGGGATGGATTAATCTGTTCCTACACCACCACTCACCACTTTTGCTTGGTCATCGGTCTCCTCGTTTTCTGCCCTGCCCCCCCCCCAGCACTTTGTTAACTACAAACAACAACAATAAAAAAACTTAGCAGGGACCAAATTCATACACTAAGGCAAGGCAGCTGTACCCAAACCTCTGTTAAACGCGCCCTTGTGGTTGAGGGTTGGCAAAGTTATACATTTGACTTTTTTTTGTTTTATGTTAAGCGAGGGGGCGGAGTTACACCTGACCCTGGTCGTTTTTATACCCAAATTTGATAGGTGCACTGCTCAATGGCATAGTTAGGGTTAGTTTTGCCAAGATTTGTGCCACCTCCTTCCATGACAAATACTCTTCAGTTATAGCCGAAAATGCTACCCACCGCCACCTCCTACCCATAAAAAGGGAATACTGAGGTGAATCACCCCCTTCCTACACCACTGACACTGCCCATCCAAACATCTGAATTGTCGCCACTCCCCTGGTAACAAACTGAAAGAAACTCTTCAAGCCAATACATGAAGAATTGTCCATGGGGCAAGGGGGATTTGGTTCCACTCCTCAGGGGAGAATAGATGTCCCTGCAAACACATGATAGTGTTAAAAGTATTAAAAGTCATAATTGCAGTGGCTGATTTACTATATAAGACCAAACGAAACCATGTCTTTTAAGTAACAAATCTCGAGGTCCGGCCTAAAATCAAATCATTGAAACTATAATTTAGATGTTATTGGGATTTATTGAACTTAGACTAATAATTAACTGTACTTACAACTATATGCATACAATAACAATGACTGCATTCAAAGTTAATTTTATTAAATGGCTACTTCTCCTGGGTTATAACCTTTGGACGTTGTAGCTATTTCAATTTTTTGTCTTAACTCTTAATACATTTTAACTGAATTTTTGTAGGCTACTAAGGGGTCGTCCATTAATTATGTCAACAAAATATGGGGGGGGGGGGGGTGGAAATGTTTGACGCTTGTTAACAAGGGGATTGGGTGGGGTTAGATTAGTTGACGCCAACAATCATTTTTTCGTCTCCATTAAAATTTTAGTCTTAAAAATTGACTGATTATTACATTATTTTAACACATTTAATGAGTGTAAATAGTTATATAATTTTTAGGCTTTTAACAATATAAGATTTATTCAATGTGTCTCTCTCTGTGCACTGCTGATTGCTGGTCAGAATGTTAGCATAATTCGTTAGTGCAAGAGAAGTCAAAAGTTAGCCTCTCTTTGCCTATATCTTCTGTTTGTCGCAAATGATTAGGGCGGTGTTTGCGATCATGTTGCAGGTATGGAACAAAGTTCAAGTGGCATGTGCAGTCAAGATAAAAGGGCAATCCATAATGACGTCACGCAAATTTTGCCGATTTTTTACCCCCCCCTCCCCCATCGTCACAAAAAGTTAGACCCCCCCCTAAAATATAACGTCACAAAAATCTCTGCACCCCTTATAAAAAGTCCATGTGTCCATTACTGTCCTTTACAAATCCTTAAGATCCCATGGATATCAAATTACTGTACCTGTGTCAGAAACATGTCACTAGAACAGTGGTCCTTAACCATTTATAATATTAACAGTGTAATGTGCTTATATATATCGTGGGTTAAAATTGGGAAATAAGTGAGTCTCCTTAAGATGGCACTGACTGTGGACTAAGTTTAATAAGAAGAATTACATCGTAGAAGTCGAAAAAAGGGGGGGTGGGGTGGGATTGACACCACGAGCTTACCGGACCGGGTGACACCAACCCTAGCTACAACACCGATTGTATTTGCTGCCATTGATAGTTATTGCTGCTTTTTTAAAAAATCAGTTTTTATGCATTTTGATTAGCAGCAGTAAATGTTTTCTGGTGAATTTTGTTGGCGCATTGCTTGTATTGGTAATTTTTTCCTTTGTTTATAAAGTTAATTAAAGAAAGGAAACTACGATAACAAAATTGTTTCATTATTTTTAATTTTATTACAATATAAATTATGCGGGTTTTTATTATTATTATTTTTTTTTTGGGGGGGGGGGGGGGGTGTGTGTGTGTGTGTGTTTAAAACAGAGTGAGCCTATAGCGCTTCAAAAAAAAGTTAAGAATCCCTGCCATAGAGCATTTAAAAAGATTACCCCCCCCCCTTCCCAATCATCTGTTTTCGTTCCATCCCACTTCCCGTGGTCGCAGTGGCAGTCCGAATTCTATGACTCCCGTGTCCACAATTAGCCCTAAATTCTCACGACTTTCATTGTAACTACATTCCGATTCTCCTCCCCGCTGGCGCCCTGTAATTTGATCAGAGGCCATTTTTCGGACCTCTCATACCTGTACTGAGTCTCTCAGTGATAGTAGTTTAAAAATAAAATAATGATAATTGTTGTATAAAAGAATATGTTAAAAGTGTCTGTTATTTGGGGTTATTAAGTGCAATTCTTTACTACAATATTCTACTTTTCATGTGACGTCACATTGCTTGAGGTCCCCCCTCCCCTCTCGTCACACATTGTCACAAAAATCTGACCCCCATCCCCAAGCCCTTTTTTAAAAAAAAGACACGTGACGTCATTTATGGATGGCCCCAAATGATATTGATGGAGGAGGAATACGATATTTTGAGAAACAGGGGAAAGTCGAGTGAGTAACAATAATAACATCGCATATATCATATATCAGTTTCGCAATATGAAAATGACAAATCATCTCGTAACTCGTATGCCCATTGTTACGATAGGTCAATACTTGGCTACTCCCTGGGAATAATTGTCAGCTATACTGACAATAATCATATTTATACTTTCACAAACAATGATATTTAGTCTTACACAACCTTTTAATAGATTTTGCATTAAAAAATTTAAGTATAAAAACTTTTAAAATTGTTGATTACAAAGCTGTGGATACAATAAAATGTTTTTCCTACAATTTTATGTCATTAAAAAAATAGACTAGCACAAAGTAAAATATATTTATATATTTATTTATGTTAGCCTTTAATTATAAACAAAATATTTTTTTTTTGGGGGGGGGGGGGTTGTTATAAAAATTTTGACATAATAACTTAAGGGGGGTCATTGAAAGTTTGACAGTTATTGACAAGGGGGAAGGGGGTTAAAATTGCTTTAAAATTGTTGACGTAATTAATGGCCACCCCTTAAGGCTAACGCACAATTGAGAGGGGGGGGGGAGTGTAGGCATATATTTTTCCAGCTGACACATAGGCCTGCACTTGTTACTTCATGTTACGATCGTCATATGAAAATATCGCTCAAATTCCGCCCCTTGATGACTATCCCACAGTTGACTCCTTGAATTGTTCTTTTTACTTCGCTCCTCTCTTTCCACGACTTCTATTTCACTGTGTCAAAATAAAAAAAGCTGCTGTACATCTTTTTCCGCACCATCCACGCATCTAAGCCTGGGTCTGGCTTTTAGTCGTTCTCCTCTTGGATTTTGGTGGTGCACCCTCTTCACTCATCTATCATTCGTTTGTGTCCCACCTTAGGTGCCACCTAGCGTATTTCTGCTACTAGCATTGGATCCTGATATAGACTATACAATTCCTGGTTGGTTTGTATTCTCAATCTATATTCATCCTTTGTTGCTCCATGTATTTTCCGGATAACTTTTCTCTCCAAATCCAATGGCTTTAATGTTTTCTGTCGCTTTTTTTAGGGTCCCAATGTCACTCGCGTATGTTACAATTGGTCCGATATTAGTTTTATATTAATTTATATCTAGTTTTCCTTGTACTATTTCTACCTTTGAGTATTTTCTGACTACTGAACTGTGCCCTGTTTCCGGCCGATATTCTTTCTTTTATTTGTTTGTATGAGTTGGCCTAACCGCTTACAAATATTTGTCACAGGTTTTTTTTTTTTTAAATTGCCACTGTTCAGTCTAACGAAATATGTCACACATTATGCAACATGCACGGAAAGAAAATATATGCCTATACTAGATCAAGGGTCCCCAAACTATGGCCCGTATCCCAAAGCTGACCCGGGCATGCCATATAGTTACCTGGAAAGAAGTGACAAATATTTTCCCGTACATACATTGCTAAATGAGCCAAAAGCAGGCTCACAATATGTCCCATTGAATAATTAGAAATAACTTCTTCATGTCATATAAAATTGTTCATTTTAACTATTGCAGAGTTTTTCTAAAAATTCTTTGCACTGAAAATAATGTGCGATGTGCGCAGGAATTCGTAAATATATATATTTTAAATAAAAAATGTTGGGCCCCCAAGTATCTGAGGGACAGTGAACCAGTACCCAAGTGTCTGCTGAGGTATAGTGAACAGGCCCCCACAATTAAAAAGTTTGAAGACACTTGCTATAGACCCTAGGGTGGACTTAACTTGTCACTAGGCTAAATGTAGCCAACTGCTACAAATAGTTACAATATCTATAAAGTGTTTTTGTGAAAACTAAAAGCAATAGTATGGCAATAAATACTACAACAAAATGTTGCGGTGATATTAATAGGCTAAATAGGCTGAAATCAATTTGTCAGTTTGCCATATTAAACAATTAAATAGGCTAATTATGGACTCGCATAATAATTATTCCAGACTTTGTTCACATATATACAATGGTATAAATACATATTCTGCCAAAACCAGCGAAAGGGGGGCAGGAGTGACAAATTTGAAGGGCATCAAAATGGGCTTTGATATTTACCATTTTATTGGTGGAAAAAAAAAAAAAAGGGTTTCAGAGTTGAAAGGGGGCATAATAATGAATCTTTTCCTCCCGGACCTGCACCTACTGTAATAATTCTTAACCAGATCGTACGTAATTGATGTAAGTATTGTTGGTAAATTAAGTCCTAAAAAAGCAAAACAGATAAAAAGAAAACATTGATTCTGGGGAAAGAGAAAGGGGGGGGGGGGGGGTGATCCACACCATGAATTTACTGCACTGGGTAACACCAACTATCAGCCAGTGTTACTATTGAATGTGTGTAACCTAGGGTACAGTGTAAGTCTTCTCTGTATTATGAGGATAATAATTAATAATAATAATACTAATGATTACAAACATGACAACCATTATGACATTATACAGTTAAACTTACTACTGTATCAACTACTTGTAATTTATGTCTCATTGAGTGATGCAGTGCAAAGAAACATTGCCCTGGGACAATGTCTGAAATTTGGCGTTCTTAATCTAAAAATTTTTTCTCGGGTTTAAACAGATTTTCAAAGTGACCAAATATTTAAACAATTTCACCTTTGTCAAGAAAAACATACCCCACTCCCACGCACCTGAGAACCAAACCAAACCCTGCATTGCTTGGTTATGAGCCCTGGTATTACTAATTTTCTGACCACTCTACTGCCTACCTCCACTCTAAAAATATTCAAGATGTAAAACCTAACATTATATTTATAGACAGAAGATAGCAAATCAAAAGCACCTCTTAACAAAAAGAAATTCATGGACTTAGCAATTTTAGTCTTTAAGTTTACATTAACTTTTAGCAACAGCTTACAAAAATTGAAAACTATCATCAAAGATTGAAGTAAATACATGTAGTGTGTACTATTTGACTATTTTAAATGTAATATAGCTACATGCTTTTATTGAACAGACTGAGTTCCCAAGACTTCCATCCTAACTATGATTATGAAAATGTTATAAACTGAGGCTAAATTGATGTAGTTTTACAAAAATCTGTATTAAGTTCACAAACCTGTATAAAGGTCCTTTAATGATTACAATTTGAATACCATAAATAGCCATAATTGGTTATTTCATTTTACACACTCAGAGAGAAACACTAAACACAATTTAAAATAGGGACGAATTTATTATACAGAAATAATGAAATGTGAATAACAAAATGAATATGATATTACATTGCTCAAAGACATTTTCATGAATGCCAGTCAATGACAACAGGTAAGCAATTAAATTGGCTTTATCTTGAAATGGAGACCAATAAGTGAAAAAACCAAACATTTCAAATCTTGTACAAGGTAATAGAATGTTCGCAAACCATCTGGATCTCTGGAATGTTCAAAATTAAAACATTTGTGAAGAATTATTTGAGAAATTTAATTTGCTTTAATTATTTTTTTTACAGGGCTAGTCTTAAGTACTAACGTTTTTTTGGTTAAAAATGCATGACTTGTATTAAACATAAGAACTTTTAAGAATGCAATACCCATTTGCATCATTAATCTGCATGGTAGACATTTAATTTGAAACAGGGACATAATTTGACTAATGAAGCCTTACTTGCTCTGGTTAACATCCAACAAGGAACCAATCTTTGATGTTGTGAAAGAAATGTGTTCATCACCAATGACTATCTCCAGTTCCTGATAAAGATGTAGATTTTAACATAAAATAAGCAAATATGCTTGATGACTTGTTAAAACAGTAATCTTTTGGATTTTATGTCAACTTATACAAGTATATAACTCCGCCAAGGCCGGTCCCAAGCACAGGTGCGAAAGGAGGAGAGTTGGTGCGAGGTCAGCTACCTCACCTGTAAAAACCAAACTATTACAGAAATGTCAACAAGAAGAAAAAAAAACAAAACAATTTCTTTCCTGATAAGAGAGGGCTCTTCTCCAAGAAGAGTTATGAAGCTTTGCAGCCAAAGCCAGTATATACTGGAAGCCTCAAAGGAGAAATGAGAACATATAAGCTCACACTGCTCGGTATGTGAAACAAGATGAACATAAGCTGGACATTTAACAATGGCCTCAGGAGAAACACTAATTCACTAATATACTCAGAGCATGAGGATGGCACAAAGGGAAATTGATAAGATGGGAAGCCCATAGACCAAGAAGTATTACAGCAACTTTCCAAACCAAGAGGAAGAAAAAATATATGAATGTATTACAGTGACCCCTTAATGATAATAAGGAAGATGAAAAAGAGCTTTCTACAATAGACTACACGCCTTACTCAAAAAATTTCCAGGCAGAGATCTAAATATCATAATGCCAGGAGTGGGAAAGAAAATAGAGAATATGAAGAAATTATGGGGTGCCTTGTACTTGTAGATGAGAGAGAGAATAGTATTAAAAATGATAAAAGAGCTTATATAGATGGTCTAGTATCAACAGCAGATGAAGCAGCCAGAAAAAGGAATACGAAAGAGCTCTATCATATAACAAGAAAACTCTTAGGAAGATACAAGAAGCCAGAGAGATCAGTTAAAGACAAGGAAGGTAGATCAATAATGAAACAAAAAGAACCGCCAAAAAGATGGGTGGAATACTTTGAGGAATTACTTAACAGAATTTCACCCACAGACACACCAGATATCTAGAAAATGAAGATATAAAAATAAAAGACAGCGCCCCAAATAATGAAGAAATCGCCCTGGCTATCAAGTAGCTTAAAATTGGGAAAACACACGGACTGGATAAAATCGTAACAGAGATGATGAGAGCCCATATAAATACAATAGTCAACATGCTACGCCCTCTATTTGAAAAGATATGGGAAGAAGAGAGAATTCAAAAAGATTGGATAGACGGATAATCATCAATATACAAAAGAAAGGGATCTCAGCAACTGTGCAAACTACAGAGGAACTACACTGCTGTCAGTACCAGGAAAGATCTTAAATCGAATTATTCTGAAAAGAATGAAGGACCAGGTTGACACACAGCTATGAGATGAACAGGCTGGCTTCCGCTGACATCAACCAAGCACAGACCCAATTGCAACACTATGAATCATTGTTTAACAATCCATCTAATAGAAACACCCTCCCCCATCTAAATTTTGTGTGACTATGATGGCCTGGACCGACAAACTTTGTGGTAACTTCTCCGGCATTGTGGGGAAATGGGAGAACTAGGCAGGATCATTCAGAGTTCTTATGAAGAAATGACTTGAGGGTGGTACACGAAGGTAGACTCAAAAATGCCTTTAAAAAGGAAATAGGAGTCAGATCAGGATGTCTCTTGTCCCCCTTTCTATTCATCCTTGCCATTGACTGGATAATGAAAAAATCCACCAACAAAAAGAATGGAACACAGTGAAAACTCTGGAAACCACGGAATGACCCAGACTTTGCACATAACATTGCACTTATATCAGCAACAAATGCAGAAAAAGACAAAAGATGTAGTCACAATTTCAGCTATCCAAGAGCATATCTCTTTTGCAGGGAATGCACTGAAAGAAGTGGAGGCCGTCACATACTTGGGCAGCCCCATTGTCATAAATGGTGGATCCGAAGCTGATGTCAGGGCTAGAATTGGAAAGACGAGGTCAGCATTTGTACTATTAAAGAAAACATAGGAGTCAAAGGAGCTGACTCTGCAAACCAAAGTCAGAATTTTCAACACATATGTACATACAGTATTACTCTATGGAGCAAAAACTTGGAGAACAGTGAGCATCCTGCAAAAAGTACAGACCTTCACAAGCACTTGCCTTAGAAAGATCCTGAACATCAAATGGCCAAAAATCATTACCAACAAAGACTTACTTGAAAGGACATACCAAGAGCCCATTGCTGAAGATATCATAAGGAGAAGGTGGAGGTGGATACGGCACACTTTCCGTAAACCCCCAGATAAAATCACCAGAAAATCCCTAACATGAAATCCATAGGGAAAAATGAAGAGAAGAAGGCCAAAGAATACATGGAGACATGACCTAGAGGCAGACAAACAAAGTATGGGATATACCTTACCTAGAAGCAACTAGACAGGAAAGACAGGACCAAGATGAATGGAAAACTCTTGTAGAAGGCCTATGTCCCAGACGGGGCATAAGAAAGTGAATTATATAAGTAAATTAACCTAAGAATTTAGTTAACTTCAAAGAACCAATAATTATGCAATGGATCCCAACTTGCCTGTTTTAAAAGATAATGTATCAACACACAGGATAAAAGGTTTATGATTATGAAATAAAACTTTATGGGATAATTTTTAGGCCAATGGATGATTATTCCAATATTTTAATAGCTGAACAAAGACAGATAAAACAAAGATCCTAAAGGATTGCCCATATTTTTCCTAACCTGTCTTCCAACTCTGTCAGGGGATGGCCAAGCACTGTCATCCTCCTGCATAATTTCAGAATCCTCAATTATTCTCTTAAGTTCCTCCATTACAGATTTGTGAACAAATGCCTATGATTGAAATAGAATATTAACATCAAACAAAAACAGTCAAGTAGGAAAATACATTTGATTTGAAATAAAAAATGAAATACCCTTCAGAAATATTTTGTAAACAGAAAAAATCTTGTATTTCTTTATAAAATAACTTATAGCTAGGATAATATGTTGACAAATTATTTTTATTTATAATGCTCCTGTTTGAAACATAATATGTAATGACTTAATTTATTGCCGTATAAGCAAAAACTTAATATCAATTTATTCCAAATGAAAGTGCAAGTTGTCTTTTAAAAAAAAGGAGAAGAGATTCTTAAAAAGCTAATATATTTTATTTTTATGATTTATTACCTATATGGGGGTATTTCCCTTTTCTTTCACCCATGATGGAAATAAAACACTATTTTTAACATTATTGCAAAAACAAGAAATTACCTCTTTTCTGATCATTGTGTCATTTTTATAATTTGAGTTATTGGCATAACGAAGTTTACCTGAAAAATAAAAAGATTATAAAATAACTAAATTATAATCCAGAAAATTATACTTGACACTTGGAGGTGAAAAGGCAAAGAAGAAGCATACTTTATTTACAGTACAGTACAGTCAGAGGAAATTAGGGAAAGGAAGTGTAAGTGAGAGAGAGCAACAAGTAAAAAAACCACGACAATGAAATCATTCCATCATGTAATAGGTTTAAGTTTAGGATGTATCTTGCCCAAAACTGGTAATCCATATATGCACAAGTGACACATTCTGCAATTTTTAATAATTATCCCGCAATTTTGACAGTCCATATG
Organism: Omphiscola glabra; assembly: GCA_964017045.1. Lineage (NCBI taxonomy): Eukaryota > Metazoa > Mollusca > Gastropoda > Lymnaeidae > Omphiscola > Omphiscola glabra. Next base: position 6,401,253 of record OZ024796.1, read on the forward strand.
CCTATAATTTTTACATTAATTTTAAAAGTACCGGTTAGGCCATAAAGTTAAAGACCCGAAAAGACCATAATTTTGCTGCTTGTATCACTTGATGTACGCAGGCCACAGCCAATGATTTGTTAGGTACACTGCCGCATGAAAGCAAAAAGTGGCAAAAGTCAATGGTTTTGCTAGGTACACTGCCGCGGTGTGCGTAGTGCCGGCCTTATAATTATATAGCTTATTCATATCTCTAATTGCAGGCCTTAGCCAACTGTCACTTAGAAATCTGTGACTCATAAAAGAATTTGGTAAAGTATTGTGTATATTTCCCTTACTTAAGGTGGTCCATGGGTCAAAAATATTTTTTCTATGTTTCTTAAGTTAGAAAAAAAAAAAATAGTACATACAAAACATACACAAACAGACAGACAAAAAACCACTGAAGATTATTTTAAAAAAAATTTTTTTGACTTTTATTGCAAAAAATTGATTTTTAAAAACCAATTTTGACAGTTACGCAAAATGATTAAAAAAAAATTTGTATTGCAATATCATAATGAAACTTTGCATACACATTAAGAAAGACATTGATAAAAAGTTTAAATAAGCTTTTTACACTGCAGTTATTGGAAGTGTTACAAATGGCATGTATGTGGGGTCACCTATATATGCGAGAAATTTTTAGAGGTAGCAAATGTAAAAATGTTACAAAAATTTTCTAGTTGGATATATATAAAAAAGCCTTTTGTAATTTGTAAAGAATATCAATGAAAAGAAGCATGCAAAGTTTGAAGCCTGTAGCTAGAATACTTTTCCTCCTGAATCATTTGGCGTTCCTAAAAAATCATGAAAACGCAAAATTGAGAAAAATGAAAAAGAAGTATAAAAATGTTTTTTAAAAAAATTACAGACTGCATGAACAATATTGGATGCATACACCATGTACATATACCATTCATGAATTAATAAACAATTTGAAAACATAGACAAAAAAAGATAGAAAAAAAATTATCACACTTTTTCAAACGCCACCCCACGAGCCTAATAAATAAAATACACAAATAAAAAATTCTGAAAAATGTTCCTATGATACATTTGTTTAAAAACCATCCATCATTAAGTAAAGAATGTCAATATAAATAAGCATGCAAAGTTTCAATTATGTACTTCAAATACTATTCCTCCTGATTGATCTGACGTCAGAAAAAAATTGAAAATGCTAAGTTGGCAAAAGCTGAAAATGACACTGAAAATTCCTTATTAAAAAAAGTTAAGGTTAGTTGAACAATATTGGATGCATACATCATGAGCCCATACCATTCCTAAATTAAAAAAAAAATTAAGAAGATAGATATAAAAATAGAATATAAATGAATGCATTTTGCCAACATCCCGCCAGCGCCGAGCCTAATAAAAATTAAAAACTCATAAAAAATTCTGATTTTTTTTTTATGAGACATGTAATAACAAAACAGCAATCATTATGTAGAGAATATCAATAGAAACAACCATGCAAATTTTGAAGCATGTGGTAATAATACTTTTCCTCAAGATACATCTGACGTCAGAAATAAATGGAAAATCTAAGTAGAAATAACAAAAAAGTGTTGTTATATGTTCATAAAAAAATCACAGGCCATCTAAACAATTTAAAGGTTGCATTGGCTACATACGTATACTATTCATACTAAAAGATTTAAAAAAACAGATACAAATTGTAGAAAATTATCCTCAATGATAGCAAATGCAACCTCGGTAAAAAAAAATAAAAAAATAATAAAACTATTTTTTAAAAAAGCTTGAAAAAAAAACCTGGAAGTTTTTTTTAAAAGCCACAAGTCTTTATGTAGATAGAATCAATGGAAATAAGCATGTAAAGTTTGAATCATGTAGCTCTAATACTTTTGACCCCATTTCATCCGACGTCCTTTAAAAAAATGGAAAACGCAAACTAAAATAATATGAAACAGCTTATTCAAATGGTCACTTATAATAGATAGGCTGTAAATTTACCTGTTGATGAATGAAATAATTAGATGTGCCTTATAAAAGATTAAAAAGTATTTTATAAAATGCTGTAGAAATAAACATTGGAAATTTTATATTACATATTCACAACCCATACCATAGATGCTAAAAAATTTTTTAAAATAAATTATTAGTTAATTATGCATAGAAGGCAAAGTATCCATTCTGTATTCATCCTCTCATAGTCATAAACTTCTTTAGGGTGTAGGGTACTTCAGGATTCTTGATTAGACTGCAGACATGGCATTATGTTTCAGTTCTCATCGACAAAGAATGGCAGTCAGAAACTTTGTATTAGATTTGTTGTAGCCGAATGCATCTGGGCTGACATCATTATGGTTATTGATAAATAGACCATGGCCATATTGCAAGTCTTTTGATACTAGCTTGGCTGTATTCTTATCCTATAGCCAATGTTCTTTTGTTTGTAAAGTCCAATAGTAATACTGATCACGTAACCCACTGCAGGTCTGAGTTGTATAACCGAAGCTCAATGTTGTAATGATATCAACACAGGCAGTGATACCCGTAGAAATTGAATGCATGTTCAAATGTTCACATACAACAGATGTGTTGTGATGTGTGTGAAGTAGCTCTTTGAAAATAAGGGGCTCATTGAATAGAATTTGAATCTATCATGAGAGCATGTTCAGGAAAGGCAGGCATTACTCTTCGAGAGGAAAATGGAATCCTCGAAGGGACGAAGAAAATCATTGATTATCCTTTGTAACTTGACTGCTCTTGGGTGTTATGATCCTTTATTCTTTAGGTTCAAGGAGATGCCAACAGGTAATCTAGAGATGATAAAAAATAGTATGCCTATAATAATTGATAGAATAAAATCCTAGAATTTTTAAGACAATTTCAATGAAATTCAAAATAATTTGTAAACTTACGAACGATAGCCATATCATAAATAAAATTAATTTTAAAAATATTTAGGCAGAGGAAACTAAAAGTCCATAGTCCAGAGATGCTATATTTTAAGATTAATTTTTAAAACAATATATTTAACTGCGGGCACGTGCAGTGGACTACGTTTCGTTTGTTAGGACTAGAGCTAGAACAGCATGGCATTACTGCGATATTTATATAAAAAATAAAAATAATGTTAAATAATTCGTGTAATCATTCATTAATTATAAAAATGCTTAAATCAACTTACCAACAATATGGTAGGCTACGTAAATCCACAAAAATGCTTAATATTTGATTTCTTGTGTCGATTTCGAGTCCATCGATTAAAATTAGCGATAATAGGTTCATTGAAAAATAACATCATAATTTCAGACAGAAAGCGGAAGTAGAAATGGAAATGTTCAATCCAAGTCAAATTTAAAAATATTTGACCAATGAGCTTTGTAAGAAAAGGAAAGGTCAAGGGGTCAATGCCTCGACCAATCATAAAGCTTAAAATACGTTTATAAAGTACGGAATAGCTTCGCTGTTAATTTTTTGCTATTTTATATCACGGAACCACCGCGTTGCCGCTGCATTTCTCTTTCGATCGATACCAAATATGTGTATGTGCGCTGTTCCGAGCTACCTGTAACTAAGGACTAAAAAGACAAACTTTGGCTTCCCAAGTTTAATTTTCCTGAAAATGTAGTCTTACCATACCACTTTTAAATACTTATTTAAGATCTTTAAAATATATATTTTTAAAAACCCTTAACAGAAAAGTATTCATAAGAGGTTAATCTAGCAGAAAAAAACGTAATCTCATTTTGGAAAAAAATAACCAAAGTATCGATTTTTTCACCCGTGGACCACCTTAATTAATCAACTTGTGGTAATCTTGCAGTTCAGGTGCGTATATTATTTCTGATTGAATTTTGTAAATGACTAAACTTTGACAGTATTTAATTTAGTTTATTTATTATAATTTACGGTAAATGCGAAGAGATAGAATCCACGTTTTTTACCATGGCCGCAAACTTGATTGCCGTGACCTGTAAAATTAAGATTAAAATGTTGAAAAATAATGAAAAAATTTCCTAAATGTATCCCTAAACTGAACCCTAAAGTCACGGTGCTATTTCTTCGCATTAGCCGTGGATGCTATCAGTGAGTAGTGAGTATCAGTCTATCTGACTCTTGACTCTATCTCTTCGGAGACTCTTCGCAGGCATTAGGCTAATTTACAGATAATTTGAAAAGTAGTATAGGCAACAACAAATTGCTATAAAAGTACTTAAGAATCAACACAAAATTGTACGGTCTACAAAAAATCCAAAGAAACTGACCGTCGGGTCTAAATTCAAACTCTAAAAATTCGTGTCCGAATTTTCCTTTATGGCCAACATAGTAGCGCAGATAAAAGTCTGTGGAAGCCGCCATCTTAATACATTATAGGCAATCCTAGGATAATTTCCTAGCCTCCCATTCGGATCAAAATAAACATTGAATGAACAAATGTCAAAATTATTACAAGGTGAATTTGTAAAAAAACATGGTATATTTATTTTAAAACTTCATTTTTTTTAAATTGAAGGTGAAAAGTAAAATGCGAAGACAAACTTAATTTTAAATTATTTCCGTTTACAGGATGAGATTTACGACAATAAACAAGAGGAACGTACCTACGTACACATGAAAATAAGTAATATTTCAGTAGCCAACGACAAATAAGCATATTCCTACGTTGATCCAATATTATATATACCGTTATTTAATTTATTATATATATGTAATAGTTAAGCAAGTGAGTGGTACTACTGAATATTCTATTAATTATAGAATTAGTATTAATTAATACTACTAATACTTCACTACTAAAAAAAAATTATTATTATAATTATTTTTAAAAAATACATACATTTTAATTTTTATAGGGCTGGGCCTATCATTACACACAATCTACAGCCCTATCCTATGACTACACACCCCCTAGTCACTAGTGACACTATACTTTTTACTATCTTTAACTAAAACTTTAAAGGGTCCAAAGATGCCAACAAAGTGGTAGGCAGGAGAATATTGTGGCATTCAAAGAAAATTATGCTGCTGAGATTAGGAATAATAATAGTAGTAGTATACTGGGGCTATAGTTATACCAAATAGAGCCTTATTATAGTAGGCACTTCGGGATCGACCGGAAATACCCGAAAAACGGGTATCGTAATTTCGTTGTCAAAATGGCGACCTCCACTTTTTAATTTACTGAGGGTATCGTTGTTTCGCCTTTTATACTCGATTTTTAGCATAATAATAAATTCTTCATCCGCCAATTACTTAAAGCCGACATCTTGCTTGTTGTATTGAGAGTTCGTTTGATTTTTTTTTCCAAGGTTAAAGCTTTGAAAATTGAAGTTAAAAGTAGGTCAACTTCACTGATCAATAACTTTTTTTTTTTAAATGCGCTCAGTAATAAAAATAAAATCTCATTTAGCTTAGAGGTTTATTTACAACATATCCAAAATTCATGAGTGTAGACCATAGGTAGGCTTCAAAAACGAAAGTTTAAAGAGGTCAATTTTTTAGGCTGTGTACTATGTAATAACTTAATAAGTCATCATGAATTCATCATGGCCACTGTGCTTGTCTGCTTATTACCAATTAACGATAGCAGCTGTGGGGTAGTTAATAATTCATTACATTGGTTATCCAGAATATAAATGGGAAATATAACTAATAATAAGTTATTTTAAATAAATAAAAAAATTTTTAAACATATTTAATATTTAACTATTAGGCAGTGTCTACACGTCCGGCGCGCCAGACGTTTAGTGCGGGAGATAAAAAGTCTGGCGACCAAGTCACATGACCGCCGGACGCCTAGTTGGAGAAATTTTTCCGGCGAGCTAGTGACCGCTAGTGGAAGATATGTCATGTGACCGCAGGATGACTAGTAGGTGTTATTATTCCGTCAGGTCATGTGACAAGAGGTCGCCGGCAAAATAGTTACATTGCATATGATATTCCAATATTGTGTAGTTATTATGTACAGTAACTACATATTATATTAGTCAGCCGATCCCTAGATAATAAATAAATACTGAACATGTTAATATATTCATATGCTATGACTATGAGATACATAAACTAAGCATTAAACTAGTCGGCCTATACTTAACTAACTAACTAACTAGTAAGTAGTAGATTAGTAGACGTACTAGTATTACTATTTGATTCCGACTCAACAACAAAAAAAAGTCCTTTAAATTGGTTAAACATCTCATAAAGCTCTGACTACTGTTACAAAGAAACATAACAAATTAAATATAAAATATACTTTTAAATTAAAATAATAAGAAAAAATGGGTAAAATTCGATCCCGATCCAGTAACCTATCACATATCGTAAGGTCGCTAAGCGTCTACTCTACCACAAGACCACACTGGTTCATATTGAACAGCCTTATCTTAAAACTAGGTCAGTACTTAGAAATAGGGTTTGTTACGGGGATCATGTGACTTGGTCGCCGGACGTATAGCTCCCGCACTAAAAAGTCTGGCGCGCCGGACGTTTAGTGCAGGGGATAAAAAGTCCAGCGCGCCGGACGTGTAGACACTTCCTAACTATTATTGGTTTATGAAATATCAGTGATTTTAATTTTGAGGTTGGTTGCCATGGACTTTGACTTAGACTTAGGAGGCAGGATTGATAAGCACTTCCTCATCTTGACTTAGATAGCCTAGTAAAAGTATTATAATAGCTATAATACTATTAAATAATTTGGCTAATTATTATAATTTTAACCATACTGTCAATATATTGATATATATATATATATATATATATATATACACATATATATATATACATATATATATATACATATATATATATATATATATATATGTGCAAATATAGACATGTATAAAATATATTATAATAAATTTATTTCTGTCATTACTAACAATTTTAACACTCCCTCTCTAATGTAGTATATTGAAATATTCTTTTCAAAAATTATATTATCAAAAAATGAAGGCAGAAACTTGCTAAGACATGGCTCTGGTTTAGATAAATTAATCAGCAAATTAACTGGTATGAAATTTACTTATCGTTTTATTGTTTTCAGTTGACTTTGGTACTAACATGTTCATTTATACAGACTAATATCTAATTATAAAAATGTTCACTTACCTTTAATATTGAAATATCCTATATTTAATCACATATCACAATATTCCAAAAGAGAATTATTATATACTCCGCAGTATTTTCAAAGAAAAAACACACTTTCAACCACAATAATCCAAGAATTACTTAATAAATTATTAAGGAAAAATGATTAAAACTTGTACTTACCTTAAGTAAATCACTATATCTTAATTTAATTTCTATTAACCACCAAAGTTTATTCTAACAATGTGTGTTGATTGTCGAAACAAGATAAATAACTTAAAATAAATGACATACTGATTTTTTTGTCATACCCAGACATTCATATGATAAGGACTAATATTACTAATAATAATATACATATATAGAAAATCGTAAAATAAAAAGTGTAATCTTCCATTTTAACTAATTGAAACAAATAATCACTTATTGATTTGTTTATACTTATAAATGTTAAACAAATGCCCTGAATATTTGAAATTAATATCTTAAGAATATTATTATAATTATTATTTTGGGGAAATTAAAAAAAAAAAATATTTTAACAAAATTAATTAATTAATTACAAATAAGTGACGACTCAGCATATTTTATACATCATTTATAGGAAAATAATAATGATTATTTTTTTAATTTTTGCGGAATATTAACAAAAACAAGCTTATATTTTGTGGCTTTATTTAGAAGTACTCTTATTTAACTATGTTCCCTGTAAATATTATATTTTTGTCTCATTTTATAATAAAGTTTTAGGCGTTAAAAAAAAGCAAAATGAGGGTCACACAATGTGGACGAAATCCCCATAGTAAAAAAGTGGTTTTGAGGTCCCTACTAAAAAATTCATAACTTTTGAACCACTTGAGCTAGAAAGTTGATCTTGGTGTTTTTGTAATCTATTCTCCAGGCTCTATACGGCTGTAGTATTTTTAAAAATGTTTTGAAATTTTCATCAAAGTGCCTAATTATAGCCACTTCGTAATTCTATATTGGTAGGATGACTTCAAAATTGTGCTACTTAAAAAAGAGAGCTGATTAAATATAATAATTTTAGCTGCACTTTCATTCTACAACATAAATTTATTTTTGTATTATGATAAAAATTGAAATTGTGCATAAGTATAAGCTCTAACTCTACTTACTGAAAATATACCAATCTTTTGTGTGTATTTATTTTTATTTGTTTATATTTATATTTTAAAAATTCAAATAAAATTTCAAAATCTTAAAATATTTATTAACCCTAAAGGCAAGGTTCCTGACAAAAATGTCAACTCCCATAGATGATTTTATGCTGGAGGATGAAGATGAGGAGTCATGTCATCTCCAACCGCCATATAGTAGTTTAAGTTCTGCAATGGTTAGTTCTCCAACAACAGATACATTGGATTCTGTGGTACTAGAGGCTTCACCTTTTGATGATATTGGAAAGGTAATAGCCTATTTATTATATAAAAAAATGTAAATACTTTATTTACTTAAAAAAAAGTAATTTTCTGGTTGATTCCCCAGCAGTCTGTGCCACACCAATTTTGAAAAAATGTAGTCTTAGTTTACATAACCCCCAGACATACTTGATACATATTGAGAAATGCTGTTTTAAATAACCTTGTCCAGTAAGTATACAAAGGCATTCTTATTTTTGGGCTTTAATTTATCTCCTTTTGACTGTAAAATATTTCAGATTCCATTTGTATTCATTTCCTCAAAAAATAGGATGATATTGAACATCTTCCACTGGAAGAAAGTGTTGATCTAGATCCACCAGAAGAAGAAGGAGGGGGAATTGAGATAAACACAAAGAAAGAAGAAGAAATCAAAATTTTGGAAGAAAATCCAGAAGAGCCCAAAACAAAAGTGGTGTTGCAAGAAGTGAAAATCTTGGATTTAAATGAAAAGGTGGGCTTAAATTGTGTGTTTTTTTTTTAGATCTTTATTTCTTTCAGTCACATTTTAAAACGGAAGGACACAATGTGATGTCACCTGAAGCGAATAATTTTTTTTTCTAATGCAGTGAATCTCTCGTCTAGTTGTTTTGATCATTGAGGTTTCATTGAAGTATGTAGCAGTCTTCAGACTTTATGTAATTATTAAAAGACACACACAAATTAATTAACTGGCTAAATTGTAAAAATTATAAGGAAGATGTGAAAGATCAGTGTAATTTGCATAAAGATTACCAGTTTCTTTAAGGGGCCCTTTAAATAATAAGTTTAAGGACAGTTGATTAAAAGAAATTCATTTTATTGCATTTTTTCTTCTTTTTAAAAATATGCTCAGCCAAATATAGGTTCATCAGTTCATGATCATGGTGATGCCACTGCAAATATAAGTAGCTACTTTGCTGACTCTGGGGATGATATCTTTGATTCTCTTCGCTCTGTTAAAGATGAAAATCAGCTTGGTAATGATCTCTTCATGTCTATATCCATATCAAAATCAGATGAAGACATCAGAGTATCAGAAATGAATTCTATTGAAATCAAAGAAACAGACTTTGTTGTTACTCCCTTGTCTCCTAATAATGAAGACGGAATGAGAAGACAGAATTCTTTTCTGAGGAAAAGAGAATATGAAGATGAATTTAGAGAGGCTGAAAAGTTTAAAGAATTGGATGGTTTCCAAATTAAGGATTCAGAAATAGATGGGATAGAAAAAAATGGCAATGTCTTTGAAGAACAGGAAAGTGAGAATAAAGTTGAAAATTTGACACATATTCAACGCAGAGAGCACAAATCTTCAACTTCTGAACCAGAAACAATTGCTTTTGAAGGTATGTTTCAACAGCCATATTGTCACTGTATTTCAATTAGTCATATTTAAAAAAATTCCCTTTTAGCTTTTGGCACAAATAAAACAAACAAAAAAGGAATCATTGGTTAGATAAAGGGAGCTATTGAAGTAGAAGAGAAAACCGTTGTTATTTATTTTGCCCAATATTAAATACCCCAACGATGTGCACATAAGTGCTTTTGGAGTGTGTTGTGATGTCAGGCATTTACAACCTCTATTGATAAGCTCAACTTAGGTATTTTATCATATTTTGCCAATTTAAATTTATATTTAATTGGGATACATGTTTCTAAGAATGTGCTTTATCCCAGGTGTGGTTGAGTCAGGAGGAACAGAGCAAGCAGATCTACAGATAGCTGATTTGGCAGAGGAGGACATTGAAGAGTTCACACAGAATGATGATAAGCCAAGCTTCATGTCCCAAGTATCTCGAAGTTCTGAACATGCAGATTCATCCCCAGTAATTCCATCAACTCAGCAGAGTCAACAGTCTCAACAAACTACTGCAATCCTTAGCCCACCCATTGAGCTATCCTCCAGCAAGCACCATGGACCAGTGGTTGGCACAACACCATCACAGTTGTCTCCCATGGGCACACCAGTTCACCAAATAAGTGACTCAAACCGGGATGTCCTCATTGCTAGTCCCTCTTATGCTCCAATTAATCCTTCAGTTTTTGACACAACAGCTGTGCCAGGAAGTCCTTTTCATATGCCGAGCCCAGAAATTAAAGGGGGCTCTGTTTTTGCACCATTTGGTTCCACTGGAGCTAATGAAGATGTTTTTACATCCATACTTAGCATGAGTGATGCTGACAGGCGTCATGATGCGTGGATTCCATCAGATGCCACCAGCCATGTATTGAAAATTTTAGCTACAAGCCCTGGTACATATTTAACGGCTACTGAACAGCTTAGTACACCTGGAATCTTTAGTAATGAGCTTCAAGTGAGTAAAGAGTGAAGAGCATTACATTTCCTTAAATTTATATATTATTTAGACAATTATTAATTTCTGTTGATTATTTTGGATGTTCTCTTATTGCAAAACAAATTGTTCCTTAAATTAAAATAACCAACTTTTCTCATGCTTGCACTCCACCAGGGTGATCCAGTCAAAGATTTGGTTTTGAGATACATGGGAGAACAAGAAGCTGTAAAGCGGTCAGTTTTGACTGTAAATAGTGTGACCCAAGATGCTGATGGACTAAAGAAACTAATTGCAAGTTTTTTTCCCTCATGCCTCATATTTGTCTTTGACTAAGCTCTGTTCCTTCATCAATGCAACAAAACATCACTGTAGTTGAGCATATCATGGCAATAAATTAGTTACACCTAAAGGTAAAATTAAAATAATGTTCAATTTAATAAGCACCAAGTGATTCTCACCAGTGTTCTAATGGAGATGAACAAGAAGATCATATGTTTTTCAGTTTATGGTTTCTTGATCATTGTTTGTTTGTCATGTCTAAAAATTTGTATACATTTTTAGGAAGCTGGATGCCTGAGGGCTGCCATAGATTTAACTGGCAGATTGTTAGAGCAAGTTGGCCAAGGATATGGCAAACTTGGTTGTGTTACAGTCCACACACCTCATTCCTTACAATTGTGGTTTTGTCGGTTGGCATTGATGGTCAAACTTAGAATGTATGAGCTTGCAGAAGCTGAGATGAAAGCTTTCCAAAATTTAGACACGCCAGATTTGTATTTCCAGTTTTATGCAAATACATATCCAGGACGAAGAGGTAATCAACTGTAAATCATTGTCATTGGAAGTGCTGTAGTTATAGCTCCTTAGTACTCCTATTGAGTGGTGGTCATTAGATATGTATGTAAAAAGAAATGTGTAAATGTTATTAAACATTTCTTTAAAGTTTATTTCTAAACTGTAAAGTTAAAGACATTTCATTTTTTTTCTTCTTTTAATCATTAGGTTCTATGGTGTCATTTTCAATGCGGCTTCTACATGCAGAGCTGCCATTGCTGTGTGGACGAAGTCAAGAAAGTTTGGATAGATTGTATTACATGTTGGCTGTTTGCAATCGAGTAAATTCTTGCGTTTTATAAAAATTTGCTTATTACTTAATTAATTGAATAATTTAAAAATTAGATATTTGTTTCAGGCCTCAAAAGCCAATATTGCCCTATTTTTAATATCTCATCAAAGCATTTTGCAATTAAAAAAATTAACTTAATTTACTTGACTTTAACAGATAAAATCCAATCTTACATCGGACCTTAGTGAAGATGGTAGTGCTACCCACATGACTTATGAAGCTAGAAAGGGTGAGTTCATTTTTGTTTTGGGATGTTTACAGACATTCTGTAAATGTACAGAGATTCTGTAAATGTACAGAGATTATGTAAATGTACAGAGATTATGTAAATGTACAGACATTCTGTAAATGTACAGACATTATGTAAATGTACAGACATTATGTAAATGTACATACATTATGTAAATGTACAGAGATTATGTAAATGTACAGACATGAAAATGTACAGAGATTATGTAAATGTACAGACATTATGTAATTGTACAGAGATTCTGTAAATGTACAGAGATTATGTAATTGTACAGAGATTCTGTAAATGTACAGAGATTCTGTAATTGCTAGTGTAGTGTAAGTGAACATTTGAATGTCAAATTTTTTAAGTACACTTTTTCTAATTTGACCATATTTTTTTCATGCTTTTCTAGTATCACTAGAATTATGGAACAAAAGAGACATTGACATCACTTACAAAATTGCATCAACAATGCTGGCAGTTAAGGTGAGTAGAAATATATTTATGCTGTAATAATAGCTTATCACTTTTCAAATTAAAAAAACAAAACAAACACAAACAGCAAAGAATGTTACAAGTTAGAGCAAATAATTTGTGCAGAGTCAACCATTTATATTTTAATATTTAACTTTGCATTGTTATGTATTTTAATTTTTTTAATCTCTTATTAGGATTATGAGGGTGCCTTGGCCATCTATAACACATTACTTGAAAAGGACAAGAATGCCCACCTGGAACTTTTGGCTGGAATAGGCAGAATCCATTTACAAGTTAGTCTCAAGTTGGACAGTTTTTATTATGATCTACATTAAGCAGAGAAATGAACTGTCTCTGGAATAAATTTTACAACAGTTTTTGCTGACAAATTAACTAACCAGACGTATTATAAATATTGGCTGTTAAGAAGTTGCAGTTCTTGTTGACATTTTAAATTTTCTACTCGTGTAATTCAAACAATGGTCTCAAAACTACCACAGCAAAATATTAGCTTGATTCCAAGAATTGCAGCACAACATAATCATCTTTGATGAATGAGCTTAGGCCCAATGGAGCAGCAGCGATGGTGAAGAATCAGATATTAACATTAATTTAAATGATGATAGCGTTGGAGATAATGAATCGAGTGAAAAAGTAAAAAGTGGCAGATAAAAATGGACCTACAATTTCCAATTATCATGGGTCAGGTAAAAAAAAAAAGTGGCAAAAAAAAAAAAAAGACTCCTGCACCTGACACCCAGCTTGCTCAGGTATGTTTGGTATTCACGACACCCTAGAGAGAACACCTACTGGCCTCTAGATCTGAGATTTAGATTTCCAGCTATAGCTGACAAAGATGATGAACAGATACAAGAAAATAAACCAATATTTTATTCTGAATGTCAATAACAATTTAGGTGATAAGGGACAGGTATGATCCACTTTTTAAAATTAGACCCCTTTTGGATCTCATTATTGAGTGTCAAACGTGCAGAGGATAAGTTGGCTGCATTTGCTCATTCATGTGTGATGATAGGCACCAATAGGAAGGGGTGGCCACTAGGTGCTGAAAAAAACAAAAGTGGTGATGTTTGCTTCTTACAAAAAAGGCAAGTTTCTGGCAACAACTTGATGTGACAAATGCCAATATCTGTTCTGTCAACAAATAATGTTGTCACAACAGAATGTCAGAGATCAAAGGAAAGGCTCAGAGATATTGCGATTCCTCAAACAATCCTCACCGTTACCAGGCATACATTTTGTGTGCATTAGGCAAATCAGTGAAGATCCTGCTACCCTGGTGGTAGGAACTCCAAGAAAAAGTGGAGGTACCGATGTGGTCTTTTGGTTCCTAACCCAAGTAAGAATAATCAATGCCTTCATGAAAATGAAGGGGACCAGGAAATCTTCCACTCTAGAGGGCAAGAGAAATGATACTGCGACAAACCATCTCCAATTCATCCTTGACTTGTGCTCATGACTGTTAAATTCTTCAGCTCCTCAGTCTTTGAAAAGAAACACAGACATGGTTTCAGTTGTAACACAACCATCCTGTAAACATGAAATGATGAGACTTTTTGGCAGGAAAACAACATGCCACTTCTTTAGTGAAACTGTCAAAAAACCAACTGAGGAAGGGTGGCTGAAACAGTTTTTGGGTGTATATTTGGTCAAATTCACCTGTAAAGGTGTCAACTTTGCAGAGTTCCACCAAAGATAAGAAAAGGGACATTGGTGTGTTTGGTTGAAGAAAATTCATGGCAAAAAATTAGATTTTTATTTCTACCTCATTTTCTTGATTTTTTAATGTGAAAATTATTTTAATTTCTTCCAAAAATAAAGTGTGTCCATTTATCAGTAAATCATATTGTTTTATACCTGTAAGTAATTTATTTTTTGATTATTTGTTAGAAAATGATCGACCATATGACAAAATGCGAAATATTAATTGTTTCACACACCACACTTTTTGTTGTGTTGTGACTTCAAAGTTTTATGCTGTATAGTTGCTCTCCATGTTGTTTTCACGCAAATAAAATGTTGAACTGACTTTGATGGTTGTCTCTGCTGATTCAATTATCTTTCCTGTCAAATACCTTAGAACTTCTAATAGAAGTATAATCTTTTCAACAAAAGAACTTTATTAAAAAATTAAGTTACGTCCCTTTGCTTGGTCACAGGGACTAGAAAAGTCAAAGAGACTTGGGCTTTTAAGCATTAAGCTTTACTGTCTTTATTTACAATTTAATATAATGGGGTGTTGTATGCAGCTTGGATGTTTGAGACCACCAACTGAGCAAAATATTAATTGAAGAGGTCAATGCATGTTCACTAAATTTATTTGCATTATTGATTCTAGATGGGGAACATTGCAGAAGCCACGCGGATTATGAAAGATGTAGAAACTGAGTCGTCCAAGACTGACAGTTCTGTGTCTTGTCATAATCTGATCAGCAGGTATTAGTGATCTTTGATACTTTTAGCTTTACTATTAATATTGCATTTACAATGTATTATATAAGCATCCTTTACTCTACTGACTAAACCCGAATTTTAGTGTACTTATATTACATTCTTAATCTTTTTAATTTTAACGTATATTTAAAAAAAATCTATTTTAAATTTTCTTTCTTTACTTCATGAGTTTAAGATATTTTTTTGCGGTGTGCTAATTATAAATATCCTGTCCGATGCACTTCCTTTCATCATCATCATGTCCCTTGGACCGTTGAGGCGCCACAGATGACATGAAAACTATCCTCCATGCCTCACGGTCTTCAGCACTAGTGAGAAGCCTAGTTTTAATCCCGTCCACTCTTTGATGTTATCTTCCCATCTTTTTCTCTGTCTTTCCCCTCCTCTAGTTGTGCCCTGCATGATTTCTTTGGCAAGCCCTTGTTTTCTTGTCACGTGGCCATGCCACTCAAGTTTGTGCTTTTTTACAGACACCAGGAGGTCATCATACTGCCCAATTGCTTGACAAATCCTTTCTTTCACTTGTTCCTTGGTGATATGGTCTCTATAGCAGATGCCAAGAATGCCTCTGAAACATCTCATCTCCTTTATTTTCCTTTCAAGCTCTGCTGTTAATGTCCAGGACTCACGGACAAGATTAATGAGCGCTTCAGCCTAATTTTGGTTCTGGGGGCTATATTTTTGTCGCTCTATATTTTCTTGAGCCTCTTTAGTGCTGTTGTGGTCTGCGAAATCCTGGCCATCAATTTGGGCTTGGGGCCTTCCTCCGAGACTATTGCTCTGAGGTACTTGAAGCTGCCAACTGTCTTTAATCTTTCCTCCCCGATCTTAATTGCAGTGTTGATGCCAGTGGTGCTATTCGTCATCATTTTTGTCTTTTCTGCACTGATTTGCATGCCAAAGGACGATGAAGTCTTGTCGAGGTGCTTAACTATGTTGGCTAGCTCTTCTTCGCTTCCAGCCAGTCCGTCTATGTGATCCGCAAAGGGTAGTTGGTGATTGTTCTGCCACCAATACTGACTGTCCCTACATGCGTTTCCAGTGCATCTAACATAATTCTCTCTAAGATGTTGAACAGGGTGGGGGAGAGCAAGCAGCCTTGTCGTACTCCAACCGTAGTCTTGAACCATTCTCTGATGTTTTATTGTTGAAGAAGACTGCACTGGTGGCCTTATCATAGAGGCTGCATATCATTCTGGTTAGGTTTGTGTTGATGTTGTAGTGCTTCATGGTGGCCCATAAAGCAGATTGCCAAACCCTGTCGAATGCCTTCTTGAAATCCACAAAGACGTGGTATAGGTTTTGTTGGTGTTGAACATATTTCTCACATAGTATTCAGTGTTAAATACACATAACCATTGAAAATTTCTTTGTCAATGGGGAAGCTTTAATGATTCAAAATTATTTTCTTCCAGGGGACTTTTAGCCATGTGTGGTGCAAATTTCTTTGATGCTTATCAACACTTCAAGTCAGCTGTGCAATTACAGCCTCATAACACATGTGTAAGTATATGAGTCTATCGCTATCAGTTTTATACACATTTATATATTCTAATTAAAATTAGCATAATATTATGCTAACAATCTTTTATCACAGATAATTGGGACTTAGTTTTTTTTTTAAATTTTGTTGAACTGAACCTTAAAATGTTACTTTATCAAATGTAGAAGAACTTTTTTCTTTAGTGGAAAAAATGCAGTTTGGCTTGTCTTTTTTTTTTATTAAGGCTGTAAATAATATGGCAGTCTGCTCCCTTTATCTTGGCCGTTTGAAAGATGCCCTCAACACACTTGAGCAGCTTGTCCATAGTGATCCAGCCAACACTCTTCATGAGGGAGTTCTTTTTAACTTGTGTACTTTGTATGAACTAGAAACATCAAGAGCTTTACACAAGAAGCAAGCAATTCTTGACCTGGTCAGCAAGCATAAAGGAGATGGATTTCCTGTTGCTTGCTTAAAAATGACTTAAGTCAGAAGAACTAATTTTAAAAAATCTGTAAGATTTTGGTGTTATGTGATGCATTTGTCTCATTAACAAACTGTTACTTATCCCAATCATGTTCATATGTGTGGTTCACTATGGAGAAAACTGTTTTATCCAGATGTCGACCTTAATAAAACAAAAAAGCATGAATGCTCCCAGTTGGGCAAATTAAAATTCTAAATGTAAAGGTCCACTTTTGAAGAGAGTTAATTACTGAAAGTGGTAACAACACAAGGCCTTTCCAAATACATTTGTCTCCAAGGAATTGGTTCTGAAAGTATTTGGGGATATTTTTTTCATTTCTAAATGTGAGAGAAGACATTTTGTTCCAAAAATCATACCATTATCTTTAGTGGCCTTGAGGTATTGTGAGAAGTTGCTATTATTAATGAAGTCCCTTGTAAAGTAATGGCTTCTACCATAAAAATGTCAGGAATACATTTTCCCATTTTACAAGTTTGTCAATGAAAACTGTTTTGACATATTTTTGAAATGCTTTTTTGGATTTATCATGAACTTTTAAAAAATTTAATCTCAAGCCACAAATATGATGAATAAAACCAATTATGAGTCGGCTCAGAATTTTGGCCATCAACCGTTGACTAATTTAATTGATTTAAAATGAGTGAGAAATGTAATTTTTTTAAAAGAGTATTTTTCTTTAAAATGGGTCAGTTTATATTGCAAGATGCAACTAACATGATTTTAATAACTAGAAGGTAATATTAGTTAAAATTGTTTATTTTAAAAAAGTCTTAAATAAATTAACAGCTTAAAAGAAAATATGGTTTATGCTTGAATGAATTGTAAATATTCTTTATTATTAATATTGATCAGTTTTGTGACTATGATATTTTAATAAAATAAGCATTCCATGTATTCAAAAAATAAAATGGTCCACTTTTGATGTCCATTAACAAAATTCATTTGTAAATGTTATTCTTTAGAGAAAATGTATGTGCAATATTTATTTATTTTAATTTTAACAAAAGTTTTTGACAAAATAAGGGGAAGTCACAATTATATTTTTTTTATAAACACTTTATTTGACTAGTTTCAACATTGTATGATTGAATGATTAAAGTATATTTTTAAAAAGAATATTAAAACCAATTACATGTTCTGATTTATCTTACTTATCTTCTGTAAACCATGTACAAAATCGTTGATAAAACAGTTGTGACTGTGTTAATTTAGATTCATCATCAGTACTTTCATGTATGCATATTTCAAGTATTTCACTGGTGGACTCCTGGAAGAAAAAATACAGAAGGAAATAGTATAGGTAATAATACACAGATACATGTCATATTTCATAAAACTGTATGTATTTGATAGTTCAAAGAGTATGAAGTTAAATCTAGGCAGAAACTGAATCTGATCATAACAGAGTGTGCTGGACAGTTTACTCCTGTGAGATCAGATCAAATCTGTTTAGACCCCAAGATAACATGATATCATATCACCAGTGTAATAAATTTTTATTACAATGAAGATATTTAAGAGAAATTTATAGCGAAGATAATTTTGCAGAGACGTTTTTCTTAATTAGGCTGTGATTATGGCCACAAAAATCAATTATGTTTTCAATAAAAAAAATATAGTTTAAAACAATTTGGAAAATTTAAAAAACAAACTTACTTTGATGTTTGTAGCTTGATTTTCAAACTCCTGCTGTATGAACTGAAATGAAATAACTCATTAAAAATTCATATTATTGTTTATTTCATTTATTTAAAAATAATTTGTATACTAATTTCTCATTTACGTTATTAAAGAATTATTTTTCAGAAACGAAAAAGAATATGCATAACCTCAACTGCAAGGGTCTTTTCTCTCTCAGATAATGGGACACATGCAATTTTCTTTTCTAACTGAAAAAAAATAATGTGTGTATATAGATGATTAGAGCAACATTTAAATATTTTTATCTGACTATTCAAAAATCTTGTAAAATCAATATGCAGCCTGAATTTATATTATAATCAAATGGGAGAAGAGCAGACAGTTTGAAATAGCAAGACATAGTGCAATCGAATTAGGTTCATTCAAGGTATATAACTTTAATTTTCTTTTAATGAAGAATATCAAGAGAATGTTAAATATCAGAGTAAAATAATTGCCAGCAATGGAGCAATGAGTCCAGACACTTCAATGAAACTTGTTCGATCTTTGATAAAATAGTTCATAATAAAAATGTAAGCTAATGTACCTCTCTAATCAAATTCATGTTTCTAAGCCTGACTAAGCTGCTAGCTGTTCCATCGACTGATTTATGCAGAAGTCTGAAATTAATAATGGTTATCATAAAGCTATATTTATTTTCTAGCATAATGACCAAAAATAGAATAGGCACTCCTAAATTTGAATTATTGAATGATTTAAGTAGAAACATGTTTCTATACACATATTTTAATGTGAAATTTAAAATGGACTGACTTTGCTCTGGTGTAACAGGTAAGTTGTCTGATTTGACAGTCTAGAGGTGAAGGATCATCTGTATCATTGTATCCCATCTGAGTTTCATTGAGCAGATTTGCATAAGCATCACCAAGTTGGCTCCAAAATTGTGCATAATATGGCTGTAGGCAGCATAATTTTTCTAGACAATTCACATATTCTGGTGGAATTGTTTTTTAGAGGTAATGTAAGTTTTTGTAACTCAATAATTTCATGTCAGTACTGATCTCTCTAGCTATGATGAAACGTGGAAAATGGATATTGTTTTGGGAATTGAAATGAAATGTTGCCTTGATATTTAACAACTAGATTATATTTATCATTTAAGATTAGAAAATAATATAACTTAAAACTGAAATAACAAAATATAAGACTTATAGTAAAAGTAAAACCAGCTAATTTTTTATGTTGAGGGTAGCTTAGTAATTTAATGAAAATATCATATGCAGAATTATTTTATTCTATAGTGGGACTACAGACTGATACCATCATAAATAATACTAGGAAACTTGGTATACCTGCCCATAATCCTGCCTTTGCACACACAGAACTAAGTAGAATTAATGACTGTCTTTGATGCGCCTCATCTTCTTTAGATAAGTCATCAACCTTAAGAAAATGTTACGCATAAATAATTATACTAAAAATGAAGAAACCATAATACATACACGATACTATATATTACTAATACATACACAATATGATCTACTCTTATCAATTTCACCTTTATCACAGGCAGACCATCTAATAATAAGCTATTATTAATTAGTGATCATAGTTGAATACTGTTATATAAAAAACCAATACTAAAGCATGATCATGAAATCTCTTAAAACACTTTGGGGAAATTTAAGTGGTAAATCTAAATTATATATGGTTGAAATATTTTTCAAGAAAAGAATTAAAATAAGACTACTTAGATTATTTTATTACCAAATTTCTTGCTAGATGCAAACTTTCCTCTGTTTGCCCAATATACATGTAACATCTTGATAGAGACTCAATTAAATCTTGTCGGACTGACACATTGTTTTCTGGTAGTAAATCTTTTTGGAGAAAATAAGTATGAAATAAGTTAAATGAAAACTCGTTTATAAAATCAATTATAAATTATAACTAAAATTTAAGGTTAAAAAGGAAATCATACCGGCATACTGATTTCTTAATTTTCAAAAAATAAATTTAATATCCACAAAAAATAAATAAAATGTATGGGTTAAAAAAGCAAACCATAATTATAATTCTGAGTGTACTTTCATCGCTAAACTCATATATGACTTACCTAAAGCATTTTTATACCGTTCAGAAGCTTTTCTGTAGTTCTGTTTATGATAATGAAAATCGCCACTCATTTTATATGTATGGGGAACCTGCTCCGTCTCTATCTCTGTCCAGCCATGAAGGCCTTGTACATCTAATGCTGACTCAAACCACTGGAATTTGAAATGGTCAGCAAAGGTTTTATAATGCAGAAATAGTAGCAATATAAAGGTGTTATAATAATTTATACTCTAAACAGATATTACAAAAGCAATATCTACAATCTGCTGAGAGCAGCATTCAGGCTATTTCCGGCCCTACTGTTATTTTTAGTTTAATTAAGTTTAAAACTTCCACATATAATTATGATTCTTATTAACTAGAAATAATCTGCCAAACAATCAACTTAAGTTACTTGACAAAACATCCATTCAAGTTCAAGTAACAAGCTATATAAGAATCCCAATTAGTTACAACTTCTGTGAATTTTATTTGGTGTTCCTATTGAACACAGCACTGTAGCCATACAATACTTCATACCCAGAGAATTATTATATGTGATTAATATATGCCATTAAAATACATTATTGGGTGAATGGACACTCAAGCTAATAGTAATAGTTTGCGATTAATAAGGAATAACAACTTTTTCTCTAATTCCTGCCCTTCCTTTCAAACCGAAGTTCTTTCTCAGTTCTGTCTATTCACCCTTTTGACAGCTTCGCTCCTTTGCAGACAAGCATATTTTTTCTGTCAATGTAAATTGACATGTAAATGATGTGAAAACTCTTTTTTTTAAGGGCATTAAATAACGAATTCATTGTCTGCATTGTTCTTTCTTAAAATTGTAGTTATTAGTCTTAAGTTTTATTTGATTCTTAATTCATGTTCTGAGCATCTCCAAAGTAATCATAGATCAAAATCTTGGCCCACCTTGGGGCCATCACAAACATTTACCCAGTTAGCTCTGTGTCCCGCTGGTGCCATATGCAATTCATTAATCCATTTTATTATTTCATTTATGTAAGTTAGTGGCATCACTGGAAAAGGGGAGGGGGCTGTGGACTGCACATAGGGTGACACCAAAAATGAAAAATGCCAATATGACACATTTTGTTTGACTTGGCTTCATTAAAAAAAAATTGTTAAATACAAGAACAGCGTGCCACCATAGCAAGTTGTCATCAGACATAGTGGTCAATGCCATCAGAGTACATTGCAAACAAAAACAGAAGTCACAAGAACTGGATGTCATCAAAGTAATGTGTCATCAGAGTAATGTGCCATCAGAACAGAGTGCTACAAGAACACAGATCAGATTGCCACCACAAAATGTCACCAAACAGAGCAGGGTGCCATCAGAATAGGTGGCAGGCAGAACATGATTCCAACTGAGATGGATTCCAACAGAGCAGGATGCCATCAGAGCAGCGTTGGGAATCTATCTCAATCTTCTCATTAAGCCAAAAAATTTTATCATGATATTTTTGTCTGTGGCTTTCTGTGAGATAACCTTTTCAAAGCTCAAACTTATAAAGAATTATTTGCAATCTAGCATCGCATGTACTCCCAGAATCGCAATGTGGCTTTCGAACCGGTAGGTCAACCATAGACATGATCTTCTCTCTGCGCCAGCTGCAGGAGAAATGCAGGGAACAACATATGCCTCTATACATCGCGTTTTTTTGACCTCCCTAAAGCTTTTGATCTTGTCAGCAGAAGCGGCCTCTTCCAGATCCTAAAAAAAATAGGCTGCCCTGCACGTCTGCTTAACATCATTGAGCAGTTCCACCATAACATGCAGGGCACAGTATGCTATGACGGTGCCACCTCAGAAGCTTTTCCAGTAAATAGTGGAGTAAAGCAAGGCTGCGTGCTAGCTCCTACTTTATTTGCAATCTTCTTCTCCATCCTACTCCAGTATGCCTTCAAGAACAACAGCGAGGGGATATACATCCACACTAGAGCTGACGGGAGATTATTCAACATTGCGCGCCTTAGAGCTAAGACCAAAATAAGAAATGTCATACTACGCAAGCTCTTATTTGCAGATGACGCCGCTTTAGTATCTCACTCAGCAGACGGCCTGCAGAGCCTTGTATCCAGTTTATCCGCTGCCTGCAAAGAGTTTGGCCTGATCATCAGCTTAAAGAAAACCAACATTATGGCTCAGGACGCTGACTCTCTCCCCACTATCTCCATCGACGACTGCGACTTGGATGCTGTTGACAGATTCACATATCTAGGGTCGAACATTTCGAGCACCCTCTCAATGGAGGATGAGATAAGTGGTAGGATAGGGAAGGCCGCAATTGTCATGGCGAGATTGAAGACAAGAGTCTGGTCCAATGCCAAACTCACAACAAGAACTAAGCTGCAGGTATACCAGGCCTGCGTACTGAGCACACTCCTCTATGGCAGTGAGTCTAGGACCACATACACAAGACACGAAAAAAGGCTCAATGGCTTCCATCTCAGATGCCTGCGCCGCATCCTTGACATCAAATGGCAGAAAAAAGTCCCCAACACGGATGTCCTGTCTCAAACAAATATGTCCAGCGTCCCAGCCATTTTAATCCAAAGACGCCTCCTCTGGCTTGGGCACGTCAAGCGAATGCAACCTGGTCGCCTGGTCGCATACCTAAGGATATCGCATACATAATCTAGTTGTACAGCGAGCTGGCGACAGGGTCAAGGTCAGTTGGACGGCCTCGTCTCAGATACATAGATGTATGCAAAAGAGACATGAAGGCGGCCAACATCAACATCTCACATTGGGAGGACCTGGCGGAGGATCGATCCACATGGCGGGGCATCGTCAAGAAAGGATCACTACGTGCCGAGGAGCTTTACAGGGTGTAAGCAGCTGTAAAGAGAGCGCAGAGAAAGGCCAGAAAACACTGCTCCACTACATTCGTGTGTGGGACATGCAAAAGAGACTGCCACTCGAGGATCGGTCTCACTAGCCACACAAAGAACTGCAACCAGAGAATTATCAGAGAAGATAAATCTATCGTCTCTTGTAGACGGAAAGATGCCATACATACATACATACCATGCAACAGTGCAGGCTTTCTGGTCTTGAGAATTTGTCATTTGAAAGTGATAAGGTGAAGAATGTGATTTTGATAAAATGATTAACATGTTTGTATCTATAAAGTTTAATGTTTCAATAACAACTAATTGCATTTTTTTAAAACGATGGTTAGCTTAAATTCTATGTTTTCCCTAAGTCTAAGTCATGTCTTTTGGACTTAATTTACAAACAATACTGTCTGCGGTTCTGTAGAATTTAGTTAAGAATTACTCAGTGCAGGTCAGGGAGGGGGAAGTCCTGAGAGAGAGGGAGGTTACACCAATCCTAGTAGGGACGCCTCTCTGACTAGTCTGACTCCTCTCTGACTAGTCTAACGTAGATTATTGAAATTGAATTATTGCTTATTAAGTTTAAGCCCTCCTGCCTGATTAATTAATAGAAAATATGAGCTGGCTAAAGTTTAAATAAATTAAGTAGCCTACAAGGCTTAACTTAAAGTCAGATTAGACTTTTCAGTTTGTTAGTCTTCTTACTATCATCTTAGATGACATCTAGTCTAGACCAGTGTTCCCCAAAATATGGTGATTTGCGGATCAATACTCTAGCTAAAATATATAATTATAAATAGGCCACCCTGTCCATCAAACTTAAAAATTTGGAAACGCTGGACTCGACTCTATCTGCAAAGAAAAACAGTTAATTTAGTAGATATATTCAGTTTAGCTAAGCTAAGCTTTAGGCTAGGCAGGCTTTGAGTTTGACTTGATGATGTCCTACCTCTGGTTGTACTATTTTAACGTGATAGGGAAGAGTGGAGATGTCTTCGATCTCTTTTTTTATATTTTTCAGATCATCGTCGTCAAAAGCAAGCCCAAGATCCATCGAAGCTGCAGTCTAATATTTAAACTTGGATAATTGTTTCAAATGAATAAACGGTCTATTTACGAAAAGTTAAGTAACCCAACCGCGAAATAGGCCAACGTCGTTTTGTTTCGCTAAAAGTTCTTATACACAAAAGGTAACTTTTAATTTTTAATAATTTTGATGATATACTTATTTGTAGATATCTAATGTTGCAAAAGGAAAGAGTTAGTGCCGCTAATCCGCTAATCAAATAGAAATCACCCAGAAATATTTAATTTATTAAAATTAATTTTCAAAACACAATGAAAAGAAAAGTATCCAAATGCTTTTGTTAGCTTAAGAGCATTTGAAGGTTTTAAGATAAGGATGAACTTCAGCGTGGTTAATTTTTGTTGTTGTTGTCTTTAAATTCCCCACCCGCGCCCACCCTTTAAAATGTCTGAACTGAGTTAACTGACACTTAATGAACCCTTTTGCCTTTTTATTTTTTAATCTAAGTTTATTTTAAAGAACAATAAACGGCTTATGACCGCAATAAGAAAGGCTAGCAGTGGTCGGCAAACTCTTTAGTCAAAATAGCCAAAAATCAGCAGCAGGAATAAAAAATATATTTTTAGAGCCAAATTTCTTTTCAAGAACTTTTTTTTCGTAGTCAAAACCGATTTGTGGCCGTCTGGCCGAGCCGCACTCGGGTTGCTAAAGATTAGGGTTTGTCTGATAACCGAATACCGTGTTTCTCCAACTATAAGGCATGTAAAATATCTAAAAAAATTTACCATACTTTATAGTATGTAAGACATTAAAGGCAGTAGAGGCGTTGGCGATTTATCATTTTGTCACCTTATCGTTTTGCACCTTGTCGTTTTGCACCTTGTCGTTTTGTTGTCACTTGTCGTTTTGTCATTTGTCGTTTTTCCATGGAACCATATATACATAATCTAGTTGTATTTATTCTTCAGATATAACCCAGGGTGCGGAGAGGGCAATCTGCACCGGGCGGCACTTTTTCCTTATATTGGGCGGCACTAACCCTTGTTACACCACTGGTATCACCCCTACTTACTGCTCTCTATCTTGAATATACCATTCAAACACGTAGTGTAGTAATATTTTCATGATTGATTATAATATTTATAGAAATAGAAATACATCTATTTCTACTCGTTGGATAGTTTTCTGTTGTGTGGACTTCGATTAAATCAGTATTCACAGCAAGTGTTAATAGCTATGTGAAATACTCAGAAGATTTGTTTATGCGGAATCAGGG
This sequence comes from Omphiscola glabra, assembly GCA_964017045.1. Lineage (NCBI taxonomy): Eukaryota > Metazoa > Mollusca > Gastropoda > Lymnaeidae > Omphiscola > Omphiscola glabra. Next base: position 6,427,237 of record OZ024796.1, read on the forward strand.
TCCTTTTTTTGCGACTAACAAAAAAGTACTCTTGGTTTGCATTAATGGCTTGGCTTCTTAGAAATAACGTAGCATGTATAAAATTCTTTAGATTACAACATAATTTTATCATTACTTGACTTCTACTGTCAGTAGGAAATTATACTGTCACATAAGTACTCAAAGTACGTTTGCTGAAATTGAACAAAAATGGTAAGATTTTATTAATTTGGCCTAATTTTATATTCGTAGCAGCCAACAGTCAGCCTACTTACTTATTAGGCCTTAGGCTTTAGGCCTACTTTTACTTTTCAGATATTTGTTTTACTTTCTTTTAGTCAGTTTTAGTGTAGCCTAGTTTAGTGACATCACTCTAAGTTTAGGCTCTTAAATTGGTAAATTTTGGGTTAGCAGTATGGGCATGGGTTTTGCCGAGAGTTGTCTGGCCCTAAGTTTTGGCTTTGGGAAATCCCAACACTAGACAGTAGGTACTTTGGTAAAAAATTCAAAAATTTTGTAAAAATAAACCAATGGCATATTTGAATAGAGCTAATTTTTTACACAATTATAACACCAAAATCATATTTTTAGCTGTTGTAGTTTTAAAGTTATGAATTTTGAAAGTACGGCTTCGTTTGTCCTTTTTTAACATGGACTGCATCGCCACATTCTGTGACCCAATTCAGTTGTTCGCGTCATGAGCTAAATAAATCTCGTTTTAATGTTAATTTATACAACTTTTATTTTCAGAACTATGCTGTATTAAAAAATAATTTTATACAATTATATATAAATTATTAAATTATAATTTATCTAATTATGCACTATGTATATAAGTAAATTTAATATAATGTATTAATATAAGGCTTTTCTGTTTACCAAATCTACGGAGTCCATTGTACCGGTATATGCTATATAGTCTATATTAGGCAATGCGTCCCCTAAAATACTGTTTGGGATCTACTTATTTTGAACTTTCAACTTTGGCACATGACTAATTAATTAAAGCTTTCCCTGACCAATGTTGTGATAGTTTTTGCACACGGCAACCTTTTATGAATGAAAATGAGATAGTAGTCTACGGTATAGCCCTTTGAAGTGACTGAATGGCTGCACATGCGCATGGCATTTTGCACACAGCAAATTATGATCATTTATAATATGGACGCTACCGTTTTTTTTAACCTCAAATTAAAATATGATTCTTTCATTAACATTTAAGTTCATTCTAAAACATAATTTATCAAATATTTTGATGTTAATAGTGGTAATAATTAAATATTTCCTAAGTATCGGCCATAGTTGCCCCTGGCAACGGTTGCACACTACTTGATCAGTGTCACTTCGTGACTTCTTCATTTCATTACTCAGCTACCACATGACCCATATATATTCAGTATGTTTATTCAATGTTATTTATTAAGTTTTTACTTTTATTTCTAGTTGCAACTCTTAATATTTGTATTGTAATGTTAAAACAAAAACAAAATAAGTTACCTGAAACTAATCTGCGTCTTCCGCCATTAAAAAGGGGGCGTGGTTACATCCTAATCGAAATTGGGCTAGTCGACCTAGGGACAATACAGGTTACGCAGACAAGCATAACTAATGTCAGACATGACCTACTTCAATGAGAATTGGCACAAAGATACTTCAATATCTACTGCTTTTCAAGATTTAATATGAAAGACCTTTTCTTTTTATTTCACAAAAAATTTTGAATGGGAAGATGACTTATATATACCAATGATTTTCAAAATAAAGGTCGATTGAAAATACAAAATAGCTGGATGGGAATGTAGGCCAATATGTCTTCCAAAGTAAAAAGGCGGAAGCGGAACTCAATTACATGTCAAAAGAACTCATTTATTAATGGATTGACACTCACATTAAAAAATTAAAAAGTCGGATTTTAATGCGCCGACGCCCATTTCCGATACAAATTTTCAAGTAGTCTCCCTTGCTTTACCGAAGTATCTATAGACAGAGTCAGAGTGAATTTACCAATTCATTATTATTGGCTATTGACAGTTTCTCATTCATTTTCATGAAAATTCAATTTTCAAGGTTTCAAATGGTACTTGTATGCTCTAAATTCCCCCCCTGTTACACAGTGTTTTTGCTCTACTTTTTTTACACACTGCCACCAGCTTTGTTGCCATGATACCAGACATGGCAATGGAGAGGGCAGTAGTAGTAGTGAAAAGAAAAAAAGTAGTGCGAAAACATGCCATCTTAAAAATCAACACATTTAAGACATTTTAGAGAGGTACAATTTTTTTTAAAAAGCAAAAAATCATGCTAATTGAATGAAAATGAAATCTTTTTTTATGTGCGAAAAACCTTGAACTTGAAATCTAAAATTTACAACTCTACCTTACCCGAATTCTAAGTCAGTATCCCTAACTTAAGACTCAAGGTTTAATTCACCCCTAAATTTAGTCGTTCCACACCCCCCCCTCCCCCACCCCCCCACCCCTAACTCAAGTATAAATTCATCCCTGCTAACTTTAACATAAATTTTCATATCTAAAATCAATGACCTAACGTGAACCTCAAATCATGTATTAATTTCCTTCAGTTACACACTACTGAAAAAAGCGTAAATTTGATTTAAAATATTGAAAAATAAGCAAAATCCAACTTACAGTGTAATCAAATATACTTCTGGTTCTGGTTCGGTACGTTGCTGGATCCATATACTGGCATATGTGCAATGGTTGGGGAAGCAATGTTGCCAATCTAACTGCTCCTAGCAGATGCCAGGGCGGCCTTGAAGCTTTCGATCGTTGTCGAGTTCACGGCGGTATTGTCCAGGTTGTTCCAAGCAATTATGGTGCGTGGAAAGAATGACTGCTTATGTTGCACTGTGTTACTCCGAGGTTACTTTACACAATTCATAAATTTAAAACTAAAAGATTCCAGAAAAGTAAAATTCTATTTGACAAAATTATCAGATGATAACACAGTCAAAATGCAGTCCCATAAAGGGCCTCATTTTGAAATATTGTTATTAAACACCCAAAGAAAGATTAATTTGAAAAAGATATACATCAAAAGCATTAATATAAAAAAAAGACAATAGTTAACCATAGTAACAACCTGCGACTAAACAAAGGGGAGGTCACTCATCAGAATCTTGGGAGCTAAAATTCAAGTGTATATTGTCCCTAGAAATTTATTAAGAAGCACACCTTGCTGATACCCGAAGATGAACACAGGTGGAAAGAAAAGGCAAGCGCTAAAAGTGTTGTCTTTTGGTTCTTTGAAAATTAAAGTATCCCTATACTATTCATTTCTATCATATCGCAGTTTCACTGGACATATGGAAAAATGTCCTGTGAAACATAATTTTCAGCCCTCTCCTCTCTTTCAATAAAAAAATAAGAAACCATGAACCCCTCCCCCAATTTGAAAATAAAAATAGAAAATGAGAACTAAACCTTGCATCAACACGAAGCTAAAATTTGAAATCTTTAAATCTTTTGAGTACAGCTCTATAGATGGAAGTTTACTCTGTATCAAAATTCATGTGACAGCAAGTAGGGCTAATCAATGAACCATTCATTTATTTCAAATAAAATTCACTTGTACTTGTACTGATATTGGAATATGTTTGTATTTTGTAAATCTTACTGACAATGTATTTTTTATTAGTCCTTATAAGGGGGGATAACTAGTAGATAATGAAATACACTAAACTAGGATCAATGGTTAAAGACCTTTAATTTACGCTGTATAAAATACAAGATTACCCATATATATATTTCATTGATGCAATTCAAAAAATTGATATTTATTTAGAAGATTTCATTTTTAAGGACTGTTTAACTTAGGCCAACTTAAAAAATATGAATTTACATTGCAGCTACCACTATCACTTTTGCGTACAGCTGTGAATCATCCAATGGTAAGTCTCTTATAAATCTTTAGAAAATAACTTCTTATGCTACATAATTAATTACCATATAATTTCTGATAACTAAAAAAAGAAATTTGTTTTCATAATTTCCAAAATAATGTCCATTTTTTGATGAGAAATAATAATAGGCCTAGTTATTATTATTTATTGATTTCTGGTAGGGTATATTGCTGAATCCATGTATTGGCATATGTGTATTTACAATGCCAAGATGTCTTTAAACAATAATAAAGTAGGTTTTGTTGTTGAAGCTTTACCAAGGCAAAGATGACATGAAGTCAATTATTAAAAAAAATGCATTAGGCTTTTGTCCTTTATCCGAGTGAAAATATTTCTTAAAAATAGTTTGTTATAAACAAGTATAGGTCTGGAATTTTCAAGAAAACAAGATACTTAAAATCATTTCTATTATTTAAAAATGGTTTCTATTTTAATATATTTAATTGATTTTTTTAAATTAGTTGGTTGAGTTAAAGAATGGTGAGACCTACAATGGTCACCTGGTTAGCTGTGACAATTGGATGAATATCAATCTAAGGGAAGTCATCTGTACATCAAGGGTAAATATTTAACCTCTTTTTTTAGTTCTACCATTAAACTTTTTTTTCAAAGATCATGCAGATAATCAAGATATAAAATTTACATAGCCTCTTTTTCTTTGTTAGAAATAAACATTATTAAACTATAATGCTATGTCCATTTTGTATCACATAAAATAATAACATTTTGAAGATATCAATAGTCTTCAATCAAAATAAAAACCAGTATCTCAAAAAGTGTTTAAAAGCAAATATCAACAATGAGCTACATTTATTACATATTAATTACCATTATCAGAATGTAAAGGACTGTGTATCTCATTTTGATGTGATATTTTTATATTTCACTGTTTCATTTACCAGGATGGTGACAGATTTTGGAGGATGCCAGAATGTTATATCCGTGGAAGTACTATAAAATATTTACGTATTCCAGATGAAGTCATTGATATGGTTAAAGAAGAGGTAGTTCAAAAGTCAAAGGGCAGAGGTGATTTTAAAGGAGGCCGTGGTGCTGGTCAGAGAGGTCGTGGTAGAGGTATGTTTGTTTTGGGTTACTTTGGTATGGGCATTGAACAGTGTGTTGAAAGCATGAAGTAAAGTGTATAAACTTAAAATTGTCAAGTTAACTTAAATAATAATAAAGTATTTATTTATATACGTTAATTGAGCTCTACCCCTTAATTTAATAATAATTAGATTAATCCTTTTCAATAATTTAAACAACTAATTATCAAAATAGTTAAAAAGTATTAACATAAACATATTTTAGCATTCATAATCATATAATTTGCTTCTTTTTGTGTGCTTACAGGAGTTTTTCAGCCTGGAGGCCGTGGGGGTAGAGGAGGAGGCAGAGGTGGGGGTGCTGGAGGTGGCAACAAGCCAGGAAAGGGAAGGGGTAACTAAATGTTGGATCCTTTGACTTTCTCTTTTTTTTTGGATAACAGAAGATTGGTGCAGTTGTAATGAATTTGTAGCAATGCAAGATGTATTGATGTGAAATCTGTAAAAAGACAATGCTAGCAAAATACTTGTATCTATTTTTTGTACCTGTCATTCATGAAGCATATAAAGTCAAACATATGTGTCGCAATGCCCATCATATTAGCTAGTTAGCATTGAAAACAATTTAAATTTTTCTTATTTCTAATTCTTGAAAATATAACTTTCACTCAATTTCTAATTTTTTTTTAAAATCAAAGATCTGTTGCTTTTTTTGTAACAAATATTCCATATATAGCCTACATATAAATGAATTTTTGTTCATAATGTGGTAAAAACTTTTTTTAATACAAATGCTGAAATGTCAATTTATTTATTTTTACCAATAGAAAATCAAATACTTAAGTGTCTTGGCCTTCTTGGGGCCACTGCTATTAACCACAGTCTATATCATATAAGTCCTCGATAACGTAACCTGTGGCTTCAAAACACAAAGTGCTAGCCATCAAGCTGCTCTCAATAATCTGGGTAATAATACAGGTGATAGTGATACCTTGAAATATAAAACTTGTGCAGAAAACTTAACACTGCATGATCTGTTATCATGCACTGTAATTGTCTTACGTATGCTTTAAAGGAACACAATCTTAAATATTGTACAGGGGCTTCTCTTATGTCTCCTGAATCATTCATGCTGTTTGCAGTTGTTGGTTTGAATGTTTTTTTTATTATCAAGTGAACACATAGAAATGGGACAATAGACAATGATTCTTTAAAACTTCTGTAAACTTTTTATGACTTTGTTATTTGTATGTTAGCATTAATGGAAGTTTGTTAGAATGTTAGTGTCTACTGTTTAAATTTGCCCATTTTTTACTATGATACCATGATGAGAAGGAAGTTAAACTTTATTATGAATATTTTAAACTGAATTTTTTTGTACATGCTTGTTAAATAAAAATGCTTTCACATGAAATTATTGAAGTCAAGATATTTTTTTTTCTTCCATTTATAAAATATTTTTTTCCATGCGTGAATTGTTTAATTAAAAAGTACTACATAATAATTTTACGGATCATCTGATATAATAATAAAGTTCATTTGGAAAATCACGCTTCATCCCCAAAGGCTCGAAGCGGTTTACAAAAACAAAGCTGTATTGGGTATGGTAATCATCACTGTTAATGACATCATAGCCCATAGACAACTCTGGCCTGCAAGCTCTTTAGTTCAAATTGGGTTTTCAGGAAAAAATTTTTAAAATGGAAAATATTTGGAACATTTTTTTTTAACTTCTGAATGTCTTTTACTTTTAAACAAAACTGTACTGCATTTATTCAGTGATACCCCCCTTGAGCTCATAAACAATATCCTTGGTGCAGGTTTTACCATAAGACCTGTTGATATTTCTAGAAAAGTTATTCTACTTTGATATTGTCCACAGGTCAGTTCCTGGGAGATGTTCATAATAGACATGATACCCTCACTGATCTCATGGTTATTGGATTTATACAAGATACCATTGAAATTGTTTGTTAAGGAAATAAGACTCAAGAGCAACATATTTATTGAGAGAGGGAGATAAGTCAGTCTGCATATGACTTTCCAGAGTTGTGAAAAGGGAAGCAATAGCCTATAACTTTTTTTAATGTGATATCTGATAGAAAATTAAGACTCTTGAAGTTTGCATGAGATTTTCATACAGTGGACCACATGAGACTTTCATACCGTGGTTAACGTGAGATTTTCATGCAGGGGTCCACATTAGACTGTAATACATTTGTCAACATGAGAGTAATGAGGGACTGTCATAAAGTGGTCCACATGATTCTCATAATATACAGAGGTGCACATGGCATTGCCATAAAGATCCATCTGCACAACACTCTGATTTAGTCATACAGTGGTCCACATGATACTGACATACAGTGGACTGATTTCCACTCTTACTCTTTTACTGTCGTTCAGTGGTCCACATGATACTGTCATACAGTGGTCCACATGATACTGTCATTCAGTGGTCCACATGATACTGTCATACAGTGGTCCACATGATACTGTCATACAGTTGTCCATATGACTCTAATGCAGACGTGTTGTTTTGAATGTCAATGTGTGTTCCGAAAAAACATTCTGCCGTTCATTATACAGTATGGAGATGACGGAGTCTTTCCAAATATTAGCGGAGCAGTTCAGATATTCCTGACCATTGTCACTTTTTTTAGTTAATTGTGAGAGGTCACTTAGTAAATTTCAACCTAAAACTGATTCATTTTTGTAAGTGAAGGCCTCCATGAGTCATGACAGACTATATTATTTTGCTTTATTCATTTTAGAAAAGAAGAAATTGAAAACACAACATGATCCTTGTCTAGTTGGACTGTCAACGGATACACGCCCGTCGAGGCTAACTGCCCGGGTACACGCCCATGGAGGCTACCTTCCCGGGTACACGCCCGTCGAGGCCAACTGCCCGGGTACACGTCCGTCGAGGCTAACTGCCCGGGTACACGCCCGTCGAGGCTAACTGCCCGGGTACACGCCCGTCGAGGCTAACTGGGGTACCCGATTTTAAGACATTATTTTTAAAAATCACAAAAAACAATACAAATCTTAATAAGAATGTTCTTATTTTGACCCTCCACTGCCATTAGCGCCCACTGTCGCCTCCCAAATACCAACAAGCGCCTGCCTACTACCCCCGGTGGTGCCATGTTAGACCAGCGGTTCTCAGCCTGTGGGTCGCGATCCCTTTGTGGGTCAAACAACCATTACACCAGGGGTCTAAAACTAGCGGCCCCGCAAAACGATATTTTGCGACCCGATACCTGACAGCAAAGTTTAGTGTCAATGCGGCCCCCCACGTTTTCCCCATTCTCATCTATAATGTAACCCTCTGCGACGGTTTCAGTTTCAGTCGAATCTCACCGACTAGTCTAATTCTGATTTTTATTATGTTTGTATAGGTTTGGACGTTGATTATAAGAATAAAAACCGTTTTAAAATCGGACTAAAAGTTTTTATTTCGTAGCACTTTATGAGACAAATTTGGAATAAGTGCGGTTTTGAGAAAAGTTCAAAAATTCAGTTAGTGGATAATGCAAAGTGTAAATCGTAGCAATCTGAAGCAGCATCAAAGAATCTCTATTCAAATTGCATCTAGTGTGTACGAGTGAGGGAAATTCCGAGCCTGATAGCTTGGTCACTTAAAAATATGGTTAGTTTAAAAAAAAAGAAGCCTTTTCTACCATTTAAAAAAAATATCAAAATTCCTTCTCCCTACAATAGCATCTTCATAAATATTGCCTGCTCCTGCCAACTGTTTGAACACGTTTTAGCCTTCATGGAGAAGGATGGGGTGGTTGTTCCTGTACTAATTGATCCCAAATGGTTCATGGACTTAGCTTTTCTTGTTGATATTACACAGGAGCTGAATGTACTCAACAGGAAGTTATAGGATCAGGGGGCAGCTTTTCAGTGTTGCCTACGACAATGTCAGGGCATTCTGCACAAAACTTGTGTTATGGGTCTCAGAGAAACCTCTGCCATTTCCCTGCGTGCAATGTACTCATGGAATCGGGCACACCACTCAGTAGTAAGTACACTGATGCCATTGCAAGCTAAAGGAAGAGTTTCATCACATGTTTGCAACTTCAAAACACACAGAGCCACCTTTCACATTTTTGCTGACTCTTTCTCCTTCAATTTATAAGTGCCCCCCCCCCCCCAAACCCCCCACTTTCCATGCGCTTCAAATGGAGCAGATTGATCTTCGTTGCAATTCTGAACTCAAGGCTAAGTTCAGGGAGGTGAAAGGAAAAACGTGGAAAATTTACGAGAGCATTGCCCTCCACCTTCCCTTAGATTTCAAGCGGATCATGTGCCTTTTTAGGAGTACCAGTACCTATGTGTGTGAAAAGCTATTTTTCACTATGAACTTTAAAAAGTCAAAGTTCAGGGCCAAACTTACTGATGAGAATCTTCAAGCTATACCGAGGGTCTCAGTTGCTTCCTCACTCAAACAAAATGTTGCTCAGCTGTGTAAGAAGAAGCGCTGCCAGGTCTCTGGCAACAAGGAGTAAGCGGAAGAAAGTTATGCCTAGTTTTTGAGAAGCCTTAATATTTTTTATTTGTTATTAATAATGTTTGAGCACATGTAATAGTTGTACTTTATTGAATTTTTTATCGCTTTTGTGTGGAACACTTGATGCGTCCCAGTCTCACTCAGACTCTACCTCCTGCGGCCCTTGGATAATTTGAGTTTAAGACCCCCGAATTACACAGTGGTCGCTTAAGACCATGAGAAAACATATGTATGAAGTAGCAACGAAAATAATGATGTTATGTTTTGGGGTCACCACAACATGAGGAACTGTATTAAAGGGTCGCCTTAATGCTTGAGAACCAGTGTGTTAGACGAATTGTTACGAATGATGGTCGTTCAGTGGCCTATCAACTAAACTGCTGCATACAATCGACTGCTGTCATGCTATTTTAAAAAAGGGTAATCCCTATCAGAATGGCGGTAATAATCTATCTCATTTCGTTAAAAAGTTGACGAGAATTCAAAGGTCATCTTGTCTTTCCAATTCCAAGCTCACAGCACACGCGACAACACGCTAAGTTTCCTAGGCAACACACTAGTCGCTCACAAATTTTTCTTGAAACAACTTTCTTCCTTTAATCATAACTGAATTATAATTATTGTCACATTTAATGAATGTCATTTAAAGAAACGCGTGTATTCAAGGCGCTGATGGAGACAAACATTTTGCTTTAAAATTAATGATGATGGCAATGGCTGATCAGCTGTTATCTGTGGTTATGTGTTGTTATGTGTAGCAGAAAGCCTACCAATGGCTGGTGTTGTTCGTCCGTCAAATCGACTAGGACCATCCAGTCATCCGGTTAGGGGGGTGGGTTACGGTGGGTTCGTAGGTGGCTTGCCAATCCTATACGTGCTCGGAATAGTCTGTGGCACCGCGGGCAGGGGATAGTTGGTGCAGTCGTGACTTTAATAATGTTCTTTCGGGCTTGCCTGCGTGTCTCAATGGTGGCCATCCTACTGGCTTCATAAGATTTAGCCCCTATCTTGACCACTGATCTCCACCTGACTCTGTCCTGGGCGGTCTGCTCCCATTTAGTAGTGTCGATGCTGAAGGCCTTTAGTGCCACTTTCAGTGAGTCTTTGTAACGTTTTTTTGGACCTCCTTGGGAGCGCTTGCCTGTCGTGAGCTCACCATAGAATATTTGTTTAGGGAGCCGGTGATCTTCCATACGGGCAACGTGTCCCATCCAACGGAGTTGATACTGCATCAGGGTGGTGAAGATACTAGGTAGGTTCGCTCTAGCGAGAACCTCTGTGTCAGGAACTTTGTCTTGCCACCTGATGCCGAGGAGTTTCCTGAGGCTGGTTGTGTGAAAATGGTCTGCTTTGGCTACGTGGGTCGATGGGTACCCGGTAGGTGTTTTTTTGTTTTGTTTTTTTCCCCTCCAATTTTTGACAATCCCCTTTGACTAGTTCTCATCACCGAAAGCAAGAAAGGTGAACGTGTATTTGACTTTGTGATTTTACTTGAATTTGAATTAATGGTTTATCAATTCTAAATAAAAATAAATATGTTATATCAATCAGTATTTTATACTACAGAAGGGGCCTAAAAAATTATGATTTTGTTATTGTCCATTTTATGAATGAAAAAAAAAACAACCACGCCAAAGCTAGCAGTGAGTTTGATCACGTGGTACTGATTGATTATTTTTCTCTGCTTAGCTCCAATAATAGATACCGATCAGGTATTATGCTTGTTAAGCAAAGGTCGGAAATGACCGCCTGTACTGTATAAAACACCTTTACACTTTACATTTCTTCTTCTTTGCCTTTCAACTCCCAGTGCAGCCTATGCCGTTAACAATTTCTTTCAACTCAGTCACAGTACAGCTTATGCCATTAACAATTTCTTTCAAAGTGCAGCATAGGCCATTAACAACTACTTCTTTGCAAGTCTTCCCGTCTCTTGCAATCTTCTCTCTTTCCAAATCTTTGAGATCTTCATGCATTGTGCATATATTCCAGTTAACATCCTGGTCGATTTTGCTCAGCGAAAAGGAAGTAGTCTGCCAATCAGCTCCATTCTCTACATTGTTCTAGTGATTTTGTGGCAGTGTAGCAGAGGCTTAGCTAGAGTGTTTGGCACCCGGAGACAAGATTCATTTTGAAGAGCCTTCCTTTTCTTTTTCAACTCGCAAACCCATTATTTTCATCAATAAACTAATATCAAAGCACATTTTGGCGCCCTTAACTATTCTGGCGCCCAAGGATACCTGCCCCCCTGTCCCACTTAGCTACGCCTCTATAGTGTAGGCCACGTTTCTACTCTGTTCTATGTGTGACCTACGTGCTCTCTCATCTGTTCACACATCCCTATTTATAATATATATTACGCATAGTTTTAATGGCATCTACAAAGTGCGCAATTGTTCACCTCGCATCCACAGCGTGCGCCATTGTTCACCTCGCATCCACAGAGTGCGCTATTGTTCACCTCGCATCCACAGCGTGCGCCATTGTTCACCTCGCATCCACCTCGCATCCACAGAGTGCGCCATTGTTCACCTCGCATCCACCTCGCATCCACAGAGTGCGCCATTGTTCACCTCGCATCCACAGAGTGCACCATTGTTCACCTCGCATCCACCTTGCATCCACAGCGTGCACCATTGTTCACCTCGCATCCACAGAGTGCGCTATTGTTCACCTCGCATTCACCTTGCATCCACAGAGTGCGCTATTGTTCACCTCGCATCCACTTTGCATCCACAGAGTACGCTATTGTTCACCTCGCATCCACCTCGCATCCACAGAGTACGCCATTGTTCACCTTGCATCCACAGAGTGCACCATTGTTCACCTCGCATCCACAGAGTGCACCATTGTTCACCTTGCATCCACCTCGCATCCAAAGAGTGCACCATTGTTCACCTCGCATCCACAGAGTGCACCATTGTTCCCCTCGCATCCACAGAGTGCACCATTGTTCACCTTGCATCCACCTTGCATCCACAGCGTGCACCATTTTTCACCTCGCATCCACAGAGTACGCCATTGTTCACCTCACATCCACTTCACATCCACAGAGTACGCCATTGTTCACCTCACATCCACCTCGCATCCACATAGTACGCTATTGTTCACCTCGCATCCACAGAGTACGCTATTGTTCACCTCGCATCCACCTCGCATCCACAGAGTACGCCATTGTTCACCTTGCATTCACAGAGTGCACCATTGTTCACCTCGCATCCACAGAGTGCACCATTGTTCACCTCGCATCCACCTTGCATCCACAGAGTGCACCATTGTTCACCTCGCATCCACAGAGTACGCTATTGTTCACCTCGCATCCACCTCGCATCCACAGAGTACGCCATTGTTCACCTTGCATTCACAGAGTGCACCATTGTTCACCTCGCATCCACAGAGTACGCTATTGTTCACCTCGCATCCACCTTGCATCCACAGAGTGCACCATTGTTCACCTCGCATCCACCTTGCATCCACAGCGTGCACCATTGTTCACCTCGCATCCACAGAGTGCGCTATTGTTCACCTCGCATTCACCTTGCATCCACAGAGTGCGCTATTGTTCACCTCGCATCCACTTTGCATCCACAGAGTACGCTATTGTTCACCTCGCATCCACCTTGCATCCACAGCTTGCACCATTGTTCACCTCGCATCCACAGAGTGCGCTATTGTTCACCTCGCATTCACCTTGCATCCACAGAGTGCGCTATTGTTCACCTCGCATCCACTTTGCATCCACAGAGTACGCTATTGTTCACCTCGCATCCACCTCGCATCCACAGAGTACGCCATTGTTCACCTTGCATCCACAGAGTGCACCATTGTTCACCTCGCATCCACCTCGCATCCACAGAGTACGCCATTGTTCACCTTGCATCCACAGAGTGCACCATTGTTCACCTTGCATCCACCTCGCATCCAAAGAGTGCACCATTGTTCACCTCGCATCCACAGAGTGCACCATTGTTCACCTCGCATCCACAGAGTGCACCATTGTTCACCTCGCATCCACCTTGCATCCACAGAGTGCACCATTGTTCACCTCACATCCACAGAGTACGCCGTTGTTCACCTCGCATCCACAGAGTACGCCATTGTTCACCTCGCATCCACCTCGCATCCACAGAGTACGCTATTGTTCACCTCGCATCCACCTTGCATCCACAGAGTACGCTATTGTTCACCTCGCATCCAGAGAGTACACCATTGTTCACCTTGCATCCACAAAGTGCACCATTGTTCACCTCGCATCCACAGAGTGCACCATTGTTCACCTCGCATCCACAGAGTGCACTATTGTTCACCTCGCATCCACAGAGTGCACCATTGTTCACCTCGCATCCACCTTGCATCCACAGAGTGCGCCATTGTTCACCTCGCATCCACAGAGTGCGCCATTGTTCACCTCGCCTCTACAGAGTGCACCATTGTTCACCTCGCATCCACAGAGTGCACCATTGTTCACCTCGCATCCACAGAGTGCGCCATTGTTCACCTCGCATCCACAGAGTACGCTATTGTTCACCTCGCATCCACCTCGCATCCACAGAGTGCGCTATTGTTCACCTCGCATCCACAGAGTGCGCTATTGTTCACCTCGCATTCACCTCGCATCCATAGAGTGCGCTATTGTTCACCTCGCATCCACAGAGTGCGCTATTGTTCACCTCGCATCCACCTCGCATCCACAGAGTGCGCTATTGTTCACCTCGCATCCACAGAGTGCGCTATTGTTCACCTCGCATTCACCTTGCATCCACAGAGTGCGCTATTGTTCACCTCGCATCCACTTTGCATCCACAGAGTACGCTATTGTTCACCTCGCATCCACCTCGCATCCACAGAGTACGCCATTGTTCACCTTGCATCCACAGAGTGCACCATTGTTCACCTCGCATCCACAGAGTGCACCATTGTTCACCTTGCATCCACCTCGCATCCAAAGAGTGCACCATTGTTCACCTCGCATCCACAGAGTGCACCATTGTTCCCCTCGCATCCACAGAGTGCACCATTGTTCACCTTGCATCCACCTTGCATCCACAGCGTGCACCATTTTTCACCTCGCATCCACAGAGTACGCCATTGTTCACCTCACATCCACTTCACATCCACAGAGTACGCCATTGTTCACCTCACATCCACCTCGCATCCACATAGTACGCTATTGTTCACCTCGCATCCACAGAGTACGCTATTGTTCACCTCGCATCCACCTCGCATCCACAGAGTACGCCATTGTTCACCTTGCATTCACAGAGTGCACCATTGTTCACCTCGCATCCACAGAGTGCACCATTGTTCACCTCGCATCCACCTTGCATCCACAGAGTGCACCATTGTTCACCTCGCATCCACAGAGTACGCTATTGTTCACCTCGCATCCACCTCGCATCCACAGAGTACGCCATTGTTCACCTTGCATTCACAGAGTGCACCATTGTTCACCTCGCATCCACAGAGTACGCTATTGTTCACCTCGCATCCACCTTGCATCCACAGAGTGCACCATTGTTCACCTCGCATCCACCTTGCATCCACAGCGTGCACCATTGTTCACCTCGCATCCACAGAGTGCGCTATTGTTCACCTCGCATTCACCTTGCATCCACAGAGTGCGCTATTGTTCACCTCGCATCCACTTTGCATCCACAGAGTACGCTATTGTTCACCTCGCATCCACCTTGCATCCACAGCTTGCACCATTGTTCACCTCGCATCCACAGAGTGCGCTATTGTTCACCTCGCATTCACCTTGCATCCACAGAGTGCGCTATTGTTCACCTCGCATCCACTTTGCATCCACAGAGTACGCTATTGTTCACCTCGCATCCACCTCGCATCCACAGAGTACGCCATTGTTCACCTTGCATCCACAGAGTGCACCATTGTTCACCTCGCATCCACCTCGCATCCACAGAGTACGCCATTGTTCACCTTGCATCCACAGAGTGCACCATTGTTCACCTTGCATCCACCTCGCATCCAAAGAGTGCACCATTGTTCACCTCGCATCCACAGAGTGCACCATTGTTCACCTCGCATCCACAGAGTGCACCATTGTTCACCTCGCATCCACCTTGCATCCACAGAGTGCACCATTGTTCACCTCACATCCACAGAGTACGCCGTTGTTCACCTCGCATCCACAGAGTACGCCATTGTTCACCTCGCATCCACCTCGCATCCACAGAGTACGCTATTGTTCACCTCGCATCCACCTTGCATCCACAGAGTACGCTATTGTTCACCTCGCATCCAGAGAGTACACCATTGTTCACCTTGCATCCACAAAGTGCACCATTGTTCACCTCGCATCCACAGAGTGCACCATTGTTCACCTCGCATCCACAGAGTGCACTATTGTTCACCTCGCATCCACAGAGTGCACCATTGTTCACCTCGCATCCACCTTGCATCCACAGAGTGCGCCATTGTTCACCTCGCATCCACAGAGTGCGCCATTGTTCACCTCGCCTCTACAGAGTGCACCATTGTTCACCTCGCATCCACAGAGTGCACCATTGTTCACCTCGCATCCACAGAGTGCGCCATTGTTCACCTCGCATCCACAGAGTACGCTATTGTTCACCTCGCATCCACCTCGCATCCACAGAGTGCGCTATTGTTCACCTCGCATCCACAGAGTGCGCTATTGTTCACCTCGCATTCACCTCGCATCCATAGAGTGCGCTATTGTTCACCTCGCATCCACAGAGTGCGCTATTGTTCACCTCGCATCCACCTCGCATCCACAGAGTGCGCTATTGTTCACCTCGCATCCACAGAGTGCGCTATTGTTCACCTCGCATCCACCTCGCATCCACAGAGTGCGCTATTGTTCACCTCGCATCCACCTCGCATCCACAGAGTGCGCTATTGTTCACCTCGCATCCACCTCGCATCCACAGAGTGCGCTATTGTTCACCTCGCATCCACCTCGCATCCAAAGAGTGCGCTATTGTTCACCTCGCATCCACAGAGTACACCATTGTTCACCGGCCCATTTGGGCGCCTTGCACTGTCCTGTTCCTTTAGCCTAGTCCTTCGGGCATATTTTCTTAAGCTTTTTTCTTACGCTTTAGCTTAAGATTGTCCTTGGGATTTGCCGTTCCCGTTTATACAACACTAATACAACCACATAAAGACTATTGTCCCCAAGACCTGAATTTATTGAGGGAATATTTAAAACCGTCTTTTGTTTGCTAAAGATCATGCGGCGCCCCGGGATCTTCGGAAAACTTGAGAAAAAATAGTATTGATCAGCTGATTTAGTGTTTGTACGCATAGGCAGTAGCCACAGAGATTTAAGTCTTTACCCCTCATTTGCTGAGATAGATTAGTTCAGTTATAATTGAACCACTCCCCGCTCTGTTTGTTTCGTAGGTCGGCAACAAAAGATGACGATCTCAGTCTATATTTAGGTGCCGTGATATAAGCGTGCAAGTACACACGTGACAGTATACACGTGACAGTATACGCGTGACAGTGTCGTTTGTCAAAGTATTGTCTTTATGTCTCACCTTTACCGTTGGACAGAACCCAACAAGGAGCGCCCCCCCCACCACCACCACCACGGTGGCTGCCACTCTTTGGGGAGATAAAAATCTTTTCTTATTTTTTATTCGAACGTATTTTATTTACATCGATGGTAAAATATATATCTATTGTTTCTATAGCTATTGAATCTACAGCTATTGTATAGTCCTTGTCTATGGTTTCATCTATATTATCTATGAAGGTTGTATATTGTATCTATTTCCAGCGGCATGCTATAAAAATCCTACCGCACCACGGCTGACAATAAATGAGGCTTGACAATTTATAGTTGTGATAAAAACAATGTTTGGCATTGTTCATAAATCTCATGCTGTGCCGCCCAATCACACCACATTTCCAGTACGCCGCGTCAGCATGTGGGTGGATAGGACCCAGTGGCGTAGCCAGGGTTGGTGCCGCCCAGTCAATCATCGACAGTTCCAGTACGCCGCGTCAGCATGTGGGTGGATAGGACCCAGTGGCGTAGCCAGGGTTGGTGCCGCCCAGTCAATCACCGACAGTTCCAGTACGCCGCGTCAGCATGTGGGTGGATAGGACCCAGTGGCGTAGCCAGGGTTGGTGCCGCCCAATCAATCACTCCACAGTTCCAGTATACTGCGTCAACATGTGGGTGGATAGGGCCATAATTGTCCAGGTTCATATTAATTTCGTGTGGCTTTCAGTAAGTCACCTTCAACCCTCTACTATAGGCGACCTAGCCACACAATAGCAAGTAAGCCCTTGACACGATCTGGTTGTGATGAGGAATGAGACCTAGCCACACAATAGCAAGCAAGCCCTTGACACGATCTAGTTGTGATGAGGAATGAGACCTAGCCACACAATAGCAAGCAAGCCCTTGACACGATCTAGTTGTGATGAGGAATGAGACCTAGTCACACAATAGCAAGCAAGCCCTTGACGCGATCTGGTTGTGATGAGGAATGAGACCTAGTCACACAATAGCAAACAAGCCCTTGACACGATCTAGTTGTGATGAGGAATGAGACCTAGCCACACAATAGCAAGCAAGCCCTTGACACGATCTAGTTGTGATGAGGAATGAGACCTAGTCACACAATAGCAAGCAAGCCCTTGACGCGATCTGGTTGTGATGAGGAATGAGACCTAGCCACACAATATCAAGCAAGCCCTTGACACGATCTAGTTGTGATGAGGAATGAGACCTAGTCACACAATAGCAAGCAAGCCCTTGACGCGATCTGGTTGTGATGATGAATGAGACCTAGCCACACAATAGCAAGCAAGCCCTTGACACGATCTAGTTGTGACGAGGAATGAGACCTAGTCACACAATAGCAAGCAAGCCCTTGACACGATCTAGTTGTGACGAGGAATGAGACCTAGTCACACAATAGCAAGCAAGCCCTTGACGCGATCTAGTTGTGATGAGGAAGGAAATCGAGGAATGGGTCAAATTATTCAATTGAACGAAAAATTATATAATAGACTAAAACTTGACATTAAGCAGACATTATACCTGACATTAAGCTGACATTTTACCTAACATTAAGCTGACATTATAAATGAAATAAAAAGCATGTCGCCCTTTGTCTTATCCACATATAAACTTCATCAGAAAAAACATATCGTGAACCAACTTCTTTGAAAACATCAGTTGACCAACTGCTGACCAGGCGGTTGAAGCATTCTACAGGTGCTCACAGTCTGGTAGGCTAAAAGATCCCTAAGTTGAACAAAATAAAAAGTTAGCAAATTGTTCAAACAATAAGATTTAAATACATGGCTCTATTTATAAAATACAATTATAGAACAATTATTCATTTTAAAAAAATTCAATTTATCAACAGTTATAATTGTGTTGATGCTTTCAAGAGAATATTATTTGGTTTACCATTTTAAAGAAATTGAGCAAGTCATTAAATGTTTATACATTTTTAAGTGTCGACATTCAAACTTCTACAAAACATTTTAAGCAACTCTGTTGTCTGTGATTGTAAGGGGCATCACGGACAGCTCTATGGTCTCTGATTGTAAGGGGCATCATGGGCAGCTCTGTGTTTTCGGATTGAAAGGGGCATCATGGGCAGCTCTATGGTCTCTGATTGAAGGGGCATCATGGGCAGCTCTGTGTTTTCGGATTGAAAGGGGCATCATGGGCAGCTCTATGGTCTCTGATTATAAGGGGCATCATGGGCAGCTCTGTGTTTTCTGATTGAAAGGGGCATCATGGGCAGCTCTATGGTCTCTGATTGTAATGGGCATCATGGGCAGCTCTATGGTCCTGCAATTGCTGCGAAAACACTGATCGCCATCTTAGAGGTGGCGCCAAACGCAATAAGATTCAATGTACGAATAAGTACACATGGAGCGAAATTTAGCGACGTCACACAACCTAGAAAATTATTAAGACTGCCGCAGCACTGCCACTGTCTCAGATTTATATTTTAAAAAAAGAAAAGAAGAAAAAAAACTTTGAACGAGCAATAAATCTTGTGGACCAAAATCAAAACGAGAAGTCAAAGGGCGTCTTATGGCTGCCTTAAGTGGAAGTAACGGGCCCACGATCACATAGCCACATGGGGCAACAACGAAAATTAAATGATAAAAGTCTACCCTCACGCGCTGGGGTGGGGGGGGGGGCTATGGTTTTAAAAAGTGTGTCAGGGTTACCAAACGGTCCTGAGAACAGTGTCGTATACAAGAGGGTTGTGTGCTGGGTGGCCGAGCGGTCTAAACTGAGTTAATCCCAAGCTTGTGGACTTGCAAAGGGCTAGACACTCGGGATGGATGGAATTGTTAACCTTGGATGGCAACTCGTCAAAGAGAAGGCAACGCGTCAAAGAGAAGGCAACGCGTCAGAGGGAAGGCAACGCGTCAAAGAGAAGGCAACGCGTCAAAGAGAAGGCAACTCGTCAAAGAGAAGGCAAACTCTGAAATCAAAACCGATGAGCGAGTCCCGCAGACGGTATTTTAGGAAACTGACCCGATGAAAATTACAACTACTGCGACGTGAATGCATTAAGAGTACAGTGAGACACAAGATACACTGCTTGTCATCTACTGCATCCTGGTCTATTTCTAGTCGTCTTGACTTAGTCTTGCCATTGGTACGAATAGGAAAGGGTGAGAGAGGGAGACTGGCGAATTTAGCGACTCTCCCTCACTTTAAACAAAATACTCAAGTCAGGTCGAACCCTTGGTCATCTTCGCATGCGAAAGACGAACAATACATAAGATGGGGGAGGGGGTGTTGTGACCGATGGAACGTTGTCTAGGGGCTAGGTCCCCTGCGCTATAGTCACAGACAAATTTCAGAGTAAAACAACTCATGTCCTTCCAGCTCCTGCGGAGCTGATGTGTTGTGATTCTTCTAGCTCCTAAAGAGCCGATGTGTTGAATGAAAAAAAAACACAAATTAGTGGAACAGGTCATATAAATATATTTAATTCTTATATTTTTTGAGAGACAAAATGCTGGCCCGCAACGGACGGCACCTGCCCTTAGCCACGCCACTGCCCGTGAGAGCCGTGTGGTACCCAGTAGTTGACATGATCTAAAGTCTAAAGAATTAGAGACAATAGTCTCTGAATAATGCTCTAAGCTCCGTTCCAACAAGGCCGCTGACAAGCGAGGATAGCACCCCGCGAACAGGTGACTGGTGTGCGTGCCAGCACCGATACTTCCAGCATCGCCCCAACGACTCCGTGACAGTGTTGGGCCGTGTCGTCATTGTAAGGACGTGGAGGGTGACCGACAGGCGACACAATTTGGTAAGTAGACACAAGGGATTGACATGCTATTCAAATATTTGACCAAGTGTGCATGCACGTGAGTGACTGTGCATGTGAGTGTGCATGTGAATGAAGGAGTGTACATGTGAGTGTGTATATAAGCGAATGAGCGTGCATGTGAGTGAGTGTACATGTCAGTGAGTGTGTATAAATGAATGAGCGCGGATGTGAGTGAGTGTGCATGTGAGTGAGTCAGTGTGCCTGTGACTGAGTCAGTGTGCATGTGAGTGAGTCAGTGTGCATGTGAGTGAGTGGGGGTCGGGTGTGCTAGTATTATTACATTTATGACTATTATGAATCTTTCTTTTATTAAGACTATTTTTACGATATTGATTACTGCTATTAAATTATTACTATTACTTTTATTCCTGTTATGTGTACTAGTTTTGTACAATTAACATTTTCCTATTATTACTTTAATTATTAAGATTGAAAGGCGGTGTAGCTAGGGTTAGTGCCACCTGGGGCGGGCCAAGATTTTTGCCGCCCTATCCGATGTCCGAAAATTTTGCCCCTCCATTTGAAGAAAAAAGTGCCGACTGGGGCGGAGAACCCCCCCCCCCTCCAAACCCCTTCAAACGCCACTGTTGATAACCCTTTATTTAAAGCTCTATATTTCGTCCTCCACCCCACGAGCAAAGCCACCTACATCTCCCCCTTAGGTGTATTTTTATATTGATTAATTTGTCAGCTGTTTAATAAGAAAGCTTCACATTTTAAACGACCATCTAAATGATATCAATCAGATAAGATCGAACATAAATGCAAGATATAATGTAAGTTGTAAGAGAAACGATAGCATCAAATCAACCTTCTAACCCAGTGGGTCTCAACCTTCCTAATGTCACTACCTTTAATACAGTTCCTCATGATGTGGTGATACCGAACGATTCACTTATTTTCGTTGCTACTTCATAAATATGTGTATTTCGATGATCTTAGGCGACCCCTGTAAGGGTCGTTCGACCCCCAACTGGGTCGCGACCCACTGGTTGAGAACCGCTGTTCTAACCGAAAACACCCTTTGACGCAGTCTAATGTTACAAGTGTAACTGTAACACTTGGAACTGGCTTCTCGCCCGGCGTCTCCCGTACCGTGATATGGGGTGACTGTCCCACTGTTCACCTTTCAATGGTAGAACAATATGGTACTGTCTTATATCTGTCGAAAATTCTATTTCTTATCTATATATATCTGGTCCCCAGAATGTCGAAATTGGTACTTTCAGAACAGGGGGTATATATATAGATAAAGGTCCCTAGCGCTACGTTGATTAGTATTACTATGGCTATGTCTAGGGAATGATTACTACAATCAACAGTTACAACAATAACGTTACTATTACTAAAAAAACACCAGTGGTTCAGCCACAAATAATTATTTTAATTAGTACAATACAAAATATATATATAGACTCTACAAATAGTAATAATTAATATTGATACAATGAATGCTTTACTAATAATACGATGTTATGATGCTGGACGTTCGGTGGAACGGTCGTCTCGGCTTGCCCTCTCTTGCCTGCTTCTCGTCTGCTATACACACTGCCAGACTCTTACAGCACACCACAAAGCCACTGGTCACTCAGCTGTGCAGGGGGTGGGGAGGAACTGCTCGCCACGCTCTGCTACCTCTACAACACTTCTGTTTGGGTCGTTGTAACATAGCTTGATATTCTTGTTCAGCTAGTTATCTACTTCGTTACTCTATCATCCTTAATTTCACTGCCATCTTTCTTCTCAATAATAGAATAAGGTCCGATCTATCACACAGTACTTTATTTCACATAGTCAATACACATATTAATCTTGATTCAGATAATTCCATGTAACAAAGGTAGTTTCCATATCAAATAAGAAATCTTCAGTACAATTCCACTCATGAATTAATATCACATTCAAATATGACCTCCCCGACTCAAAACGTGTCCTCACAATATGGCTTCCAGCCTTCTCTCCTAAACTCATGCAATCCTCTTCTGCTACTAAAACTAGTTCCTCTTATTCTCATACTCTATGATTAAATCACTACGCCTCCGTGCTGAGGTATCATGTGACTGAGTTTCGTTAACTTGTGTTACAGTCGTCTTCTGACCTTATCTGTTTAGTGCGTTACTCGCTCGTTATTATCTGCCTTGTGCAATTACTGCGTCAGGGTTAAACTGTTAACCGCTGACGTCTTATACAGTACTGAGTTCTAGTCTACTGAGCTCTGCTATGGCATAGGCTTCTATAGCCCTGAGCCTAATCTCATTCAACTGACTGAACTGAACTAACGTACTAACTTTTACTGTACTAAACTAACTACTAACTGTACTAAATGCTAACTGGCTGTAAAGAGAATAATAGATACAACATAATCTACAACTAAGAATTACAGTCTTATCACAATATTACTAATTAATCATACATGGTATGGCATCTTTCCGTCTACGAGAGACGATAGATTATCTTGTCTGGTTGCAGCTCTTCGTGTGGCTAATGAGACCGATCCTTGAATGGCAGTCTCATACATATACATTCATATAACGTAGTATACTAACAATGACTTGATAACTAACTATAATCCTAACATATCCTCTAAAAAAATGCTAACATTGCAAACATGTGCAACTAACAACAATACTAATATTACCAACCTTATAACTTTTGATTTAGACACACTCTAACACAATAACCATAAGCCAGGCTCATACTTGTCTGTCAATTACACTACCGTAATTACAGGGACGAGAGAGAACGACTAACTGGCTTACAACTCTATTTATACTTGGATCCAGCTAACGCTGACCTAAGTCCAGTTAACGCTGACCTCTGGGTCATACATATGATTAATATACTATATGCTAATTTTTCGTCTGGTCAACCAATGGTTCACAAGCTGACCCTAGGTCACAAGCTTGGTCACACGCTCTGGACATGGGCAGTGTTTCGTATTACTGACCATTTTTCTGGTTGACCGGGAACTTCCATTGTTTCTGACTATGAGTCATTATTATCATCAGTACTGGCCTAATTGAGTCGATCACGCGACAAGCGACTGACAAGTGACCGGTAGGTTGTGTGAGCCAGCGGGTCTCACACAAGTGAGGACCAGCGGGTCTCAACAATATCCTTGATAAAATCTCGTAAATAAAGTCTATATAGCAATCGGCCCTACCCGATATACCGGAGAGGACCACATTCCAAAATAAAATTTGAGTTGAACAAAAGATTTAAGATTTTGAACAGCAAAGAGGTAGCCTATGTTTTGGGCCCGGTTCTATTTACAATGTATACCAGGCCACTGCTCCTCTTGCTCGAGAGGCATGCTGTTGGGAGCCAGTCTTTCGCGGATGATACGCAACTATACAAGCATACCCATCCCTCTCTTGTAGATTCAGCTGTCCGGACTTTGCAGGAGTGTATTGGTGATGTCAAGTCATGGATGATACTCAGCAAGTTGAAACTTAACGATGACAAAACGGAAGCACTTCTTATTCATGATCACAAATCATCCTCTAACTCAGCTCTCCCCACCTCATTTCAAGTAGGTAACTCAGACATACAGTTTACATACTCAACTAGGAATCTTGGTTATATTCTGTCTAACAACATGTCTCTAGATAAACATATATCTCACATTTGTCGCTCTGCATACACTGCTATCCGTCAGATCAGCTCCATCCGCCACTACCTCACAGTTAGTGCAACAAAAACCTTAGTCTGTGCTCTTGTTCTCTCTCGTCTTGACTACTGCAACTCTCTTCTGTCAGGCTCACCAAAACACTTCTTAGAAAGATTACAAAAGGTTCAAAACTCAGCTGCTAGGCTAGTTTTAAAGGCAAAAAAACGTGATCACGTCACACCACTACTTCATTCACTTCATTGGCTCCCTGTACAAGCACGGATTGATTATAAACTCTCTGTTCTGTGCCACCACTTTTTCTCGAATTCCTGCCCTTCATATCTAACCGAAATTCTCTCTGTCTATTCACCCCTTCGACAGCTTCGCTCCTCCGCAGACGATCGTATTCTTTCTGTCCCTAAGACTCGCACAAAAACATACGGTGAAAGATCTTTCTCTTACTGTGCCCCCAAACAATGGAATTCTCTTCCACTACACATCAGAAATATATCAACCACCACAGCCTTCAAAACTGCACTCAAAACACACCTCTTTAAACTTTACTATCCTGACTGATTCCCCCTCTGAAAGTTAAACGATGCTGCTGAGTGCCGTCCATGGCTTCACATGTAAATTGTTATGGAATGGTTGGTTTTTAATTTATATTTTTAAGTTCATTTTAATTTGCATGTACAGCGTGGTGAGCCCAGCCCTAGGCTGGGGTACCACGCTATAGAAAACTACCCATAATAATAATAATAATAACTAGCTGGAAGCAGACATATTATTGGAACGTCCTTATTTTCACACAAATGTTGTTAACAATAAAACGACATGTCCAATGGAGCATCGTGCTTGGCTTTTTTTAACACTATTTTTGTTTAACATTATAGGCCTCGCAGAAAGTTGAATGATCAACTCTTGGCTTCCGAACTCTTCTGCCATTTTAAATGCTGTTTCAGATGTGTGTAGGTTTACTTTGAGGAAATAAGCTACTGGATTTCCCAACCTGGGGGTGCGAGGTGGCATTTCAGGGGGTGCGATGTGGCATTTCAAGAGGTGTGAGTTGGCATTTCAGGAGTTGCGATGGAAGGGATGAAAAGAACAAAGGAGACATTATCTTTTAAGTTATATACATTTTTATAGATTTTTTAATCATTCGTTCAATAGCATTTTAAGTTACGTATCGAGTCGCACGTTTATTTTCTAAATATAAGTTCTCTAGTTTTAGTTACAATTTAAATCGTTTAAATATAATTATTTAAAATATTATTGTTGGGTTTGTAAGACAAAATGAGGTATCAAATGACAGATAATTGAATGGACAATATGTTTCTAAACTAACTTCTTCAGCTTAACTAAAATTAGCTACCACAAATGACATACGAATGGGATTTAGTCTAAAGGGACCCGGGTGCGAATAGCGACTATGCAAAAAGCGCCATAAGATCTAACAAAATATACATGAGAATAAGTTTATGATTTATAATTAACGGCATCAGCCAACTACTTATGATTTATAATTAACGGCATCAGCCAACTACTTATGATTTATAATTAA
Organism: Omphiscola glabra; assembly: GCA_964017045.1. Classification (NCBI taxonomy): domain Eukaryota; kingdom Metazoa; phylum Mollusca; class Gastropoda; family Lymnaeidae; genus Omphiscola; species Omphiscola glabra. Next base: position 6,453,195 of record OZ024796.1, read on the forward strand.
CGGCATCAGCCAACTACTTATGATTTATAATTAACGGCATCAGCCAACTACTTATGATTTATAATTAACGGCATCAGCCAACTACTTATGATTTATAATTAATGGAAAATTCTTTAACATCATCGTTGTCAACACAAGGGCCCAATAACAATGTTGTAGCGAGTTTGATGTCGTCTTGGGGCGGGAACTCCCAGGTCTATAGGTAAATAGTAAAATACCCGGTAGCATGGATTGGATTGGTTAACTAATTTTAACACAATTCATTTGCTGCCCACTTGGACACTACTTTTCAGTTAAATGCTTTATTAAAATTAATTATGTTTTTACTTTTGTTTGTTCGCTGATGAAGGCTTCCTGCCGACACTTTCGTTGTTTTTAGGTTTTCCCATACTTTGTTACACTCATTTCTTGGTTAGCTATATATAAGTAGGCATTTGATTCTTGGTGGGAGATAAATCTTGAGTTTAAAAAATCCTCAAAAAATCTCAATATACGACAAAATGTCTCCATGATGAATCGGTTGATTAGCAAAACATAACTCATCCCCATAGCCGCAGTTTCGTTAAATTCCTGTGTAGTTTTACATTGAACTTGTTGTCTTTTCTTTTCTTCTCCGTGAGGAACTTGTGACCACCTTTTATTTTTCCTTTCCGTTGACTTCTTGTTCAATAAATAATATGTACATACTATAAAATTTAATTTAAATTCATGCACATTTTATGTTTTGTATAAGTAGTGAGGCCATAAGCCGTAAAGACAACGTTTGTATTTTTATTTTTAATTAAATACAATTTTGTGTATACAAAATGTTTATGTCTTATTCATCAAGGGTGTTGCAGATGATGAGGGTACACCATACTGGCATTTCGTTTTGCAACAATTGGTCTCCTTAAGCAAGGAGCCAATGATGTAGGATGATGGTGGGAAGGGCTGGTGGTCATTTGAAAAGGGGGGGGGGATATATTTTGGTCGATGGCATTTCCGGTTCACTTCATATACTTTATAAAACCCATTTTATGTGTATTATGTATGCAGTTTAGTTTTTGTGAATTAGAGGCGGAAAGGTCAAGAACCACATCAGGCATCACAAACTACATCATCAAGCTAAGCCACTGAGCGGAACTCTGGGTGTTTTTGATGTGTGTGGTTCTCTGTCCCTTGGATGCCGGAGGTCCATCACACTCACTCTCATACGTGATCTGGCAGCCACTTGATGTGACCGACATAAACCCACTTTCCTACGTGATCTGGCAGCCACTTGACGTGACAAGCATAACACCCACTCTCCTCCTACGTGATCTGGCAGCCACTTGACGTGACTAACATAACACCCATTCTCCTACGTGATCTGGCAGCCACTTGACGTGACTAACATAACACCCATTCTCCTACGTGATCTGGCAGCCACTTGAAGTGACAAACATAAACCCACTTTCCTGCGTGATCTGGCAGCCACTTGACGTGACAAACATAACACCCATTCTCCTACGTGATCTGGCAGCCACTTTACGTGACAAACATAAACCCACTTTCCTACGTGATCTGGCAGCCACTTGACGTGACAAACATAAACCCACTTTCCTACGTGATCTGGCAGCCACTTGACGTGACTAACATAACACCCATTCTCCTACGTGATCTGGCAGCCACTTGACGTGACAAACATAAACCCACTTTCCTACGTGATCTGGCAGCCACTTGACGTGACAAACATAAACCCACTTTCCTGCGTGATCTGGCAGCCACTTGACGTGACAAACATAAACCCACTTTCCTGCGTGATCTGACAGCCACTTGACGTGACAAACATAAACCCACTTTCCTACGTGATCTGACAGCCACTTGACGTGACAAACATAAACCCACTTTCCTGCGTGATCTGGCAGCCACTTGACGTGACTAACATAAACCCACTTTCCTACGTGATCTGGCATCCACTTGACTTGACGACCATAACACTCACTCTCCTGTGTGATCTGACAGCCTCTTGATGTGACAAACATCACACCCACTCACCTACATGATCTGACAGTCACTTGACGCGACTGACATAACACTCATTCTCCTCCGTGATTTTGCAGCTACTTGCGTTTACTTTTAAGAATTGGTTATAATCTTTGATAGGTGAGTATTGCCACCCTCAGACTTTCCGGTCCCCCCCCCCCCCCCCTAATCATGATTTTTTTTTCATATTTATCATACTTTGTCGGCATTCTGGTTAGTGTGCAAGTTTCTTTGAATATCTTTTATTAGACGATTTTCATTAAATTCATGAGAAATGTCGTAATTTATTCAAACACATTTTTTATAGTCGCAAATAGTCATCGCACACACAAGAAAAAAAATCACACTCACATACATCATCCAAAATGTATAGCGTATGTTTGCAATGTTAAAATGTAAATTTACCAATTAAAAAAAAATCTGTCTTGACTCACTAGCGTTTTTTAAATTTAAATGACACTTTTTTATTTGGTCCTTTGGTATAGACAAACCAGGCAGCTGCCCGGGGCGCCAGAGTCGAAGGGGCGTCATTTTGATCCTAAAAACTTAAATACTCAATTTAGGGAAAATCAATTTTATATAATTGAAGATTATTATTTTGTTAATCAACTCTTCGGAGATATTCCTTGATACAACCAACGTAGTTGAATGGTATGACTGCTCCTCTGTGGTTTTCACTGAGAATGTCTTGGTTTACAGATAGCACGACAATTGATTCGTTTTTAAGTTAATATTTAAAAAAACAACAAATTTTGTATTTAAAAAGGTAATTTTAAGCACACTGCACTACTACACTTCATGTCCCTTAATCCTTGGACCGTTGTGGCGCCACAGTTGACATGAAAACTATCCTCCTCCATTCCTCTCTGTTCTCTGCACTATGCATAGCATCGCCTACTTTTAATCACGTCCACTCTTTGATGTTATCTTTCTATCTTTTTCTCTGTCTTCCTCTTCTTCTCCCTCCTCTCGCTGTGCCCTGCATGATTTCTTTGGCGAGCCGTTGTTTTCTTGTCATGTGGCCGTACCATTACAGTTTGCGCTTTTTCACAGTTCCCAGTACAATATTTTTATTTTTAAACCATGAACTGTCATCATTATTTATATCAGAGGGGAAAAATTAGGGTAAATTGTTACATTCATTTAAGTACTTATTGTCAATACTGTTTAAAAAAAATATATCGTCTGGAGAATAATAATTGATGACAAAGAATTTTTTGGTAACAGTCGTGTAGCCAGGGTTAGGGTCGCCCGAGACGGGCCAAATTTTGTCGCCCCTCTTCCACAAAAAAAAAAACAAAAAACAGCTCTGAAAATGCCGCCCCACAAGACAAAGAAAAAGACCCCTGCACCCCTTTCCTGGACTGGGGATAATGCAAAACCCACTGTTGCTGCAAAATCTTCTTTTTTTTGTGTGTGTGTGTGTGTAGATTATTTCAGCAGATTTGTGTTTTTGGATACATCAACAGCTCGTTTGAAACAGTTTTACAATCATTTTGTAAAACCGACGGAAAAGTCCTTCTCTGATGCTCGCTGGTAATCAAGTATTGACAGTATGGTGCCTATGTGTTATCAGCTTGACGAGGTTTATAATGTAATGATTCTTTAGTGTGACATAAAGCCACAGTACTCACCACTTCATTTAGTGCGACATAAAGCCACAGTACTCACCACTTCATTTAGTGTGACATAAAGCCACAATACTCACCACTTCATTTAGTGCGACATAAAGCCACAGTACTCACCACTTCATTGAGTGCGACATAAAGCCACAGTACTCACCACTTCATTTAGTGTGACATAAAGCCACAGTACTCACCACTTCATTGAGTGCGACATAAAGCCACACTACTCAATACTTCATTTAGTGCGACATAAAGCCACAGTACTCACCACTTCATTTAGTGCGACATAAGGCCACAGTACTCACCACTTCATTTAGTGCGACATAAAGCCACAGTACTCACCACTTCATTTAGTGCGACATAAGGCCACAGTACTCACCACTTCATTTAGTGCGACATAAGGCCACAGTACTCACCACTTCATTTAGTGCGACATAAAGCCACACTACTCAATACTTCATTTAGTGCGACATAAAGCCACAATACTCACCACTTCATTTAGTGCGACATAAGGCCACAGTACTCACCACTTCATTTAGTGCGACATAAGGCCACAGTACTCACCACTTCATTGAAGGATTTCAAATTTATTTTTCATCTTTATATGATGCTAAAGGATTTATTTTTTTTAATTATCTCGTGAGAAATTGATGAATTTAAAAAAAAAAAAGAGATTTACAACATGTGATATCAAGCTTGAATATCTCAGACAATGATAAACTGAAATAATGTGAAGAACTCCCCTCTATTGTATACATGCTGCCATGCAGGAGATCTCCACTGACCATTCTTACACTTCTACAGTCAAGTCAATGTCTGGATTGCTGTGGATATTTGTTCAAAATCTGTAACTTCTTTTCGAAATTTGCTACAATACGAGCCGGCTTTGCAACTGAAGAGAGTAGTTTTTCTAAATTAATTGAATCATATTTAAGAGAATTTTGACACAGGAAAAGACTCACATTTTTATTTAAGATTTCTTTTGAAAATGATGTTAACATTCAACCGGATATGGAGATGTCATCGGTGATTTTTCTTCCACAACAGCTAGAAGAAAAAAAAAATGCTAATAGAATAGTATACTAGATAATTCCAATTAAAATTTTAACGATTAAAAAAGTGTTAATGCATTGTGAAAGATGACTATTTTTGTCTTATCTTAGTCGCGCCATGTCAATAAAAAGCCATTTTAATTTCGAACCATTTAGTTATTAATTTTGATATATAAAATCTAAATGATGATTGTATTTTATTGTTTATATATAGTAGCCGAATAACACTGCTATTGTTTAGGATTCCTTTTCTTCAGTCTCCTCCAGCAGCATGTTTTGTACATTTTAACTGTTACTATTGATCCGAAAATTCGGAGGGGGGAAAGGGGCGCAAAAATTCTGTACTGCCTGGAGCGCCCCTTGTTAGTCCTACTTGTTTTGTTTAAATCGAAATTGCTCTACTGATGTTTCTTTCGAAGGCTGGTAATGAAAGTTCAATTTAAAAAAAAATTATATCTGATCGTAATCACCAATCAATATTCTATGTATCGAGTAGGTATTGAAAACGAAACCCAGTATTTGCAGTATTTCACATATAATCACTTTCCACTTTTTTTTATCTGACCCCATTCAAGTTACAGAGTTGATTAATAATGGCGAGCATATACATTTAATTTAAAAAAAAGAAAACAACTGAGCACACCCCCACCCCCCAGAAGATCGTTTAGTAAAACGCTGTACCTAAGATTTCCACTTCCCTGTAGCTATGAACAGGTTTAGCACTCTTCTCTGTATTTAAATGGGAGAGATCATCTCCACCTCTCAACCCCCATCCTCCAATACACACACGCATTTTTCTATATTGTTATTATCGATTTCTTCTCTAACCACGCATCAGTTGAGCGCTTGGTCCCACGGTCATTTCCTTAATCGTATCGATCCGCTTGTCTGATTGGAAGGCTGGGCTAATCGCTGGCATAACATTGGTCATGTTAACACTTTATTGGTATCGATCATCTGTATATGCCATTCTTAATCGCCGAGAAAACGTGTCCTCCAACTGGGAGACACCGACCCAGGAAGTGAATAAAGGTAGGAAAATGGATTGGGGGTGGGGGTAATCCTTTTAAAACTAAGTGTCAGCTCAGAACAGCGTCTTTTATTTAATTATTTTCTGAACAGTAAGTAATAGACTTGGGACATGAAGGGTAACTTGTGCGTAAAAGTTTGAGAACCACTCGTATGTGTTATTATGTTTTCCACAAAAAAGGGGAATAGACATCAGGAGTGTGAGTCTCTGTTTATTAAGTGTAAAGTACAGGCACCTATGAAAATGCCATCAAATGATTCCTGTTTACTAATGACATGGCACGTTATGGGGAATATAATGTTTACTGCAAGAATACCAATTTACCTCATTATGTATGGCCTATAAGACCCACTGACTGCAGATGTATGCCATCGATCATGACGACCCCATTTACTGCATGTATAGGTAGCGGAACCTGCTATGCCGGTAATATTGTATTTACCATAGCAATCTACTATATTTGAAAACAAACTTTCAAGGAGATGTTATTATTTCATTTCCTGGTTGCGAATGTGGTATCTTCTTGTTTTACCCACTGCTCTCCTTAGACTTCTCATCGCGCAGGTGAATATATTTTTCTCTAAAAAAAACACAAAAAAACCTTTATTCAGAGTCCAGGTCTTATACTGGTAAGTAAGTGTTGGAATAAAGTCAGTGTTAAATGATTTAGAACAAGAAATAAGACAAATATTTGGTGCCATCCCATTCAGCCAGCATATGGCCTACAACAAATTAATTGGTTTCGACAACAAGTTAGCATTCTTTGTCAACCAACTGGCATTTCAAATTTACAAGAATAGGCCCTTTGGTTTCAGTACCAGAAGAAGACAAAGCCATTGATGCATCGACTGTGTTAAGGACACCCTAAAAATCCACAACATGAACCTCCAGCAGGCCTCAGACCTTGCTGCAATTCTTCAACTACATCTCCCCAAGGCACTTTGGTTTCAGTACCAGAAGAAGACAAAGCCATTGACGCATCGACTGTGTTAAGGACACCCTAAAAATCCACAACATGAACCTCCAGCAGGCCTCAGACCTAGCTGCAATTGTTCAACTACATCTCCCCAAGACTCCCCCGCGGTAAAAAGTGGACAGAAGCAGAAGTATATTTAATTCAGATTTATTTTTAAACGTTTAAAATAACATGATTTCATAAAACTGCCGCTTAAAGTGTTAGAAATATTTTATTTTTCAGATACCATATTGCTTTTTTTTTGTGTGGTCACAATTTGTTAAAATAGATTAGGCTTAATTACTTGACATGTAGACACTAATACACATCGAACTATAACCGAATGGGTATTTTAGGGAAACCGTGGATCACGTAAACCTTGTTTTCGGTATTGATTATATTCAGAAGTCTGCCATGATTATTCCCTTTGGTTAAAAAAAAGGCATTGATTCTAATTATCTATTGTTTCGATTCACGACACATGTCAAGCCGTCCAAATGTCAGACCATTTAACCCTGCACGAATTTCGTGTTAGCCTGCACTGTTCAATATGGGGCAATTTATGGAACGATCTTCTCTAATTTAGGAAAACAAATCTGGTGGCGTGTTTACACATTTCAGCTTGACGTATTCTGCCATGTGAATTTTTAGGCAGCCGGTAGAGCTACCCCGAATAAGCGACCACACCAACCCCGAAATGGGTAGAACTACCCCGAATAAGCGACCACACCAGCCCTGAAATGGGTAGAACTACCCCGAATAAGCGACCACACCAGCCCTGAAATGGGTAGAACTACCCCGAATAAGCGACCACACCAGCCCTGAAATGGGTAGAACTACCCCGAATAAGCGACCACACCAACCCCGAAATGGGTAGAACTACCCCGAATAAGCGACCACACCAACCCCGAAATGGGTAGAACAACCCCGAAATGGGGGTGGTAGAATATTTTGAACAATTTTTTTTTTGTTGCTTTCATCTTAAATTGCTAATCATGTTGTATTTAATGCTTGTTTTAGACATGCCGTACACACAGCGCCTCCCAACGTCAAGCACTCGGCGACTGGTCCAAGAAAACAGCCGTTCCGAGAAAGAGCTGGGGAAAGAATTGAGTCGTCTGGAAAAAGAAAGGGTCGCTACTCTCCGGGAATTAGACAACGAAACCAAAATGTTCAGATTAAATTCTGGAAGGTCAGTCGCTGCTCATTAGTGGTTCTCACACTTGCTGAAGTGTTTAGTTTTTAACAATTTGTTAAAAATATGGGTGCAATTAAGGTAAAGAGAATCATACCCCCACCCCCCCAAAAAAAAAGGGGGGGGGCATCCCTAACTGAAAGTATTATTTATAAAACTGGGAATTAAGGAACTTACAATTTTCTTTTAATGTAGCACAATACATATTCGTGATATCCAAATTGTTCTATAAATCAATAAATGGAATATTAATATTCGGGATATCCAAATTGTTCTATAAATCAATAAATGCATCATTGATATTTTGGATATCCATAATGTCATGATATAAATGTTGCATTGAAATGTATGATATCCAAGTCATAAAATCCCTTATTTATTATCAGTCCAACCATAAATGTTGATCACACACCACCTTCTGCGTCTCCGAGATTTTCAGCCAGTCCAAACCGTCTTGTGAGAAAGTCAGGTGACGCTACTGCACAACTTCAAAGATCCAGATCGTCATCTCCAAGGGCTGGCTGTACCTCCTCAGATTCGTCCCCTAATTCCTCCCCCGAAGCACAAAGACGATTGCTCATAAAGAGGCCAAAACGTTGCAGCATCACTGAAGGCTTTCCCCCTTCAGTAACTAACAGCATTATAATCAGCCATAATGATTTATCCAATGCTTCCAGGAGAAAATCGGTGACAGAATATTTTGAAGTCTCTGAACCTTTGAGCAGGCGAAGGTCCGTAAACATGTCACAAATCCCACAGATTGTTATCAGCACAGAAGATGCTGTTGTCGGTTCATACCAACGACAACTGCACCCTCCCAGCAGACACCAAGACCCCGGGGAGCTAATCGTGGAGCCTACCATGTCTGATGTGTCTGAAGGCAAAGAATCCCTGTCCTTACCTATCAGACGTGGGCGCAGCTCGTCCGTCCCATCTCTTCCCCCATCTGTTACTTACATGACCAAACCTCAGTTGGACATGCCCCATTCAGTGACAGCCCGCCCGAGAAGCAGCAGTGTTTCAGTACCAGTCATTTATTCACACCAAAGAGATTCACCAAGACGTGGCTCGCAGACGACAAAACAAACAGAACGTAGGAGTTCTCCAAGGCGCACATCTTCCACTTTTGGTAAACTTATTAACGATCTATCACGTGGTATAGAACACTTTGAGCTGAACGAGAGAGATTCCAGAAATTCACTTCTTTCTTTGGAGGAATGGGAAAGACTGAAAATGTGTCGATACCTTCGAATGCCCCTTCAAGATAACGTACAAATGTGAAAATAGCCCCATAATCCACCGAAGGTAAAGGGGAGCCACTCTGAGAAAATATAAAATAAACTAACAATGACAACCTCAGTAATTTGTTCACATAGTATCCATTCGTTTACACCCCCCTCCCCCACCTCTTTTCAGATATTTTGAGAACTAAAGACTACTTATTAATGTGTAGTGTAGGTCTATAAAAAGTTAAATCTATTGGCCATCGTGACATTTTAAAAATAAAACTTCAATTACTTTGATGTCGAAATAAAGTCTAATTCTTAAAACGTAGTTTTGATATATATATTTAATGTAAGAGAATACTTTATTTATTGGGGGGGGGGGGGGGGGGGAGGGCGTGTAATAAATGCTAACTAAATAACCCCTAGAAATCGTCAAATAATAATAGCGATAGCTTGATAAAAACGAAGGTGATTATATAGTGTCACTACTGGAACAACGCAGCATTATCTACAGTATTTATGAAATAGGTAAGTAATGAAGTTGGAGCATGTTGTCAGAAAGATCAGTAGAATTAGAATATGTGCAAGTCAATCCAGTCATGACGCCAATGGTGTTCGCTTCTATAACTTGCACAGTTCTTGCTGACCGGTACTAATCTTGAGGACCCCTCCCCCATATCCAAAATGAGCGATGATCAAGCAACTTTCTGGGTGGTGCGAGATCTCAGGAGCACGAGATCTCAGGAGCACATCCTCAATGAAGTCAATGTTTCTAATTTCTCTACTGCACAGTATGCGTCCGAACAATCAGTACTGAAACTTCCGCACCTTGGACGCATACATGCGTTTGTGAACGGTGCATAACTCCAGCCGCCACGTTGTTCTAGCGCAGCGGTTCTCAATCCTTACCCAGGGGTCGACTAAGACCATCGGAAAACACATTTATGAAGTAGCATTATAGCAATGAAAATAATTTTATGAAAATGGGGGGGGGGGGGGGGGCGCACCACATTTAACCGTATTTAAGAGTTGCGGCATTAGGAAGGTTGAGAAAAGGAAGATATGTTGGGCCGTTTTAGTTGGGAATCGGCCTCTGGGCGGAGGAAAAACTATTTATAGTTGAGTGTTTCGCATATACGTGCGTGGCCGTGAATGGCGACCGAGTTAAAAAACGGTGGCCGTACAATGGCGAGATTGACGGCTCTAAGTAACACGGCTCTACCCAACAATGGCGAGATTGACGGCTCCAAGTAACACGGCTCTACTGAACAATGGCGAGATTGACGGCTCCAAGTAACACGGCTCTACTGAACAATGGCGAGATTGACGGCATTAAGTAACACGGCTCTACTGAACAATGGCGAGATTGACGGCACTCAGTAACACGGCTATACTGTCCATCCGTCCAAACTTACTGTCTACTGTTACAAAATGTTGCCGCACCGGAACGACACCCAAGCTACGGAAGTGGAAGTCAGATCAACCAGGAAGTCATTGTGACTTTCCTAAAAAAAAAAGTACACATTACTTTAAAAATATGAAAGATCTACAAAAATATGCCAAACTTCATCATCTTGGTTTGTATATCTGCATGGCTCCATCAACCGTTGGCCAGCTTGTATCCGGAACGGAAATGCAGATATGTCCTAAATCGGCGAACGGATGCATCAATTACCGATATGTTCAGTTTTAAGGATGTTTGTCTCATTAGACTTTGTAGAGTCGACTGCAGCACCTGTCTGACAACTCGTCCGTCCTTGATTCTCTATCAAAAAAACGCTTCGGGTTGACCAGACTTCCCCATTGACTCAGCAAACATGCCGAACGGCACAAGTTCGTCACAAATGACAGCATTAACTGCGTTACTTTGTGTCATTTATATCACGCTCGGAGTTGTTCTGTCAACTTTTTCAAACTCGCGGCCATTTGCTTTTGAGCGAAACTAATGCTCCACAGTGAATAGTTTTGTCCTCCGCCAAGAGAAACGTTTCCAACAACTACCCAACACATCTTTATTCACTATTGGAATTACCTTGTGCGGAAGCTTCAGTACTGTGTTAGTTATAACTCATACTATACATTGTACTATGCGGTTACTTTACTAAGTTTCTATAGTGGTAAATGTACTATTGTTCCGTTAATACATTAATTAAACACTTTCCCCCCAGCTTGAAACTCAACAACATGACATCTAAATTACATTGTCCTACATGTAACGTTACTAGGTTTTAATATCCTCATAAATATGTACAACTTCCATGAAATTTGGTAGAATATTTTCTCCACACCTCAAAAATGATTGGGTTTTGGGATATTTGCCCCCACCCTTTTCCAAGCACCCCAACTATAAAGTTTTATTTTGATCAAAATGGACCCCCCCCCCCCCCCCCCCCCCCATATTGTATTTTCAAGAAATGGTTTAAGATGTATTTCTTTATATTTATAGAATAATAATTATAATATAGTAATATTTAGATATTAACCTATAGTTAAAAAAAAATATATATTTGAAAGTGCACCGTTCTGCAAAAATATAATACAGCTTGCACCAAAAAGACAAGACATCATTTCTATTCTACTACTTATATTAATATACACCTGCTTCCTGATCATTTCTATATTACTACTATAAATAAGCTTCAATATCATTTATCTATACTACTTCTACCTCCTGATCATTTCTATACAGCTACTACACATATACTTCCTGATACTTTTTAAGCTAAGTTTTCAGTGACAAATCATTTCTTTATTATTTTTCAGCCCTGGTTGTCATAGAAATAGAATCAGTGTCTAAACTTGGCCAAATTTGGTGGTGCAATTTTAAATAAGGGTCTTCTTAAAATTATTTAGAGGTGGTATAAATATATATACGTAATGGCCAAATCATGCCAATTTAAAAACTGGTCAATGTCGCTGTAAACTGACTGGTCAGTTTATGAAATGGCATGAGGCAATCGGCCAAGTTCATTGTGATTATTCTTGTGAGCTCACGGATTCAAGTGTGAACAGTTCCATGCAAAGAATGGAATATTCACTTCTGGAATAGTCGTTTGAGAACACCACATTCTGTTCCTAGCTTGTAGATAACGTCCCTGACAACTGATAGATAGTCATGCATCTACACATTGAAGTTTGGCCAGAGATTTCTTGCCACTTTGTAAAATAGCTGGCCACACCAGCACATACACTGGTTATTTCAAGTACATCGGTCCGTGGCCACAACTCTTTGCGAAAGTGGGAAATGGCCGTCCTATTCGGGGAATGACCAAACTTTGGGCATTTGTCATAAGATGAACACAAATTTTGCTATTAAATTAAATTAAGGCTCAATGACCATAAGTTCTAACTATGACCATAAGTTCTAACTATGACCATAAGTTCTAACTATGACCATAAGATCTAACTATGACCATAAGTTCTAACTATGACCATAAGTTCTAACTATGACCATAAGTTCTAACTATGACCATAAGTTCTAACTATGACCATAAGTTCTAACTATGACCATAAGTTCTAACTATGACCATAAGATCTAACTATGACCATAAGATCTAACTATGACCATAAGATCTAACTATGACCATAAGATCTAACTATGACCATAAGATCTAACTATGACCATAAGATCTAACTATGACCATAAGATCTAACTATGACCATAAGATCTAACTATGACCATAAGTTCTAACTATGACCATAAGTTCTAACTATGACCATAAGTTCTAACTATGACCATAAGATCTAACTATGACCATAAGATCTAACTATGACCATAAGATCTAACTATGACCATAAGATCTAACTATGACCATAAGTTCTAACTATGACCATAAGTTCTAACTATGACCATAAGTTCTAACTATGACCATAAGATCTAACTATGACCATAAGATCTAACTATGACCATAAGTTCTAACTATGACCATAAGTTCTAACTATGACCATAAGTTCTAACTATGACCATAAGATCTAACTATGACCATAAGATCTAACTATGACCATAAGATCTAACTATGACCATAAGTTCTAACTATGACCATAAGTTCTAACTATGACCATAAGATCTAACTATGACCATAAGATCTAACTATGACCATAAGATCTAACTATGACCATAAGATCTAACTATGACCATAAGATCTAACTATGACCATAAGATCTAACTATGACCATAAGTTCTAACTATGACCATAAGTTCTAACTATGACCATAAGTTCTAACTATGACCATAAGTTCTAACTATGACCATTAGTTCTAACTATGACCATAAGTTCTAATTATACACACAATTTCCTGTGCATTGGGTGAGCTTCAAACATTTACTGACAATAGTTACAAAAAGATTGATAGAGAAAACACACTCTTTTTAAAAATCCTGTTTTCATGTAACATCATTTAATTTGAAAAGTTGTACAAGTCCCAGTTATAGGTCCTGTTAGCAGGTCATGTCAATAAAGAGTATGAGATTATCAAAATAACTTGTATCATATCAACAAAAGAACAAAACACATCTTTGTTTCAGCTACCAGATTGATGCTGGGAATCTCAAAAGACATCATTTGCATACATAATACTAAATACATATAATGAAATTATGCATCAGTTGCTTGGTAATGATCATCATCAATGGTGGAATAAATGTGACCTTCACCACTTAAAAATTCAATTGTCTCCCTGGAAGAAAGAAAGAAAAGGGAACAATTTTGTTAACAATTATAAAATTTGGTCAAATATTTTAATTTCATGTGTACTTCCAATACTTGGTGTTATTAAAAAATTGATGCGACAAACTTATCAAATTTATACTCTTTCTGTTGCTCTCAGAAGCAGCCAGACACCGATTTGAAAACACATCTATTTCAAACACCTGCTGGGGTGATGTTGTCTTTCATCTTTTCCAGCTAACTATTATCTCCTAATTGTATATTGGCTTGTGTTGTTTATGGTTGCAAGGGATTAAAGACCTTTAAGGGGTATGCTCGTATGTAGTTTTTGTAATTCAATGTGGTAAAATATAGATTGTTTCATTTCTCTTTTAATATGGTTGACTTTGTACCGCGCTTCGAGCCTTTGGGGATGAAGCGAGATTTTCAAATAAACTTTATTATTACTATTACATTACACACCTGATTGCTTTTGGTGCCACATTCTTCAGCTGATTACAAATGTCATTAAAACTGCAACCCCTCTCCGACTGTTCATTTCTGATAATCATTTGAATCTAGGGAAAAGAAATCCATAAGAGCATGTATTAAAAGGTTATAAAAAAAGTATAAATCATGACAGCATGAAAAAACTACAAGAATAAACATATAAAGAATTGAAATTATTTTTAAAAAAGTAACATAATGTAAAAAATAAATAGATAAAACCAATCTAATACACAAACAAGTAAGTTTTAACTTAGACTCTATCCACATTTTGGCCTTTTACTTTTATAAAAATATACATGAGGGAGTTTTAAAATATCTGAAAGAAATTTGAAATTTCCTAAAAATTCACCTTTCCTTGTAAAGGGGTTAGTCCAGGAATTGCACCTTGAGCAGTATCATCTCTACTACTGATGCTGCTAGTGGTCAAACCTGCATTGCTACTCATACCTGTGTTGGTCTAAAAATTAAAATGAGATCTTGTTATGATTGTTTTATGAATTATCACAACTACAAAGATACATTTGTGGTGTTCACATAAGGAACACTTGCACATTTTAAGAATGATCAACACCTGAATAAGACTAGCCAGTGGTCCGTGGATGAGGAGGAAAGTGAACTATGCAAAATAGTTCAATGTGAAAAAACCTAACACTAGTAACACCAAACCAATAAATAAAAAGAAAATCTTCTTTCCACAGCAAGATTTTGACATTCTATATGTTGTGTCACATTTGACCCAGATAAGAGAATGCAATGATTAATTGGTCAGTAGCCAAAATAGGTAAAAAAAAATTTTAAACCCTCAGAAGTCTTGATAATTGTTAATGCTCTGAAAGAAGAAGTGCACATGTTTGTTCCCTAATAGGTATCTTTCTGTTTACAATTGCAGTAGAAAAAAAGTTGGTTAATAACTTTAAATTAATTGGTTGATAAAAGGATAACTCTTGATTATTCCTTTTATTCTGGGTATGTTTTTGTCTGGCCCACAATTGGACACTGATACTATACTATTATTGAACAATGTAAACATGACATTCGGTAGGCCTACAAAATAGAAGAATAATGAGCATTCTAGCAAATTAACAGTATTATATTATATCAGGTACAGTAAAGCCATATAAAGAGGGAAGGGGAACAAAATACTTCTACTTCTATCTAAATAGCCCTAGAAAGCAGGGCTGTGGATTAGGAATGAACTGAGAACATTCTGAGACCTTCTTGTAACAAATATAATCCACTCTAACTAATACAACAATGTGTTTACAATTTTTTATGTCCTACATATAAATAATATATTATAAATAATTTTTTCTCAGTTGTTTTTTCAATGAATTTACAGTGTAACCAAAACTATGTTTGAAACATAAACATTCAAAATCCATTAAAATTACTTTATTTGCATGGACGCACTTTAATCCTCTCAAAATACGCCTATAACGAGGGGTGGGAATTATGCTCCAGCATTGTAGAAAATTTGTTCTATTTTAAAATGTGTATAAAACAAGGGGTTGCCTATTATGCACTGCTGCGTCTCAGATGGCGGCAAATATGGTAATTCTCTGACCGAAAATTTTAAATATGACTCTAATGCTAATAATGCAAATATCCTCACATTTCAAATCAGCAAAGCTGAAAATGGTTTTAATGAAATCTGCACTTCTAAAAACCATAACCTTTCTAGGAAAAATGTATTTCATTAAATTAAAGAACTAACTAACTAACCTGTTCTTGAGCAAATGTGGCATTGGCATAAACAACTTCAAGTATGTGGCAAGTCAGCTCATTCATGTCTATTAGCGGTCTTATTCGTTGTGCATTTATTGTTCTCTTTCCACCAAATGCTCGCAAAACACCATCGACTCTAACGTAGATATTTGGTGGAAAAGCATTTGGCTCTGCATTCTCGGACTGTTCATTTTCCTGTTAAAAAATGTATTTCTAAGTTAGATCTTGAATGATGCCACTGAGAGGAGCTTTTATTATATATTAAAATAAACTAATTTTTCTTAGCTTTTTAAACAAAATATTTTTAAAGTAAATACACATATGGTAATTGGTATTGATCAGGCCAATCTAATCCCCAAAATTAATTTAAAAATTATTGCCTGCAAATATTTTGAAGAAAACAGTTTTTTTAATGTAACTCCCCAGTATTCAATAAATTCTGCCTATGGCATCAAAGCATTTTGACAAATCAATCAATTTCTCAAATGGAATTTTTAGACTTGACTGGATGGAGTCTTAAGTCCCTTTGAAAGCGTTTAACAAAAACATTATTTATTTGCAATTATTGTGCAGTATAAAAATGGTACATCTTGCATGTCCACTCACATCAGAATTGTCAAACTTCCTCACTTCCAGTGGTGGCCCTGTCATATCATCTATCAAGTAGTCAATTCTTGTAGGTGACACACTAACAGATTTAATAAGGCCGACAAGCGTTACCTTAAGGATTAGGGAATAAAAGTACCATTAAATGTTAGCTTACATCAGGGAATTTTTAAAAAGCATTTTTGTTACAAAGCTACACCTCTTGAATATTTTTATGATAATTTTTCAATTTTAGTTTGAATAAAATAATAATTAATTAATACTTATTTTACGTTACACTTACCAGAGACAGCTCAACATTTGTACTTGACATAAAAACATCATCAACATGTTTGGCAGTCAGTATCTGAGCGACTGTAACAGGGACAATGTTATTACTGCGCTTGCTTGTTCTCTAGGGAGAAACATACATGCAAACAATAAGTACACAAATTATCCTTAATAACTATTTAAATAATAAAAATATTTTTTTTTTAGTAATTTGTAATTTACCTTAAATTATAAACTGCCAATGACTAGAAGAAATTATTCACAATACTCACAGGGGTCATTCTCAACTTACGTCACGCTTGGGGGGGGGGGGGGGGGGGCGGCCCCTCGAGAATTTGTGACACTGTGACAGGGGAGGAGGGCGGGGTTAAAAATTTTGTGACTTCACACTTTTAAAAAAAAAAAAACCCATTAATTTGAGGTCGAAATTACCTCAGTTGCTCACACCTCCTGGACCTATCGAAAAATGACGCAAAAACTGTTGTGGCCATTTTACATTCGCCTTAGGGAGGACTTCTCATTTTGCGTTTTACGTCACAGTTTTCTAATAATACTACATTTTTATCCATTATGGGAAAATGTTAAAGATTAAAATAAAATCTTACTTTAGTTATGAAAATTTTATGTATGTTATGAATTTTCTTAGGTGTGACGTGCCACTAAGGGGAGGAGTTAAAAGAATTTGTGACAGTGGAGAGGGGGCTCTAAAAATGTCATTTTTGGCCTGACGTAATTTGTGAACAACCCCATAGGTTGCTCACAGCCCCAAGCAATAAGCACCCCATTCAAAGCTTTATTCAATATATTTATTTTCATTTAGGAACACTTTCTAAAGACATTACTTTTAAATGAGACAATATGTGATTTATTTTTTTTTCCATCTATTAACATTTTAAAAATGTGATTTTTCAGTCATTTATAGCAAAATCTTGCAACACATCATGTCATGACATAACAGTAAAAAACTTTAAGTTAAGTGGTGGAAATCAAATAATTTAACAACCACCCCAGTGCCCCAATGATTGTTTTTCCAGTATAAAGAAATGATAAACCCAAAGGTAGTTTATTATTCAGGCAATACTTACGCAACACAAAAACAATTTTAAAAAGGTACAGAAAAATAGTTTTAAAATTTAAATGAAAAAAATCTTATATAATACCTGACAAGAAAACTGCTTAATATACATTTAATATTTATATATATACATATATATTGTTTCTTCATTGAGAGAACTATGATTTCAAGAACCATTTTAACAACAGGACTGTTGAACTCAAAAAAATATTTGTTATTGGTTCTACTCAACCGGTGAATTGTAGCCCTGCGTAAGACTATTCTTTTTATTGTCAAAAAAAAACCCAACATTATTTGGAAGCAATATACCCCTGCAATAAGTTATGCAATAGAGTGCATTATTAGTAAACATTGACTAATCCCAACCTATTTGATTAATAGTAACATTGCATGGTTGTCGACAACTGACCATGAGTTCTGATTATTTATATCTAGTTTCACAAAAAAGTAAGTGAATCAGTTAAATTGAAATATTACAGTTGGGACACGTAAAGGTCAACAAATTTTTGGGAGCTTCAATACAAATACCACTCTACCTTTTTCTCATCAGCTTGAGGTGTGTTGAAGCCACCTCCTTGATATCCAGATTGACTGAAACCTATTGAAATTATTTTAAACAAAACTTCAGTGACCAAACTAGACTAGACTAGAAGTAGTAGAAATGATTGGAGCACTTAAGATGGATCATATAAAAGGAAATAGTAAGTCATGTGGTAAATTTTTGCTTTACGACTCACCCTGAATTTCTGTATGAGTGAGCTCCCCTTGCTGAGTCGTGGATTGTTACAAGAGATAACCATTCTCTATTTTTTATATCTATACGCTGATAAATTTAATTTTTAACTAATACTGATATTTGAAAAGGAAGTTGCCATCTTAGTCTGATAATTTAATAAATGGGTTTTGAAATAATTACTTGATATGATTTATGGTGGAACTTGTAATAAAGTGTGTAAAAGTGTAATAGATGAAACTGTAAGTTGGGTTTTCATAATTTTGAACAGTTTAAATGTTTAAAAATAATTTCTATCTTTTTATTAAAATTTACAATTTTCTCAGTACAGTGTGTAACTGTAGCACAAGAACTTGCAGTTTTACAGTTCACGTTAGTTAATAGGTTTTAGGTTTGAAAATTTACGCTCAAGTTAGGGGTAGGTAAATTTAGGGTTAATTTATGCTCAAGTTATGGGGGATTTAATTTAGTTTAAGGGGTGATTGTACGCTTGAGTTAGGGACTTCACAATCATGTTAGGTTAATTTGTAGATTTTAGATTTGAAGGTTTTTTGTAAAAAAATTTAATGTACATGATTTTTGCTAATTTTTTTTCCCAGTCTCAGATCAAAAGAAATATTCCTACGGTTAAAATAAGGTAAATATAATAAACAATTAAGTCATATTTAGAGGCATCAGCTTACACTGAAGTCATAGGATGAAGTATTAACAATTGGTGCAACCTCAGACCTTCCTACATACACTCACATAAATAGTCATACCAGGAACAAGATAAGTTTAACAAAATAAATGTTTGATAATGATATACCCAGTACCTCAAGTATTTCTACTCCTTTATAATGGATTTCCAATGTTGTATTTTTATAGACAATCTTTGTCTGATGGCTGTAATATAATGACCCTGATGATCAGCTTTATGCCTGCTCCCCTTTCCCTCAGAGTGTTCGGAATATATGGATAGTCCCTTGAAGCATTTGGGAGGGGGGATTTTAAGTTGATTACCAAACAAGGCAGCGGGGACATAATAATATATCATTAACTTGTGAATCAAGTTATCTGACCAAGAGCAACCGATTTCCAAGCCGCCGATGGACAAGGGAACAAGAGACATGGCTTGAGCATGTGGTGTTGATGTAGCACCTTTGTTTAAGTTCGGCTAGGGGTGAAGAAGGATTTTTAGCAGAGCTGGGAGCTTTGGAGCATGGTTGTTCTGAAATACAGAATCAAACCACTGTGATTGACTGGTTATATTTTATTCGAGAGGATATAGGGGTTTATCTTAACCAGCATGCCACTCAGATTGGTGGGTTCAACAATAATGAAGAACCCATGGTTGTCTTCAGGTTCACGAATCCAAATATTTTCACAGAAAATATCACTGAGGAGCGTGGCGTCACGGCCACTGGGTTTTTGGTGGGATAGAAAGATCCACTGGAAAATGCTGCATGAAAGGAATTTTGTGGATCCCGACGATCCAGATGTACACAACACACACTATACATAGAAAATCTATGGATGCGTGCCAAACGTAAAATAAAATGTTGCCATCATATTTTAAAGAGTTTCAGTTCCGTTGCAATATAACAAAGATTAAGGTGTTCAACAAACTTTTGTGTTAAAATGCCACCCTCTGGTATTTGAGCTCAGGCGAGTTCCACTAGTGAAGGGTCAATATTTTGCAGAAATTAAATAAAAACCCTATTTATTGTAAAGAAATGTGTGAATTAATTAAAAAACCATATTCATAATTTTATCAGTTAAACTAGACCATTAGTTCATAATAATAAACTGATAAAAGATACCTGGAATATGTAAGACCTAAATATTTAAAATTGTAAACCCCAACTGGTTTACCAACTGGTTTACAAAGAAATATAGGACACCTAGGCCTAGACATAATTAAATAACGTTATAAAATAAATACAACATTTGTCTAATAGTGTATCTAATTAGGTATTTCACTAAAAATTTCAAAGTTGTTATATATTAATGAAACTTATATCATTAGAAAGGACATAGTATTTCCTTTCCATTGATACCAAGTTTATGTTTCTATCTTAATTAGAAAAAAAGTTATAGCATTTTTAGTGTCATAATTTTTCCTTATACAGCCTTAGTAAATAATTTCCAAAATTTTGTGACAGAAAACAGACATCTTTGACACTCAAAATGCGATAACTTTTTATTCAGCAAAGTTAAAGCTCTGAAATTTGCAACACATTTCAATTGAGTATTGGGCTTTAATAATAAATAATTGTTATGCAAATGCTACAATAAAAATATTAATGCGAGGGAATTGAACAACAGAGGGTACGTAAATTTCATTAACAATGGAGCGCCTGTTCTCAATACTCAAAATGCCATAACTTTTTTATCTGTAAAGTTAAAGCCCTCAAATTTTCAGCATAGTTTAATTAAGTATTGGGCTTTTATAATTAGCCATTTTCATATTATTATCTTTACTAATGTATTCATGCGTGGGATTTGAACAACAGAGGGTAAGTAAATTTCATTAAAAATTTAGCGCCTGTTCTCAATACTCAAAATGCAATAACTATTTTACCTGTAAAGTTAAAGCCCTGAAATTTTCAGCGTAGTTTAATTAGATATTGGGCTTTTATAATAAGCCATTTAAATATTAATACATCAATAAATTAATTAAATCAGAGGCATTTGAGCAACTGAGAGTGAAGAAATTTAATTTTAAAATGTAGCCTGTTTGTGCATTAAAAATACAAATTGCATAAATATTACTATTACCAATTCAACCTATTGTTAATGCATACAATCATATAGTGAATTAATATTAATACTGTGAATAAACAGAAAAGATTTATAAAATTATTTATAATAATGGATAAGTCGCATTGAAAAAAATGATAATCACAAATGTTAAATCCAATCATCCATGTTCCAATCCATGAAATTTACAATCCAAGTAGCCATGCTAGTGCTATTAGTATTAGAAATCCACAGTAGAAATGGTGATCACTTAATATTATATTAGTACTTTTATAGTTCACTGAGCAGCTGAATAAAAGAGTACATTTTCTTTCATAGAAAGATGATATTCAAAAGTAACGTTTTGGTTGAGTCCATTGCAATCTTGATCAAATTTGTGACAGTTATAGATACCATTGGTAATGATTCAGTTTATGACATAGATGAATGGAGTCCTAGTGTAGATTCCATTGGTAATGAACAGTTTTTCAAAAATGGTTTACACTGTGTCAATATTGTTGTTCCACCCATCATGATGATAAATAGGAGTGTTGTGAACTAGAGTTAGTTAGCCTGATGTCTTGGTATGAAAGTCGTACATGCATGGTGAGAGTTTAAATGTGAGAACCACTGTTGTTAGTGTCAATACTTTTTGGGTGCGTGAGTTGTTGTGAATTGTATTAGTGTTGCTGAGTGGTCATTGGCTGACAGGGGAATGTTAATAAACAAGTGAGTGGGTATAAAAGGACAGTGTGTTAGTTAGTCGAGAGGGAGACCGAGATATTTGTTGAGGAACGTGTGGTAGTCGAAGTTTAGTTTCATAAACTGTGTAGTGAGGAACTTCCTTATGTATTAGTGACTCCTGGCCATGTGGCATTACATTTTGTATAGAATGGAATAAAGAATTAACTTATGAAACAGTGTGGAGTTATTGTGAAGTGTACCAGGCTGTAACATTTGGAAACCGTAACGTTGGAAAGGTCGTAACATTTGTGGACTTAATAGGGTAATTGTTTCATTGTGTGGACCTGATGAGAATCCTAGACAACGAGAGTAGGCCGTATGAAATGAGGTCATAACAAGGAGTGCTGAGTGTATTACTTGCCAAACAAATGCAGTTGATGGTGAAAAATATCAATAGCTGTTAAGATTACGCTCTGGTAGTCCATACTGTGGTGTATTGTCCAGTTGGACATTCAGTCACACCTGACAGGTTTTTGTTAAAACAGGAAAGTCCAATACAACAAAGTTAAATTGTTCACGCAGACACATTTTGGCAGTAGAGGCCATATCCAAGAGAAGTATCCAGAGAAGTATCTAGAAAAGTTTTGCTGAAGAAACACTTGGTACAGCTTCTCAGCTAGGTAGTCAGTACCTCTAAGCAGAAGAGGCACTATCTTCCACTTCATCGCTACAGAAACGCCTTGTAATTAAATGTTGGTCTCGTAGTGAAGACAAACTGAAATAGAGATAGAAATAAATTCATTTAACTAAACACAAAATAAGCATATTATCATAAGTAACAAAAGGTACCATCTATATTTGATTTTTATATATATTTAATTAAGTAAAGATTGTGTATTTCCATGTGGTAGTTTTGTAATTAAATTATTAATTAATTAAGACAATGGTGATTTAATTTATCCTGTCTATCCAGTATAGATAATATATTGTGATGTTCTAATATTATTGTTATTCAGAGTAAGCCAAGTATTTATTACATATCCATTAGGAAACATTATTCATTCATCGGATATAAATTTACTTATATAAAAAAGTCTGGTAGTCGAGTCCCCATTACAGCTTGTCCAAATGGAATGAACAGGTGTGAATCCAAGATACAGGTAGTACTAGAAGCACAACTCTTCACAGCTCCTCCAAAAAGTGGTGGTGACATGGCTGTATATTTAAAAGAAAGAAAATGATAAGACGTTTAAGAAATGTTAACACCAATATTTGAATACAAACTACGGGCTTAGCAGTTAATGTTATTTTACAAATGACTTTATTTAATTAATTCAATGACCAGAATTCAGACTGGACTAAGCCTGAAAAGTCAAATATAATAGCTTTGAACTAAAGCAGTAAAGCTTAAAAAGGCAAAAAAGGGTATAAAAAAAGTAAAATTAAAAAGGGGATACATGTTATTTAGAAGAAAAATATAAATAAAATTATGTAACTTAGTAAAAATTGTCAATGAAGTTCAGTAGCTGCCGAGCCTACAATTCATTGATTATATAAAATGAGTTTAAGATAAATTATATCAATATCATTAAGGACATTATTATCCATTATCAAAAATATAATTTACAATTGGATATTTTGATAATTATTACAATTAAAACATAGATTTAAATGATTAAAGTTGATTTAGATATGACATGGTTATCATGAATATAAATTTTATTATTAAAAAAAAATAATTAAATTTTATAAAATATGTATAAATTTGTTTTCAGTCATAAAATTAAAACAAATTAAGTAATATTAATGAACTGGATGGCTTTTAAAAACAATAGATTATAAAGATTTTAAATACTTCTTATGCAATAAGAATAATAATAACTTTTAAATCACAGAGAATGGCTATCACTTCCGGTTCATTTGGCCTAATCGATAAGTGGTTACGAATTATGCTCAAATAGCAGACCTGTCTATACAATTTACGGCCTATCTAAATGTCATCATGTGTCTTGTTGCAATTAGTTAAATCGTTCTTACACTCAATACAAAAGAAATTAATTGCAATACTATTATATTTTCTGAAATATAGTGCTAGCAAACTTACCGGTTTTCCCAACGAAAGATATCTGTTACAAACCCTGTCAGTCCGGTGAAAAGGTTTATGTTGTAATGATCGTCGTCGTCCTCGTGTGCACAAAACAGACTAGTAAGTTCATTGTCTCCCCCTTACGTGGACAAAGGAAACTAAATATAAATACGACCCCGTGACGTACCGACATTGACAGGTCATCGGTTTATGGTCTGTATCCGACATCCGAAAAATCGATCGGCGCGCGCCGCTTAGTGAAGTATCTAATCTAATATTGGGCAACTTTGATAACATAATATGATATCACATATCTTTGAAGACAGAAGATAGCAGAAGAGTTTCCCTTGATTTACCACAACGAACAATGATGCAGTAAAAGAAGGTTACCAGAAATTTGATCGAAAGAAATTTGGTCAAGGAAATTTGATCAAATGTTTTTTTCAGTTCACACGTTAAAATTTTCATCACATTTCTTTTTGAACGCACTATGCTATACATTAAAACAAAATAATTAATTCAAAAAGAAATTGACGCAAAATTTTAACGTGTATACTAAAAAAAAGATTCGACCAAATTTCCATCGATCAATTTTCTGTCGACGAAATTTCTTTCGATCAAATTTCCGGATGCGGTAAAAGACAAAGTTCATAAAAATGTACTTTTTAAAAAAATCTCAATCATATAATTTGTTAAATTGTTTGTGTAAGTATTTAAAATAAAATAATAATAATTGTGTTTTAGTACAATACTTTTTAAAAATTAATACTTTTAATTTTAATGTAGTTCTATCAGGTAGGCTAATAGTAATAATAAGAACATTTTTAATTTATTTCACTAGAAATAATTAATCACGCTAAAATAAGGGATACCCAAAGCTGCCTTACTAAAATAAACCTTATATATAATATTGACTTACTAAACTTACTGATTTACATTGATTAACCCTCTTGGGGCGGATGGGCCGATCTATCAGCCCAGGGTGGAGTAGCGAAAAAGATGGATGTCTGATCTATCGGCATCGGCCCGATAATTCAAGCTTCGAGATTGGCTAGCTAGTCTTTGTAAAATCGAATCAGATTGCTTCCTACATATCCCTGCATTGTAATGGCGGCCAGCGTTGACAGTGAACTAACTTTTGTTGTGTTCAGGAATTTCTTTGTGAGTGGCAGGTACTATCGTAAAATTTCGAGTATGGGCATCTTCTGTCATTGAAAAGGGGGCGTGGTCACACCCTAGCAAATTTGGGTAGTGCGACCTACATAGTATACTGCTTGTAACAGACTAAAGTGTTCATGAATGATTCACAACACCATGAACTCAGAAGTGAGAAATATTCAGTATTATTTTGTGAGTAGCTCGTGAGGCAAAACGAGAGACGGAAGTCAAGTCCCAGTAAGAGGGCAGTCGAGGTAATTATGTTGAAGTGATAAGACGTATGTGGTTTTCTCCAGGTTGGACTATGAATTAATATAACTAAATTATGGATCTGTGCGCAAGGATGTTGCATGTACATTGTGCATGATATTTCAATACAAGTATTCAATATGTATGACTATTACTATATTATAATTAGTGAATTAAAGTGCTGGATATATATATACAGTGGACGTTGATTACTGATTTCATGGAGAGGAGGAGAGGATTGATTGTGAGAGTTATGATGAAATAATCCCTGACAGGACAATAGTATTATTATTAGTTAACTGTCGCCAACCACGTACAGTTACAATGGTGGCTACAGTTACAATGGTGTCAGAAGTGGGATATGAATCCATGTCCCTACGTTCTATTGTTCAATTATATGTTCATGCATGTTATCACCAAATAGTAATGTCTATAATATATGTGATATGCTGATCACATATTATTACTGTTTTAAATGGCAATGATAGACTTTAAATTATGCTTCTGCAAAGTTGGTATGCCATGACATTTCTCCATGTGTACTCCTGACAGAAGGATGCTAAGTTAACCATGACTAATTCTATTACCATATGCTGATGAAAAAATTATCTGTATTTAAATGTAATGAATGATCAATAATACATAAATGTTGAATGATATAATTACAATTGGAATAATATACCTTTCTTCTTCAAAAAATATTCAAATTGAAGTATTTCAAGTAATAGTTAAAATAATGTTATCATGTTATGTGATAACAACATAATTCACTTAGAACTGATTTGTCTCTACATGAAATTCCAAATTGGCAATGCAAAGATTTATTTAGAATGTTTGGCTAATATGTCTCAGTTCAATGTCTGTGCTGTTGTCTTTGTCTGCCATGTGTCTGGACAAAAAGTCAGCTACTATGTTGTCTTTGCCTTTTATAGTTTTAATTTCATATTGGTAGTCTAATAATATCAATGACCATCTATTTATTTTGTTGTTAGCTACTCTTTTCCTATTCAATACCATTAATGGCTTGTGATCAGTTAGTAGAATGAATTTTCTGCCTAACAAGTATTTCTGTAACTTTGTAAGTGCTTATACAACTGCTAAGCATTCTTTCTCAATGGTTGAGTAGTTACTCTCAGTTTTGCTTAGTGCTCTGCTTAGATATGTAATTGGTCTAAGTTTATTGTTACATTCTTGCATGAGGCAAGCTCCTAGTCCTCTGTTTGAAGCATCCGTTACTAGTGTGAAAGGTTGTGTGAAGTTGGGTGCTAATAAAATATTGTCACTATGAAAAATTTCTTTAATGGTTTTTAGTGCTTTCTCACATTCTTCTGTCCATACTATTTGCTTCTTGTTATTTTTGTTAATTAACTGTCTTAGAGGTGCTGTTATGTCTGAATATTTTGGTATAAATGTGCTATAGAAATTGCAGAGACCTAATATGGCTTTGACATCTTTTTGGTTAAGTGGTGTTTTTATGTTCAATATCTTCTCTTTGTTGTGTTCAGTGGGTTGAATAGTGTTTTTGCTGACCTTGAATCCTAAGAAATCTATTTCTTCCTGTGCAAATTTTAGCTTATTTGGTGCAATAGTTACTCCGTGTGTTCTTAGTTTTTCTAATACCAATTTAAGTGTTTCAATATGTGTCTTCATGTCTTTTGTGTGAATACAAATGTCGTCCACAAAATGCACAACATTGGGTATGCCTGTGAGCATTATCCTCATAAATCTGGAAAATGTAGCGGTTGAGTTGACTAAACCAAATGGCATTACTGTCCACTCGAATAGTCCTTCTTCTGTGGCAAATGCTGTGTATTGCATGGAATCTTTATCCATCCCTATTTGCCAGAATCCCCTCTTTAAATCTAAGTGTGTGAATATTGTTGATGATCCTATCTCTTCAAGTAATTCTCTAGTATCCCTCATGGGCTCAGCATCTAATTTTGTTATTTTGTTTAATTCTCTATAGTCGCAGCACAGTCTCAGCTGACCATTTTTCTTTTTTACCACCACCATGGGAGATGCAATTGCTGAATTGGACCTTTTGATTTTGTTTGTTGTTAATAAATGGTTAAGTTCTTTTTTCACATCTTCTCTGAACGCATATGGAATTGGATACATTTTGTGCTTAAATGTAGGTTCATCTGTTAGAAATATTTTGTGGTCTATACTGTTAGTGTGGCCAATGTTTTCTGTGATGACATCTTTGTATTCTTTCAATAGTATTATTACATTGTAACTGTAGCCACCATTGTAACTGTACGTGGTTGGCGACAGTTAACTAATAATAATACTATTGTCCTGTCAGGGATTATTTCATCATAACTCTCACAATCAATCCTCTCCTCCTCTCCATGAAATCAGTAATCAACGTCCACTGTATATATATATCCAGCACTTTAATTCACTAATTATAATATAGTAATAGTCATACATATTGAATACTTGTATTGAAATATCATGCAATGTACATGCAACATCCTTGCGCACAGATCCATAATTTAGTTATATTAATTCATAGTCCAACCTGGAGAAAACCACATACGTCTTATCACTTCAACATAATTACCTCGACTGCCCTCTTACTGGGACTTGACTTCCGTCTCTCGTTTTGCCTCACGAGCTACTCACAAAATAATACTGAATATTTCTCACTTCTGAGTTCATGGTGTTGTGAATCATTCATGAACACTTTAGTCTGTTACACTGCTCATGCGTAGCACCATGGCGTCTCTCTCGTAAAGGACATGTCGCTTTGAAATTTGGCACACTGGTAGATCAATGTATGCCCCAAATGCATAATAAATATGAAAATGACATGTTTTGTACTTTGACTTATCTTAATACTTAATGGTGAAAGTTGCCTTATATTCACCAGGGATTTTCTCAAATATTAACCGATTGTAAATAAAAACGAGATTGATTAAAATGTAGGCCAAGAAGCGTAAGGCCGGAAAAGGAATACAATTGTGGGATATAGTTAGGGATATCGAAGGTCTCACGCGCATGCAGTCTGCGCATAACGAAAAATAACGCAAAACTTGTGCGGCCATTTTAACATTCCTCTCGGTGATTATCTCGTTTTTTAGTGTTTTACGTCACAGTTTGCTAATAATAGTACTTAAATTATCGGTGACGTAGAGCGCATATTTTTCCAAACACGGGGATACCGTAATTGCTGCATTTAGTTCGTGAACATTAACGCATTTAATTGTTTACATCGGTATGTACGTTAATTGCTTATTATTTTTTAATGTAGAATTCAAACACGTAGTGTTTAACTCAACTACTGCCTCATTTATTCACAAATTTTAATAACTTTACTTCATTAATAATAGCAATAACGAACAAAAGTTATGCCCTTTGGACTGTGAGGTGTAAGAAAATAAAATTGTTAGTAGTCACCTGAGTCACCCCCCCCCCCCTCACAAAAAAAAAGTGGGTTGTCGGAAATGGTTCTTGTTACCAATTTAATTTTAGTACATTTTAGTATTTTAGGATATTTTCATTATAGTTCATCTTTAATAATCTGTGGAAGTCTAACCAGTTAATAAAGGGGAAACCATTTTAAAACATTATGAGAAATTAATACAACCTAATAAATTAAATAATTTTAAATAATTGTAGTTCGTGTAGTCCGGGGAATTTCGGACTTGTTTTGTCCCTTGATTTATATATTATATAATTATAATATGTAGTATAGAGCACGTTATTACTGGTATTTATAAATTATAATTAATGGAATAATAACACAATGAAAGAATTTGCTACTAATACTAATATTAAAAATATACTATTATCAAATATATATGCATTAGAAATCTGTTAACATTTATATCAACAAATATTTAATATATTTTTAATTAAATACATTTAATAAACAAAAAATAAATAAATTTTAACAAACACATCACTTGAATAATATTAAAAAGAAACAAAAAATTGTATAGATTCAGAATTATGATTAGTTGTTAATGTCAGTTAGGCTTCTTTTGGGTGCAAGAGAAGATTTTAATTTTCTGTTGCAAAACTTGGAATTCCTTCCATATCCAATAAGGGGGAACGTTTAGATGCAGATGGCAGTGACAAAGTTTATGAAGGAGAGATTTATGGGCTTCATCAACAAGACAAAGTAGTCACTGTAGGGCATTCTACCCGGAAAATGACAGGCAGAAGATCCCCATTACCTTTTAAAATTTAATGACATACCCCGGTACGGGTACTTGTAATGGTTTTATGGGTGATATTAGTAGTTTTTATTTATACATCTCATGCATTCAATTATTTTTAAAAAGACTTCTACTTACCTTTAATAAATATAAGAATTGATTTAAAATTTAACTGAAGAATATAATTCATTAAATTATAAATAAACTTGTAATTTATTTTTTTCCCCTTTAAAATATCATGATTTTTCCAATTTTTCTATTCGTGCTTTTTCTAACAAACGCTAAATAAAATTTTCCAAAATACAAAGACTTATTCTGATGTAAAGGTTTTCTTGTCCGTTGTGTTGTATATTGCATTGAGAATGTCTCCAGAAAATCTGGTGGCATTATCTTTTAAAATAAAAAAGTTGTGGACAAAATAAGGCAGAAATATGGAATGTTGGTCACTACTTTTTTTCGTTAAATACAAAGATAAATAAGGGAGGCTAAAAAATTCACCCAAAAAATCATAACTTCATTTCTATAAAAGATAGAAAGATGAAATTGGTGTTTTTGCAAAGCTTATAGATAGCTAGCCCTTTAAAGTGATGTATGATTTGTGGCAATTGGACAATATTTTAAAATTTTGTCAAAGTACCTAATAGGCTATAGTAATTATTTTATGAATGAAATTGCACCAACATAAACAAATTAAAAACACGGATTTTCGCACGCCGACGCCTATTTCCCATACAAAATTTTTAGAAGTCTCTCTTGCTTTGCCGAAGTACCTAATCTTTTATTAGGTAAACGGATTTCGGGGCTAGATTTAATGCTTACTTATAGGCCTAATATTATTAATAAATATAATATGGTAATTGAACGCTACTGGTACCGCGTTTTTTTAACATGGCCACTATCTTGGTTGACACGACCCGTAAAATTAAGAATAAAACGTTTAAAAATAATGAAGAAACTTCCTAAATGTATCCCTCACCCTAACCTGAACCCTAAATGCCTAAATCTATCCCTCACCCTAAATCGATCCTACCTAACGAAATGAGGTACCACAGATGAGCATTAGCCAATAATATGGTTACCTTGATTATTCCACATGATGGGAATTAAGATTAGACTGATATAAAGTTATCAGAACTATTAATTCCAGATCAGACTCATTTATTTACTTCAATTTGCCTGTAGAGATGGCGGGAGCAAACAGAACCTGATGTAGGCATTGGCCAGTAGTCTTGACAGTTCAGACCATATTTTCTTCTCTTTCCAATAGCTATCTGTTTCCTCACATAAAAGATGTGCATTTAAAAAGAGATCCGTACACAAGTTTTGCATACGTTGGTTTGAGTTACGCAATGGCTCTTGACTTAAGCCACATAGTCCCCCCTTTCAAGTTTCACATCTAGCTAAAACAATAACTTCTAAAATATAATCAGTGCCATCATGTGACCTTTGAAGGCCCCCTGCCACTTTTCGTGATGCCTACAAACAACTTGGCAGGATTTTTTGGGTTCAAAGCATACCTTTCGGCTCCTTATATAATATACAAGGCAGGACCCACACAACGGCTCTAAATATAACAGGCCTATTATTTGTAACTTTTACTAATTGTGTTTCAATATTTTTAATATGTGTTTTAAAATCTGCCCCACCAATTTTTTAAAGTGGAAAACAGTAAATATGCTATTATACTACGTATGTGTGGATGTAAACATTTCCAGCTCCCCAGTGGTGTACTTGCTGCTTCGGTCCGGCTGGGGCAACACAGATGTTAATATTTTGATACTCTTTAACAACTGGTTAAAAACTGTTCAAATAAATTGATTTTTTAAAAAATAACTGACAAAGTACCAAACTGGTTGTCACCAAGTACTGAATAATTTATGTTTGATTGAAAGCATACTTCTGCTGCAAACACCACCCCCCCCCTCAAAATCTCGCGTTTCAAAAAAATAAAATAATATAAAAAAATAATAATTTACCACGCCCCTCTAAAAAAGTGCTAATAAAATGCAAATAAACTGGATTTCTGAGTTTTGCAGCACCCCTAGGGGCGCAGACACCCCTATTTAAGAATCTCCGATGTAGCCTAGGTATGTATATTTACTTTATTCTTCTTCTATATCTTGAGGGCCCCCGACAAATGTGTTGATCATTCTGGCTAAAACTAAAACCTTCAAATAGGTTGAAATATGTTAGAATTTATGACTAGAATTTTGTACCTGTAAGGAATGCACAACTCAAATAAAGTATAAAGAAATTAGTTTTTAAATTCGTTCGTTTTTAAATGCTTAATACTTTTATTTTCTTAAAAAACTAGTCATCTTAAGACACATCCCATTATCTTTGTCGCCTTTGAAGCATCCTAATTTAGTAAAATAGACTACTGAGCTTTATCACTAGGAAACGACCATTCCGTTAACTGTGAAAAAGTGATTAAACGCATTACTTTATTTTTAAAAAATGGGTTATGATCAATTAGTGAAACATTTATGTCGACGAAATTTCTTTCGATCAAACAGCTAAAGCCACACTAACACTACTCCTAAAAGCAGGAACAACCCACCCGATAAATATAGATAAATCGATTACATTAAACACAATCCCTAAATCCCCCCCCCTTCTCCAGCCTCCCCTCCCATCTCCTGTTCCCTATCCCTGACACATGTTTGTTAAAGGTAGACTTTGTAAATAAATATATATATGTATGTAAATAAAACGGCGTCACAGACTCCGGACAGTGTCTAAGCTCAAAATGTCATCTTTCCCTTACAGAAAAGAAACGTCAACCAAGGACACGGAAAAGTCAAAAGGGAGGAAGCCATCATCGTGTTCATTTTTCATATCATCCTTTTTGTTTTTATCGTGCTTGCCATTTCACACCATGCCACTTATCGTCCCAATCATTTCCACATTTCACTCCACGGGGCTTCAAATAACATTAAATGCTCGTTTGTCCTAACTCGGTCATTGTCCACATCACCAAAATTTAAAAAAAAAAAAAAAAAAAAAGATTTTTTTTTTATGTTGTGGTTATTTTTAGGGGCGGGAGTGTGGGGCTGTGGCGAAAAGATAATTCATACGTTCTCATAGTGGATGGGCATGTAAAATGTACGGGCCAAATATGGGGGATGATGTGTGAACTGTGTGAAAATATGACTTTTGGAAGGCCCCCTCGCTAAATGAGCTCGCGTTATTTCTTTTTAAATTCTCCCAATATTCCTTTAAAACCCGTGCTGAATAACTAGACAACAAAAAAAAAAAAAAAAGCAACTGAATGGTTAAGCGATAAATAAAGCATTTGGGCAGCGTTTTTATCCGTTCTTCTGTGTTTCCAACAGTTAGTTGTAGGCAAACTTTTGGAAATTTAAAATTGTGCCTTCTAAAGTAGGACTAAATTTCTAACTAAAAACAATATATATTAGTAGAACAAAAAAAAAAAAAAAACAAGAACAAATGTCCTCCCACATCTTCCCGATTCTGATGTAAACTAAAATTGAAATATAGGTCTACAATTTTTTCACGCAATTTTTTAACAGTAGTGGCTAGGGAGGGGCTGAAACCTCAAGCGTCAAAAAGTCTTTCTTGAAAGCGAGACAGTTAGTCACCTTTTTTAAAAGAAATGTTAGATCAAATCATTTATTAGTATACAATATTTCGATACAACGATTGTGATATCTTTAAATAGCGTACACATTTTTGTTACTGATAAGATTAAAATGAGACTGGCTAGCCCGTGGAATACATTCTAACTCAACAATGATATAAATGTTCTAAAATTGTAACAGCTTTATTCAAATACGAAACTAATAGATTGTTTATTTTCAACAGAAATGATGACGTCATGCCGCCATGTTCGGTCGGAAGTTCACTTTTAATTAAAGGTTGTGGCGGATTCCGGAAAATAATCTGCCCTTACACAATTACTGTATTTTATAAGTTAATTTAAATGTTATGAAGAAGGAAAACAGTTCACATAAAGATGGAGCAATGGATTAATTGACAGATTTAAGGTCTATAAGATATGCATTTACTCTTGTCGAAATCCCTACTTCCAATTTTTTGTCATCAGTGAGTAGCAGTTTTATTATTTATTTATAGATTACTGATTAGCTACTGTTTACGGACGGTCTAATTTTATCTTGCAGGCTTGGTCTATAGTTCATTTGTTGCGATTTGTTTGTGGTCAAATGTTTTTTTTATCGTTTTGAAAAAAACGAAAGTGCTCGTTGCATTAAATTTGGCCAGCGCAGGCAGTGATGGTGACATAAAACATTTGTCAACAAAATAACATTCACATTGAATTGATGACATTGTTCAGAATGTCATTCATTGTCAACAGTGTGAGTGACTCAGCTACATAGACATAAAGTAACATTCTTCATTAGTCATTCAATTTTACATGTAAAAATTGAATACAAATTAAATTAATAGTAGGTTAGTTAGTAGGCGTAGGCAAATAACATCAGTCAGGATCACTCCATCAAAATTAGTTTAGGCCTTTTACAAATAAAAAATTGGCCAGCACTACCCTGACCCCTTCTTTATTTTCTATATTTCTATATTTTTTGAGGGCACATGATCAACAATGTAAAATGTATTGATGAGTTTGGCTCCTATGTTTGTAGAGGCAGAGGGGTTCACAATGTAACTCAAATGTAACTGTGCATGGTCATGGTTTTGAAGAGGATACTTAACTGGTTGCAAAGGCTACCACGGCTCACTGTGGTGATGGTGTACCTAGCAAAACTATTGGCTTTGTCCTGTGTACACCGCAGTTATACCAATCTTTATTTTTAAAACTTTAGGCCGCCAATCTTTATTTTTAAAACTTTAGGCCGCCAATCTTTATTTTTAAAACTTTAGGCCGCCAATCTTTATTTTTAAAACTTTAGGCCGCCAATCTTTATTTTTAAATCTTTGGTCTGACCGGTACTTATAAAATTAATGTTATATTCTTCTTATTTAAGTTTTTTTTAAAATTCACATAATATCCTCAAGATTAAATTAAGCAATTGTAGTACTAGTATTTTTTATTTTGCGCAGGGCTCGAGTCCTGCAGGAACGCATGGGAATGATGTTCATGTTCTTGTAATTTTTCTATGTAATAAAATTTTTAAAAATTATTTTGCGGTTGTAAAGGAGATAATGGGTAATTTCGTATACATATGTGGCAAGGTAGTTATAATGAACATTTCTTAGTATTTTTCTGGTCGTATTGGGCTGCTTCATAATTAAAACACATTTTATATTCTAACTTGTGGCTACAAGGAGGCGATTTGTAGATTCTAGGTCGTCATATATATATTATCTGGGATAGTGGCAGAGGATAAGGAGGTTGGAGAAGTGGTCCGGTCATCATTTTTTTCTTTAAATGGAGAGGTGCCATTATTAGCGGACAGGAGAGTTCTTTGTGGGCTGAGTGGGTGACCTAAATATTGGGCCATTTGTGGGGGTGGGGGGCTTATACTTATTTTACATTATATCCTACAATTTTGAATCTTAAAGCTAAAAATTTTACCACTAATTTGTATGTTTTGGGGGGTGGGGCGTTATAACATATTATGTGATCAGGTGAGGCATGGGGGAAAAAATATTCTTGGGGAACACTGCCGTGATTGTGTTAAAATTTGTGTCTTGGGTTCCGACACCTCTTTTTTTGCAAGATCATCATGCTATGTTTAAGATCATCATGCTAGCTGAACCTGTGAATAGCACATCACTACAAATATAATTTGATTTGGTCCCAATATTTTGTGCTAATCAGTAAAACGTTTTTGGGAGCCGAGGGTATAGCTTATCTTAACGCAGATTACTGGGTCATTAAAGGCTGCCACATCTGGTACAAGTTTGATAATTGGCACATAACTTTCATATAAATGACTATAACATAATATAAAATTTAATACTTTTGTTACAAATGAACACAATAATTTACATTAAAATATATTTTTAAAATCGAGTGAGACTAGTAAAACTTAATCCGCATCTGGGAATTGATCCCTAAGTGATCCCCGCAATCTAGCGTTAACTACAAGATCACCCATGATCATATCTTACAGCCATATCTCAAGACGAGGCCAATGGTAATTTTTGCAGTGGTGTACGCAGGCCTAGGTCCATGGTTCTCCTTGGTACACCACCACGGTGTACACATTTTAGGTCCATAGTATTACTATGTACACTGTAGCTGTGTATGCAGCCACTTTGTTAAAAATTTGTGCTGATTGTCTATTTTTGTGTTCATTCCAACACTCATTTTATAACTCTGCATAATTCACAAGTACCTCAATGAAAATAGTATTATTTTTTATCTAAACAATGTGTGTAATTTGCTTAAACATTAAAAATTTCAGAATCATAAAATTTTTTGTGAAATAGAAGAAATCGTTTATTAATTGGGTTCCTTATTGTCTATGCAGAGACACAAATTCAGTGGTGGAACAAGCAAAAAAAAATAGTTACACCATGTGATTAAATTTAAGTGTAAATTCAAAAAACGTTTTTATGATTTAGGTATAGGTATAAATGTAAGTTTCACGCTAGGTTTGGTGATAAATTTTAGGGTTCAGGCTATGCCAGAAAAGGGATTAATCCCAGGTTGTTGACACTTCTTGCAGCCTACCAGGGGGGGACATTAAGTTTAAGGTAGCTACGCTTGTCACTGTACAAAATTACACCATATGAACTTGTGGAAAGTTTGCACCCTTAGTTTGGAGCTGTCAACGTGGGTATTTGCGGTTGACCCGCAATAGGTATTCCCTTATTTTGGGTAGTTACATGGCCCTTTTTAATTTTTTTGTAAATATAACTAATATTTTTAAACAGACGTCTATGAAAGAATATTTAAATACTTGGGCTAACGGGGGAAAGAGACAGTCCTACACCATACCTGTGTCTCATTGTTGATTAATGTAATAGTAGCCTCCGAAAATATTCAACCTTCTAACCTGGGTTCATTTGTTACGCATGGCGCTCTGTGCTCTTCAGCTAGCTTTTTTTCTTTCCACTCAGTACTATTAATATAAAACATGTTGAGTTGGGGAAAGGCCGGTTGTGAATAGGAAGCAGCCACACCAACCGAGAGAAATATGTAAAAAGATTTTCTACTTTTGAGTGCGTTTAAACTCGTTGATAGAAAGCTTTTTTTATATTCCTTATTTTTAAAATCAATGTTTTTTGTAAATGATTTTAATAATAAAAATATCCTTTTACCCCTTGAGGGCATAAATCAAAAACTTTGGTCAAAAAATATTTTGACATTGAATTTTTAAAAATAAATCCCTAACCTTGTTTAAATGTACTTAAGTTTGATGAAAAAAATTAATTTGTTGATTTAAAAAATACATCCACAATGATTTCCTTTTTTTGATGTTTTTAGTTCTTCAGAAAATAATGTACAAATATAAAAAAATTTGTAATAATAAACTTTCACATCACAGAAAAGGTAAATTGTTTTGAAAAAAAAATCTCATTATTATTCAAAATGATTCCTACACTTGAATCTGTTTTTGTATCCACAATGTTAATTTCAGAACACATAGAACCTGAGTACTGATGCACACGGGATCCATTCTACCAAAATGGTGATGTCAGATGCTGATTATTGTAGACGCCTCGCCATCCTAGAGGAGCGTTTTTACAATCCTAACTCAGCTATCAATGCAGATGGGTTGATGGTGAGCTGGTTGTATTGATAATTAAAATTAGGGAATTGTTTACATTTTCTCTTTTTTTAAAGAACTTAAGATTTTAGTCACTGTTTTGGAGGCGGGTTGGAGTTTACAGATGAATGTATA
Source organism: Omphiscola glabra (assembly GCA_964017045.1). Lineage (NCBI taxonomy): Eukaryota > Metazoa > Mollusca > Gastropoda > Lymnaeidae > Omphiscola > Omphiscola glabra. The sequence continues at coordinate 6,490,704 of OZ024796.1, forward strand.
CCAATGATTTTAAGAAATCGCTTGACTAGATAGGTTTAAGATAAAAATAACAAGTTTTGAACATACTATACTCCATTGATTATTGTTAAATGTTTTTTAACTTAAGTTTTACATGTTAAAAATTCACAATTTAAGATATAAATAAGTCTTAGTTTTGTGTATAAAGTTTATATTTTAAAATGAGATCCCTGTTTTTTAGAAAATTATGTTAGAGAAAGCAGGTTTCTTGATAAAGCTACACAAATTTGTTTTGCCTCTACATTGCCGATAATTATTTTTACAAATTTAGTTTTCATATATTTAATTAAGAATTCATTTTTTACAATTTTAAATATCTTAATAGGATGGTATTACAGCCTTGGTGGCTGATTTAGACTTCCCTGCAATAAAGAGGATGAAAAATGTGGAACATTTTCTTGAAAGATGTAAGAACCTCAAAAAATGAATTTTTCCTGTTAAATTTTTAAAACAAAATTTAGGATTTTAAAATATTTTGTGTATTAATCAATTTATCGAATATCTTTTCATTAAAGGGAATTGGCTATTTGGGTAGGTGTATATAAGACTCATTATTGATGCTGAATATAAATAATAAATTCCTGTTCAAGTATAACATTGAATATTCACATTTTGTAATTGTTCTTTCTAGATGGAGAATGTGTTGATCTTATTAAAAACCATCGTATGAAAGCTACTGACTTTGATGTAGTGAAAGTCATTGGGAGAGGAGCTTTTGGTGAAGTTCAATTGGTATGTCCCCTTGTTTCTAATTATTTTATAATTTTTTTGTTGGTATTTTAAATATTATTATTATTATTAAAGCGGTCTTATATAGTGCAGTTCCCAAGCCTAGGGCTCGGCTCACCGCGCTTCACATAAAAATGAGCAATTAGGGAAAATTTTACATTTAAAAACAGCTTTGTAAAATGATTGACCTCGCCCACCCAAGTACTTTCTACCCCAAGTCTAGCCATGGACGGCTCCCAACAGCATCAAGCGTTGTTCATCAGTCAGGGGGGGGTGAGAATAAGTCACCATGTGTTTTCACAAATGAACTCGCTAGATATACTCGGATAAGACTAAATAGTAGAAATATAACAGCAATAATTAGTCCACCGTATGTGACTTATGTTTTGTTGGGTTATGCCAGTGTTTCTAAAATTTTTGTTTCCCTGTGCCTATGCCACATTCAGGTTGTCACCAGGCTCTCTGTGTTAAATTCTAAACAGTATGCTTCGAACTAGCGAATACATAAACAAAATAAAATAGAGGGTTGGGTAAAAATAAATCTTACAAGTATGTAGGTGCCATCTACTAACTGCAAACAGTAGTTACACAAGTGGGTTACTGTTTGTACCACGATCGAAAGATGTCACATTGGATTAAAAGTGGAAATAAAATTATGAAAATTTTGTAATATTTCCCAATGAAGAAGCCACAGCAATACATATAGGAAAATGTGTACCTTCCCTCGGAGCGGACCAGTAAAAGGACTATTTTAGCACCCCTTGTATTTGTGAAGTAATTTGGATTTTAAAGTTTCATTATTGGCATTTCTAAAGACAATTTTGGCTAAAAATTTAACTTTTTTAGATGGCCCTCCTCACATTTTTATGCTTTGGTGCTTTGTTGCATAATTTTATGACATAATTATCTCTTAAGGCTGAACTGCGGCGAAAAACAGAGAAAACTAGAGAATGCATTCTCAACTGTAACGCACAGCGATATTAGCTTTGGACATATTTTATAGGATTTGAGGGGATCTAAATAATTTTTAGAACTTTCAAAACAACTAAGATTTTTAATACCCCCTCTTCCCTTCACCAATTTACATCTTTTGATCTGACTTCCAGTTTGACCATGTTAAATTTCACCAGTAACTTTATTTTTACCAGTGACTGACAGTGATAATATGATATGCACGTTCACCTAAATTGTAATTAATTTCTATTTTAAAATCTATAGCAGATTCATATCTGCAAAACAAAGTGACAGCAGATTGCAATATAAACGTCAGTCATCTACTTTTTACCTTCAGTTATCTTTTTTTGATACCAGCTTTACTTGAGCCCACTAGACACACGATGCGTGTAGTTCTTGTATACATCATATATTGTGTAAATGTATTTATTTACTATTAAGATACTGTATGGTTAGATTTTGTGATGATATTGTACGATTTTAGGAGTTTGGTGGTAAACAGGTCGGTAGATGGAAGGAGAGTAGACTGAGAAAAGAAAATTTTTGGTTATAAGGGAAGAAGGGGTTAGGGCAGGTTTCTCCAACCTTAACACCCTAGGTGGCAAAGGGTGTAAATTTCACTTATGTTATACAGTCCTCCCTCGCCACTTCGCGCATTGACTTTCATGGCTTCACTCTATCACATTCTCTCCCCCCTATAACATGTTTTCATTAAAAAGTTGATAGAGATAGTGAAAATGATACATCACGTCCTCGGCTGTCTGAGTCAATTATACACCCCTGTATTACAATAGAAATTACTGTATATTTATACTTTAGGCCTATGTATTAGAGCAACCCAAAGGGTTTAATAATGTTAAAAACTATTTAGAGGGTCGTGAATAGGTGATCCATGCTCTAACTTCAAAAATATTGGATTTATAAATAAAGAATCCTATTTCATGGAAATTCACTTATCGCAGTAGAGTCTGGAACTGATTAACCGCGATAAAAGAGGGACGACTGTATTTAATTACTTATGTTATATCTATCCCTCTTTGCATTAAAGGTAATTATTTTTCTGTCTCTTATACCACTGAAATACTCAATTAACTTTATGGAATATTTTTCACTTCACTCCTCTCTTATCTATATTGGCATATTAATAGCTCAATTTTTTTCTAAGTCTTCAACATCTATTGTAGTGGGTATGAGATTTAGTGAAATAATTTGTAGAGGAGAAGATTAAAGAAAAGCTTAGGAATAGGAAACCTTGTGTTTTTGGTAAAGGATTTGGTAAGGAGGCAGCAGATGGGATGATCAGGTGTGTCATTGGTGTTTGGGGGAATTAGTTGGAGAGAGTGTAGGTGAAGGTTTGAAGAGAAGGTTGCTGAGATAGAAAATCGAACCAGAATGTTGATCAAGACATTTTTTAATGAATATATTTAGAAATTCTAAATTTGTAATGCATCTGTTCATATATTTTATGTACATGTAAAAACAATACCTTTAATATCATAGGTACGTCACAAAACAACAAGAGCTGTATTTGCAATGAAACTTCTTAGCAAGTATGAAATGGTAAGTACGTCTTTGTTGGGTACTTAAGATAGAAATTTGAGGGGGTTTTTATTCTTCTTTTTTATATCAATTTGAGGGTATCAGAGATGTATTGGAAATGACTTCAAACTGGTTCTTTTGGCAAGGCTATTGCATAATTCCTGCAAATAAAATGTAATATTTTAAATTTTTGTTTGGACCAAAACTGTAGCTTTTAACTTGGGTTTTAAGAAGTTTATTTAACATTAGTAGCATGGCATCACAAGTATTTCTACTTATTTCCTTTGCAATGAAATTGGCCCAATGGTCATTTAACCACATACTGTAATGTGTGTCTAAAAAGGACAAATGATTTTTACAATTTTGTATGTGACATTTTCTCCATATTTTTACTTAATTGCATTGACCTAGAAGTTATTTAATGTGTAAAATTCATAAAACTATCATGCAAATAACTCTAACCTATTTATGTTTGTTAGTGTTTCTCCTGTTTTGTTAAGGGTTTATTATACAAATTTAGTAAATAGCTTTTAAGTAGCACTATGTATGAGGCTAAGTTGGAAAGCGTGGTGGATGAATGCTTAAAGGTTGAGATGGGAGGGGTAGGAGGACAAGAAAGGATGACCGGTAAGGGGGGGGGGGGACCTTAAAAGGTTATGCATTCTCTTGTAAGATATGTTAATAAAATGTCAAGTTTTTAAAAAAAGTATAGAAAGTTAATGAAAACTCAGCTACTGAACAAATTGTTATGAGATCTCAGAACATCAAAGTTAGTTTTTAATTACATATTTTTTTATACCAAATTTAATCAATATCAGTCTGTCCATCTATAAAAGACATATTTTCATTATATTATTTGTTAAATTTAAATAAATTGTTTAATATCACACAGATCAAGAGATCTGATTCAGCTTACTACTGGGAAGAAAGAGAAATTATGGCCAATGCTAACAGTGAATGGATAGTACAGGTAATAATCATTATTGACACAACAAAGAATAAAATAAATTTTTAGTTTCAAGCAAACTTGTGATATGGTTAGATTGTTAAAACTTATATCAGCTTACCTAATATATTTCTTTGCCCAGTTATCAGTTTAAAAAGAAAAGAACAACCTTAAGTTTAAGTATTGAAAAAAGAAAATTATAAATATTAGTAAAAATGTCCATATTGCTTCCATTATTAGTGCACTGATGATTATTTAGTGTTTTATGTAGTCATGGGGATTGTTCATAAATCAATAATTTATTTGAATATTTTCCTCCTGCAGTTGCATTTTGCATTCCAAAATAACAAATATTTGTATATGGTTATGGACTACATGCCAGGTGGAGACCTGGTCAACTTGATGAGTAATTATGATGTACCAGAGAAGTGGGCAAAATTTTACTGTGCTGAAGTAGTCTTGGCTCTTGATGCTATCCATTCAATGGGTTTTGTTCATAGGTATTATTATTATTGCTTATAATAAAGAGGATATACACATGTTTTCTTGAATAGTGCATTCTACATATTGTTATCTTTAATTTTGTATTTTACTAAAATGTAACTGGATAAGAGTCAGATATTTAATGCTTGGACAAGAACAAGCCATTATTGAGGCCAGCTCAGAATCACTCTCATAATTTATTACGCACCTTAATTGTCTCAGTTTTTAATTTCTCTGAGAGCTTATGTAAATCATAAGATTGAATTAGTGTTATGGAGAAAAAATCCATGTTAGCAAAAAAAAATATGTTTTGACCATTGAGTTATTAATTAGCTCAGATATTTTTGTTTCTTTCAGAGATGTCAAACCAGATAATATGTTGCTAGATGCTAATGGCCACCTGAAACTTACAGATTTTGGAACTTGTATGAGGATGGATAAGGTATTGGAATAATCAAAGCTTGAATATTCAATTTTCATAACGTCATTTAAATTCACAGGTAAAAGCAATGTAAATTTCACTATTCAATACAACAAATGATAGTGTAGCTGTTGATATATTATTTTACTCTGGAGGTTTATATTTCAGGACGGCCTGGTTCACTCTGACACAGCCGTGGGAACTCCTGACTATATCTCTCCAGAAGTTCTGAAATCCCAAGGTGGAGAAGGCTGTTATGGTAGAGAATGTGACTGGTGGTCTGTTGGAGTCTTTCTATATGAAATGCTTGTTGGTAAGCTGATCAATTTGAAGTCATTAAGTATTGCAAAAACATAGGTATTCAGTGTAAAGCACTTAAGGAATAATTTTAAAATATTTCTTTGTACACCCTCAGCTGTTAAAAATAACTAGACTTGAGGTAATTTCTAATTATTAAGTTGTGTTTTCAGTGAATTAGGAAAAGGAATATCTTTGAATTTTGGCTTGTTTGTTGCAGGTGATACACCCTTCTATGCAGATTCTTTAGTGGGCACATATGGTAAAATCATGGATCACAAACGTTCATTGAACTTCCCCTCAGATGTGGAAATGTCTGATAAAGCCAAAAATCTGATATGTGCCTTCCTTACTGATAGGTATGTTAGCAGTAGATAGAATTTGTAATTATCATATGCAACAACAGCAGCTCAATTTTTACTGATGGAGTTTTTTCTTTTGGTTTCGTATTAATCAATGCAAACTTATTCTCAATTATTTTGTTGTTGCTAGGACTGAGAGATTAGGAAGAAAAGGCGTTGATGAGATCAAAAGTCATCAATTTTTCAAGAATGATACGTGGACCTGGGAAAACATACGTCAAAGTAAGCAATTAGGATCCGTTCAATTGCAGAACTCAATAACTTCAGATTTTTAATACTATATCCTAGCAACCAATTGATTTTTTAGTGATGTACCCACAAACTTTTAAGTTTCATCTTCATTATTTTTCTAGCTGTGCCTCCTGTAGTGCCAGAGTTATCTAGTGATGTTGATACGAGTAATTTTGATGAGATAGAAAAAGATGAAACACCAGAAGAAACTTTCCAACCACCCAAAGCATTTGCTGGGAATCATCTACCATTTATAGGATTCACTTATAGCAAAGCATGGAGGTAAGATATCAGAAAATTTAATACGTCAGGTGTTGAGCATTTGCCTTAGGTTTTGTCAGTTAATTAAAATATTGAATTTACATCCAATCCCCAGAATAGCCCTAAGAATGAGTTTATCAGAATAAAACTATTAAAGAATTAAATCTGGGAAAGTATTATTTATATAATCCCAGTCCTAAACAGAGTTTTGTTCATTAAAATAAGTTTTGTGTTATTTATTTGCTCTAAAGGGTTTACATTATTTTAACAGTATTGTGTATATATTTATAGAAGGCAATTTTTGTTTATTTCCATCAAATTAGGTCATATTTGCATCTATGTAAAACAGCAAGATCAAAATATAGTCACATTAGAATTAATTATTTAATTTTCATTAGACAATATTTCTGCCAATATCATTAAGCTATGACTATTCAAATGACATTGCACTTTGCCATGTAGCCAACTTCTTATTATTCACAAGCTCCCATTATATCAGTGGTTCTCAACCTTCCTAATGCCGCGACTCTTTACTACAGCTCCTCATGTTGTGGCGACCCCCAACCACAAAAATTTCGTTGCTACTTCATAACTGTAGAGTATATGTGTTTTCTGATGGTCTTAGGCGACCCTTGTGAAATGGTCGTTCGACCTCCAAGGGTTCGCGACCCACAGGTTGAGAACCGCTGCATTATATTGTCATGCAGGCACAGTCATGTCTCCAATGCCGAAATTACTATCTGGATTTATAGAATTAAGATGTATAATTAATACCTACTATATGAATTATATTTTTTCTATAAGTACATGCTATATGAGCTTACAGTATTTATTTTACAAACTGAGTCATTTCACTATTCATTTCATGAATAATTCTTGAAATCCTTTTTATATAGAGTCACTACCTAATTTGCACAATAATCTCAAAGTTTTGTTTAGACCATAACTCAATCAATACTTCTAACACAGACCTGTTTACTCTTACAATTTTGGCATGCAATGTACGATTTTTAGATGTCTTTTACGATTGTACACCGAGACCTACCAAAACTACGATTTTCAGAGACCCTGTGAAAAAATATTTGAGTAATTTTTTCTAATTAAATTTTTTTTTTCGTTTGTGAAAGTTTTAGCCTTTTTAAATAAAGATCTTGCAGTGAAATATGATTGGTTGTAATTTAAAAAAAAAAAAAAATTGGAACCCTCCATCATATTACCGGTTTATATGCACTGATAAGTGGCATGGGGGGTTGTTGATTAAGGAGATTTGTGACATGCGAGACGCAAGGGTAGGGGGATTGATAGGAGTGTCAAAGGCTATAAAAATATCGGCATCATATTGATGGTGATAATTGTCAATGGTTATATTGTTGCTTTGTGTGTCACAGTGACCTACCTAACTGCGTCATCAGTAATATTTAGACTAGTCACAACTTCACTCACCATTCCCTTTGACTGCTACCAACTGCGTGACTTAGTTTTGTTACATAATTATTTTGTTCGTCTGAACCGCTGTGATTGTGAAAACGGAGATGGTTTATAAAATAAAATACATTATCCAACTGTTCTGCACTGGAACGTTGGATTTGTACATACAGTAGAACCCGGTTATGTCGACGGCCTCGTGGTTTGCCAAAAAGCGTCAAGATAACTGAGGATCGAGATAAACGAAAACCAATATGGTGGCAAAATATTAACATGTGCTTGAAATTTCTTTATGTACATGATGTGCGTTAATAATGAGAATGTACATGCACGTGTTTTTGGATTTTTTTTTTACACAACAGCGTTGCCGTTATTAGTTGGATCAAACGATCGGCATGCTATAAAAATGTACATACATGTTTGCTAACAACAAAACGTGCGGGGTGTAGTTCCTTTTTACAAAAAATCTATCCAGTGTCAAAATTAAATTCGCGAGTCATTTCACTCTGACACAGCTCTGAAATGTATCGTACACGCGGTTACTATGGTTTCTTTACAAAGTCATTTATCATATGCCCGTATACTATTGCTTTGTGTTTTCATAAAGAGATCGCTGTAGTGGTAATATTTAACATGACATAGTCACAACACACTGTAGTCCACCAACACGTCTTTCCGTGCTGTGACGTCATTATTTCGCTCGGCGGAATCAACCTTCCCCCACCCGCAGATAGCTAGTTTACTGTGACACACAAAGCAACAATATGACCATCATGATCAATACGATACGTTGCGGTGATATTTTTATAACCTTTGACACACCTACCAATCCCCCTACCCATGTGTCTCGTATGCCACAAATTTCCTTGACAACCAACAATGCACTAAGATAGGGTTGTCGATACAAACGCGAAAATACGGTAGTGAGATGGTGAAGTGGCATCGATAACTAACATTTTCAAAAGCGGGCGATTGGTCATGGGAATCGAGATAACTGTTAAGTGGCAAATTTGGCCCTCTTTTGTGCTCGAGATATTAGGGTTCGGCAACATAAAAGAATCGACATAACCGATGAGAAAATGCTAAGACAAAGAGAAAATTTGGCGGTTCCACTTCAAAAACGTCAACTTAATAGGGTTGGCGCATTAACCGAGGTCGAGATAAGCGGGTTTGACTGTATTTTATAAGACTAGTTTTTATTCTATAGTATGTTAATAGAAAACATTATTGGATAGGTGATGGCACAATTTTTTTCCCATTAATGAGGGTAGGGAAGGTTGGTTCTGCCAAGCAAAATAATTATGTCACAGCATGGAAAGACGTATTAGTGGACTACAGTGTGTTGTCACTGTGTCATGTTATATATTTTTTACTACAGCGATCTCTTTAACATTTTAATATTTATTTTGCATACCGGTTATGTTATAAATGGATGTCCCATTGTCCAAATAATTCCGATGTTCTAATTTGGCTACATTGACCGATGTACACATAGCGTGATTTTAATGTTACCATAAATGGAATCGTCAATCCTTTTTGTTTTCAGTACCGTAGTTTATTTTACTTAGTTAGTATATTAGGATATGGCCTCGACAAAAAGAAAGCCATGCGCAACCGATAATGAAGAAGAAACTTCTACTTCTACCGATAAACATCATATTCAACAAAAGAAAATGAAAGTTTATAGTGGATATTATTGCTTGAATATGAGCCAAAATTTACTGAGTTGCCAAAATTTACTGAGTTGCGTTCTACATGAAGGGTCCATCATATGTACACTACACGATCAGCAAATCGGGCTTTTCCATAGCTTTTCCATAAAAGGTTTTTTTGGTGTTTTTTTTTTGGGGGGGGGGGGGGGGGTGTTCCTCTGCAAGATTAAAAAATTCTTCCATATTCATCCCGAAACTCTGGAAGTCCAAAAATAGCATATTTATATCTCGAATGCTGTAAAATACCCCCCCAATGTTTAGTAGGAATTATCATTGTGATGGTGTCCCACAAATGAACTCAACAAGCTATACTCATTTGTAGAGAAATTACAGTAATGTTTAGTCCACCCAATGTTCAGCGCACGTGTGTTTGTGGTTCTAAAATTTTTGTCAACAATTTTCACTTGGCATGTATATCTTTAAGTAATAAATTTTATTGTGTTATTTCAGTCCACAAAAAGACAGGGGCAGATCAGTGGTATGTTTTTTTATTTTAAATATTTTTGTAATGGAAAAATATATGTCATGTTCTTGAAAAAGTTGCAAGGGCTTTTATTGTTAAAAATTATATAGTAAATATTTTTAAAATTTTAGTTTACATTTTGAGAAGTATTTTTATAAATGTTTGTTTTTATTCATTCCATTCTAACAAAATTATGATGATTATTTTTAATCTGATTTTTTTAAATTAAAAACCTTTTTAGCAGCTATTGCAGATATCATTTTCTCTATTGCAGTCAATACCTATCGAGGGTCAGAATGATTTTGCTCTGAGAGTGCTAGAAGATAAACTTGAAGCTGAGAAAGCTGCGAAGGATGAAATTGATAGAAAATATAAGTAAGCATTCAAAATAAATTAAACTGCAAGAAATTTAAAATTGCTTACCTACCCTTTTTGAACTACCAATTCAGTTCAAATTGGTTTAACAGTTTCCTTTAATCAGCATTTTTTAAGGCAGATTTTAGACTTTCCTAGTTCTGTTATATTTTATGAATCTAACACTGTATTTAATTTAAAACTTAGGCAAACATTAGAGGAAATAGAAAATCTTACACAGGAAGAGTCAAGCATAAAAAGAGAGTTTCGAGAGATGGAAAAAGAAATCGCCCTTATTAAACATGATTTGAAAGAGGTAATTTTTCAAAGCTTTTCTTTAAAAAATAAAATAAAAATATATATAAAACATCAGCCTGATGTATATCCCACAGATTACTGAAATTCTTTACTCTTTCATTCAGAAGAAATATTTCTTAGACTGAGGCTATTAATTTTATGTTAGTACCCAATCAACAATACAAGCAGTTAAAAATATATAAATTTCCTTGTCCTATTTTATTTAGACTCAACGCAGATTGGAGACAGAGACAGATAATAAGAAAAAAGTGGAGCTGCAGCTCAAAGACAAAATAAAGGAGTTGGAGGCTGAAACAAATTTGAGAGTGCAAATGTCCAGTAATTCTGCAAATTCCTCGGAGAGAGTGAACTTTTTGGAGCGAGCGGTGTGTTTTATTGGTCGGAATTAACTTAGAAAAAATATAATTGTTAGCATTTTACTATTCAATAAATGTTTGAATACCATTACGGGTGCTGGGTGGCCGAGTGGTCTGAACTGAGCAAATCTCAAGTTAATGGCCAGGAGTTCAATCCCCACCAAAGCCCAGTCAAGCAAATAACACCATCAGCACCCCGGGTGGATGGGACTCGCTAACCTTGGACGGCAACCCATCTAAGAGAAGGCAACTCTGAATTCAAACCTGGAGATGGAGAGATGGAGTTCACATGCGCCTAACTGGCAGCAGTGAGACCTCTCGTACATCAAACATGGAATGAGCGCTATATAAGTACTCCAATCAATCAATCAATCTCCTAGATTTTGACATTGTAACGCGCTTCGAGCCTTTGGGGATGAAGAGTGATTTTTCAAATAAACTTTATTATTATTATTATTATTACTTAACCCATTCAATCCCGTAGCGGCCAAATCCGGCCAGTACCGGTTCAATCCTACTATGGCCAAATCTGGCCACTCAATCCTACTATGGCCAAATCTGGCCACTCAACCCTTTGTTTACATGTTGCTCAAAAGAAAGCGGAAATCTCGCTATTTAAACGTAAATCTCGCTAGAAACGAGACCAAGGGAGATTATTCTCTTTTTAAAAATATTTCTATTTATTGGGTGAGGAGCATTCATTATTTTAAGAGCAGATTTTTTATTTTAGTGTTATGATCGTTTTGTATTCAAATACTTTGTCAAAAATTGACTTTTAGGAATTTACACAAGAAAAGCATTAGGAAATAATGTTACACAACACATATAGCAACCATTTATGGATGCAAATCAATTTATTTTATATGATTATACTGTTAAATAGATTAGTTTAAAATTTTTTTCAAAACCTACCCACAGTAAGGGTGGAGTTGCTCCCCTTTGGTTGGGGTTTCCAATGATAAAATTTCTGAGCGCCCTGGATTGAATGGGTTAAACAAATTAGATAATAATTTTATTATAAGGCTAATTTGATGTTATTTGAAAAATTTGTCTTAAAACAACTCCTTTTATTATTTAATGTTTTGACCCAGTTGAATTTTTTTTTTTAGATTTCTGATTTAAATGAGAAACTGCGAACAGAATTAGAAGCGTCCAACAAGCTCAAAAAACAATATACTGAGTTACAGCAGAGGAATGCAGCCATGGAGCAGAATTTCAACGAGCTGAATGGGAAATATTATGAAGTCCATGCATTGCGCCAGACACTGCAGAATGAACTGTTTTCACTTCAGACAACACTTGATGCTGAGAGAAACAACAGATCACAAGACCAACAACGTTCCCAAGAACTTTCTGGTCAGTTGTGGACTTACAACTTGTATTACTAACTACTGGTCCATATTTTGTTTATTACTACGATCCAACAGCGAAGATATACCATTTATGTTGCCGTGTCTTGGTAAGGGTTGGTGTCAAAAGTACTTGGAAGTAAAGATACTCCTTTATTAATAAAGGAGGGTGGTATAATAAAGAGGAGGGACTGAGAAACCCTTTGATATATATGAATCCTTAGTTTGCCTTGAACTTTGTTTCTACAGAGCTTTGAAATATTCCCTTTTCCTAAACATTAATATATTTAAAATGCAGCAGTCACAGACTTACCCATATTATACTGAGGTATGTAGCATTCATAATACTATCTCAAGAAAGGTAAAAACCTCTCAAATGTATTTTAGGAAATTGATGAATATTCATACTGTGTTTAAATAGAATAAAAGGTACTGCAAAGTTTGAACAAATAACTTTTTATTGTTCTGAAAAAGCCCAGCTGTAATACTGAGGCATACAAATTGTTCACAGCATTGTTGAGATCTCTTAGTGTAAAAATATTAATTATTGGAAGATTTAATATATATATTCATTTCTTAGTTTTGAGATATAAGATAATTTTGCTGTTTTATTTCTCCGTGTTATTTACATGGAATTTATCATTGAAAGCATGCTAAAAAGCAAATAAAATTTAATGATTTTTTCTTTTTTTCTTTTAGAGCTAATCCAGATTATGCAAAATGAGAAACTCATGTCGCAGGACAGGGAAAGAAATTTCAACCAGAATAAACAAGAGATGCAGCAGAAAATATATGAATTAGAAAAGGTTAAAATCATTTTAAGATATTTTAATTTGATATAATACTTATTTCAATCTTACAATGTAGTTAAAAAAAAATAACCCATCTAAGTTTTCATGAATTAAATCTAAATTTACTCATACGGGGTTGGACCATCTTTTTTAAATGTGTGTCCTGAAGCTGGCATTTACTAATTTGCTAAATGGTCTTGTTTGCCAATCAAAATATCAAGGAACATTTAGTATCCAGAGAAAACTTTCAAATCATTAAAAATCATTACTATATGGAGATGAAATCATAAATCCTGAAGACAGCTTGTAATGAAGTCTTGTGTTGTAGATTTTTGTCTTATTATTTTAAGGTTTATAATTACTTAACATTAGTCAGAGCTGCTTAGGGTAACTAAGGCTTTGTTATTCTGAATTACTTCATTTTAAGAGTTGCATATAATAAAATTAAAACACACAAATATATGAAGAATTTATTTATTTATTTTTAAAGGTAGTTATTTGTGTGATTGAAAATAATAATTTGCACGCCATATTTGGGTTGTGTAACACACCACACACACACCCCCCCTCCCCCATGTATACAATGAGTTAAGAAGTAAGTTTGATTGATTTCTTTGTAGAGTTGATTTGTAACCACTTAATAAGTCTTTATTTTGCTTGAGCTGTTATTCATTTTTAGGTTTTGGTTATATTTACATTTTTAAATTTAAAAAAAATTATAGTGTAAGAGCTAGATTATTATTTTTTTCACGCCTTCTCATATTTTAAAAATTAACTATAAATTAATAATTGCTGAAATCATCTGTTTCTTTCTGTGAACACCCCTCAACCCTTTTCTTAAAAACCATTACTTTTTTCTTCTCCTTTTCCGTTATCAGAAAGTAGCAAGTGTAGAATTGGACCGTGAAAACTTTAAGAGAAAATGGGAAGCAGAGCAGCAGGCACACAAAGAAACTCAGGCCAAATTTAATGCAGATAGGAATATTCTCAACTCAAAGGGTCAGGGTAATCCAGAGGCAGTGAAAGGTAATTTTTCTTTATTATCTTATTATATTTTTTAATGAATTTTTTCAAGGCAAAGCAAATTCATTACCAACTATGAAAATATTTGATAAAAATATTTAAATTTCAAAGTGGCCAATACTCAATCTTTCCTAATAAAGCTTGAAATCTGAACACACAGTTTAATCATATACAAATTAAAAGTCATTTAGGATATGTTAGAATATTAAAATAGGAATGATTTGTTTCCTTGAAATAATTGCTTCTTTTATTCCACATTTATTAAGAAATTCAAGCCAAGTTGGAACAAGAAAAGGCTCAGAGACAACATGTGGAAACAAAGCTATTAGATGCAGAAAAGAAAAATAGTGAGATTAGTGTTGACATGACTCAGTTACGTCAAAAAGTGCAGGCATTACAAACAGAGCTCAGAATGGAATCTGACAAGGTGAAAATCTAATTTGGATTTAATTTTTCCAGGACCAAATACTTGTTGAAATTCAGACTAATCTCCCACGAAATACTGTTTTTTTCTTTAATTTTTGGTTTGAGTATCTTGTTTCATTCTGGTAATTCTTTATCCTATTTTTTTATTTTTTTATTTTTCAACCAGTGTAAAAATTTGGCCCTCCAAGCTGAACAAGAAAGTCAGAGACGAAACCTTATGTTGGGTGATTTGAAGAATCAGACTCAGGATCTGCAACGGGTTAAAACAAAGGAAAAACAGTTAGCCAAGGTAGTAAACTACCATCAGTTAAAAGTTGTATGAATTTTAAAATTGTACTCTGTAACTAATCTCATTAAACTTTTGTTTTTCAGTATTTGATTTCAAGAATGAATAGATGTCTTTGTGTGTGACAATTAAAAAAAAACAACTCAGATATTTGAATTTTTTTCACTATTGCATAGGAAATTCAAGATTTAAAGGAAGAAAAGAAAAACCTGGATGATGAAATCAAGAAATTAAAAGAGTAAGCAAATATTTCTAAAGAGGAGTTTTCTTTTTGATATTTGCTTCTATAAAACTACAAATGTAATGTATAAAATATTTCAATAGCCCAGATAATGTTAAAAGATTTACCTAAAATTCCTTAGTTACAAATTGAAAAGCATTTAAAGTTAATTGGCAATGTAAAAAACTGTGTACAAATATTTTATGGGAAATTTCACAAATAATTACTCCTTTTTTAGTGACGGTTCTCAGAATGATAGTGTGATAAAGGATTTACAAGAGCAGCTGGAAGCAGAGACTTACTTTTCTGTAAGTATTCAAAAAGCAATAGATATTTTATAAATAGATGCAGCCATTATGATGCAGTTGAAAGCAGAGTCATTCTTTCCTTAACAAAGGAAAAAATTATGTATCAGATTGTATATGTGCATACAATTTTTATCACACTTAAACTCTTGACTGCCACATGATTAATCCTAGTGTATGTAACTCAGTTATTTTTAGAAGTATTGTCATGGAAATTCACATGGTGATGGTAAATTACTTGATCCATACATAGCAAATAATTTGAAAGCATTGGAATGATTATTTAAAAATTGTTAACACAATTTTCAAAAGGAAAATTTCAAAATAGTTATGTTACTCTCAACTGATGATTTGATTTGAGTAGACAAAAATATGAAAGTCAAACACACTATATGTTATACCCAAAAGTTTAATATTGTAAGCTGTTGTGCCAGGATAACTCAATGTTTTCTTGCTGCCATTTTGATACATATAATAAATCTTAGAGAGAGAGAAACTTACACAACAAGCTCTAATTACAGGGATTGTACTCTAACATAACTTTGACATATTCCCACTATTACTGAGGGCTGAGGGTTATCACACAAATAAAAGGCCAGCATAAATGAGCTTGCTTGGAAGGGAACTGGTTAATATTATATTAATAATTTTTTTTAGTTTTATGCTTAAATACATAAAGAGAAGCTAGAACAAATGTTTTATTTTGAGAAATGGCAACACCATGAAGTAAAATGTTGCTGCATTGTTGTTAATAATTTTATTTTATACTTAGTCCCTTTACAAGACTCAAGTCAAAGAACTGAAAGAAGAGATTGATGAGAAGAAAAAGCAAATACAAGATCTTACATCAGATGTTCAAAATATGCGTCTAGAGAAGTCAGTGAAATTGATAAATTTTTTTTTAAAATTAATGAGAAAATAGAGAATTGTTTCATTTCATGTCATGTTTACAAAATTGAACAATTAATATTACCTAGGTGAAATTAAAATATATATGTCTTATTGGGAAAAAGGGGGGGGGGGTGCAAAACCCTGTTGTTTTATATACATAAAAACTCTTATTCCCTAATATAGTTTTAATTGAGTTTTTACATACATTTTCAGAGATTCTATAGGGGCACAACTCCAGCTTGCCTTGGCTAAAGCTGACAGTGAACAGCTTGCCAGACAGATAGCTGAGGAGCAGCTGTCTGATGTGGAGAAAGAGAAGACCATGCTAGAACTGGAGATTAAAGAACTTATGTCTAGACAAAAGAATGACTCCAATAAGAAAGAATCCCAAATTTTATCTGTAAATGTTACTTACAATTTTGTTGTCCTTTAAAGACAAATGAAAATATATTAAAGTATTTTAAAATTAACTAAATTCTTTTAAAAAAATTGTACTTAAACATAATAACTTTTTAATTAATAAATAATTTTATATATATTTTGTTCCACTCTAGATTTAATAGTTTTTAATATTGATTTAAAGTCACATATAAAATGTATCTTATCCATAAAAAAAATCTTGCCAAAGGTGTTTTAAAAGTTTCCCTGTTTTCTTTTCAGTTGGAGGACAGTAAAATTAACTTAAGCAATGAAGTTGAGAGATTGCAGAGAGAAAAGGATAGCCTTAATAATAAAATTAAAGCCCTTAATGAAGGTATACAAATTTATATAACTTAGAAATTGGTACAAAGTTCTCTGGCAAAATGAGAAGTATATTTTAAATATTTTAAATAAATAGCAATATTAAAGGAATTTCTGATTTGCGTCATGTACTTTTTGCAACATGAACGACAATCAAAATGGCTGGATATTGTTTTTAAATTGTAAATTATGAGGAAATAAGCCTATTTGTATTTTTACTTTCAGACATCCTTAAATCAAAGAATACTGAAGTTGATAAACTCAGGAAATCACTCGAAGAAGAGAAGCTCAAGAAAACTCAAGTAATTTTTTTTTAATCTAAGTATATTGGATGTAAAAAAAACCCAAACAAATTACACTTTTATAAGGAAAAAAAATCAAATTTTCTGGTAATGTTTTTATACCCTTTAGAAATACAAAATAAAATATGCATGTTTTTGTAGCAATAATCTTTTAATAATTTGGAAGTTATTGAATCTGTTAAAAGTTATTAAAAAAATATTAATAAAAAAACAAAAAACATTTAAAATATTTCTAATACAGGCTGTTAATAAATTGGCTGAAGTGTTGAACAGAAAAGATTTCAACCCAACTAAAGGAGGCAAAAGCAAGGCTGCTGAGGCTGAACTGAAAAGAAAGGAAAAAGAGAACAGAAAGTTGCAACAAGAGCTAACAATGGTAAAAGTCTTTATACATTTCCCCCCCCCCCCCCCCCAAAATCCCGTTTGAGGACACCAGAGCTAAACAAACACTTTATCTAATTTCAATATCAGGAGCCAAATGAGAACTTTCAACAAGATTTTTATTGATATAAGTGGTTTACTTTTATTATGTTCCATGCAGGAACGTGAAAAATACAATAAGATGGTTGAAAAGATGCAACGAGATGTCTTAGAAGCCCAGCAGTCTGTATATGAAGAGAGCCAGGCTAGGCAAAGACTCCAGATGGAAATAGATGCCAAGGACTCAGAGATGGAACAGCTGCGTCAAAAATTGGCCTTTAATAACTCTGACACTGTCTCTGTGAACAGTGGAAATATTGGCAATATGGATGACAGTATTAACATTTCTGAGGATTCAGGAGGTAGTTTGTGTGTATTAAGGGCAGGTTAAACACCAAAATTGAAATAAGGGAATTTGACCATTTTTTTTGTTTCAGTTGTTAGTAATCATCTTATAGATCAATTAAAAAAATATATAAAAAATCCAGGTTAGTAAAAAATAATGATTTTCATCAATTATAGGGCAAATCTTTGCGAAAATATATAAAAATGACCAAATTGTGGGCTTTGATATCTCAAGAAGAGATAGACCTAGAACCCTACAAAATTGATATGTTGTAATTCATAATGGTGTTGTAATAGTTTACTAAAATATTTGTAGTAAAGTAAAAAATGTAATTTACCTGAATTTTATAGATATCCATGTTCTTCGATGAAAAAATCTTGGGGTATGGGTTAACATTTTCCTGAATATTTCTTATACTTGTAAAACAATCTAATTAAAATTACTACACTAGCACAACAAGTATGTAAAGAAAATGCCTGCCAATTTATGCAGTAATTCATTTAGTAATTTAGAAGTTATAGGGTTTGATGTGAATTTTTTTAATGAAAAATGAGATTTTGAGAAAATTAAAGAAAACTTACAAATTTACAATTTTTAGGGAAATTTACAAAGATTAAAACCCTCCTGCAACATAAAACTCTTCCTGATCCAATTCCTTACTAGATAATATAGACTTTTTAGCCCTTTTAGCTTTACTTTTATCTAAATTTTGAATAAGCGAGGATGATACACGCTTTTTATCGATTTTAGAAAATGTCTGAAAACAATATTTTCCAAAATTTAAACCTAAATTTTTAAAAATGTCCCCCCTTTTTAATTCACCATTGTTATAAACTATGGTGGCATCATCTACAGCTATTTCTAGTCTCTTTCTCCCAACAAATGAGGTCTTCGGACAGCGATACCAAATTAAATTATGGAATGCTTCATTTGCGTTTTGAGTCCCCCCGTGAACGCATTTTGCTAAAAGAGCATCAGATGAAAGCTCCTTAAATACTGGCATAATAATATTTATAACAAAGGAAGGAAGAACATTCTTATTCGCAGTTATCAAATCTTTATCTTTGGGACACCAACTACCGCAATCGCTATGTTTACCCTCACGGTGATGAAATATTGCCCAAATACTTTTTTTCATTTTACCCATGTCCCCTGAATTTTTTCTAATTGCTGCACCATAATGTCCTTGAATGCGTTTTATAGCAGATTTAGTTAATCTGCCTGCCCCACCTATTCCTTTATAACTTTTACCATTATCCACAAATAATTTACCTTTATTTTCATTAACTTTATCTAGCAAGCGTTTCCCCATTCGCTTCTGGACATGACCGCAACATTCTAATTTTGATATAGTAACTCCTTCATAAACTGGAGGATTAGCTTCAGCTACATTTTTAAAACTTTTAGAATCCCCATCCCCTAAATAGCCAGTATAAGTGAGATTATACTTTTGTTGAGAACGGCGAAAGATTTTTAATATGCCTTTTGGTTCCATCTGACCAGATGTACCTTGGTGATTAGAATCACATTCACCGGCATCCATGTGGTTTACAAACCACTCCTGATAATCAGAAATATCAGGAAATCTTTTCTTGGCCTTGGCACATTTATCACAGTAATTGCTACTCACATGAGTATCAACTACTTTAGAGGGCCCTTTATTAGAATTTACTGACAAAACAGTAGCTACTCCATTCTTCGAAACAAAGCCGCGCCGTTGCCAGGTCCCATCACAGGAAACAGTAACATCTGTACCCTGGGCTTCTTTCAATTCCAATGCAGCCTGAGACATGCACTGTTTTGCTACTTCATTAGTAGCAGAATGAATTCTCTCCTTGTATTTAGATACAATAGGAGCACTTACAGGGGGAGGCATGTCCATATTCCCAAGAAATCTCTTGGTTTTCTCTTGATGACAGCCAATGCTGTTCATCGCTAACTGCAATCGCAGGTTGACATTCTCGGTGCATGTCTTAAATTCAATTTCATGCCTACACTTTGTACATTTAAAATATAAAATACTGCTCACCCCATTTAGCTTTTCTCTAACAGAATAATTTGTAAGCTGCTCACAAAATGAACAAGCAAATGATTGTACTAATGTTATAATTAATCCCACATCTACTAAGCGATAACCACTAATTTCAGGAAATTTTGGACTACAAATATTTAATGAATCGTTAAGTTTTTGAAAGGAAGAAGATGTGGGTACTGGTTTTAAATTATTATCAACAGTGTCCATAACAATATCTTCGATGATATTATTATCAGGAACGTTTTCCCTGCACACAGTTACTTGAGTACAAGTAGCAGTGGTAGTTTCACTACCACTAGGCTTATCCTTTTTAGTGTATCTATTTCCCTGAAATTTACGCTTTTTACAGCGATATCTATTTCCATTCTTTTTTGCTTTAACTTTATCCATTGCTATTGTAAGATTATTATCAAATAAAATTAGGAGGCCCTTTAAAAACAGAAAAATCCAACACAGTTTAGAAATACTTCCACCGCGTGTGAATGAACTGCTGAAAAATGTAAACAATGCAGGTAGGCCCAGTGAGCCTAGTGGTTTTAAAAGAAGCGCTGTGATTGGCTGAAAACTATTTTTGGCAAAGGATATCCTGTTCTAACAACCAATGAAATTAAATTTAACAACATAGTATATTCCCTTAATAAAATGGTATGGATTTAAATTTCATAAATGTGGGTGAAAAAATAATTTAAATCGGATAATTACAAGCAAAGATATAAACATTTTAAATTTTTGCATAATTAATTAGGTAATTTTGTTTATACCTTGCACATTTCAAAAATTTAATTAAAATACTTTTATTGCTTTTATTTACAAAATAAAAGTACGATTGTGTTTGGAAATGAATATACTTCACAGATAAGCAGTTTTCTAAAATTAGTTTTTTTAACTAAAAATTAAGATTTTAGGTGTTTAACCTGCCCTTAATGTCTTAGTATTCCCATGTGCCACTATATCTTATCTTTTCAGGAGTTTCAAAGCTAGTACAATCTTACAGTACAAGAAATTTTAAATATAATTTTACATTATTGTTAAAAACTCAAGGTTGCAATTGATGGCTTTTATCAAATTTCCATTTTGCATTTTTAAAAAGATATTATAATTTCTGATTGAATATCTATGAATGCCAAATTTTGTATTTTAACTTGAATAGATTCAAGCATTGGTAGTGAACTTAAATTTTAATTTTAATAATTTAGCGGCAAGTGAAATAATGTTTGAAAAAGATATTTGAAAACAACATATTAATGCAGCAATTTTTTTAAAAATCAATTTTTTTTGTTGCTGAAATCAATAAAAAAAATTGCTGCATTAATTTATTTGAGATAAAAAGCTACATGATTACACTTCTGATGAATAGTTTCTTATCTCCTTAATTCACCAGTGACTTCTGATTCCCACATGGAAGGGTGGCTAGCTGTGCCTAATCGTAACAACATAAAGAAATATGGATGGAGAAAACAATATGTTGTAGTTAGCAGTAAAAAAGTTCTTTTTTTCAATTCTGAGAGTGATAAACAGAACACTGATCCCATTATGGTTCTTGACATAGAGTAAGTAACTCTGATACAATTAAAATAACATTTGTTAATGACATTTGATGCAGGGGTCACGTCAATGATAATTTTTAAATGTACAAATTAAAAAAATTAATAATTTGGAAAAAAAGTGGGTATTATCATCTACACATGAATATACTGTTTATATTACACAATGTTGTTAAATGGAGGCTTTTGGTGGATCTCCAACAACCCTTTTTTTGTGCTTTTAAAAATTTCACTACATAATTAAAATTACTCTACATAATTAAAATTTCACAACATATTTAAAATAACCCTACATAATTAAAATTACCCTACATAATTAAAATTACCCTACATAATTAAAATTACCCTACATAATTAAAATTTCACAACATAATTAAAATTTAAATCTCTGATATTGCTTGTTTTAGCAAAGTGTTTCATGTTCGACCAGTTACTCAGGGTGATGTTTATAGGGCTGATGCTAAAGATATCCCACGAATTTTTCAGGTAAAACTTTTCCTCATTTTATTCAGTTTTTAAAATTAGATACCGGTATTAATCTTAAAAAATGTTTTTATGTTATGAACTTTTTTAATTTGTCCAGGCAAGGTTAACCTATTAGGCTGTAATTTTCTCATCAATATTAAAGAATCAAAATATTAAATGAGACTGTTCTTAGTGGACATCGATACATTAGGTGTGCAAAAATACTTGATTCTTTTTTTTACCCTAAAACTGTCAAGTGCATTTTTCTGTAGCGTCTAGTCATTTTGAGAATTTTCACATGCTTGTCAAAATTTACAAAATCGCAAACTAAATGAATTCAGAGACCCTTACAGTATACATTTTCTAAAAGTACATTTGACAAGATAAAGAATTTGTTTTTATATTATGTGTTGATTTCGACCTTGACCTTTACAGAGTGAGTTAAATTTTACTAAACTCTTTGATTCAATCCAACCTAATGCTCCATAAATTGTTACATTGCATGTAAAGTTGTTGAGATACTAGAAACAATATTCTTTCAGAAAATGTCAAGTTATATGTACTTGTATTGAAAAATGTTAAATTGGTAAAAAAAATTCATTTATTATTAATTTCAAACTTCTGTCATACAAAATACAAGTTGGGAAGGCACGAAATGAGTTCAAAAATTCCATTTCAAGGGAAGTTATTAAATCCATTTTTAATTAATTAATACTCCAGAATGTACACAAACAAATGTCTTTGAATCTCTTTGGGGTAGGTCTATTAGGGATCCAGTTTTTGTCTTTTCTGTTCAATTTCAATCCTTTCCCAAACAGATTTGTCTGTAGGTAATAAGTAAAACAAAGTAAGGTTAAACCTGAAAAAAGTAACGCAACGTGTCAGCAGGAAGTCTTCGTCAGCGAACTAACAACATAAAAAACAAAATGTTTTTAAAAAAATTTAAAATATAGCACTTAGCTGAGACTTAGTGTCTGAGAAGGCAGCAGAAGAATTATGACAGAGAATAAGTGGGTGAGAGATTAAATGGAGAAGGGGAAAGAAAAAAGGAGAAGTTGGTCCACTGTGATAGATCATGACGTGGAGGGGCGTAGCTAGGCTCCAGCTGTGAAAAGAGACATGACGTTCATCCCATGTGGTGTCAAAGTGCCATATGTCAGGATAAGCTTGTGTTCCAAATTAACCCGGCTGGTCACGATCGTGCTTATTGTTAAGTCCGCCTTGCTCTGGTGGTCGCTTCCTGCTGACACGTTCGTTGCTTTGTTGCGTTCCTTTTTTCAAGTTTAATCTTACTTTGTTTTACTTATCTATTTTACTAACCTGATTGCAGTCTCTCCCTTATAAATCTTTTAAATTTGTCTGTAACAATACGACTCAGCTTAAGGCTAAAATTGTCAAAATCTGACTCTTATCTCACCATTATTGCTAGATATAATTCTCTCATTACTAGCAGGTGGATTATCTCTGAAATCTTTTTTTCACTTTAATCCATTTGAAAAAATTCCAATATAGAATTTCTGTGTTCATTTTGCAATCTAGAGGCGGACTCCCTCCAGAATCAGACATTAAGGCGTTAAAAAAAAAGGAGAATATTTCAGACCTGATTAATAAAAAAAAAAATCCCAGCTAAAAGCATGTTAACACACAGATAGTAACCGAAATAGGAAGCAAACGTATATATATAGAGGTATTTGCCCTCAACTAATATACATGAAATCATTCACATTTTAATGATGATTTTACTAGCTGGCGATTATATTCGCAGTGACGCCACAAAAGGGGTTTAACAGCCAATTATTGACAGTTATAACAGTTATAGGGTTTAACAAATCATTTATCCTTTTTTTTTTTTTTTTTTTTCTGTATGTCCCGCCACATAGGAATAATTATAATGTAAGCATTTGTCAAGACGTCTTTTCACCTTTCTAATTTTTCACTCTTATTTAACATTTTCTGATCCACCACCTCCTCCGTCAGATAGTTACTATTAGCTTACACAATGTTATTTTTATTGAGACTAAAATGGTGATGATTTATTTCCATTTAAAGATACCCGGTACACATTAAAGACTTATAAAATATAAGTTTTATGAACATTTAAAATTTTTCAACATTTTCTTTAAAAATAAGATTTTGTATGCAAGTGAGGGAGAGAATCGTAAACCCAATGAGGCTACCCAAGAGATCGCTGCTTCTGTCTTAGTTGGTGCCATTATCTACAAAGGGCATGACTTCATACCAATTAATTACCGCACACCAACATCTTGTGACTCTTGCCACAAACCTGTCTGGCATGTCATCCACCCCCCACCAGCCTTAGAATGTAAACGTACGTATTTCAATTTAAGCTGAGGCTATTTAAAACTATACATAGTACTTTTACATAATTTTATTGTAAATTTGCTATATAAAAAAACTAGATTTTTTTGGAATTTTCAAACTTGTGGATTTATTAGAAAGAAAATAGAATAATGAATATTTTGTTAAAATCAATTAACAACCAGCTTTCCTAATATTTGTAAAGAAAAAAGTGTCATTTATTTCTTACCAACCCTAAATGTCTATTATTAAACAATTTTTCCTCAGATTGTCATGTTAAAGTACATCGTGATCATTATGATAAAAATGAAGAATTCATTGCCTATTGTAAAGGTAAATTTCTTTTTATAATAAAAAGACATACCATTAACATTTTAATAAATAGTACTATCTATAATATTTCTACTCATTTTATATTTTATACAATTAGACAAATTATATTGTTTTTTTCGTGTTCAAAACTTATCACTAATTGTTTGTCCAACAATATATTTGTGCGTCAGTAGTTAGCCATACTGAAAAGTTTCAATAGATGTGATGAATTTTAAAAAAATAATTACCACTATAGTAATAGATTTAAATTAACTTTAATTTTTATATCAGAGCATCTTACCAAATTTTAAAATATAAAAATAATGATTGTAACAAGTTCAGTAAAATCATTTCTATTTTATTTGAAATTTATTTTAAAAATTTAAATGTTCTTTTCCTAGTGAATTTTGACTCCAGTATTCAAGCTAAAGAAATGTTGTTGCTAGCTGAGTCAACGGAGAAACAAAAAAATTGGGTTCAACACCTTAGTAGAAAAGTTGTCAAAAAGGGAATTGTTAGCACTGGAAATCTTACGTAAGTTGTTTGATTTGTTTCAACTTTTTACACATTTAAACAAACTAATATAAATCCTTGAATTAAGATCCTTCTAAAAATTGATTTATGGGCCTTTTCAAGTTCATTTTTCATGATGTAATTTTTACATTAATTATTGAATATACATTGCATGTGTTTATTTTTATCAAAATATTTATTTCAAAGAAAAACTTTTTTCAGCACGAATCGAGGCACAAAGCAATATTCATCATTTGGACCTCAGCAAAGGGGTCATCCACAGGCTGGCAAATCTGCCACATTGCCACCACCCAATGCTCGCAACTCATAGTTATTATTTCAAAAAAGCTTGTTTACTATGTATAAATACATTGTAGATTTTTTAAAATTGATCTTGTGGGATGATATAATTATAAGTAAGATAAGAGTTTAATTTGTCACTCTAAAGGTTCTTACAATGGTGATGTGTGTTTACAGCCTTAGATACTAAAGATTGCTAAAGAGGTTGATATTGAATGTGCTCAGAATAATAAAATTGTTTCTTTAATGTTAAGTGCAAGCTAAAAGAGTTTTATGCTTACTTTAAATCATAAGTTTTGTTATTACTTCTGTTAAACCATATAAACACGCATTTTTATTTATTTATATAAATGTAAGTTAAATCTTTTAATGCTGAAGTTGAAAAGTATTTATTTATTTATATAATTTAGAGAGAAAAATCTGCTGCGGTTAATTTAATTTTTGAAAGCAGCGAGAAATTAATGCATTTGTTGGCTTAAACTTGTGCATTAATTGTATTTTTTTTTTCTCAATTTGTTTACCTCAAATAACTTTTTAAAAATCATTTCTTTCATCCATTTGTGTCAATTGTAAGCCAGCGGGTCCCAAATTAGTATTGTGCTACACCAAGATTTTTATAGAAAATATATTATAAATAAGAAACAGTTCCTGGTAGTGTTAAATTCATTTAAAAAAATTGGATTTAAGTTCATACTTTTGATAACTTACATCATCTTATCATCCTTACAGAATACACTCCGTCTCAAAGTTACAAAAAAAATCATTGAAAAGCTGTTCATTTTGTGGTTTATATTTGTTTTGAAGTCTGTATAGCTTATATTAAATCGTCTACAAGACCAAAAAGAACCAGAGAAGCTCTCTCTTTTCTGTCCTCTGATTAGAAATTTGACAGCTGAAAATGATTTTACCAAATATCTTGAATCACTGTAGAAGTATTTTGAAAAAATAGGTTTGAAGATAACAGCTTATGAAATATTTATTATTATTAAACATAATTTGATAGGTGTATTTTAAATAAATATATAATATATTTTATTTTAAAAAAAGGTATGTTTTTGGAGTATAAATTATAAATCAATTTTTTTATTTTGTGTCAAGTAAATGCTAACATTTACCTTTGGACTTTGGAAGATAGAAAACTGTTTCTGACTTAACCCTTTGAACCCTTGGCTCCTGGGCCTAAAATACCCATGCCCCTGGGCTCCTGGGAAAAAATGTCCACACACTGACACACAAGCAAACAAAATCAAATGATTATAAAATTAAAATAAATTGTATTTATTTCAATCCAATTGTATTTGTTAGTAGTCCATTAGTATTATAAAATGTATAACAGAAATGAAATTGTCTTAGAAATATTGCAAAATGGCATAGTAAAAGGTCATTTATATGAACCTGAT
This sequence comes from Omphiscola glabra, assembly GCA_964017045.1. Taxonomy (NCBI): domain Eukaryota; kingdom Metazoa; phylum Mollusca; class Gastropoda; family Lymnaeidae; genus Omphiscola; species Omphiscola glabra. Next base: position 6,517,561 of record OZ024796.1, read on the forward strand.
TTTTCATAAAAGCCAAGGCTAGAACTAGGGGGTAGGCCTTGTTTATTTTATTCCCACATCGATAGCACTAGAGCAGTTAAAGTCAATCGATCGTCACTATTATTATATATTTGTTTATTTCAATCCTTTCTTCAAAAGAAAATAACAATTATCTGAATTATTTACATTATCATAAAACTACTCTAGCTTGTGTCCTTTACAAATTTTTTTTTTTTTTTCATTTTTGTCACCTCTATACATCGAAAAACATTACTAAAACTTAACATAAACAATGCATACATGGGCGCGGCCATTACTGTGACCTTTCGCAAGTCACGTGACAAACCATGAACTCAGTATTTACAACACATTTTACATACAGACTGTCGATCTATGGTAAGGTATGGGAGACCGATATATCGGTCTGGCGGGTTGCGGATTTTTAAGGCGCAGACCGATAAAGCGGGTTCAACGGGTTAATGTTTGAAGTTTATAGTAGCACTTAGTATTTTGTGAACAGAAGAAATATTTTTTATTTCAAATCAGTACACAATTGGTTCTCATGAATCATCTTGAATAACGCAAAGATTTTAAGATTTAGCTTATTGATGCAATCAGTTTCATTAACTACTTTGAATTAATCTGATATTTAAAATAAATAAACTTCTTGGGTTTTTGCTAGATTTATTATAATTGTTGTAATTATTTTCTATCAAATTTACAATACTTCCTTATTTAATGGATGATCAGAGGTGAACAAAATCTGAGGATTAAAATAATAATTCTTCCTTGTCTGGCAAACTTGTGTAGTCAATACTCATGTGCATTTCAGTACAAGTTTAATTTCACCTGTTTGCTATTCAAATACTCAACTGTATAATAACTACTCTTCTCTGTGTATTCACTTCTAAAGAAAATTTTTGGCTGGGAAAGTGGGGAAGTTACTGGGGTTTTATTTTCTCTAAGATGATAATCAGATTTTCATTCATTGGTTTTGTAAACTTTTATTGAATTATGTTTTTTGTTTCAAACAAAAGCATAAAGAAGAAATATGCACACAAAAAGAAACTTTAAATGAAAATAATTGTGTCCCTAATTAAAATTGAAAATATTGACTTGCCGATATCTCATCTACCATATCTATGATTCTTATAATAGGTATCCTTTAATGCAGGCCTGCACAACTCAAAATGTAAGGCGGGCCATAATACCTTTTGAAAAACTTGTGCAGGCCAAAAGAAAGTAGGACAAGACTTGTGCGGGCTAAATAAAATAGGACAGGGGGAAAGCTATTAAGAAAATAATAAACATAAGAATATTACATTACTTCGCGGGCCACAAAATGGGTGCTGTCGGGCCGCATGTTGTGCAGGCCTGTTTTAAAGAATAGATTGAAAAGTTTCTTTTTATAACGACACAAAGCAGCATATGTCCCTGACAAAGACAAAAGCAAATATGTTGGTTCATTACAAAATTATTCCTGCCATTATTAGTTATATAAAGCTTGCTGTGCTAGTTGTTGGGAGTTCCAACTATGAATACCAATAAAAAATAGATTATTGGTTTAAAATAGATATTTGAAAACAAAATATGTGGTTCCCATTACAATAAACATTAACATCCCAAATTTTTCTTAATCTATTTTTTAAAAAAATGAAATGGATTGTCATTTTTTCATGTGTTTCATTTTGGTGTTATGGTTTAGTAACATTTTAATGTTCAGTAAACCTGCTAATTAAAAATACTATCTGTCAAGTTTGCACTGTTCCCATCTAATTGATGCATTTACCCTTCATGTTTAGACGCTGCATTTCTCTGTGTAAAGGTTTTTGAAAAATGACACATTCTGTTTTAGATGTTACCGGCGCCAGATAACATTGAGATATGTTCACTCAGTAGATGTTAACACAACTTAAAGCAGATGGCCTTAAAAGTAGAACTAAGATAAAAACAATTCTTAGTATTTCTTAAAGTTTTAAACAGCAATGTTTGGAAAATAAAAAAATGTATAGTGATGAGGCTTGGTAACTTTCTCATCCCATCAGTGAAGCACTTTAGTTGCAGTATTTTATTTGGGAAGGAAAACAATGTCTCCCAAAACACACACTCATTCTCTTTTTCCATTTCCCGATTGGAGAGAGCTCCACTTCCCAACTGGGGAATGCTCTACCACAACACAAACTATTTTAATATATATTTCTATTGTAATAAAGAGAGACAAGCATAAAGAGTTCTCTTGTCCTACAACAAAAGGTTGACCTGAAATAGTCCTGTGTTTTGGTGTACACATTTTTTGGGCATTATTTGCAGAAATTGTGAGGCTTTTGTACAATATTAAATGATAAGTGTCCCTAAGTTATCATGTGGAAGATCTGCTACTGACATGTTTTTATTTAGTGTCCACTGATTGTGTACTGAAAATTATTGGTCATATTTAAAAAGAAAACAGTTAATTTTAGTTTCAGGTAAAGAAAGAATTATATCTTTCTCTTATTAACACACCCTGCATAAATAAGATTAATTTTTTTCTTTAATGTAAGCAAAATTGTCAAAAAAACAATATACCGGTATATTTTATTGTGAATAAGGATTGTATTACTGAAATATTTGTTAAAAATTTGAAAGGATTTGTTAGTGTTCTAAAGCACAGGGTAGGAGTGTATTCCAAATCACACATTTTTTTTTGTAGTGGACAAAAATTGTCTTTCACGTAATAAATATTTCCTTAAACTTTTTATATTTACTTTTATCTAGGCCATGTTGCACAGATGAGCATAGATTATATATACAGTGAAACCTTGCTATAATGTGAAACTTGTGTCATTAAATTCGGATCATGTTTTAGTTGGGTTTTATTTAATTTAATGAGGAGTTTTATATTTTTGTATGTGTATTCTTGTGTAATGATAAATTTTTTTAATGGACAAATATTAAATGGAATGCATCATTAAAATATATTTAAAATAACGACGGATAATATATTACTTTGCGTTAAATAGTTTTATTAATTTTTATTGGTTAGCAATATATTTCACATTGACAGAATTTATTTTAGAAGATATGTTATTATTTTTTTTTTATTAAAAAATATTTATGTTTTTATCTCTTGTGATCAATTAGCTAACTATGTGGTGTTGAAGTTGGCCTAGTTTTAGTGAAGTATTCCTTTTGTTGTATGAAAATTTATTGCCCTGGCATTTCAGCTTCTTGACCCCTATTCATGTGCCAATGAATATATGAAATTTCTGGAGCTTTGTCATGACCATGTTATATCCGAATTGGCATTATGGCGGGGCGCATTATCGCAGGGTTCCACTGTAAATGTCTTTTATAACCTCACTTTCCTGTTGGTAGAATCTTTTGGTTCCACCTTAAGTAATGATATATTTCTGTAAAAGTTGCACTATAACCATTTTTGTGTTTTGGAAAGGGGCAAATTAAGATAATTTCATGAATACAATATTTTCCAGTAATGTTAGCACATTGAAATATTATTTCTGCAGTTCCATATTTTCCTAACAACCAAGGCAATCCTCTTTTTAAATTATAATTCTAAAAAGGGATAATTTGAACCCTTAAAGGTGATTTTCATCATTTCTCTGTACATTTTCCACTTGAGTTTTCATGCTTCAGAAGTTTGAATTGTTTTGTCAAGCATTTGACTAGTAAAAAATAACTCAAATAGCAAATGTGTGAGGTGGACTAACAAACAGCTGCTTGCCTTATTGCAATTCGGAGGGTGGTGGCAGGGGTTTGCCAAGAGAAAGTCTGAGACTGGAAATTTTTCATTTTATAGTGGAGAATATGATGCACTTGGTTGCACATTTTTTTCTCTTGTTGATTATAAATATCCTTGTCTTTTGCAAACATTCATTTACTAATGTGATATACCAGTTGTATGTTTGCAAATTAATTATGTAAATATAAGAATCAATTGTAAACCATTGGTTCAAATTATTCATGTGACCATCTCATGTAAATGCCTATTTTAGCTTCACCATTGATCATGTTCCCTGTATATTATAGATTGTGTTCATGAGCAAAGAGAAATATTCAATTTGTGGTGAGCTTCATCATGTGTTCTCCCCTACTTTCATCAAATGTCACTATGGTCATTATCTGGTGTAGGCTGGGGATTTTAAATTCTTTGGTTGTAATTTTGCCTTTGTAAAAAAAAAATAATGGTGCAGCAAGATCCTCTCATTTATGGTTCAATTTCATAATTACATATTTCTTAAGCTTTTTCTTGAAAAACACAAATAGTAAATATCAATAATATCATCCAGAAAAAAATGATTAATCTTTTTAATATTCAAAAAAAAAGAAAAAAATTTTTCGAATGAAATCCTAGCATTTACATCCATTATAAGTCATACAGTGTTTTTTAAAATGTATTTGACTAAGAAATGATAGTAAGCAGTGGCATAGCTAGGGTTAGTGCTGCCTGTGGCAGGCTACGATTTTTTGCAGCCTCTATGAAAAACTGCAGTCAGCTGACAATGTCACTATTTGAAAGGTGGTCATTTTGCCAGTCATTTTTTAAAGTTAATCTTTAGTGTCTTATATTATTCTTTTTCATATCATGATTTGTTGTCAATGGGTATAACACAACAGGTTTATAAATATTGGTCAGCAGTTTGTAATACTACTCTACACATAGAATATACATAAAATGTTTTCCAAATTGATTTCTTGATTTTGATAAGTTTTACAGAAGTCTTTAAGTACTTTTGTCCCTTTGATCTCTCCTATCCAAAATGCTCAGCTTTCCTAGAATTATAAGAATTGCTATTTTTTGAGTATTACAGGTTCTCATTTCTTTTCTTTTAGGTTGATTATTTTGATTACATACATGTTAACTCTTGAAGTTTATATAAATATAGTAAATACCAAAGTACTGCTCCATAGAGAGCTATAACTATAAATAACTGTAGATAAAATATATATTGTTCCCTTCATGAACAATTCTTATTTATTATATTCATTACCCTAATATTCAAAAATAAAAATCGTGCTATAAATATATATAAAATATTTAATTATAAAATTATCAATATTACAAAACTCTTCACTTTTTCACTCGTCTGCTAGAGTAAATATTTCTTCTCATGTTAGTTGAATATTCTCTTGTCATTTGTCATATTCAAAGTGGCATTCCTATGGTTCCCCCCTCCTTTGTTGTTTATGTCATATGTTTTTTCGCATGACATTTATTCCATGAATAAAAATTGTTTTCCATGTTTGCAAATCAAATTTTTGGTTTTCTTTTTATAAAAGTTTTTGAAGTGGTATTTAATAAGAATTGTTTTTTTACATTTTAATTGCTGATACTTGATTAGTTCAAAACAACCTTACTTAAAATCGGGTTCTTGGAGCAGGCCATCTTTGGAGTTTCCTATTTCTTAGGGTATTTATTTGGCATGGTAAAGAGGGAGGGTATGCAAGTACAGGGGATACAGTGGACATTGTAGAGGAGAATTGTATTAGTAGAGAAAGTGAAGATGGCTTGGATTTTCATGCTTCTGAAGTTTGAAATGATACTAATCAAAATAATAGTCATGTATAAACGAATCTGAAAATTGCCCCTGAAATATTTTAATACTAGATATAGCTGGCCAAACATTGGCGACAGCAATACGTTAACGACCCATCTACTAGTTATAGCCCGCCAAATTTTGAAAGAAAGTATGGTTCAATAATGAGTTCACTAGCGCGCAAAATAGAATTCCGGATACCTACGCTAAATGATATATAATTTTTTTTAAATAACGCAACTGCGTTTTGTGCATAATAGTAATATTTTCTTTTCGGAAAATGAAATCGTCTCAAGTATGGTGTAAGAAATATTAGTTTTAAAATTGATTGGGACATCAGAATATTTAATACAGTTCATGGTCATGAAATGAAAAGCTTGCAGTGACATATCAAAAAGGGGGGGGGGGGGTGTTAGCAAAAATTGGGATTCTTAAATGTGCGTTACTTGAGTTCATATTTTGTCAAGTAACTTTAGTAGATGGGAAGTTCACGCACTGCTGTCGCCAATGTTTGGCGGGCTATATATAGTAAGAGATGATTTCTTAATAAGGGTTAGATGTCACTTCAACTAATACTAATCCATACATATCCCCTGGCTAGCTAGCGCTTTGGCAACCAGCTCCATTAAGCTGTGCCATACAACATATCAGTAATGTACCTTGCCATCAAAACCCTGCCCAAGGACAAGCTTGGTGCACAAAGTTGAACACACTTTCTGGGTCTAGTGTGCAACTTTGGCAGTTTGGGTCCCTGTTGATATAGTTATATATTATAACAAGTTAAAACTTGTATGCGAACCGTTTATCATTAAAAAAAATCCAGTGTGGATATTTATCTAATCTTGAGATGGCTAATAGTAATACAGGTCTCCCTCAGTTGAGTGATTGGTGTTCATAGAGTAGCCTCTGGTTCACCAGTTTAAGAAATAAATAAAACAAGTTTGTGATGTGATTTCTGTGCTATGACATTGTTTAAAAAAAGAGTCCGATCTTGTGTGACGGAACATAAAAAATGCAAGCCCAGCAATGTGTGGCCTCGTGGAAGTGCTAATCAATAAGGCCATGTGGAAGGACACAGAATACATTAGCGGCAGTGTGGTGATTTATTTGTTTGTGTATCTGTCTTAATTCATTGATTGGCGAAGCTGATTCTCCATCGCCATAGTACCTTGGTGTACCTCATTCTCCATCCCCATAGTACCTTGGTGTACCCCATTCTCCATGCCCATTGTACATTGGCGTAGCTCATTCTCCCTTCACATACTTTACTATAACCATTATAATTTATCACCTCAGTAACTTACACGGGCGAATCTAGAATTGTCAGCACCCAGAAAATATGTGATTGGCCAAATCTGTTAATGTTTATTTCAATTAGTTAATAATGCATATTCCACTTTCAGACATTCTTAAAGACCGGTACCGGAAATATGTTAATTTCATCACATTATCTACAATGAAATATCTTTGTAACAAAACAATAAAGCTAAGATTCATTGGTTAAAAAGAAACAGCAGGGTATCACTTAATTATCACATTGGATAGCAATTTAATAGTAAAGATAATTTTTCTGGTGCTGATGTGCAGAATAATCTCGCAGAAGAAGTTAGCATTTTATATTAAGTACACTTCAGATCCAGTGTTTAGGTTGGGAGTTGTATAAGGTAAAGCTCATCAACTGCTTTACCTTGCTTCAGTTGTTTTGTGTTTAGCGATACACTTTATAAATGGGAGTATATAAGCTGGCATGAAGTGGTTATCACAACTTTATAGTTATAAGTTTATGTGACTTGAATTTGAAAAACCGTCATTAAATTTTTTTTCTAACATTTGTAATTAGGTCAGACAGCCAGATAGAAGCTTACAGCAATTAGTGTATACTGTCAGAGCAAAATAACCACCTTGCAGTAGTTTGTGTATACTTTCAGAGAAAAATAACCATCTTGCAGTAGTTAGTGTATACTCTCAGAGCAAAATAACCATCTTGCAGTAGTGTATACTCTCAGAGCAAAATAACCATAACTCCCAGAATTGAAAAATTGATTTGTAAACCAACATGACTGTAACTATCTGTCGCCAAAAATGCAATTATGTCAGTTAGAATAGGAAATACAATATACATAGAAAACTTATTATGAAGTAACACCTCCCCCACTCCAGCCCAATTAATAACTGCTGTACACTCATGTTTAAAATATTCACACCTGCCTCTAAAATGATATCCTAGAACACATCCTTCATAAGTTGTAATTTAACATATAATGTTCAACAAAATAATACAATGGTGAATTTGTTTATGTTTGCTTAAATATATACTTTCAGTCTATAATCTTTCAAAGACTATTTTTTTAATGTCCAACTCTTGACACATATTAATCCATGAGTTAAAATTGACAAAATTTCATAGAAATTTACACTTACTTTAACAAATTATAAATTGACTGCACTCCTCCAGTAGGAATGTAGCACTGGAACTTATTTATCCCTAACTAAGACTGAATTTTAGATTTGCAGCCTTACTTTGTTTTGATTTCCATGGCAAACTTAATAAACTAATGTGTTGTGAGACTGCTCGCAGAATTAATTTGTATCAGCTTTTCTTTGGTCTCCAGCCTTGAATAAAATCCATCACTTTTTTCACCTCCAGAGCGTTGAGTTCAGGGAAACCTTCCTTTAGAAGCTTCTGGTCCAAAGTACACAACATACTGCCATCGATCTGTTCGTTGGAGAACCGCAGCACCACTCTGTCTTTCATGCCGATGTAGCGCAATGACTTGGACACCTCCTGAACACTCATCCCCTCAAGTTGTTCGGGAGGTGTCCACCCGTCGTCCTCCACGCTTGGCATGTATTCGCTGTAGCTGTATTCACTGTCGTTCGGGTATCCGCCTTCACCCCGGGAACACATTGATATGGCCGAGTCATCGCCTTGTTTAGGAAACATCTCCGACAGGCCTCCAACAGAGGCCGGGGTATGGTTGTGGAAACAGGGCTCGCTCTCGGCGTAATGGCTGCCCGGACTGTAGACGTTGGAAGTTTGGGCTGGCTGATAATGGGAGTTCATCATGCCAGGATCAACAGAGCGACTGTTGAAGAGAGCGGGGCGTGAGCCTTGGGGGTAGAAATGTCTCTGGTCGTAGACATTCTGAAGATAGTTGTTTTGCAAGTCAACAAAGTTGGAGTCTCGTGGAGCATACTGACTTTCACGGTGTGAGTCGCTGAAAGCATCCATGGCAGTGGGTCTCACTTTGCGTAGGTTGTGGGACCGTATAGTGGCGTTAGGGTTTGTTTTGAGTTTGCGGCCAGGTCTCCTGTTATTTCGGTGATGGTTGCGAATTTCGAGGTCAAGGTTATCCATAAACCTCTGATCAAAGTTTGAAAAGTTAGCGGAGATGTCAGAATTCCTAGACGGAACTCTAGCTGCGCCATACAGATGCGAAGTACTGTTTGCTGACACGCCCCCTGATGCCCCTAGTGGACGATTTGATCCGAATTCTTCATTGTAGGTGAAATTAAATAAGGTATCAATGTCCGATATGTAGCCGTCCCTGCTTCGTGTATGTTCCACATAATCTTGAAGATGCTCACTTCTTGCCTTTCTTGTCCTTTCATTTCTGTACGAATCGTGTGGAGTCGACGGACGATTGCGTAGCTGGTAATCTGTTTTTTTAGCGTACCTTGTCTCTTGACTCTGAATTGGTACCATATAACCATCTTCTTCGTCATCATCAGCTACCCTATCAGGATATTGCGTTGTCATAGGCATCATGGCAACGGGTTTGTGACGCGAGGGAGGCTTGTAATGAGTAGGAGGTTTTGGTGCAGGAGGTAAATGTTCGTACAGAGACTCTTTGGAATCATCCATGGTGTGAATGGGAGACGGGGGTTCACTGTTGTGGGGGGATTCGAGGGGAATCGGCGGAAGATCCCGATCTTTCATATTCATCTTCCGGTTACTCGGAGACGGCGCGTACTGCACATCTTGGCTTTGGTTCGCATCCTTCCTCGTGTCACTCACGGGGAAGCTCAATCCATACACAGAGCTACTTGATATAGACGAGGCACTTTTATATGTCCCGTCGCCAGTGCTATTGCTTTTATACGTCCCACCACTACTGCCGATCCCAGAGTCCTCTTGTTTGGATTTAACGTTATCACTGCTTTTGGGGGGATCCTCCTCACCGAGTCCGTTGTAAAACTCTTGGTAGCTCAGATCGCTGCGGGCTATTCGCTTGGAGAACACGTCATCGCCACGCAACTCTTTCAACTTGGCCCGTTCTTTTTTGACCTTCCGGACACTGAGCTTGTCGAGTAGTCCAGTTGATCGTGACTTCTTCAGCTCTTTCGGGGCTCTCTCCGGAAGCGTCACTTCTTTGGTAGAGATGTCTGATGAGTTTTGTTTGGACGGATCGTTGGAGGAAATGCCGTTACTATTAACAGAGGTTACACCGGTAGATTGTGTTGTTTTTTCTGTTTGCTGGCTGGGCTGGAAAGTGTCCGATGCCACATTTAGTTGTGTAACAATATTATGGCTTATATTTGTGCTCATGGGTTTTGATTTTGGTACGATGTTATCAAGGACGGACTTTGGGGAAGGTCTTTGTTTCTCTACATCGAGAGACATGGACCTGGAATAAGGAATATCTTTGCTTACTTTGCCATTATTATCTTTCGTGTCATGTTTAAAAGACATCTTGTCGAACGACGAAGCAGAAATCGTCTCGACAAGTTTAGGTTTGATCAACGGCTTTTTCTTCACAACTCCTCTAGAAAACAACAATTCTTTATCCACAGGAATTTCAAATTTATCACAGAGCTTGAAATCCTGAATTAGCGCCCCATCGGATCCTATTTTACTAACAATGGCAAGCTCTTCCTCCCTCGCTCCGTATAACCTAAGAACCCCCCTAGGGCACTGGTAGTTCTCCTTGCTGCTGCTGTGTATCAGCTGGACATTGACAGGGAGGCCAAAGGCAATGATAAGGTCCTGCAGCTCATACACGGCGTCGTAGTTGGCCATGGAGGCGTCACCCACGGGACTGAAGACACCATTCATGATGAGCGGTATCATAATCTCCCTACCCTCAACATCGAAACACTGTAGATATTTCAGCTCGGTCTCCTTCTTCAGCTTGTTTTGTTTGAGCAGTCGTTTGAAGATGTTCTTCTGGGGGGAGTTCTTGCTTCTCCTACTGTCCGTGTAGATGATGCCAGCAGTCATGACCTCTCCGGGTTTGATCTCAACGGGAATCCAACAGTTGGAGCCATCGTCCTCGGGTTTTAGGAGGTGGCCCACCGCAGATGTGCGGAGAAGGAATTTCTTGCATTTGATGCTGGTGATGCCTCCGATAGTGTCGAAATACTCAACGGGTCGACCATCGTCCGGGACAACCTCCAGCCAGCCTGCAGAAACAATATATATATGTATATTAATAGCAGTAATTAAATTTGGTTAATTTTACTTGGAGTTTAGGTTGTACTTGGAGTTTAGGCTGTACTTGGAGTTTAGGTTGTGCTTGGAGTTTAGGTTGTACTTGGAACTTAGGTTAGAGTGGAAGTATGAGCCTGATAATACTCGGAGTATAATCAACTGTGACTGATAAGTATATAACGCAGTGGGTGACACCACGAGTTGACCGCAGAGGGTGACACCAACTCCAGTGACGCAACTGAGAGAGACCTCGCATAAGATAAAATAGGTGACTGGGCCAAAATGACGTATACAAGACTAGACATGATCTGACGATAAAGGGATATCTCCCGAGCCGCTAGTGAACTCAACATGTTTGGCCCGGGGGGGGGGGGGGCTTTCTCTATTACACAGGCCAGATGCAGGGTTGCCAGAAAAGAAAAAGGGAAAAAAGGAACGCGCTTTAAGTATAATTTTTATTTATGTCCACTGAGCGCTCATTACGTCAGGGATTTTCCTACGTACCCTATTTGGGATAACTGATCCTGGTTCGCTGACCCGTGCTATAATTGATGATGTAGATCACCACCACCCATCCCAAATGACAAGCTTGAGGTATCCGCCCACGACCTTACAAATTTACTCAGTAGCTCAGCATTTGTTCATTGTATCACTTTTCATTTCTTCAAACTCCCCACTTGCTGGCAAATTACCAGCGCTTCTCAGCCATTGCTCTAGGAGTGCCCTATCATTACTCTTGATGTGACCTACCATTGTTCTAAATATGCCCTACTATTGTTCTAGATTTGTACTACAATTTTTCTAGATGTGCCTTACCCTTGTTCTAGATTTGGCCTAATATTTTTCTAGATGTAACCTACTATTCCTCTAGGTGTGACCTACCATTGTTCTAGATGTATCCTACCATTGTTGTAGATGTGTCCCACCATTGTTCTAGATGCGCCCTACCATTGTTCTAGATGTATCCTACCATTGTTCTAGATGTATCCTACCATTGTTGTAGATGTGTCCCACCATTGTTCTAGATGTATCCTACCATTGTTGTAGATGTGTCCCACCATTGTTCTAGATGCGCCCAACCATTGTTCTAGATTTGTCCTACCATTGTTCTAGATTTGTCCTACCATTGTTCTAGATGTATCCTACCATTGTTCTAGATGTATCCTACCATTGTTCTAGATTTGTCCTACCATTGTTCTAGATGTATCCTACCATTGTTCTAGATGTATCCTACCATTGTTCTAGATGTATCCTACCATTGTTCTAGATGTATCCTACCATTGTTCTAGATTTGTCCTACCATTGTTCTAGATGTATCCTACCATTGTTCTAGATTTGTCCTACCATTGTTGTAGATGCGCCCTACCATTGTTCTAGATTTGTCCTACCATTGTTGTAGATGCGCCCTACCATTGTTCTAGATGTATCCTACCATTGTTCTAGGTGTATCCTACCATTGTTCTAGATGCGCCCTACCATTGTTGTAGATGCGCCCTACCATTGTTCTAGATTTGTCCTACCATTGTTCTAGATGCGCCCTACCATTGTTCTAGATGTATCCTACCATTGTTCTAAATTTGTCCTACCATTGTTCTAAATGTGTCCTACCATTGTTCTAGATGTGTCCTACCATTGTTCTAAATGTGTCATACCATTGTTCTAAATTTGTCATACCATTGTTCTAAATGTGTCATACCATTGTTCTAAATGTGTCCTACCATTGTTCTAAATGTGTCATACCACTGTTCTAAATGTGTCATACCATTGTTCTAAATGTGTCCTACCATTGTTCTAAATGTGTCATACCATTGTTCTAAATGTGTCATACCATTGTTCTAAATGTGTCCTACCACTGTTCTAAATGTTTCATACCATTGTTCTAAATGTGTCCAACCATTGTTCTAAATTTGTCCTACCATTGTTCTAAATGTGTCATACCATTGTTCTAAATTTGTCATACCATTGTTCTAAATTTGTCCTACCATTGTTCTAAATGTGTCATACCATTGTTCTAAATTTGTCCTACCATTGTTCTAAATTTGTCCTACCATTGTTCTAAATGTGTCCTACCATTGTTCTAAATGTGTCATATCATTGTTCTAAATTTGTCCTACCATTGTTCTAAATTTGTCATACCATTGTTCTAAATTTGTCCTACCATTGTTCTAAATTTGTCCTACCATTGTTCTAAATTTGTCCTACCATTGTTCTAAATGTGTCATACCATTGTTCTAAATGTGTCCTACCATTGTTCTAAATGTGTCATACCACTGTTCTAAATGTGTCATACCATTGTTCTAAATGTGTCCTACCATTGTTCTAGATGTGACCTACCATTGTTCTAAATGTGTCCTACCATTGTTCTAGATGTGACCTACCATTGTATTAGTGCCATATCATTGCTCTAGGTATGCTCTACCATTGACCTATATTTGTTCTAGATGTGCCCTACCATTGTTCTATGAGTGCACACATATTTATCTAGGATTGCCCTTTCATCGCCTTATGATTACTGGCTCTTTTCTCCAAAGAAATAAATGAAAACACTTTGTATAAAATATCTAATGAACCACGCTTACACATACAAAGGAAAGTCACTTGTTGCCAACGTTGTGGCCTTTTCCCCCAGGTTGAGAAACATTTCAGTAAAGGACAGAATTGTTTGAATCGCTGTAATGTAGACGAACATCTTGGCAGAGTCAAGTCAAACAAGGGATGAAAGAAGGGCTCAGCCTTGCCATGCGCTAGAGATAACGGCAAGTTTGTCTGGTTTATGCCATGTAGCACGGGGAACAAACATGTCCACACCGGCACACTTGGCTTTAAATGGGACGACTGGAAAGGGCAGAGTCAAACGGTCCCGAACAACTGATGAACCCTTTAGAAAAGGGCAGAGTGAAATGGACTTACACAGATCATGAATCATTTAGTTAAGGGCAGAGTGAAATGGACTCACACGGCTCATGAATCATTTAGTTAAGGATACTGTTATTTGTGTTCATAAAACGAATAAGCCATTAAGCCATGGGCCAGACGCGTAGCTAGAATGTTTGGCACCCGGGGAAAAGATACATTTTAAAGTGCCTCCCTTTCTTTTTTCTTTTTTTTTCAACTTTGAAACCCATTATTTTCAATTTTTCATAAATAAAATAATAACAAAGCGCATTTTGGCGCTCCTAACTAGTCTGGCGCCCAGGGACATCTGTGCCCCCTTAGCTACGCCTCTGCCATGGATAGTGTTATACTGGCTTATACAACTAATGAATCACTTAGTGAAGGGCAGTGTTAAAACAAATGGTTTCACACAAGTATTCAATCAGTAAGTATGTCTTAAAAGGCAATGTCAGGAGATCTCTCGGCCAGTAGATTCAAATACATAGCCTATAAGATATTATTGAATGTCATCGTAATGGTCCAAGCAAGGGTCCAAATTTATACCAATCGAGCAAAAGTAAGGGGCAAAAAAATAAATGAGGTCATCTCAATTTTCATTCTGCTATCAGTCACGGTGTAAAATGGGATTCTACAGTGTGACGTCGAATTCAGAGGCGAACCTTTTCATAAATGCCACCAGGGGTGAACTTCCAAAACTTTGCCTCACTCCCTCCCCTGATCCCATAAATTATTAGAACATTAGAGCGTCTATTTTCCGAACGCAGATTATCATAAACGTCGGTTATCCGAACCACCCCCGTCTTCGGTATGGTTAACACACTGTAACATAATGCATCATACGTGCACAAGTATGAATATATTATTTCATGTGAAATAACGTCATTAACCGAATCTTTCCATGGAAATGTTGGATTATCCGAAAATATTTGTATCTGAAAAGCCGCGGGTCCCAATTAGTTCGGAAAATTGACACTCTACTATTCAGTACAGCCAGGGCCGGCGCTAGACATTTTTAGGTTGGGTTAAACATTGGCAATTGTCGCCCTCTGGAAAGTTATGGGAAAAGTTCAGAATTTTTTGTTTTGTTTTGTTTTGATTTTAACAAATTTTTATTTGGCGCCTGTGAGATGATGACGCATCGTACCCGCCTTGAGCCCCGCCCCCGAGCCCGCCTTGAGCCCCGCCCCTGAGCCCGCCTTGAGCCCCGCCCCTGAGCCCGCCTTGAGCCCAGCCCCTGAGTCCGCCTTGAGCCCCGCCCCTGAGCCCGCCTTGAGCCCCGCCCCTGAGCCCGCCTTGAGCCCCGCCCCTGAGCCCGCCTTGAGCCCCGCCCCTGAGCCTGCCTTGAGCCCCGCCCCTGAGTATAGAATTGCTGCTGATGGGCATCTTTAATAATTTCCACAAAATAATATTACTGAAACATCAAGCCATGCCTGTATATTAGAGTCATAATAGTATAACCTCCATAATCTTCAAATTGGCCCCCAGTGCGGCGTAGTCCCCATGTTAGGGAAACGTTGCCAATAACTAAATAGCTCTATGTTGTGATTAATTATGTTACATTATCATGCATTGTGACCATTGTCATATGCATTAGATAAAAGAGGGCAATAAATTAGGCCTACCCCAAAATTAATACTTAGCCCCCTAAAATAGTAGTTTCAAGGCTATTTACAAAGTAATTAATTGGTTGCCGACTATCCGGCTTCGGTTGAATATTCGAGGTCGATAATCCGGGTAATCGGCAAATTTGCTAATCGATCCAACCCTAATAGTTTCGGTGTGCAACCCTAATTGTTTCGTTGTGCAGCCCTAATTGTTTGGTTGTCCATCCCTAGTTGTAAGCGTTGAGCTGTCCAAAATTATGTTTGTTTTTGGAGAGCGGATAATAAGGTGATACAAAAATAAGGAAACAAATTTAAATGAGCTAAACTGGTGCAAACAAAGTATGCATTGACCAGGTAAAATATGCATTGACCAGGTAAAATATGCATTGACCAGGTAAAATATGCAATGACCAGGTAAAATATGCAATGACCAATGAAAATATGCATTGCTGTCATTTTTTTCAAGTGAAGAGTTTTTATTTCTACAGTGAAAATCCAATATTCGAAAAGCAATAGAAAGAAATGATTTTATGAACAGACGGTGTTGAAATGGAATGTTTTATTTAATGTAAAACAAAATTCATTTAAAATGCATTGCAAATTTAACACACACAAAACACGACTTGGACTCCTCACTCCCCCTTCCCAAAGTGTCGCCTGGTACGGCCGCCCTCTTCGCCCCCCCCCCCTCCGGGTTCGTTAATGATCGCATTCAATATAGCTAGTTCCATCCTCAGTCCTACGCTCATTGAATCTGGAACGCTCGCCTGTCTTCTATATATATTGTGACGTCCTTATATGTGTGACGTCTCTATATCTATGTGATGTCCTCCATATCTGTGACGTCCTCCTGCCATGTGAATTATCCCCCTACCCCTTACGCGCCAGGTGAATTGTTCCCCTACCCCTCACGCATCAGGTGAATTATCCCAGCAGCCGTCATAGACCAGGTGAATGAGCACACATTGTGACGCCAGACTGAATGGTGTGCACACTTGCAAGTCATCAGACCACCAAGGGATGAACATCAAGTGAGAAGTTGACATTAGGCTCAGAGCCCCCCCCCCCCCCTCCTTTCCTCCCATACAAGGGAATTGTTACCTGATCACTGACAGAGCAGTGGACTTTACACTTTTTCAGGTCAACCCCCCCCCCCCCAAGCCATCATTCGTATATATTTGCCCCCCACCCCCACCCACTTTTCCGGCGAAAACAAAAAGCACTCTCATAATAAAGTTTGTACGACTCTCTTTGTATGATATTGACCAAATGAAATATAATATTGTATAATCTATTTTACCAAGTGAAAAAATACATATAAGTCACTAGACTTCAATGAAAACCAGATTAATGTCTTCATGCAGTACCTTGTAAGGATAATTATTTAGCCAAAGTTTAACACATCGCTTTCTCCTGTCAAAACTACCATTGAAGTTATAGCTGTTTTCAATTCCTGATTTGAAGTCTTTTAGCAGACACTTAATTGACTATGTTCAAATTTATTGAATATTCCTTTGCTGTGAACAAATCCGGTAAATCACATTAAAAGCAACTTCCACCAAAAAAATAAAATAAAATAAATTATGAGAATACAACAAAGAGCATTTTACGGTGTAGACCAGGGGTCAGAAAACTAGGGCCCACGGGCCGGATCCGGCCGGTGACAAAGGTTCATCCGGCCCACGCAGTCAATAGTAATTTTAAAGTCACCAAAAGAGTTAGCGTCTGTGCAAGGTATGCATTCAACAAGTGAGGACACTTTCAATGAGGTAGACAAATCTATTGCTCAGTACGATTCCGATTGGATAAACTTGAAGTACGTCATAGCAGATGAGGGGTGAGCTAAAGGGAAATGTTGAGTTGGTCAAATTTGCAAGGCTTTTTAAAGTGTTGGCTGTTCCAAGGCTGTTTAAGTTTTAGCTGTTTCAAGGCTGTTGAAAGTTTTGGCTGTTCCAAAGCTGTTGAAAGTTTTGGCTGTTCCAAAGCTGTTTAAAGTGTTGGCTGTTCCAGAGCTGTTTAAAGTGGCATAGTTTGAAAATAACTGGAAATATCCTGAGTCAAGGAACAGTGTTTTGATCAGGGAGCTTTATTTGATCCCATGGCCTCAATCATCATCAGGTCCAATCGCCTCAATCATCATCAGGTCCAATCGCCTCAATTATCATCAGGTCCAATCGCCTCAATCATCATCAGGTCCAATCGCCTCAATCATCATCAGGTCCAATCGCCTCAATCATCATCAGGTCCAATGGCCTCAATTATCATCAGGTCCAATCGCCTCAATTATCATCAGGTCCAATGGCCTCAATCATCAGGTCCAATGGCCTCAATCATCATCAGGTCCAATCGCCTCAATCATCATCAGGTCCAATCGCCTCAATTATCATCAGGTCCAATCGCCTCAATCATCATCAGGTCCAATCGCCTCAATTATCATCAGGTCCAATGGCCTCAATCATCAGGTCCAATGGCCTCAATCATCAGGTCCAATGGCCTCAATCATCAGGTCCAATGGCCTTAAATGGCCTCAATCATCAGGTCCAATGGCCTCAATCATCAGGTCCAATGGCCTCAATCATCATCAGTAACGCGATTATTTTTTTACAAAAAGAAAAGCGGAACTTCATGACTTACCTTAAAACACTTTTGACATATATAGCTCAGTTTTTCCACGTTTTTTTGGTAGTTCTTTTTACTTTGAGGGTTGAAATTGAGATGCTTTCCAATGTCAACTACCTCCCTTACATATATCTTACAAGTAGTGGACACTAGCCCTTTCTGCAACTTTGACCAAATACCAAAGAAGTGAATATCATATTGCAAGGCAAAACCAAGCCTGTCTATGACATGCAAACCTATGTGAAGGCATTTTAGAAAAAACAAACTCACTTGGTTCACTCAATTACCATGCCGTATTTTCTTTGTTTCAAATCGCAATCCCACGCGTGTTTGTGCAGGGAGTTGTTTAAGACATGAGAGGCATTTTAAAATACCCTTTCACGGCATGGAGTCCAGGGCAACAAAAATAAGAATCTTCCATAGCCCGTTTGATTGTGTTGTTGGTGAGCTGCCATCCGAAATTCAGTTGGAACCTTCAATCTGCTTATCGATGATTTGTTGAAATTCAGATTTAAAAATACAGATAACAGTAGACTTTTTTAAGTGGCTGGTGATAATGTGGCTTGAAATTATATTTGCCCTTCCTGTACTTTTAAAAGTAAACAGCCCTTAAAAACAAAGTTTTTCGTATAAATCCTTTTTAAAATGAAACATAGAGTAATAACACACAAGAAACGACTTTCCAAAGAATCCCAGTTAGTGCCCCCCCCCCTCTCCCCCGACTTGCAACCGAACATTTTTTCACGTCCCTGAACTATAGTAATATTCTAATGTCCCACAAGTTTGTACACCGCAGTTTTATTTCACCAATTAATTTCCGAAAAGCAAGAAAATCTTACGCAAAAAAACCCATTAAAAAACAAACAAACACGCACTTGTGGTATTTTTTAAAGAATCTCATTTAGCACAGTTATTGGGCATTGTATTTCGTGAGATCATGGGCGTGTTGTAGCGTTAAAACTGAGTTTTGGGGGTTGTGTGGGAATGGGGCTGAAAATTAGATAGAAAGTGATGTCAAGGGGTCAATAGCTCTAGTTTCAGGTCGATAGGACGACGGGAAGTGGGTCAATTAGCCGCCCGAAGATTTTGCCTTAAACAAACAGACGAACAAAAGCGAAGCTAAACACAACAGCATTTTCATCATATGAATAGATCTTTCACCCAGTCAAAATAGATCTTTCACCCAGTCAAAATAGATCTTTCACCCAGTCAAAATAGATCTTTCACCCATTCAAAATAGATCTTTCACCCAGTCAAAATAGATCTTTCACCCAGTCAAAATAGATCTTTCACCCATTCAAAATAGATCTTTCACCCAGTCAAAATAGATCTTTCACCCAGTCAAAATAGATCTTTCACCCAGTCAAAAGAAATTAGCTGTGCATGGATCTTGCAGCATGTCCAAAAGATAGCTGCTTTTATATAATATTCAAAACAAAACAAAGCTAGACTGTTAGCCTTTGGCTCAGTTACAAAGTTCATTTGAAACTACAAGTCTTTGTTTTGTGGAGAAAAAGATATAACTCTACCATCGACTTTTTAAGTGACAAGGAAAAGAATATGTTGTACAGTAATCTTTCTTTGAAATGGATAATTATAATTTAAATTTTTTTTTATAAAAGTCTTCCAATATAATAGCCACCGCCTCTTTTGAGAGTCCAGCGCCCCTTTTGAGAGTCCAGCGCCCCTTTTGAGAGTCCAGCGCCCCTTTTGAGTGTCCAGCGCCCCTTTTGAGAGTCCAGCGCCCCTTTTGAGACTCCAGCGCCCCTTTTGAGAGTCCAGCGCCCCTTTTGAGAGTCCAGCGCCCCTTTTGAGTGTCCTGCGCCCCTTTTGAGAGTCCAGCGCCCCTTTTGAGAGTCCAGCGCCCCCTTAAATCTCCCAAGACATTCAGTGCCCCCCACCAAACTCGTCGCCTCGGGGTGGGGGGGGCAATACCACCCACTTTGAGAATCACTGTGATAAATACATAACACAGCAGGACAATCCACACGCAGGACCTACTGTGTGGGTAGCGACTGCTTGAACGGTGTGGAAAGTATTGTGTTCGCGTGTGTCTGTGTGTGTGTGTGTGTGCGTCTCCAAACGTGAATGGGTATATTTAAATGTTAAACACGTGTGTGCTCGTGCACACATGACGTCATGTGGTGAGGGGGCGGTAGGCTATACAAGAGAATGTTAGACGTTGCGTCATCGCTCTTAGTTGGCCAATTGTTTCTAAATGAAATCATAGCAGGCCTATATGCTATATCAAAGTAGGCCTGTATGCTATATCAAAGTAGGCCTATATGCTATATCAAAGTAGGCCTGTATGCTATATCAAAGTAGGCCTGTATGCTATATCAAAGTAGGCCTATATGATATATCAAAGCAGGCCTATATGCTATATCAAAGTAGGCCTATATGCTATATCAAAGTAGGCCTGTATGCTATATCAAAGTAGGCCTGTATGCTATATCAAAGTAGGCCTATATGCTATATCAAAGTAGGCCTATATGCTATATCAAAGTAGGCCTGTATGCTATATCAAAGTAGGCCTGTATGCTATATCAAAGTAGGCCTGTATGCTATATCAAAGTAGGCCTATATGCTATATCAAAGCAGGCCTATATGCTATATCAAAGTAGGCCTATATGCTATATCAAAGTAGGCCTATATGCTATATCAAAGTAGGCCTGTATGCTTTATCAAAGTAGGCCTGTATGCTATATCAAAGTAGGCCTGTATGCTATATCAAAGTAGGCCTATATGCTATATCAAAGAGTGACGTCATTTTTTTTTGCATCGTTCAGGATCTGTTCACGTGGTGTTAGGCCCCAGTCACTTATAGGTGGTGTTAGGCCCCAGTCACTTATAGGTGGTGTTAGGCCCCAGTCACCTATAGGTGGTGTTAGGTCCCAGTGAGTTATAGCTGGTGTTAAGCCCTTGTCAGTTATAGCTGGTGTTAAGCCCCAGTCACTTATAGCTGGTGTTAAGTCCCAGTCAGTTATAGGTGGTGTTAGGTCCCAGTCAGTAATAGCTAGTGTTAGGCCCCATTCACTTATAGCTGGTGTTAGGCCCCAGTCAGTTAGAGGTGGTGCTAGGCCCCAGTCACTTATAGCTGGTGTTAGGCCCAAGTCAGTTATAGGTGGTGTTAGGCCCCAGTCAGTTATAGCTGGTGTTAGGCCCCAGTCAGTTAGAGGTGGTGTTAGGCCCCAGTCAGTTATAGGTGGTGTTAGGCCCCAGTCAGTTATAGGTGGTGTTAGGCCCCAGTCAGTTATAGGTGGTGTTAGGCCCCAGTCAGTTATAGGTGGTGTTAGGCCCCAGTCACTTATAGGTGGTGTTAGGCCCCAGTCACTTATAGGTGGTGTTAGGCCCCAGTCACTTATAGGTGGTGTTAAGCCCAAGCTGCTTAGTTTAAAAAGTTTTCGGTTCCCAAGTTCTTGTTGGTGCTTGGCCCTACTAACTTAATGGTATTAGTACAGTATATCATCCCTGGTGTAAATGTTTAAGAACCAAATCACTTATGGGCGGACTTGAGAATCATATATCTGGAAAACCGAGCATGCCACACACACACACACACAAAATGACCAACTATTGTCAAAGTCATTGAATCCAAACAACACAAAGTGCTCCAATGTGACCAAACATTGCTATAACAACAACCAGGACAGCTCACTGACCAAACATTGCTATAACAGCAATCAGGACAGCTCACTGACCAAACATTGCTATAACAACAATCAGGACAGCTCACTGACCAAACATTGCTATAACAACAATCAGGACAGCTCACTGACCAAACATTGCTATAACAACAATCAGGACAGCTCATAACCACAATTGAACATTTTGATTGGCAAGACTAAACGTGTGTGCAGGGAAGTGACACCGAATCGATCTGACACCAGATCAATACAATAATTTTTTTCGATTTTTTTGGTTAAAGGTGAGAGGATCCATACCCAATAACATATCGATGTGGTGCTGATAAGGGGCAGATCAATCGTGGCCAACAACACAGCTGATAATAGAGTTCTTAATTCTTTCCGGGACGTTGTCAAACCTAAACACCAACAGTTGTAGATAGTCACAGTAGTTGTAGATAGTCACAGTAGTTGTAGATAGTCACAGTAGTTGTAGATAGTCACAGTAGTTGTAGATAGTCACAGTAGTTGTAGATAGTCACAGTAGTTGTAGATAGTCACAGTAGTTGTAGATAGTCACAGTAGTTGTAGATAGTCACAGTAGTTGTAGATAGTCACAGTAGTTGTAGATAGTCACAGTAGTTGTAGATAGTCACAGTAGTTGTAGATAGTCACAGTAGTTGTAGATAGTCACAGTAGTTGTAGATAGTCACAGTAGTTGTAGATAGTCACAGTAGTGATTGCTGATACAGTAACGTTAGCATCGCTGGGCTAGTTTGCTAGGGCCATGCTGAAGTTTTTTTGCAATCCCTGGAAGATTTTTGCCATGCTGAAGTTTTTTTGCAACCCCTGGAAGATTTTTGCCATGCTGAAGTTTTTTTGCAATCCCTGGAAGATTTTTGCCATGCTGAAGTGTTTTTTGCAACCCCTGGAAGATTTTTGCCATACTGAAGTTTTTTGTATGCCTTTCGTGGAATATTTTAGAGTTAAATAAATTAAGTGTAACGTTTTATTAATTTGTTTTCCTTTAACATGTTTATATCAAACCAGGTGTCAGATAAAAAAGGCAAAATCGATCAGCAAAATATTTCATATCGAACCCGTAACATTTGAACAGCCATAAAATCTCCTTGCCACGTGCCCCCTCTGCTGTTCTCATAGCATTGTATACGTACTCCACCAGTTACCTACTGTTTCCTGTTTGACAAAGTTTAATATTTACAGATTTTTTTTCAACGACATACAATAAAATCATAAGATTAGATCAATAACAGCCCAGGAATATATATTATTTGAATAGGAATATATATGATTATGTTTGTTAAATTGTATGTACAGCGTGGTAAGCCCAGTCCTAGGCTGGGGTACCACGCTATAGAAAACTACCAATAATAATAATATATCAATAAAAGGCCAAGAATATATATCAATAAAAGTCCAGGAATATATCAATAAAAGCCCATAACCAGATCGATAAAAGCTAAGTAGAAGTTCGATAAAGGCCCGAGGTGAGATCGATAAATCCCTTTGATTGAACTGTGCACAATTAAGATAATAGAACAACACATTAGCTGGCCGGCGACCGACGCCATATCGACCTGGGTAATACTTGGACGCAGACAGTCGACCTGGTGTATCTAACATGACAGTTTATTGTTGGCCTGGGCACCCAAAGCATAGGTCAAGGGGTTTAGCTGACCCCCCACCCCGACCCTCGGGGTACAATAATGCCATAACCGTATTTGAATATGTCTATAGTAAATTATTAAACTATTAACGGTAAATCAACGCAACTGAAAGTGAACGTTATCATTGGACTTGCAAAGCTATCAGACAATTCCAAGACAATGTGATTCTGTGAGTGCTCTAGTGTGTCTAGTTGTGATTCTGCGAGTGCTCTAGTGTGTCTAGTTGTGATTCTGTGAGTGCTCTAGTGTGTCTAGTTGTGATTCTGTGAGTGCTCTAGTGTGTCTAGTTGTGATTCTGTGAGTGCTCTAGTGTGTCTAGTTGTGATTCTGTGAGTGCTCTAGTGTGTCTAGTTGTGATTCTGTGAGTGCTCTAGTGTGTCTAGTTGTGATTCTGTGAGTGCTCTAGTGTGTCTAGTTGTGATTCTGTGAGTGCTCTAGTGTGTCTAGTTGTGATTCTGTGAGTGCTCTAGTGTGTCTAGTTGTGATTCTGTGACTGCTCTAGTGACTAGTGTGTCTAGTTTCTCTTGACATTACTTTATATCAAACGAAGTCTCCCAGCTGTGACTGCAGGCTTTCTCAACCCTTTTCCCTCAAAATAAAATAATCTTGCGTGCTCCCATGGTTGTAGCATGTTCAGAGGCGTAGCTAAGAGGGGCAGGGGGGACAGATGTCCCTGGGCGCCAGACTAGATATTATTTTATTGATGAAAATAATGGGTCTGAGAGTTTAAAAAAAAAGTTAGGTAGGCGCTTTAAAATGAATCTTGTCCCCGGGCGCCAAACACCCTAGCTACGCCTCTGAGTGTGTTATGTTACATCATTAAATAATAAAGAATGTCTAAGAAATGACGTAGAAAAAATCTTTATTTTTAAAAATAAAATATTAATTAAAATGATGATTTATTATAGGCCTATAAAGTAATAGGTACTATAGATATATTCAAATACGGTTATGGCTGTTATGGCATTATTGTATTGACTGCAGCGCCCAACACCTTTCAACACTATCTACGAAACATCGTGTAACAGTTATATTAAACAAAAACAACAACAGACAACAACAAACAGAAGATCAAGATTGTCCTATAAGGTCACGATGTTCTTCATCACGAACAAGGCAAACAAGGGGTGATTTCATGGCCTACAAATTACAAATACTGTTCCATACAATAAACCTACACTTCCTTTAAGTCCATACAATTAACCTACACTTCCTTTAAGACCATACAATTAACCTACACTTCCTTTAAGACCATACAATAAACCTACACTTCATTTAAGTCCATACAATAAACCTACACTTCATTTAAGTCGGACCACTAAATCAGTATTCGGTTATTTACTTCATATAATTAATGGACACAGACCCACTGCAACAAAACCAACATTCTGTTCACGTCACTTAAGTCTGGTGGAGACATCGATCTGCCACGCGTATCGACTCGAGACGATCTGATGATGACAACCGTGTCCCCCGGGGTCACGCTATCTCAAATAAATGCCCCCCCCCCCTTATCTCTTTTACAACCGTTACGTCAAAGTCTACGTAGATAAGACTACGTGCCGATGAAGAAGTAGATATTGCTCGGGACGGCTACAAATGTTCAATAAATATAAACACCTGAATGTATGATTAGTGGCGCCCTCATCCCCCCCCCCCCCCTTAACTGGTTAGGGATTTTTGTATTTCAATATACGAGTCTACTCGTCGCGGATACATGAAGTTATTGATAGATTGCGATACAGATACACACATTAAAATACATACACATTGTCACACACAAACACGTACAGACATGAAAAATTTATACCAACACACACACACTCACTGAACACACACCATCTCACACACATATTTACACAAACAATGACATGAGGTTAAAATTCGAAACTTGAGTTACTAAGTTTAAAGTTTAAAAAAAAATAAATACAAATTAAGGCGTCTTTAAAAAAAATTATTCTATCCGCTAGATACAGGTGCAGACCTGTTTACCCTCAAACTCTTAAAATCATCACAAAATAGTTCAATACATTATCTTAATAGTAAAAAAAAATAAACATACAGTATATAAAAGTTATACACCTCAAAATCATACATTGTACGCCAAAATCGTCAAAGTAAACAGGTCTGCAGTCATAGATGGTATTTATTGGTACCCTACCCCCCAAACCCTGTGGGAATCAGTCAGTAGGTTGAGAAACTCCTCGCTATCTTCCCATGAAACAACGGGTTTACCCGTGTCTAATCGACTACCAATATAAGGAGGTCAACACTCTCTTACGGCGTGTCTGGGTCAACAACGACCTGATATATAAATATTTAAATAACTGTACACACGAATTTGAAGGGGGACGTATACCGTGGGGCGTGGGTGGTGGGGTGGGGTGGAAGTAAGGTAACCGTACCTAGTTACCCGTTACGTCTTGTGTGGATAAGATCTTTATCTACCCCACGAAATAGGTGAGACACTGGAGGGTGTTGTGGAGGGAGGGGTGTTCACACGGGTAGACAAAATAGTAACCTGCAAGACGTACACTAAACTTTTTAACGACAAGCTATAGGCGCTACAATGGTAGACTTCAGAATAAAAAGAAAAAAAGCATTTCATTAAAAAATATAACATTTTCATACATTACCAAAAATAACATTTTCATACATTACCAAAAATAACATTTTCATACATTACCAAAAATAACATTTTCATACATTATTAAAAATTTAATTTTATTACATTACCGAAAATAAAGTTTTCATATCAAAGATGAACTTTCCAGCGTTGTGTGTATACATTACTGGGCTTGTTATGTGCGTGTAGCGTAGTGTGTGTTATATTGCTTGGCCTGTATCATGTTGACAAAACGGTGGAAACTCCGTCATCACAAATAAAAATATCAAATTGATTGCATATATTTTAGCCGATTTAATATAAAGAATTATATAACCAAACTCAACATTTGATGCATAAAACAGTGGCCTATATTTGCTATCCCTGGAACGACACAAATTAATATCCGACTTGACCATCGGTTGGACAGGATCAGTAGTGATGGAACAGTCGATAAGATCATCCCATAAAGGCCATAAGGCGGCAACCCCCGGGAAAGATTCCACTGACCTTTGGACCAGGTCTACTCTCGTCTGACTGACCTCTCTTTGGTTTCCTTAAGTGCCACAGTCACATTTAACTGCTTAAACATTGTTTTTTTACTAAGAACAACGGCACTGGACGTTAACACACAGCTTAGTTTCAGTGAGGCTAGACATTCGACTTAATGCGTAGACATTAACCATTCCCCCATTTCTCATTAATAAAACACTTTGGTATTTGAGAATAGTGTATGTGTATGTGCGCGCTGTGTCATTGCCGGCATAAAAGTAATCATACACATTGCAGATGTGCCGAAACACGAAGATGCTATAATTACACCATGTATTTTAGTCTTACCCACTGCAGGTGTACCGGTTATAGCATTGTCATACCCACTGCGGGTGTACCGGTTATAGCATTGTCATACCCACTGTGGGTGTACCGGTTATAGCATTGTCATACCCACTGCGGGTGTACCGGTTTTAGCATTGTCATACCCACTGCGGGTGTACCGGTAATGACATTGACACAAAGTATAGTAATCATGCCCCCACTGCTGATTGAACACAACATTAATAGACCTTAATTACACCATGTACAATGGTCATACCCACTGCAGGTGTAACACAACATGAACATACCTTAATTACACCACGTAAACTAGTCATACCACAGCCCCGGTAAAATACAACATGAAGACACCATAACACCATTCATTAAAAAGCTCCCATGAGACATCTATTGACCTAGTGTGCAAGCCGCGCTTGACTCAGAGACACCAATGAGGGCATGGAATTCATTGACATCAATCGGTTTCCTGACAAGTAAACATGATGCTAAGAATAGACGCGAGCACCGCGGGCATGCGTACTGCATGCATACTGTACTCTTCAATGCCGAGGGAGAAATTATTTCGTGTATTTTACAATTACCCTTACATACTAAAAGACTTGTCAACGGAAATAAGTGAAATACATTATCTGATTTAATTTTGCTTAAAAACAAATCCAATTTCATTCCGTATTATTTTGTAATTTACTTTATGGGTAATAACACGAAGAATTTATTATTATGATTTTTTTTCCTGTTTTATATCTCAAAATGTCCACCATCGTCTTTAATATCAACGCTTGGCTGAGATGAAACGAGGAAAAGTACCCTTTAAAAAAACAAAATAAAACTCTAGGAACCCTTTAAAGAAATCTCCTAAAACACGGTTCTGCCTTAGAGACCGAACGAATTTTGGCTTCGGCGCCAAAGGTTGCGATTTGATCACTTTCGGCCTAGTTTCGGTTTCAGACAAATCAGGAAAGTTAACTTTCGGTTTAATTTCGGTTTCGGTCGAAACAGAAAGTTAACTTTCGGTTATTTTCGGTTTTTGTCGAAAGCGATTGAGACTTTCGTCTGTCTGCTCTATGCCGGCAATCCGATATTCATTATTGCTCGACGTCTTGCTGTCTTCGTATGCAGGCCCGCACCTGCGGGGAGGGGGGGGGGGACGGACAACCATGGCACTTGTCAGGGGCCCGAGCTAGATGGGGTTGCCCTTTTTGGAATTTTTTTTCTCGAAAGGGGCCCGAACTCTTTCAGCTGCCTGGGATCCAGAATTTCCTAGGTGCGGGCCTGCCGTATGTTATATTACCAATACTCTGCTTTGACTGCTCACAACTGCTCACAACTGCTCACAACTGATTGATGACCTAATTGCCATTTATTTCAAAATAATAAATTTCAATTAAGCCTAGGCAAATGTAAATAGTTTTGTAGAAGAAAATCTACAGGAATTGTAATATCTATATTATTATTTTTGTTTTAATGTAGGATCCGGAGGTTTATTCAAGTCATTCATTTTATTTTTTTTATCATTATCATGCTCATCAATGTTATCATAGGCTAATGTGAATAATATTGAATAATGCTTGGGAATGGTAATATTTCCATTATTATTTTTGTTTTATTTTTAAAAAGTAAAAATTATGAAAACAGACTTTTTCAATTCACTCTTTTCTTGAAATTCGACATTATCATGCGCATAAACATTGTTATTGGCGAAATAACACACGGGTTCGTATAATACTTATGTAATAAGCTTACTGCAGACCTGCTTACTTTTATGATTTTCGTGAAAAATTTACGATTTTGAGATGTCTTTTGCGATCCTCCACCGAGACCCGCCAGAACAACAATTTTAAAAGACCCGGTTAAAAAATATTTTTTCCCCACCAATTAGTATTATTATTGGTTGTCTTATATAGCGCGGTACCCAAGACTAGGGCTGGGCTCACCGAGCTGTAAATAAAAACATTAGCAAAAGAGTCATAATCGTGACAATTAAGTAAAATACATATTTATGTAATAAAGAACAGCTGCATATAGACAAAACAAAAGCACATGCATATTCACCCCACCAACCCAAGAACTTTTACAAGTAAAGCCATGGATGG
Organism: Omphiscola glabra; assembly: GCA_964017045.1. Lineage (NCBI taxonomy): Eukaryota > Metazoa > Mollusca > Gastropoda > Lymnaeidae > Omphiscola > Omphiscola glabra. Next base: position 6,546,469 of record OZ024796.1, read on the forward strand.
CGGCCAGCAGCATCGTTCATCGGTCAGAGAGGGGGGGGGGGAATCAGTCGGGGTAGTAGAGTTTAAAGAGATATGTTTTGACTTCAGTTTTGAAGGCCTGGGTGGTTGGTATATTGCGGATGTGTATTGGCAGAGAATTCCATTGTTTTGGGGCGCAGAAAGAGAAAGATCGTTCACCATATGTTTTAGTACGTGTCATAGCAACTGACAGGATACGCGTGTCTGCGGAGGAGCGAAGCTGTCGAATGGGTGAATAGACAGAGAGAAGATCGCTTAGATAGGAAGGGCAGGAATCTGAGAAAAAGTTATGACAGAGAACACACAGCTTGTAATAAATGCGTGCATGTACAGGGAGCCAATGAAGTGACTGGAGTAGTGGTGTGACGTCATCACGTTGTTTTGCCTTTAAAACTAGCCTAGCAGCTAAATTTTGAGCCTTTTGTAGTTTTTTCTAAGAAGTGTTTTGGTGAACCTGACAGAAGAGAGTTGCAGTAGTCAAGACGAGAGAGAACAAGAGCACAGACTTGGTTTGAGACAGATCACATCCATTTATATCGCTACTGTCTTGATACCTTAAATTATTCTCAACACTTTGACAAGCTACTTTGAGCGTATCTTGGTCTAGCAGAACGAATACGTCATTTAAAAAAAATCCCCATGTGTTATTGAAACTTTGCAACTTTCGAATTTCTCTGTCAAAGAATGTTTAGCTCTGTCCAGTATTACATTATACACGCAGACCTGTTTACCCTCAAACTCTTAAAATCGTACAATATTATCACAAAATCGTTCAATACATTATCTTAATAGTAAAAAAACTCACACAGTATATATAATGTATACACCTCAAAATCGTACACTGTACGCCAAAATCGTAAGAGTAAACAGGTCTGTACACGTGATTAAAAAATAATTCTGGGTCATCTGCGTTTGGAACCTTGTCACTGCACTCGTATTCAAACAGCCTCGTTCTCCTACTTCTTTTATTTCAAAAATTGGCTCTACATCTAGGTCTGTAACTATTTTCTTTTGCTGACTGTTGTGCACTTGCATGATATTCAATTAAATAATCAGTGACACTATTCATTAGTGAAAATGCAGTAGATAGTTCCACAGAGGCGTCTTGCATAATTTTGCTGACAGCATTTATCATCTTTAAAAAAAAATTTAATAAAAATACACATTTTGTGATTCAAGTGTTTCTGCTTCACATCGCAACAAGATCAGACGCAGACATTTCTGAAAGTTCATACAGTGATTCTCGAATTCCCGTAAGTTTATATTTAATGTCTTTGACAATTTAAACAAATCTCATCTAACGGTAAGATTTTGGTTTATGTATACATAATGAATACATTACTAAATTATTGCAAAGAGAGATAATTAAATAATTCACCAAGTGGAATACATAACCCAAATCACGATTATAATCAATTTACTTGAATCTTCTATTTATTAAACTAAAATTCGAAAATCAAGGGATCGCAACGAGCTTATTCGCTCTAGGGCACTGATATGCAATGCTCTGCATAACTTAAAATTCGATTTCATACGTTTCAGAGCGGCAAATTCTTAGTCGCCGCCTTCTCAGCGACGGGTGAACAAACGCCCATTGCCGCCACCAGAGGCGTAACTAGGTTTTTGGCGCCCTTGGCTAATTTATTTTTTAAATAATAAAAATTTAAAAATTAGAGATTTAGCGGCGCCCATTTGAACTGGCGCAGGCCGGCGCCATTGGCAACTGCCCCAGTGCCAAGCCGTTGTTACGCCACTGCCGCCAGCGCCCAAAGACCAAAAGTCGCCGAAAAAAGGTCTACCGATAAGCATTGCGCAGACAAAACCTATCGCCGTCGCCTCCACCAAATCGTAGCCGTTGTCACCAGAAACGGGCGCCGTGGCAAATAGCGCACCTACCAAGGAAGCACCTGACTTTATAAGCAACGACTTTTGCCGCCACTTATTGTGCATGAAAATCTCATCTATGTAGAAGGACAAACAAACATTTGGCAATTATTTTCTTCCATGGCGCCCACATGCAATTCTTTTTTTTTTGTATTTTTCAAGATCGCTGATGGCGCCCTAAGCACGTGGCGGCTCGACCAAATGCCCGAGTTGTCGGTGCCTTGAGCCGGCCCTGCATCTGGCCAGTGTAATAGAACAACGTAACCAACATGATGTTATTACTAGTGGCGCGACATTTAGCCTAAAAACATAAAAACAAAACAGTAAAATCGATTGAACCCCCAAAGATAGTATTTCAGCATACACCCTTACCCTTACATTACCCTTACATACACAATCCCCAATTTACGTATTGTATAAAAAATGAAACATAATTCCTCAAAAAACCAGAATTGAAAAACTATTTTTTTTAAAATCCTTTCCTTCCATCAAGAGGATTTTTACAAATTTATTTTATCGCCTTTAATGTTTCATTATTAAAAGTAATAAATGTGCAGCCCTATTCTCCGAATAAATAGGTTTAATAAACCATCTAGAACAGTGGTTCTCAACCTTCCTAATGCCGCGACCCCTAAACTCATTTCAGCATGTATGTGGCGACCCCCAAAAACAAAATTATTTTCATTGCTACTTAATAAATGTAGAGTAAATGTGTTTTCAGATGGTCTTAGGCGACCCCTGGGAGAGGGTCATTCGACCCCCAAAGGGGTCGCGACCCACATGTTGAGAGCCGCTGATCTAGAATATAAGTTGTTGATTTCACTCCGTTCAAATCCAGGGTCTGACGTCGGCGTAGACCAAATAATTTGGGGTAATGGGTAAAATAATTCCCATCACACGTTGTAGCTCATCATATGTGTATATGCACCACCCTCTTCCCTCTCATCTCACTCTATTCTTTGGTATTTAAAGTTTTAACTTCATCCTTGGCTTATTCTGCACTCAACGACAACGATGTTAGTTTCTATTGAGTTTCTACACAAGCTAAGGAAAGACACACTGCACCTGCTGTCACCTGACAGTTGTATCAGTTGTTCCTGGGAACTATTTCTTTTCACAAACATCCTAATCCAATTGCATACTTTGACGGTCCCCAGAAGTATGCCCCTGGGAACTAAAGGAAATACAACCCTTGCCGTCTGGGAAGTTTAAACAAGTGGCACACACCACTGACATCGCGGCCACGCCGGAAATAAATAGTACCATTCCTCACGTTGGCAATGCTGGGAACATGACGGACTCTGATTGACACGGCCAACGACTGTATTATTTATACCGATGGTTCTCAACCTTTTGTTTTGTATTTTTAACTGTTCCCTGTGTTAAGTGGGTCCTGTTGATGTTAGATTTGGGGGGGGGAGGGTGTGTGGTATGCATTCAGGCAGTAGAGAGGCGTTAACACAGGTGGCATCTATGTTTGACCATTGAGGGCTACACACTAGGGTAAATTCGCTAAGCTAAATAGATGGGTGCTACATTGGTAGTAGATTGGTGCTAGATGGGTACTACATTGGTGCTAGATGGGTGCTACATTGGTGCTAGACGGGTGCTACATTGGTGCTAGATGGGTGCTACATTGGTGCTAGACGCGTGCTACATTGGTGCTAGATGGGTGCTACATTGGTGCTAGATGGGTGCTACATTGGTGCTAGATGGGTGCTACATTGGTGCTAGATGGGTGCTAGATGGGTGCTACATTGGTGCTAGATGGGTGCTACATTGGTGCTAGATGGGTGCTACATTGGTGCTATTGTAGATACACTGTAACGTTAGACTTAATGGAAATTGGTTGATTTGCAGAAAGAGTCAACTCTTCAAGAGTGATACAATAATGGAGTATCCATCTTTTGGGTAAGTCAACAAATAAAATCCTTTTCTTTCAATTCTGTGAATTTTTTTTTTCTTTACTACTATTTTTCAAAATTTCAAGTTTGTGGAACCTGGTTTTAGGCATGGCTAAGCATTTAATTGCCGTACTTAAACCATAGATTAACCCAAGAGCTTCCCCAACCGTTGCACATATGCAAGTATATGGATGCAGCAACGTACCCTACCAGAACCAGAACACTCTTTCTGGTTCTGGTAGGGTTCGTTGCTGGATCTGAATTCCTACCTTTTTGTGCCCCATGGGATTGAACGAAGGCAAATAAGGTAGCCACAAATCCCGAACAGCGTGAGAACCCCTGGTCCTCTAGGCAGTTCTGAGGTGCGTAAGTGCATATTCGGGCACCGTGTCCGGGACACGTAAAAAGCCTCTAAAGTGAACTGTCACTTTTGAAGCTACCCATTTAAGTTTCCTGTGTGCACACACACACCCACCCACAGACACCCACACAAGCTACACCTATTCATCGGTGTTTTGGAAAATTCTAAAGCTAAGCCTTGACGATTAGTTTTCATGGGCAGTCAACTATAATACCACATAGGTTAGCACCCAGTCATTTAGTCAATGTTCTCAGCCCTAAGCACACTACACACCTGAGACCACTGCTCCTGATTGTTGTTAGTTGCGTGATAAGATTTTTAAATTTAAAATTAACATGCTCAACATGCTCACACAGACTTATATATATGTTTAAATTACTTTAATGTAGATCAGTGATTCCCAAAAGTGGTCTATATCGACCCCCAGGGGTCTACGACAACTTACAAGGGGTCTATGTCAGCGGAAACAAAAATTGGGGGTCCATGAAATGAAAATGGGGGTCCATGAAATGAAAATGGGGGTCCATGAAATGCAAATGGGGGTCGAAGATAGTGGATCTCATGTAAGCCAGTCGTGACTTCTTTTTTGACATTCCATGATCCATGAATGGAATAATCCACATACACAGATAGTACCTTTTTACTTCCATAATACTATCTTACAATATAAAGACATATATCTTCCTACATAAATTATAAAAGTACCTATGAAAGTAAAAATGTTAAATATCATGTTAGTTTCTTTGCTATTTCTCGGTTAAACTTTTTAAGAGCTATTTAAAAAAAAAAAACTTACATGGAAGAGTGGTACAACATTGTTTATAAGCGAAACCAACTTTGAGAGTGCCGGAGAAAAGTAAGAGCATTATTTTTTATAAATTTTTAGTTTTGTGCTCGTTGTTAGCAAAGATACGCCAATAAGCAATTACGGCTTCAAAAAGACATATCTGTTTCTTATCCCGTATTATGGAATATCGCAAGAAAGTATTTAATTGCTTTTCCATCCTCATACCTATCCTATACCTATAGTGGAAAGGGGTTTCAGCGCAGTTACCAATCTCCTAACAAAAAAACAAAAAGAAACAAACTGGACATCAGTAACCGAGGAGATTTGAGATTAAACCTAACTAGACTGACGACAAATGTTGAAAATTTGTTATTAAAGCATCAGGTTCACCCCTCACACTAAAAGCATTTTATAATTTTTGCTTTGTTATTTTATGTAGCAGAAAGTAAATTTTAATTTGGTTCGTTTTAATTTAAATTTAATTAATAAATGTATAAAACTTAACCTGTTTTAAAAAAAGTTTTTCACACTACACTTCACTACCGTTATAAATTGAAATATTTCAAAGTGAGTAGCATTATACCGGCTGTCAAAAATACATTTGAAGTTAATGAATTTGCAAAAAATCAATATCAGGTAAGCAGGGGGTCTACCCAAAACCGAAAAACATGGCAAGGGGTCTATGAAACAAAAGAAGTTTGGGAACCTCTGATGTAGATTATATATTTTGTATGTATGTTGAAGAGTCGCCTATAAAACATCGTTTCGCATTAAAAAAACAAAGTATTTTAATATTGTTTTATTGTGTTTCTCAAATCCTATATATTAACCTCGCTTTTGTTCATGGCTGGCAAAAATCTTCAGACTGCAAATTGACTCACTTCCCGTTTTCTATCGAGCTGAATCTTGGTACATAGACTCATTGTCCATGACAACCCCTTCTATCAAATTTACAGCCCAAACGCCAAAAAAAATCATTTTTTTAAATTGTTTTACAAGAGAAAGACGAAGGAAACATGATGTCATTGATTTAACGCAGGGGTCACCAAACTCCGGCCCGCGAGGCCAGTTCATCCGGCCCGCGAGGCCAGTTCATCCGGCCCGCGAGGCCAGTTCATCCGGCCCGCGAGGCCAGTTCATCCGGCCCGACGTGAAAAAAGTTTGGTGATCCCCCGTTGACGAAATAAAAATTCCCTTTAAATGCGCTATAAGAGGTTCTTTAAAAAAACAAACATAAATATATCAAGTGCGTTTGGTGCGTAATATTTCATTTGTCTGAAATAGTTGGTGAAATAGTTGGTGAAATAGTTGGTGAAATAGTTGGTGAAATAGTTGGTGAAATAGTTGGTGAAATAGTTGGTGAAATAGTTGGTGAAATAGTTGGTGAAATAGTTGGTGAAATAGTTGGTGAAATAGTTGATGAAATAGTTGATGAAATAGTTGATAAAATAGTTGATGAAATAGTTGATGAAATAGTTGATGAAATAGTTGATGAAATAAATCTGCGCTGTAAAAGCGGGTGGGACATTAATATATTAATATAGTTCAGGGGCGTGAAAAAAATGTGCAGTTGCGAGTCCTAAAAACAAATTGGGGGGGGGGGTGGGGGGTGGGCGAGCACTAATTGGGATTCTCATAAAGTGCGTTACGTGTATGCATGATTTTCAACTTTTCAGCCACACCACCCACTTTTCGATATTACATTTTATAAAAGAAAATAAGAAGAACTTTTTATTTAGGGGTTGTTTAATTTATGTGTGAAAATAATTTGTTTCTGTAATTTGAGGATTATAAATCTTAACGTTGATATCTGTGGATGGTGAGCAATTCTAAACATCAGACACCTTGAAATAACCCGCCCAACAGTGGCGGCGGTAATGCGTGAACTTCCCATCTACTAAACAATTGCGGCGGCAATGCGTGAACTTCCATCTACTAAAGTTACTTGAAAAAACATGCACTCAAGTAACGCACGCCACCGCACTTTTTTTTTTACGCCCATCAACTATAATTATATTCTAACGCCCCATCTCTTTTTACCACGCAATCAACATCACTCATTAATTAAAGAATACATTTTTTTTACATCATATTATTGAAATGGAGACCATTTCCGTAAAACAAAACACAGTGTTACGCACCAAAAGCACTTGCGGTATGTTTTAAAGAATCCTAATTAGAGCTAACTTCTGGGAATTTTATTTTGCGAGGCCATTGAACACATCGTTACGGTCGTATAGGCATACATAGAGAATTATTATTTGTGATACTATATTTTATACTCCGTTTAGGGGGGAGGAGGGGTGTTCCGCCTAGGGCAGAACTATTAGAGGCGGCATTTTCAGTTCAATGCATATTGCCTATATAGCTTTTGTAAGGTGCGCATTCTGCAAGTGAGGGGTGGTCAATCAAGGACCGCCCCCATGGGTCACAAAATTGAGCTATTCCAGCGTCTGAGTAACATCATGTAAAACAATTTGACCTGCTACGTCAGACGTGCAATTATTCTACCGTTGTATTTTTATCCATATTATGAATTAAATAATTTAAAAAAAAAAAATTGAATCCGTTTTTTTATAAAATGTTTGAGATCAGTTTAAAAAAAACTAAATTAAAACTTATTTTAAAAAAGAGTTTTCATTGGGACATCGGCTGCAAATTCTGACGCGTAGTGTCATTTTTGTCTTCTCCCGATACTACCGGGACGCTTATGCCAGCATTACAATGAACTCATTGTTATGAACTAAATGGTGCAACACGAAGTTAATTGTTACTGTTATCATTTGTCTACAGCTGGAGTTCACAAACTACGGCCGGCCAGATGTCCTTAATTCGGCCCATCATTACCATATCATTAGACACCGGATATAACACCAGAGATGACACCGGATATGACACTGGATATTACACCGGATATGACAATGGATATGACACTCGATTAACATGTAAATTGCAATCATCTGTTTGGTTGTAGACAAGTGTTTTTAATAATGTGTTGGCACCCCCCTCCCCCCTGTCGTTATTTGCTATGTTTGCTCCGTTGTTTAAGTAAAAGACACACGTATACAAGACACACACACTCGTATACAAGACACACACACACCCGTGTACAAAACGCACAAACGTGTACAAGACACACACATTTACCAGACACACATGTGTACAAGACACACACATTTAAAAGACACACACAGGTGTGCAAGACACACACATTTACAAGACACACACACATGCGTACAAGTCGCGCACACACACATGTACACACAAGTCGCACACACACAAGAAACGTACATGTACAAGACAAACACACGTGTACATGACACAGGCGTTTATATGAAAATTACATGTATAATTCACGCTTACGGCACAAACACACATACCATACACGCAGGTTTACACGATACACACACATGTGTACACGTTACATATGTTTTCAAGGCATATTTGCACGACCTAAGCCTTAATGACGCACTCACCTTTGTATGAAGCAGGAATTTCCACCTGCTCGCCCGTCACCACATAATCGTTCTGGCGTTTCTCCCACGTCATTTTTCGTGCAAGGATGATCTTTTTCCGCCTCGTCTCGTGGATCTGTAGAACCAGATCATTAGGGCTCGTTTGGTTCCTCGGGCTATCCTTGCCCTCGGAACCATCATCCGCACCTTTAGAGCTATCCTTGCCCCTTTGGGTGCCGTCTGTGCTGAGCGCGAGGGCGTCCCGACCTAGTGTAAACTGGACGGGGTGTGTCGCTATAGATGTGACACTAGTGTTGGTCGCTGTTGAAGAGGCGTCCTTGTTTACCCCTGGAGCACTTGTTGCAGTGGGCTGTGCGCAATATTTAGAAATATCCCCACTTTTTAATTTCACAGCCAATGGCAGCCTATAACTGGCGAGTAGTTCACGTAACGTCCGTGCCTTCTCCTCCCACAATAGTTCCTTCACGTTAGTGGGAAGGGACGGGTTTGTAGTGGAGTCTCCCCCACTTTCCGCCATATTGGGCGAACCTAACAACATGACGCTAAATGGAAACGTACTGATGGCTAGCCATAGTCACACTTCTGCCGACTCATGTCCTGTGGCATCGATCCCGCGCATAGAGGAAATGACATTATGCCCCCCGAGATCAGACTGATCCTTGCTACCGTACACAGCGCTATGAGGACAGGTCTTATCTTGAACACCACCGCGGTTTTTAAAAAATGAGACAGGCCCCTAGAGTTGCGGGCCGTTAGTTCCCAACTGTGGAGCAGTCTGCCGCTCCTCCCTTGTGTCAACAAGCGCCGCACCGTAGATGTACGTTGACATGGGTGCGCATTCTCCTGTGACGAGGTTTAAAATACATTTTTTTTTTTTAAAGAGAGAAAATAAGTAGGACGTACGTAGGTGGAGACCGGGGTATCGTACCAAGACACTAGTAAACTACGTTATTTAGTTTTCTCACACTCCGGCCATTCGCAAAGGAAATTCTTAAAACAGCCCCAATCAATGTTTGCTGGTAGCTGCCAAGTACGCAGCAGAAGTTGGTGATTTAAACGCAACCGCGGCATTTGCATATCCACTGGTTTAAACGTGCAAACTAATTATGGTTACCGGAAATTTGATCGAAAGAAATTTCGTCGACGGAAAATTGATCGACGGTAATTTGATCGAACGGAAATTTGGTCGAATCTTTTTTTCAGTTAAGACGTTAAAATTTTCGTCAAATTTCTTTTTGAACGCACTATACTATATAGTAAAACAAAATAATGCGTTCAAAAAGAAATTTGACGCAAAATTTTAACTTATAAACTAAAAAAAACGATTCGACCAAATTTCCGTTCGATCAAATTTCCGTCGATCAATTTTCCGTCGACGAAATTTCTTTCGATGAAATTTCCGGATACGACTAATTATATTTCCTAAACATGTTGGTCACGCAGTGAGACAGGTCTAAGTTATTACCATTGGGACCTTCCGACCACAGTTTGAGAATCAGTGGAGTAAACACGTGGGAAGAGTTAAATTAAACGGTTGATTGAATGTTAGCTTAAAAGGTATAGTGGTTCTTAGCATTTAGAAGTCGTAGGCCCATGTCTTTTTTTGCGTTTCTAATGTTTAAAAGACACGTGACACCAATAAAATTTTGCGTTTGCACAAATATAATACTTGATAATTTAGAACATTCTGAAGTAAGGCACTACGAATCCTCTCACCAAACCAACCCTAAACAATTTAAGTTCACGGCTAAACAGGTTGGGACCCGCTGATCGAATTGCATGCTACAAGTCCAACATTCAGCGTAATGTTGGGGGGGGGGGAGGGTAAGTGCATGTGTTGGGTGGGGGTGTGGGAGGTCAACATCACATTCAGTGCATTATGAACGTGTCGTTCGATGGTCACAAAGTGATCTTTAATTTAATCGAATCTAATCACAAACATCACAAACCTTCGGAGGTTCATGAGTCTGGCATAAATTCAGCCTGTCAAATTTGTCACCACTGAAGGCAAACACATCTACTGTGGATTTGAACTGTCACATTTGTCACCACTGAAGGCAAACACATCTACTGTGGATTTGAACTGTCACATTTGTCACCACTGAAGACAAACACATCTACTGTGGATTTGAACTGTCACATTTGTCACCACTGAAGGCAAACACATCTACTGTGGATTTGATCTGTCACATTTGTCACCACTGAAGGCAAACACATCTAGCGGTAATTTTATTTTTGTTAAATGCTGTTTTTTAAATTATTTAAATCAGTGATTCCCAGAACTTCCCGGTGGGAATTTACAGGCTGAAGACCTGGATAGTGATTACTGGTCCCAAATCCAGGATACTAGATGCTGGTCAGAACTGGTGTAAGTAAAAAGTGGTCCTACAGTCCACAGTATAAAATAAATACTCATTAATCCATTAATTATTTCATTCCTTCACTCATTCATCCACTCATTCATCCACTCTTTCCTTCACTCATTCATCCACTCATTCCTTCACTCATTCATCCACTCATTCATCCACTCATTCCTTCAATCCTTATTTATATTGCTGATCCTTGTCTTGATTTATTTGTCCCAGCCACTGTAACCTTACTCCAACTCTCTCTCTCATCTTCCAGTTCCAGTGGCGTATTTCTGAGTGATTGTGTCTACACTTAGGTCATTTTCTCTCTCTCATAAACTGAGTTTTTCTGACGTTAATATCACACGATTTCCCACCAAAGCCCAGTCAATCAAAAACACCACCAGCACCCCGGGTGGATGGGACTAGTTAGCCTTAGAAGGCAACTCATCTAAGAGAAGGACATTCTGAATTCAAACCCGTATATGGAGTCCCATAGGCGGATAACATTGATACAATGAAACTTTCCGAAAACTCCTGCGACGCCACTGGTGCCAAGATGTATCATCCACATATTCTCTTGGGTTATCCAACGGCGTGGAGAGAGGCGATTTGCTGTGTAGGGAACCAGCGTATAATCCTAAAAAGAATAATCCCAGGCCTTGTGGATCTCGTCCTGCGAAGTCTACACCATCGTCACATTGTGACCGACGTATGCCAGCCACGGAACAGTCAGTTTCATATAGTCCAAGGTTCCCAAACACGAGGTCAACGTCCTTCATTATTATAGTTTATCGCATGCGTCATTCCAAGATTCATAACAAGGGAATCGGTGAACTAAAATCGTTTCCAAAACCCGTCATCAATATTTCCTATATTCACAAGATTTGTCATAGAACAGTGGTTGGTAACCTTGTTTGTTTAAGGAGAGTTTTAAAAAAAATATAACTTGGGCCTATGATGTGATTTTTATAAATATCTGCTAAGGACATATTTTAAGAACCGCATGTTATTTTATTTAAATATTATTTTAATTAAAAGTGTCCCATCAATTCAGAGGGTTGCCGAACATTGTCCTAGATATTAGAGTTTTGAGATTGGAAAAGCAATGTGGAGAGATTTGTAACAAAATGTGAGATTGTGAAGAGGTCGTGGTGGAGCTATATCTGTAATAAAATACTGACAAGGGAAAGAAACCAAAATTAGAGCGAGAAAAAATACGATTTTCCGTGGTACTTCCCCCTCATCAAACCTTTACTTTTTCTGTAGTCTTTATACTTTTTTGATACTGGGTATACTTAAACTTTTATGCTTTAAAATTTCTGATGATAATATAGGACTTAAAGGTATTTATTATATATCATTGAATGTTCGCAAGTGTGGGCATCTTTACTTTCTCTGTTCTGTTTCATAAAGTATGTCCTGCTATCAACCTGTTTTTCATCCCAAGCTCAGACTCATTTAAAAATTAAAAGTTCTTCATCTAACATTTGCGTTCATTTGTCAAAACCCATACATTTTCAAAGATGTTCATGCAAGTTATTTCGTAATTGAGATTATAAAGAAATTCATAACAAATGTTTATATTTCTGTCCTCTTTGCGCCGACTCTAGAACCAAATAAACGGACCCAGCACTAACGCAAAAAACGACAACAAACAAATGAGTCATCTTCTTGTGTTTATTTCGCCCCATTCGATCACGTGATTGTCGCGATTGCATATTCATTATCGTATTAGACAGTTAACTACTTTAAGTAAGGGATAACGTTTAATGTTAAAAAAAAGCAATGGTCATACTGAATAGTGTATAATTTTTATAAATTAAAAATTATCCTGAATTTATTAACCTCACTTTTCGTCTATTTTCTTTAAATCCACTAGGGGGCGAATATGTTGTGTCGTGAAAATGGCCGCCTCGATCGAGTATTTCACCAATTTAAGCTTTGCAATCGACAGAGCTCATCAATTTAAAAGAAATTTGAATGTTTAACATAAATATGCGCTATGCATAAGAGGAAAAAAAAAGGGTAGGCCTATTTGCATTCATTTTATATAATTGTTATCTAACAAGAGTACCTTATCACTAGTAAGTTATCTGATCCACATCCGCTGCACAATAAATACTGCAAGTCTTATAAGTTAGTGAAGTGACTTTATTCAGTAGTTGTAGAGCTGTTTTATTATATTTTTCTAGGGCTAGGGCCTACATAGTAGTATTAGTAGCCTATAGAATATAAATTAACCTCAGTAGTCTATAGTCGATACTTAACTTTGAGTCAATATTATTATTAATAGTCTTTTTTAATAATAATAAAATTATTAAAAGTTAGGTTCTTTGATTTTGATTTGATTTGCCTTTTTTTTTAAATTTAAAGTTTTAACTTTTTTATAATTTCAAGTTACATTAGGTTAATATTAATGTCAATGATAAATATAAATTATGCCTTATAATAGAAAATAGATAAATTAAATTAGTTTAATTAGGTCTAGCCAGTCTTAGACTGAGTCCAGCTTACTAAATTTACCAGGAATAGTGTCAAACAGATTTGATTAAAAGAAAAATGGTTTTGTGTTGAAGTTATCAGTAGTACCAGCCCTCTTGGGACGGAGCCTTTTTGAGGTCTATGTGCCAAAAAGACATATCACTTTTTATGATCTCGGCACTCGCATTGCAAAAATATTTATAAAAAAATAAACTGTTTAGACCTCAAAAAGGCTCCGTCCCAAGAGGGCTGGTACTACTGATAACTTCAACACAAAACCATTTTTCTTTTAATCAAATCTGTTTGACACTATTCCTGGTAAATTTAGTAAGCTTAGGGAGAACAATACATGCCGGCGCACGGTTCTGCGCATGTCTCAAAATGAGGCATAAGCCTTTGGCCTACTTTTTGAAGAATGCTTTTGTTGACATCGGTTAATAACTTCGAGCATCAAAATTTGCATAAAAAAGCTGTGTTTTACGTCACCATTATTGCGCTGATTGGTTTCTGCACACGACACTATAAGTTTAATTACAGTTTTATACTGCTACACTACGCTGTTGACAAAAAGCGACCGGTAAGTGAATAAAAGCTTAAATACTTTTTTTGTAGAAACGATACCACTAAAAGAACATACTGTACCATATTCGAATATATTAATTGATTTTTATAGCTTATTATAATTAACGAGGCTGCGCTCAAGTAACCGCAAAAAATCCCCTAAATTGGTGACCAAAACTCCAAATTCTCTTTTTGCCCATTTTCCCGCCTCGGGATGGCGGTGCAGTTATCGATAGTGACGGACACTATATAATGAATATTTCGGAAATACCTGTATTTGTTATTATTATTCAATACTTTAAACAGTTAATTGTATCAAATCAAAGCAGAATTTGAAGTATCTATTCAAATGTAAATCTAAAATTTCATAAGCATTTAATTTACTGTCATTTGTGAATTAAAATTAATTTCATAAAATTAGTTCTTCAGACTTCAATTCACTATGGACACTAACTAAGACTAAGGTAATACTAATGCTACTAATATTAATAAATACTTAATATTAGTATTAGTAATACTACTAAGAATTAGACTAAGTAATAGTAATTATACCAGTAATAGTACTAGTATTAATTAGTTAATAATAAAAATACTTTTTTTTGTAGGTTTGTCATTTATTCTACGTTCAATATTATTATATTCATTTATTGTTTATTATTTTAATTTTATTACTAGGATTGTTAATGTTATTGAATTTGTAAATAAATTAACAAAATAAACAATCATATAAATTGTTATAAATATAGCATAAGTATAGGCTAATTGAAATGTAATATAAATTATTATAAAATTGAAATATATTATAATTATACTAACTATATAGACAGAGTTATAGTTAAAAAGACTAGGACTAGTTAATAATTAATAAATACAAATGGTCTTCAAATTTGTTAATTTTATTTTGTTTTTTTCTTTTCAGTTCGACTTTGTAATTTCTAGAAATTTCAGTGACAATGAGGATTATAACCTGTATCTGGCAAACTTTGCCCAGGATGCAGCCGCATTTGTGAAAAGAATGGCTATGCTATCTATCTGTATAGTAGCATGCCGTACAAGACAGAGGGCATGAAAGTGGCCGTTTCTGCTCTTGATGAGGCCTTCCAACAAGAGGATAGCAACTATGTTTCTTACAAGGTTGCAATACATATATATGAAATTATATGCAGACCTGTTTACCCTCAAACTCTTAAAATCGCATAACACCATCACAAAATCGTTCAATACATTATCTTAATTAATAGTAAAAAATAAACATACAGTATACCGGGTATAAATGTATACATCTCAAAATCATTCATTGTAAGCCAAAATTGTAAGAGTAAACATGTCTGTAGTATATGTGTCAAGATTATATAAAAAGCTTTCTATTATTTAGAAATGAATTGAAACTAATTGGAATAGAAGCCAAATCTTTTGTTGCAGCCAGTTGTAGTGCCTGTTAACAAGAACAAGAATCTGTTGCCTTCCAACAGTATTGATGCTACAACTATTGTAACACACAATGATTGTTTCCTTCCACAGGTAAATGAGCACCAGGCAACTCCAGGGACTCAAGATGTAACCAATGTCATAATTAACACAGCATTGATTTAATATTTCTTGGGTATCATTACTTTAAATGTATGAACCTCTAACTTTTTCATTTGGAATAAAAGAATACCGGTACATTTAAAAAAAAAATATTTTTACCCCGTTTTTTTCTTTTTAAGTCAGAATATTTTAAATTCTTCATTTCATACTGGCAAATGTTGATATTAATATTATTATTTTCAGGGTGTTATATTTGAACAATTTACTAATAACATTTCTATATTTCTTTTCAGAGTCCCATCAATAAAGTAGTAGCACTGATTATTTCATGTAATTAGTTAATTGTATGGACCTTTGATTTTAAAAAAAATTAATTTAACATTTTAATTATTTTTCTTTTCAGGTATTTTCAAATTCCCTACAGAACATAAAATGACTATAATTAAAATATAAATTTGATTTGATGTTGTTGTTACTTTAAAATGTAATAGACCTGCATTTTTTTTTTTTCACGTAAAAATAATAATTTTACAAAAAAAATATTTGTTTTACATAATTTTTTTTCAATTTCTCTGCAAAAACATTTTTCAAAATAAATATTTATGATATAATGTCAAACGTTTGTTGTTCATTGTGTTGTATATTGTATTGAGAATATCTACTGAAAATTTGGTTCCATTATCTTTGAAATTAAACAAGTTATGGGTCAAAAAGTGAAAAAATTCAAAAGTGGGTCACAAGTTTTTTGGGTCAAATATATAGCTTATATAAGGGGCATAAAAAATTCGACAAAAAAATAATAACTCCAGTTCTATAAAAGATAGAAAGATGAAATTGGTGTTGTTATAAAGCTTATAGCTAGCCCTTTAAAATGATGTATCATTCATGGCAATCGGGCCATATTTAAATTTTGTGTCAAAGTACCTACTAAATTTACCAGGAATAGTGTCAAACAGATTTGATTAAAAAAAAAATGGTTTTGTGTTGAAGTTATCAGTAGTACCAGCCCTCTTGGGACGGAGCCTTTTTGAGGTCTATGTGCCAAAAAGACATATCACTTTTTATGATCTCGGCACTCGCATTGCAAAAATATTTATAAAAAAATAAACTGTTTCCTTAATATATCATATGTAAAACTATATATATTCTTGTTGGAAATTGAATGAACTAATACAATCTTTATGAATCAAACTGAAAAATATCAACATTTATGCAAAGGAGCTACCCTGATTTGCATAATTTATGTGTGTAATTTTTCGTTAAACCTAGAATAAACATGACTTACTTGTATCAATTGTGTGAATTTTTTGATGGATGGAGCCTGAATAAGTCCTAACACTATCACTTATGTTTTTGGGAAACAAGGCCCAAGGAGCCCCTTCAGACACCTCTGGCACACATCTACTCCTTTTTCAGCCCCCGGCTATTTTTCAGTTGTTACAGACACTCACTGTAACAGGCCCTCATTTATGACCTAGGGACCTTCTCTTAAGCTTGATGTTACTGAGAAAGTTGTCTGCATATCTATTGGTCTCACTCATTAACATTTTAGTGATATTTAGTGTAAAAAGTAGCATTAAGTACTCAAATGGGGTGCTTATGTCTTATTTATAGGACCTATTTTGTCTAAAAATTCAGAGGATCATCTCTGTCCAGTTGAGGACCCCTAATACCCAAGAGTTCACAACATTAGCATTGCCCTCATTTTGATAGTCTTTATTAATTTCCTGGTTGTTTTCATCAGTTTCAGTGTCAGATTCACTGCTAGAATGTTAAAATCACTAAGGATTGTTTGATCAGTGTCACTGTCAGACATTCTGAAATTTTACGATAGTACTTGCCACTCACAAAGAAATTCCTGAACACAACAAAAGCTAGTTCACTGTCAACACAGGCCGCCATTAAAATGCTGGGATGTGCAGGAATATGTAAGAATAAATCTGATTTGCTGGTACAAAGACAAGCCAGCCAATCACAAGGCTCGATTTATCAGGCTGATGTTTTGGACTTCTGTCTTTTTCGCTACTCCACCTTGGGCCGATAGATCGGCCCTTCCGCCCCAAGAGGGCTAGTGATCAGTATCAATAGCAGTATCACTCATCTAGTCCACAAAGGCCGCAAATTCATCAAAAAGGATCACCAAAAAAGAAGAACAAAATATGTTGAAAGCTTAGTGTTTTGGGTTTTCATCTTGAGTTTTAGTAGAAAAGGTGATAACATTTGTAATGTCTTTTGTCATGACCTGTGTGAGTGTTCTTTACAACACATCTAACACAGCTTTTCATAAAAAATAAATAGGCCTAAATACTAAATATAGAAACTAGAAACAAATTTTGAAGTACAGCAAGCTACATATTTTAAATATACTTCTTTTTTCCTCCCCAATATATGTAATGCATAGAAAAAATGGTAGTGCAAAAAATAAAGTTTTCTTGAATATACATACTTAAAATTTTAAATTCATACGAGTATTGATAAAGTTTGTATTGGTACTGGTAAAGTCTAGAGTAATTGACTCCATCTACTGTGTTTAAATTAAAATGTTATGATTCAGTAAGAGATACTTTCTGACTATTGAATTCAAGAAGAAGTAGACCAAAGGACAATCATTATCCTTAATCTAATATCCTTTACATCCTAGTGTTGAAAAACAAAACAACTGAAACCTTACTGTGTCAATTATTTAGCTATAAAAACGAAATAAATATTTTATAATACCTGACGTTTACAGTAAATTAAATATAGTATAAGTGATCATGAAAATTTATTTTTGAAACTTAATACCTAGGCCTATGCCGCCTATGGTTTTAAAAATGATTCATATGTTGTGATTTTAAATTAAGACATTGGTTTCAACATATTTTTTTCAATGGCTTTATCTAATATTGTATTGTATAAATCTTGCAGGCAAAATAAAAAGCATGGATTTTGTTGATCTGGACAAAGTACTTGATGAATTTGAGGAGGAAGGTAGATATTTTGAGAAATTCTTATAATTAATTGAAAAATGTATTTTCTGTTAATGACTTGTGGAGTAATAATTATGTAGTGATGAAGAGAAGATAAAACTTTTTGGGGGAATAAAGCAATATTTTATCTTCCCTAGGCTGGGGGGGTACCACGCTATATAAGACAACAAATAATAATAATAATAATAATAATCATAGTATTGATGAAATGAAACAAATGAGAGAATTAGTTTGGCAAGGTTGTATGGGAAAGAAGGGGGTATACAGCTCCTAACTTTGGTACCTGTAGATGGGGCTATCATTTATGAACACATCTCAAAGAACAAAAATCAATGAAAAATTCACTTATTTATTATTGAACACAACACATCTGTTAATTGGGTCAGAATGCCTGGTGAACAAAACCTTACAAAACTGGTTGTTCGGTATGGCTTTAAGTATTCAGGCTTGAAGATGCAACATGTAATCATTAGTGGAATAAATAACATTTTTAGAAACAAGCACCTAAAATGCTTTTATGAAAATTAAACTGATATTAGGATGTTAACAAGTGAGCAATAACAAACCTAAGACTAGTAAAGTGATTAGGGTGACACACACAAGTGAGACTGGATGACTGATTGTCTTGTAACATTTCTTTTTTTCAGTTAATGTCAGTTAGAGAGTCACATGGATAGAACATGTAGCACCATTAGAAATAAATGTGCCACTAACCAACATATCTGATCCTTGCTAGTTGTTTTAATAGTTCTTATCAAGTGTTTTTTCCATCAAATAAACAGTTGCCTAATCAAATGGCTCTCTGCAGATTGTTTCCAAATTAAATGCAATTTACTTTACACCTACAATTTTACCTTTGAATCTACTAATAATTAATGTAATTAAATTCCTTTATTTCAGAGAAGCAAGCCCTGTCCATTGTTCCTGGTCAAGAACTTAAACCAAGTGGGTATAGTGAATTCTTGGAAAAGCAGGCGGAAAATGAATGGAATGCACTGAACCCCAATAAGTTTCCTTCTTACAGTGGATACACTCTAGAAAGGCGATCAGTCCGAGAACCATCCAATGTGTCCTATGATGACCCCTATGACAGCCTCTCTAACAATAAGCTGGGCTTTATTACAGACCACCAGATAAACAGTCTCTCATTTAATGGCTATGACCGATCATCAGATGGAAAAAAGAGAAATAACCAGAATGAGATTGTTACAAACCTAACCAGGGTGTCTGCAAATGGAGAAAATGTTAACACTGTTTACACATCCACAAATGCCTATGATCGTAAAGGCATTGCAAATAGTTCTGAACGTAAAGGAACTATTGCATATCAACCCATTGAAGTGCAGACCGATGCACTATCTCCAGCGAGTGAACATGAATTGATGTCCTCACCATTTCCAAAATCAGACATTCTTGTTGATGGCCATGGCAATACTGCCGTCAATTGTGAAACAAAAACTTACAATGAACCAGATCAAAACCATAGTCCCATTTATGCAAGCATGGATACAGTTAACCTTGTACCAAATATTGGCGTGCTTGCAGAGCAACAGCCTCAAACTTCAACATCACAAAATCAAAACCTCTCAGAGGGCTCTGTCCAAATATCTGTAAACAATACTTCAGTTTCTAATTCACAAGTCTGGCAGGCATCTGTTACCACTACAGCTGATGTTGATAAAACATTAGACGTATCACAACAAACAGTTGGTTTTTATGATCCTGTGGATGAAGACCTGGATGATAGTGAGGTTAATATGTACCTCAATGAACTAGATGAAGGAGTTGTGGCCAATTATAACACTTCACAAGCACCCGGAGAATACGATACTTCTGTCGCAACTGTGGACCAGAGTCACGTTCCTGATATTCAAAGTGATTTAAACAGGGATCAAGGAAGTCGCAGTCTGGCTGATGAGCTCAGCGAGGCAGAGAGGAAGTTGGAGCATTATTCTCCCTCACACGCAATGAGCCAACCTGAAAAGGTTGTCACTGCAAGTGTGGTTGATAGCCCTGCCTTTAACCTTCATCATCCTGACCCCGATCTTGTAGCCGATCTTGGAATCCACTCACAAGAGGTAACAACAAATGAGGCCCATCGAAGTGAGTCCAACACAAATGATAGTATCAGACAAAATGTCTACAGCTCCATAATGAGGGGCAAAATGGAAATTGAAAACATTCTTGACACCCATGAGAGGGCTCATTCTGTCAGCAGTGGAGGCATAGGGGAGCATTTACTGCAAGGAAAAATGGAAATTGAAGGTATTTTGGATAAAGTTATTGAAGCTCAAGGTATGAAATATAATGGAACAAGCATACTTGAATCCTCACAGTTGATGACTAGTCTCAACCAGCCAGATGTTACTCAAGGCTCAGACATTACATCCGGCTTGTTGGCCACTGAAGAAAGATCATTTGAAGTTTCCTCAGCTTTTCATGATTCAAGATCCATTAGTCCAGCCCCCTCACTATCTAGTAACAACAGTGAAACAGGTAATCCGGTGTTAAGTGGGGGACTTGGTGCCAGACCAAAAGATCCTTTAGCACTAAAGAAGAATCGTCCCAACAGTTTGTTAGGATTGTCCAAAGTGAACCTGAACCTGCCTTCAGTTGTAAAAACAGTGGGAGATTCCAACATAGATGATGATGTGCAGCACCCTAAGTCTGCTTACTTCCCAGATGTGACCATACAATCACAGCCACCCAGCAATGACCTTGAAGATATGGCACAAAAAGAAATGACAAATGACAGTCCAATCATTCATGATTTTACCACATCTCATTCAGGTGCAGACGGTGACTTATCTAGCTCACCCCAAGAAAACTACCAGGGTGGTGCAGGGCAGAAAACAAAGAGGCCCACATCACTGAATATTCGTAGACCGGAATTCAGTATTGAGCATTCTTACGATGGTGATGAGCGTGAAGGTAAGAGTTTCTATCGTGAAAATAAGTTTTATTTTTGTAATTGACATTGAACCATCAGCTTTATGTTACCTTACTCCAGGATTAATTCTTTTGAAAGCTGTAAGAAGAATGCAATATAGAAAGTAAATTTTCTTTACTTTAAACACTCTATTTTTTACTTTGAATAAGAATAACAAAAAGCAGTGAATAAAAATCATCTTTGGGTATCTTTGAATAGGGAATTGATTTTGGGAGATTTTCCTCAGTAACTTTTATGATACTGCTATCTTTACAGTTTGTAGCGAAGACATTTTAAAAGGTGTATGATATCGAGCTCTTTAAGTCAGCACAGCATCAAATTTTAAATGAAAGTTTATAACTTTAAAAGGTTTTCGGTGTGTCCTTGTGTGCACACCTTTTTGTTATTGATGTTGTCACAGAAGAAAAAAGAGAAACATGTTGCACTACCAGAGAATTGCATATCTTTGTCTTGGTACAAGTTCTGCATATCTATGTCTTGGTACAAGTTCTGCATATCTATGTCTTGGTACAGGTTCTGCATATCTTTGTCTTTACAAGTTCTGCATATCTATGTCTTGGTACAAGTTCTGCATATCTTTGTCTTGGTACAAGTTCTGCATATCTATGTCTTGGTACAGGTTCTGCATATCTTTGTCTTGGTACAAGTTCTGCATATCTATGTCTTGGTACAGGTTCTGCATATCTTTGTCTTGGTACAGGTTCTGCATATCTATGTCTTGGTACAGGTTCTGCATATCTGTGTCTTGGTACAGGTTCTGCATATCTTTGTCTTGGTACAAGTTCTGCATATCTATGTCTTGGTACAAGTTCTGCATATCTATGTCTTTGTACAGGTCCTGCATATCTTTGTCTTGGTACAAGTTCTGCATATCTATGACTTGGTACAAGTTCTGCATATCTATGTCTTGGTACAGGTTCTGCATATCTTTGTCTTGGTACAAGTTCTGCATATCTTTGTCTTGGTACAAGTTCTGCATATCTATGTCTTGGTACAGGTTCTGCATATCTTTGTCTTGGTACAGGTTCTGCATATCTATGTCTTGGTACAGGTTCTGCATATCTTTGTCTTGGTACAATTTCTGCATATCTTTGTCTTGGTACAGGTTCTGCATATCTATGTCTTGGTACAGGTTCTGCATATCTTTGTCTTGGTACAAGTTCTGCATATCTTTGTCTTGGTACAAGTTCTGCATATCTTTGTCTTGGTACAAGTTCTGCATATCTATGTCTTGGTACAAGTTCTGCATATCTTTGTCTTGGTACAAGTTCTGCATATCTATGTCTTGGTACAGGTTCTGCATATCTTTGTCTTGGTACAAGTTCTGCATATCTATGTCTTGGTACAGGTTCTGCATATCTTTGTCTTGGTACAAGTTCTGCATATCTATGTCTTGGTACAGGTTCTGCATATCTTTGTCTTGGTACAAGTTCTGCATATCTATGTCTTGGTACAGGTTCTGCATATCTATGTCTTGGTACAAGTTCTGCATATCTTTGTCTTGGTACAGGTTCTGCATATCTATGTCTTGGTACAGGTTCTGCATATCTATGTCTTGGTACAAGTTCTGCATATCTATGTCTTGGTACAAGTTCTGCATATCTTTGTCTTGGTACAAGTTCTGCATATCTATGTCTTTGTACAGGTTCTGCATATCTTTGTCTTGGTACAAGTTCTGCATATCTATGTCTTGGTACAGGTTCTGCATATCTTTGTCTTGGTACAAGTTCTGCATATCTTTGTCTTGGTACAAGTTCTGCATATCTATGTCTTGGTACAGGTTCTACATATCTATGTCTTGGTACAGGTTCTGCATATCTTTGTCTTGGTACAAGTTCTGCATATCTTTGTCTTGGTACAGGTTCTGCATATCTTTGCCTTTGGTACAAATTCTGCATATCTTTGTCTTGGTACAGGTTCTGCATATCTTTGCCTTTGGTACAAATTCTGCATATCTTTGTCTTGGTACAGGTTCTGCATATCTTTGCCTTTGGTACAAATTCTGCATATCTTTGTCTTGGTACAGGTTCTGCATATCTTTGCCTTTGGTACAAATTCTGCATATCTTTGTCTTGGTACAAGTTCTGCATGTCTTGGTACAGGTTCTGCATTTCTTTGTCTTGGTACAAGTTTTAGATATCTTTGTCTTGGTACAAGTTCTATAAGCACATCCAAGATTTTTATTAAAACCATCTCCATTTACATCGGTCTAGACTGCATATTCTGATTAGCCATTAACCACAAAAAAAAAAAAAAAAAAAAAAAAAAAAAAAAAAAAGTTAATTATGCCAATCAATCTGTACAAAACTTCTACTGGTAGTAATTTTCTGATCAATGTTTGCCTTCATCTAAGTGTGTTGGGGTGGGAAGGGTCTAAGTTATAGTTCCGTCAATGGATGGCCAGCTTAATTAAGGAGTACATTGTTCCTCACCGACAGCAGCTTAAGTTTAATGTTTTTAAGTAAATTAGTTATCTAAAAGAAGATTGCTGGATTAAAATTAACTGGATTTATTTCAAAAAAATTAATAATACAGCAACTTAGAATTAAAAGTTTTAGATAGCTCACCCAGTTATTACATCCCTTCACGTAAATAGTTGCATCATAATTGTTAAACTTTTTATTTTCCTTATTGTATGAGTATTTCATTTTTTAGATGAACCATCACCTAGCTCAGCTGAACCTCAAGATCAGTCAAACTTGGCTGATGGAGATGAGATACATTCTATCAGCAGGTCACCTGAACTTGGAGAAGATGGCACAATCATCATGTCAACAACTCAGCCTCTTACGCTCATGAGTAATTTAGGTTTTCAGGCTCCATTCTGGATTCCAGATGCTGAAGCAAATGAGTGTATGATGTGTAAAGTCAAATTTACCATGTGGAAAAGGAGACACCACTGTCGGGCTTGCGGGAAGGTGAGATGTTTGTTTCTCTACAATATGGTGATGGACTTAATTCTACGTAGTCAAATCTGGACAAAAAGATAACCTGCGTCTGCCTGAAACCCTGTTAACATTGATGCAGAAAGTTGTTTTTATGCCAAATTAGTGTCAGTACATTAATTGCAGTTGATGCAGATGGTGACCATGGAGATTGCAGTAAATTTTTGAAAATGTCTCATTATTGTAATAGTGTTTTTAACATGGTGATTATAATTCTTTCATTTTTATATTTCAAAAGAAAAAGATATAATTAACCATAAATTTTATATTTTATTTCATTAAAAAACAAATCATTATTGTAATAGTGTTTTTAACATGGTGATTATAATTCTTTCATTTTTATACGTCAAAAGAAAAAGATACAATTAACCATAACTTTTAAATTTTATTTCATTAAAAAACAAATCATTATTGTATATTGTTTTTTAATATAGTGATTATAATTCTTTCATTTTTATATTTCAAAACAAAAAGATATAATTGACCATAACTTTTATATTTTATTTCATTAAAAAACAAATCTGTTAAATTATGTTCCTTTGCCAAGGATAGGTGAAAGCCATCAATTTGCTACAAATTTACTAGCTATGCTATATACTCGTTCAAAAACTATCTTTAAAATAAAATATTTCTGTGGAATAATTAGTGTTAATATAATTGGCAAAGGTTCTAGTCTATTGTACTTTATATATTAATAAATATCTGCACTTACCTTAATAATTTTTTAAATTTTATTCCTGAGATAATTTGGAGTTTTGAAGTTCATATTTTACAAAAAAAAATTTCAAATTTTAACTCGCACATTTCCACATGACATAAAAAAACAAAGGGGGTCTGTGTATTTTCCTTGATTTACAAACTAACTACCATAGAAAAATATAAATACATTGAGAATCTGCTATTGAACTACATTTGGTTTTATTAGTGGCCTTTGACCCCCCCCACCCCCATTATGGATACATTGTAAATAAACAGAGTCAAATTTAAAATCTACATTTTCATTTCATAATTTGTTCCTTTAAACTGGCTTTGCTATTGCTCTTCCCAGGTACTTTGCTCATCTTGCTGTAGTCAGAAAGCAATACTCCCCTACATGGAAAACAAGGAGGCACGTGTGTGTCTGGATTGTCACAATCAACTGTCACTGGGTGAGTCAACAGTTTCTACAGCTTCATTTTATCCTTCCTTGTTAATGTTCATTCATCGCTTACAAAAATGGTCTGTAAATGATAAGTCCCAACATAACAGCTGTTTCTTGCCCCTTTTTTTTTATTAGTGTAAGACATGTATACTTCTTTTTAATTAATGCTTTTTATTTTTTTTTGCTAGTTACAGTTATGCCTTGTTATGGTCTATTGTGCTTATTTGGGGGGGGGGGCGGTCATGGAGTAAATTTATGCTTAACTTGGTCTGTCTTTGTGTGGGGCCTCTACTGATGTAAGAGGGAAACAGCTATATTGATGTAAGAGGGAAACAGCTATACTGATGTAAGAGGGAAACAGCTATACTGATGTAAGAGGGAAACAGCTATATTGATGTAAGAGGGAAACAGCTATACTGATGTAAGAGGGAAACAGCTATATTGATGTAAGAGGGAAACAGCTATACTGATGTAAGAGGGAAACAGCTATATTGATGTAAGAGGGAAACAGCTATACTGATGTAAGAGGGAAACAGCTATATTGATGTAAGAGGGAAACAGCTATATTGATGTAAGAGGGAAACAGCTATATTGATGTAAGAGGGAAACAGCTATATTGATGCAAGAGGGGAACAGCTATATTGATGTAAGAGGGAAACAGCAGATTTAACTTATAAAACTTACTGATGTTATATAACATACCCTATTGACAAATGAAATATTAGGCTATGATCTGTAAGTGCTGAATCACTGCCTAGATAATTCTGTAAGGCAGTAGTCTACTGTGGTTAAGACCATAGATCACTTCAGAATCCCTTTACTAATGTGTTCGTGTTATCTTCGAATTAAATTTTTTTTTTACCAATGTATCTTTTCATTTTTAAAAAATATATTCTCTTTGTTTAAATAAATTTAGATATTGCTTTAAAAGGTGACTTTGTTTTGTTTCGTTTCTAATATACTAAAACTTATCTAGTAACCAAAATGTTAAATGCCTTTGTTATGTAAGATCTATCTAATAAAAGTAATGTTAAAGACACACTTTATAATCTACTTTTATACTTGCTGCAAGGTAGACAAATGATAATGTATATCTATGTGCATGGTTTTGGCTTTGTTAATTTGAGCATGATGCTAATTTCAGTTGCATTCTCTCTTCAGCTCTATCTATAAGTGTTTGTTGGCGTGTCTCTCTTTTAAAAAAAATAATAATTGCATATCAAAATAAATTAATATTAACTCTGGCTTTGTCAGTAAAAATAACAATAAAAGAAAACTTAATGCTCTTTAAATGTATAACTTATTATTTATAAAATTCACTTTTCTTCCTGCGTTGAGATGGCTTCTTGCTCAACTTTAAATTCCGTTTAATTTGGTTAGGGAACAATAAAATAAAACCAACTTAATCTGATCCGCTTTGCCCTGCTTCCCTCCGCAGCCCCTGGCGCTGGTGCCAACCCTCGTCCCAATCCTAACAACCCTAATGAGTACTGTTCTAAAGTGCCACCCAACCAGCAGGCCAGCAGTCATGCCAGCCCTCCGGTTGTTATGGTGCCGACAGGTGTACTCAAACCTTCAGGTCAGTCATAAATAACAAGCTCAGCACTTGCTTCTCATCAAGCGCAGTGTTTCTCAAAAATCTGAAGTCATAAACATCCTTATATAATGTTGCTGTATTATTTGGTAGTAACTCAAAGAAAACCCCAAAAAAGCTCTTCCTTTTGAGAGACATTGTAATAATTTCTCATTCTTGAAAAATCTTGAAACTTTAAAGCATAGTGTCACATAAGTATATCGATCAAATATTGCTTTGTTGCTACAAAACTGCAAAGTTGCCATACATTGTCATTCTAAAATTCACCTTATGTATTATCATATCAGTTTGGATAATGATTATTTAAGGGTTTAAAACCATTTCCGATCTGTAAATCTGTAATGTCTAAAAGATACATCGTGTTATCGTGGAAAAATAATTATTTTTTAAAATATAATTTGGTTTTCTCAGCTTCATAACCTTTTAGCAATCCACATTCATTTTATTTTGCTTTTGGCTGCCGCCAATGTCTTTGATTATCATTCTGAGTCAAATGTGGATGAATGATAAATATCTTTGATCTGTTAATTTTCCTTTTAACAAAACTAACTTCTTTGTATAGACCAGTTGTAGTTTTATAAAAAAACAACCAAGCATCCTTTTTGATTCCTTTCATTCTTTGAGTGAAAATTTTATTTTAACACTAAACTTTGCAAAAGTAGATATCTAGCATGGAAATACTATTGAGTTGAGTTGTTAGCGCTAGGGTTAAGATTCTGAAATGGATACTATCAAAGTTTTGACCTTTTTAATGTTGCATTTTATGCTCGTTTTAAACTTTTCATTATACTGAAGAGGTTTTTTTTTGACTATTTTATCCCATATTTAGGTAGTCAAAAACGTACAGGTGAACCCAAACAAGTCATGTTTTCTGATGGTATTAGGCCAGGAGGAGATTTGACTGAACTGGATGGGCCTGAACAAACCAGACCACGCCGCTCTGCTAGGGCCGTGAGAAGAGGAGCCCATCAAGGTCCGTTTAAAACATTAAACAATCTATATTTTTGCCCAAAAATCTACAATACATTACAACATTGTAAGCTAACCCGTCACTCCAATTTCCTATGTATCCCATATTGTAGTTATTGAATCTTCTTACATTCAAATTTTCAACCTCACGTGGCTTTTTTTTTTTTTTTTTTTTTTTCAAAAGTTGCCTAAAACTGTGAACTCTGGACCCTTCTTTCCTTAAGATAAAAAAATTCTCTTGTCGGCCAGTAATTGATACAAATTTTAGAATTTCATATGAAAACCCAATAATTTTAGTAATGTTATTTATTCTATTTTTAAATGAAAAAAAGTTAAACATTCAAATTTCTTCAGAAGATGTTCTTGTGAAAATGCCTGGAAACTTTAGCTTGGGAGTCAAGCAGGCTGACACACATGGGAAATAAGGAGGGAGATAACCATTTTTTAAAAAATAAATGATTTTGTTTCTGACCCCCTTCCTTCCGCCCCCTCCCCCCCCCCCCAAAAAAAAGAAGAAAAGAGTAAATATTTACTATTTCATGATATTTACTGGTAGCACCTATAATTAATACTGTGATTAAATATCATCAATATGTAAATGCTGATCATTATAAATGGCAACTGCTTTAGCTGCTTACTTTGGCTTTATTGTGCTATTTTTTCTTGCTCAATGTATACAGAGTAGTGTTATCTGAAGTCTTGAAACTAATTTTTATTGATTCTCTCATGTCATTTACTAAGGATCCCCACCGGCTCGTAAAATTAAGGATGATAGTCTATCTCGGAGCCCTTGTTTATTACCAGAGGAAGGTTTACCTCCACTGTATATCATTCAAGGAGATTCAGGTGAGTTTGTCATTTTGAATCATCCAGTCAAAAAAAAATAAAATATTACAGCGCATCCCACTGATCCTATATTTAAATGCCTTTTAAAAAGGCTTGTAGCAGTCCTTTTGGCTTGAACACTGCCACACTATTGTTAGAGCCAAACCATTATCCCTCATAAAGAGTGACTGGTTGTCTCTGTGTATGAATGGGCTGAGTTGAAGTGGTTGATAAAAACCACTTCAATATTATATGGAGGTTGAGACACCCATGGTGTCTGGCACTTAGGCACCATGTGAAATTCATTATCTTGTCAAACAAGAAAAATGCAACTGTAGGAGATGGTATTTCATGGCGCTTCACAGTTCAGCCAGTGCAAACTTTGGAACAGTCATTTAAGAACCTGATGCCTACACCTTCTGTTTTCTTCATTTTTAGATTGAAACTTTATTTTGTTTACACTGAAGGTTCCTCTTGTACAAATGTAAGATGTTTCACATTAAAAAAGATCCTAAAGAAGATCATATTGAAAAGATTGGCAAGGAATCCTGTGAAGGAAATGGAGACGGTTTGGCCATACACTCGATGAAACCAAGATATCACCTAACAGTGTATGTCTTGGGACATCACTAGAGAGAGTGAGAGAAATGACAAGTAGTGAAATATGCTGTAAAAAATTTCTCAGAACAGGGATGAAAGGAAAAAATTTGCGAATGACCTTTTGCAATACCAGGAGCAAAGAACACATAGCTGCAATGCAACCATCTTTTCAACTTATGTATATTTATTTTTTTCTCTTGTCTATTTCTTTCTTTTCATTTATATATATTTTAGTGTAATGTCAATGATGTAGCTGTTTTACATCTCACAGGTTTTATTGAAAGGGATGAGGCGCTTAATCAGATAGACTACACAGCTGATTATAAATGTGAGTACTTTGAGAATTTATCTTTGTAATTGAAACATGCCTTGTAATAATTTATTTCAATAATTAAGAAAACCCAACATAAAATCAAGATGCACCTTTTCAATGCTTAATAAACTCATTTCAGCTGAAGGAGGACCATTAATATTCTATGCTGCCAACAAAAATCTGGCTGTTGGTGTTAAAATATTGAATTGTAAGTTTACAACACTTAAGTCTTTTAACAAATACTCATTGCTTTCATCTTCATTTGGTATACCGGTACATTTTTATTTAAACTTATATGATAGAGAGAATTTATTTAGATTAAATATTTCTTTTAAATCTGTTCAGTACAATTTTGAAAAATAAATACAAACTTTTTGAATTAAAAAATAAAATATAAATGGATATTTTTTTTTCAAATGTATATTTAATTTGCAATTAAGTAACTAAAAAAAGCCTTATATTCATTAAGATGAGAAAGAAATCAAATTGTTTTCATGTAAGATATAAAGTAAATAAAATATAATATGCCTTCAATAGTTCTTGTTATTGCTTATTTCAATCAGTGGATTGTTGTGTGAATAGAGTTTGCTGGTGTTTTGTTACGCGAGGCATGAACACAGCTGGACAGAGTGAGTTGATTGTCTTGCTGGAACTGACTGAGGAAGAAATGACCAGTCCATCATTGTCCCCACCTAGAGATATGTTTATTCATTTGCATAATGTATACGAGGAAGCACTTAAAGGTATGGTGTGTAGGATGGCTGGACATCAATTAATTACTTGTTTACAATTAACTTGGTTCTTTTTTCTATATTGATTCTACTTTTTTGTGTTCCTTTAACAACGGAATATAAATATGTTCATTGATCAAGATAAATTTTATATTTTTCACTAAGCTGTGAAATGTTGTGAACTCCTACACAAATGCACATTGGGAATCTGGACCTAAGGTGTTTAACATAGGATCACTGACATAGATAAAGAGATCAGCATTAGTTTAGCTATTGAGTACTTTTTAATAAAACCTACAATTGTATTTCACCAGGTTATCCTATACAAGACATGGGTCACTCCATGTTCCACCAGAATTTCTTGGGACACAGAGAACACGGTGGTTTCTTGTATCTACGGCCAACCTTTCAGTGTTTGAACAAACTTCCACTGCCAGAGTCACCTTTCCTGTTTGGAATACTTTTACAAAAGTGGGAGGTGCCTTGGGCCAAAGTATTCCCCATAAGGCTCATGCTTCGACTAGGAGCTGAGTACCGATGTAAGTTTGGAGTTCTGCTTAGACCATGATGTTTCAAGCTGTCTTGTTGTACTGTTTAAGCCTGTACATAAACTTGAGGCTTTGCAAAAACAAAACAATATTTATTAACCCTTCTGGTACCGACCTACTTTTTGCTACATATAGCCTCAGTACCGGCTATTATTTTGCTAACTATTCCCTGTGGCCAAAGACATTATTTTGAAACGAGCCAAAATTTGATAGGTTTGCAAATTATTTTGTAACTTTTTTGTTTTAAACAATTGATAATAACATGTAGAGAATTATCTGTTAAAAAATGGATAAGGGTGTTAAAAATACTGTGTTTTGTTTAAACTTTACATTGGCAATAGCACACTAGGGGATTGTGTGGTCAGCACAGTGCCCAGCCGCTTTTACTTAAATCGATCTACGTTGACACTAGTCTAAAACCTGATGCGTAAATTTTGAGCTGTAGCAGGCCATTTTCCTTCAGCAATTTCTCCCCCTCTTCCTCATCAGCATCAAAATCATCTAATCCCAATTAAAGCTCAATAATAGTTTCAGAACAAAAGGTTTCATCAAGTGGGCGTAAGTCGTCATCAACAATAGCGCTAAGTAGTGCCATGGAAACAACAAATACAGGGCAGCACAAAAAAATCAGTAATTGGTCGATTTTCATAATTTAAAAGGCAAAATAAAATTTGACTATGCCCCTAATGAATACTCATTCTGTCCGAGACTGTGGTGAAAGATTATGTCCTTGTTATTGTGTTTACATTAGATACCCCTCTATGGGGCAAATAGACGCGCTTTGGCAACAGGGAAAAAAATCGGCTGGGGGAAAAAAGACGCTGTGGGCCACAGGGAAAAAGTAGGTCACTGCAAAAAGACGCGCTGGGTACTGTAAGGATTAAGCTAGTTGAAAAATATGTTTCGTATTTGCTGATCTGCAAGTTTATACACAGGCTTAACTCATTCCTTACAGTAGTGCTACTTCCGTACTTATATTATAATTTATAAAACCAATTTTAAAACACATCTATTTCGCAAACACCTGCTGGGGTGATGTTGTCTACAATCTTTTCCAGCTGGCTATTTTCTCCTAGATGTATATTGGCTTGTGTTGGTTATGGTTGCTAGGGATGTAGTTTTGTATTGTTGCGTTTTGTGATTTCAATGTGGTAAAATATAGTTTCATTTCTCTTTTAATATGGTTGACTTTGTACAGCGCTTTGAACCTTTGGGGATGAAGCATGATTTTCAAATAAACTTTATTATTAATATTATAAGAAAAGGAAGTAACTTGTTTTGCAATTGATTTAAATGTAAAAAATATTTTTTAAGCTACTATATATTAAAAAATGTTAATTAATTAAGGACAAATGTATCAAAAAATGAATAAGGTGTAATAAAAAATATAACATTAGCGGCGAAAAACTAATGAACAAAGACTAAAAAATCAATTTTTGGCATCTCGGACAAACACATTCTACATATAGATGTGCCATACTAAAGCACACATAGTGTTAAAGTGAAACAAGGTAAAAACCTCCAGTTTTTAAATTGAAATCACGCAGAATCACGCCATTGCCGGAAGTCTTGGGGGGTGCGAGATTTCATTGCTATTTTAAACTAAAAACTTATGCCTTGAGACGCATTTGGACGCATCCTTCGAAAGCCCCAAAGGATGCATTTAGTTGCAACCCTCAGGAATGAGTTAAACAGTACATGTAACAGTTGATCATAGTGATAGCCAAATAATACAAATATCAGAGGTTAAGGAAGGTGTGGTGTAGAAATAAGTGCCATCTGTAAGTCAGAAAACATTTTCTATAGGTGTCGTTCTACATGTTCTTGATTCATGCATGGGTTGGCCAATGTTTTAATGCTGATTCCCAGATTATCCTTGTCCACTGGTCGGTGTAAGGAACAGGAAGCCTGTGTTCTTTGAAATTGGTCACACCATCATTAACTTGCTGGCAGACTTTCGCAATTATCAATATATGTTAACCCAAATTAGAGGTGTAACAATACACATGGAGAACAAGAAGACAGTCATAAGCTTCCCACGCAATAGATACAATGATGTAAGTATTCCAAGGCTCATCTGGGCTCTTTCAACACAATTTGAACCTTCCAACTGACATTTTAAATAATATTTTAAGTTGTATCTAAGCATACAGCTATTCTGTCTAACATTGTTTATTAAATCTTAATAATTTATAAAATTTGAATTTTACTACAAGTAACTGATTAGGCCTGACATTTTTGGTATTTCACAATCTCATGTAAAGTAATTAAGTGAGAAATGTTTCTCCAACAGGTGATGAAGGTTGTGAGGAACAGCAATGAACATGTGATGGCACTTGGATCTTCATTCAGCTCAGAGGCAGATTCCCATTTGGTGTGTATTCAAAATGATGACGGCAATTACCAGACCCAAGCAATCAACATACAGAACAAGCCCAGGCTAGGTCAGTTGCACGTTTTAAGGAAGATTTTCAAAATTATCACCTGTATTACGAGCAGGGCGGTTTTATGCACATAATTTGCTAATGATTTCATACAGTAACATTATAATTTATTTTCATCCTACAGTAACGGGGGCAAGTTTTGTTGTTTTCAATGGAGCCCTTAAAACGAGTTCTGGACTTAGGGCAAAATCCAGCATCGTTGAAGATGGTCTGATGGTTCAAGTGTTGCCAGAAGCAATGGTTAGCATTAAAGAGGCCCTCAAAGATATGACAGACTACACTATTCAATGTGGACCAACAGATTCAAGTACAGTGGAAGAAATGGTTGAACTGAAATGGGTGGACAATGACAGGAACTTTAACATTGGGTGAGTCACAACACAGAGTCCCAAGTCAAGGCATTTAATAACTTAGTATAAATTATGTGCATTGATGGGAAAATTGTTCACCGACACGTAAAGTATTATATATACTCGTTCATAAGCCGTATTTTTTCATTAGTCAAAACCCTTAGTTTGACTTGGAGAATCCTGAAAAGTGTGTAATCCGCTCTTACGCTGACCAAATAAAGTACTATGCCAGTAGAAGCAATACGTACCGTACTAAGAAATATTAAAATAAAAAAATCCAAGCTTAAAAAAAAAAGATTAACCTAATACTACTATCCATACAGTATTAACTAAAACACAGATACTTGCTTTGCATGTCAACTGGTGTAGAACCATTCTCAACTTATCCAAAAATATGTGAGTGCTGCTTGGAAAGAAATGCATTGTCATCTTGTCATTCACAGGCGTATATTCTGCTATAAATGGTATCTAACAAGTTTGTGTAAGTGAAGATCTCATATTACTGGTATTAATAGTTTGAAGCTAGTACCAAGCCTTGACTGTCTTAAAGATAGATTTCAACTGCTACTAAAATCTTATGATTTATGATATTCTGACCTGTAAGAAAGAGATAAGAGAGCCAGTTGCAAAATGAACACAAAACAGATGACCCAAATTTGTGCAAAACCTTTTATGTTGAATCCTGTCACTTACTATTTTCTTCATTAATTTATATAATAGAATCTATATACCTGGAGAAAATTATACAAATCTCTTATGACCAGCTCATAAGCCGACCGCCTCATTTATTCCCCTGAAATATTTTCATAAAAGTTGGCTTATGAACAGGAATATATGGTAATACATCACAATGAAAACTGGAACAAGGTTACTTACTTGTGAACAAGGCTTTATATTTCCACTTGTCTTAAGTATTTAATAGATATTATAAGAAAGAAGATCATTAACAAATTTAAAAAAAATGTAGCTCTAATTCATTTATGTTATTTTACATATCCCTTTACCAGATGTCTTATGTCCCATTTTTGTCAATAAATATGCCATATTATTTAATTTTCTGGTCATTGTGATAAATACCTGTAGCTGCCCAAATTAGAAGCAAAGTTTGGTCAAAGCCAGACATTTGCAAGATAGTAACCTTATTTAAATTTTTACCATTCTCAGTCTCCATCGGAAAGTGATTATATATTAAAGAAATGCGAATAATGTTTTGATTTGTTTTTGAATTTTTTAATGATGTTGAGTACTTTTCAAATTTCAATTTCTGTTCATCAGGGAGTTGGGAAAATTCAGAAAAGCTATAAATATATTTATAAATTTTATTTAATCTTTATAATACTGCACTCTACTTTCTTGATTTTTTTTCATGTGCTCTCTCGATAAGTTGCATAGTTTGAGGGATATTTTTAGTATTTTCATGAAAGAATATTCAAGTTTGATATAGTCATGCCAGCTTAAATTGCTATAATTAAAATATTTATTCCTTATCTACTTCCTCACCTGGGAAATAGACAAATTAAATTATATTATCATTAAACAAAAAATCCAGCTAATAACTTGTACGCATTGCCACTGCTTTTCAGTGTGAAGAGTTACATTGATGAAACATCCCTAGAGGGTGTGGAGAGTGTAAGTGTTAAATCCCCATCAGACTTCTTTGGTGAGACTCTGGCCATTCGCTGGACACGGGTGTATTTCCTTCAACACCAAGATTCCACTTCTAGTCATTTTGATCCCTTGGATTTGAGTCGGTTAACAGAGGACATAGCCCAGGCATGCTGCACTGCACTGGTCAAGCATTTAGATGACCTGAAGAAAGAAGGCCAAGTCAAGTTAGGTTTGAGAGTCAATCTTACTCGAGATTCTGTAAGTTTTGATTTCTTTTTACACTTCATAGGTTTACTAATTGATAAATGGATTTCAAAGATGGCATAAATTCATTACAGAAAATACTATTTCAAAGTGTAAAAACATTTTGGCCAATTGAATTCATTTTATAAAAGGAAAAATATACAAGACCATTAGCAGAAAAGAAATTTATTAGTACCAGTATTAATATCTTATTTGGAAAGCAGGTTTTTCCTAGTAAATTATACATCCTTTAGCATTTGTATTAGTAATATTTGTTACAACAGGACAGCAGTCTAAGACATGAAAAGATTCATAATATTAAACATCATGTTTATTTACCCAATTTTATTTTCAAATTCGCATTTAAATAAAATATTAACAAGGAAGATCACGATTACTATTATTAAAAGTGTTAAAAGTTATCTTTCTGTTGTCCCTCTTTGTTTGCCTTGAAGGCTTTTCAGTCGAAACATCCATCGTTCAGTTTTGTGATCTTTCAGGTTTTTCAGTACTCTGTTTGTTATATTTCATATTATAATTAGGAGACTCCCCTCTAACAGACCAAATATTTGTCTGTGCAAAGTTGTGTCCCATAATACTATATGTCTTAGTTCACCTGTTTTTATGTAATGATCTTCCTCGTAAGGTCTTTAGATAACTGATTTTAAGTGAATTCAAGAATAGAAATAGAGCATCTTCTCAGTTTGCCTATACATATATATTCAATATGCTGTGATATATATTTTATACAACATAATTCTGGGGAAGGGACCAGAAAATAATTAGTTTAAACAGTTTACTCTGTTTATTTCCTCACAAAGTTATTACTTCATTCTTTTTAGGTAGGGTATGAGATTGGCTCTAGAGGTCAGCAACTGCCTGCACCAATGATCAATAATCTTGACACCTTCCTTGTACCCATAGTGCATCAGGCTTCAGAGGAAGGTATTGTCATGGAACTAGTATTTAACATTGTGGACTAATAACATTACTTTAAGTGTTGTAATTAGGACTCAGGATGATCACTCAGACTGCTCATCTGGCATCATTGTTGTGTATTTTATTGAAACACTACGGAGTTATTTATAACAGAACAAAATAATTGATAACAGTACAGCTTGTGGGACGCCAGTGCAAATGACTTTAAATTTAAAAAAAAAATTAATGTACATGGAAAAATATTTAATATGCTAGTGTATGGCTAAAATGTGTAGTGTGACAGTGCTTGTACAGCTTAACATAAGAGTGTGGAGTGTATTGTAAATAACTAGAGTTAATAATGTATGAGACATTTCTATCAGTTGTAAGTATAAGAAATAAGTTAGACAATGTTGTTTTCTGCAAATGTTGATATTATTCCAGGTGTACTCTGCACTTATCTGGTATTGTACAATATTTATATTATTATATATGACATAGCCAGGATTCTTGTAACAACTCCCTCTTTGTAGGTGTGTCTTATATTTAGGGTGGAACTAAGGCTAACTGAAAATACCTAATAAGAAAGAGGCACA
This sequence comes from Omphiscola glabra, assembly GCA_964017045.1. Classification (NCBI taxonomy): domain Eukaryota; kingdom Metazoa; phylum Mollusca; class Gastropoda; family Lymnaeidae; genus Omphiscola; species Omphiscola glabra. The sequence continues at coordinate 6,583,566 of OZ024796.1, forward strand.
AAAAGGGTGTAAATAACCCACAAAACTGAATTCTCCCTATTTCCTGGAGTGTGTAAGTTATGCCACATCTCTTGTATATTGGTTTTTACTGAAACTGACAGTACACAAAAGGTGTCTTTTTTCACTATGTATTTCCATGCCAACCCATGTTTGTGAAACTCTTGCCATGTTGAAATTTTACTAAAAAATATTGTGATTTGATTTTCTTTCAAACCTTTCCATATTAATTTGTCCAAGTTTAAAAAAAAAAAAAAAAAACTAAGAAAAAAAGATTTACAAAGATTAAATCCCATTTCTACTTCTACTTTCTACACAATAATAAATACAAGTGATATCGATTCCCTCCTATGGAAGTTGTCAAAATTTGCTTGTATGTCATTAATGAACCCAGTCATGGCAGTGTCTTAAGTGTAGTTGATAATGCAAATTACCTAATGCTTAAAAGCGATACCAGTAAATAGTTTTAAAATTATTGAGACAAGTAATTTCTAAAATTGTGTATCAGTTGTCTTGTCTAGTACAGGTGTTCTTTGGCAGGCAGGAATCTTCTATGTGGAATTTAAAATTTCTATGGTCCTAAGAAAGTTTACTTTGCTTGGGTTACATTTAGCATCACCAAGGTTTTCCTAAGGTTTTAAGAGTGTAACTGTCTGTCTTTATCACTTGTTCACACTCACATAAGAGAGATTTAAGGTGAGCCTAAGAAATGCAGTCATCAATGGATCCACATGAAAAAGTTACTTCTGACACCAAACATGCACAGTAAACGTGCACAGTGTGCACATTGATTACAATGATGACATTTTCTCAATGAGAAATACAAGAGCTTATAGCACATCATGATGTGCGAAATGGCTGTCTGGGAACATCTCCCTCAAGTATTGAGTAAATGAAAGGATTATGGTGATAATTTGATATCAAAGGAGATCATGTCAGTGAATTATGTATTGGAGAAAGATATTTATTATTCATTTATACCATATATTATTATATTATCTCAATGTTCATACCTTAGCTTAGTACTCCCACCCTAACTCATTGTGATATACCATACTATTCATTTTTAAATTAAATACCAAAGAAAGTTACCTAATTGGGGTAATATTTCCTTTTCTTTTTAATAACTTTTCCACTACTTTCAGCTCTTGTTTACAAAGTAATTGATCTCAGTTTAAGTAATTAATGAAAATCTTTTATTTAAACTTTTTTTAAGCATTAGAGATTCCCTTTTTAAAAGAGAAAAAAAAGCTAACAATTTTAATTCAGGGTCAGTCATTCTGGCCAAAAGAAAAAAGTTAATGAAAAAAAGTTCTTCTATAAAGTAAAGTAAGTTTTATATTTGCTCATATAGTTCAGATATTCCATCTATTAAAGTACATTTCAGCTATTCCATTAGACTTACGTTTAGAAATTCAGCATTCTCATCTATCCACATTTTGATTGATGTCTGCCCTAATTTAACAAACACATGAGAGGCATGTTCCAACAAAATTACCATTGCTATTATCCACTATTCCCTAGTTTCTCTTTTATAAACAGTTTTTTTTTGGTGTTTATTACTGATGATAAATACCTTAATTTTCAGGATGTTAACTCTGAAACAACCGTGTTAGATATGTGATCATTGTTCCTGTGACTTGCAACCAGTAGGGCATTTCTTGATTCATTCTATTTATATTTGTAAATATTATTTCCAGTTATGAACTTGATGTAAACATCATGGTTCTTAATTGAAAAGTGAATAGTGGAAGAAATTATGATAGGAGTAAATTTTGATTGTGAGCCATAGTAGGTTAGTCTGGAAATATGTTTAATGGGAAGAAAAAATATGTCTCTTCTATTTCATGTATTATTATGATCTGATTATGTAAATTGAAATCTCCATTAATATTGGGAAATGATAACCCACAACTCAAGACCATTGTTAACTTTGAAGAGCTGATTTGTATGAAATGTGATAGCTTTGAAGAAAAAAAAACATCCTGAGCCACGTTAAAAAAAATTGGCAACTAAATTTAATGTTAGTGATTGTAGGTACGTATGTATGTGTAAGATGATTTGATGAATGATGTTTGATGGATGTTCCTTGCCCCTCATTTCCTTGATAACTTTTTTCTTTGTGTATACTGACAGATTTTATATTTGGCCAAGTCTCACCTCCCTTTGAGCATTGGTATTAGTATTTTAATTTAAAAAATGTCCTTTCACTTAATAGAAAGTAAATGGGTGTGAATTAATGGTCTTCTCAAATGGACACACATTCTAGGAACAGATTTATTAAAGTTTCTTTCATTTTGAACATTTATAAAATTGCCCTTTCTACTTCAATGCTTTCATTCCCCTCCCACTGATTGTTAATAGTAATTTTAATATATGTTTTGCTAGTCTTTTGAGGCAATATTCACAAAATTCCATATGAGAAGCTCTTTTAAACATTTTATTTATTTTGAAGCTATTGTTAATGATTAATGTCAGCATTTCATAAGTTGCCTTGGTCTCTAACAATAGTGGCTGATACAACAGATGAGAAATAATAGTTACATATATAAAATAACCTGTAGTGACAAAATGTTAGTAAGTATAATTTAGAGCTGATCATCATTACCAGTACATTAGTAGCATGATCCACTAAGTAATGAAGAAATTTCACTTCTGCATATTGATCAGTACATTAGTAGCATGATCCACTAAGTAATGAAGAAATTTCACTTCTGCATATTGATCAGTACATTAGTAGCATGATCCACTAAGTAATGAAGAAATTTCACTTTTGCATATTGATCAGTATCAAATGGCATTTACATTGAAAATTCAGAGCAGTTATGTAAAATCTGGTACTGGAAGGAGGTATTAGATAACTATATTATTAACTTTGTTCAAAGTATTGTTTTGTATAGAGGTTTATTTAACTAGTTATTGTTGGAGTTATGTTATTAATAAAGGCTGTGGTATGTTGTGCACTCTTCTATTTGAATATTAAAGACAATATGATTGATATACTCGCTGAAATAAACACATTTTTGGACTTCATTTTCCATACCAATGAATATTTTAAAGCACAGAGAAACAAAAACTATTTCCCAACAATTTGTCATCACTGTTTTTAATGATTTTCAAATATTTACACCTAATTTTTATGTACATATATGAATGTAATAAATGCAGATAAAATTGAATAAGACAAACATGAAAAACAAATTTACTACACACCTCACAAAATTATAAATTTGCTACTGTTGTAAAATAAACACATTTACTTAATACCAATATCTGCTTTTGTTAGCAACTGTTCACAACAAAATATGAATCAACTGGATCAATTAAATTTTCAGTATTTACTAACCCTACCATTTTATTCTGGTAACCACTCACCATTGTCTTATGAATGAACATAATATCCACAAATGGATAGAGTGGGCTACAGGGCAAAGGTTCTTAAGTCCTGTGCTCAAATAGAGCTCAATTCACCAGAAGACTTTATTTATGTTCATATGTTCCCTGCATTTATTCCTGGGTATCCTGTTCCAGTCAAGGTCCTTGATTACTTCTGTAACAGCATTTAACTTTACATAAAATGAAAACCAGCTTCATTGAATAAATTCAGCAGCCTGCAATGAAAAATATTTTTAAAAAACCAGTGAATCATGCAATTGGTCTTAAAGATTTTCGTACCGGTAATTGAATGTTGCCTGCATGTACTATTCTTATTTGGTCTGCATGGGGACGTACAGGTGTTTAAAAGTAACATGTGCCAAATTAGCTCAGATCAGCAAACATTTAATTCTGGTTATCTTGCAAGTTGCATACAAAGTGATCTGGACATAAACATTGTTGCATACAAGTCAAGACATTGTGCCATGTCCTTAAATATGGCTAAGATTTAACTCTTTTATTTACATTAAATTTCATACATGTCTGCCTCAAATAGGGATTTTTTAAATGTTTAAAAACTAGATGTTGCTCCTAAAGTACATTACTTGACTAAACTTACTCAATAAAATCATCGATAGACATTGAGCGCGCTCTCTTTTCTTCAAAGCCACTAGTCTGTAACAATTCTGTGACTTGACTCTTTACATTAAAATCATCTGGAACAGTCTGAAATGTTAAAATAATTTGTTGCTAGTAAAATAAAACAAAATTATACAACATGGACAAGATCAGTATCTCTTTTCAAATTTCTAATCAAAATATTTTATGTCAACATAACTTTTGACGGAACTTTATTTTGATTTATCTCTCCTGTATATTACATGATTCATACAGGCTCCAAGGTCCAGAATTCACAAACTTTTTCCAAACCTTCAAAGACCCTTTTTTATTTACATTTAAAGACCTATGTATTACAATATTCTAAAGAGAAAAAACAAACTATAGCATAAATACAAAGTTTATACGATATATACATAATAGCAAGCTTATTCCATGTAGAGATATAACACAAAAGTATGTTCAATTTGATATACTGGTACATTTGATTCAGCTTAGTGTTAGAAACTAATTTGTTGTTTTAATTAATAGTTGAAACAATAATCATAAGGCACAGACTAAGGAGGAAATGTCCTAGACGAAATATTTAAAAATGTCCTGGCTGCCCAGTTGTTACCAGTGTCTTTGAACAAAATGTGTTCAGCTTGATTTATATATCCTGACATTTAATAGTTACACAAATAATACATGATTTACAATAAAAATAGTTCACTTTTTCTTTTACTGTAGGTCTCTCTATTTGTCATTAATAAGTTTCTGGAGTTTAGGACTTCATTCTCCTTATCTGATGCCTTTACTAGTAATGCATTTGAAGCCCAGATAAAAGAGAAGTCTCTTTTAAGTTCAGCCTTTTTGGCCTTGCTGTTGGCTAAGCTAACTAGACCGGCTACATCTGCTTCCAAAGCTTTTTTTTTTTTTGGATACTCCTATTTTACTATATACAAGTAGGAAACATGGCCTTGAAACAATCTGCAGTGTCTTTGGAAGAATTGAAGCGGTAATGGCTATTTTATTAGACATGTCATTGTCCGAATGATTTCAGCTATAAGCACTTCTGTCTTTGTGCAGAGTGTCCCCTGTATCTCATGCCTCTTTTTATCTGTGGATTTTTTCATTATCCAGTCAACGGGGAGGATGAATAGGAAGGGGGACAAGAGACATTATTGTCTGACTCCAGTTTCAACTTTAAAGTCATCTTTGAGTCTACCTTCTTGTACCACCCTGCATGTCATCTGTGAGTCTATCTTCTTGTACCACCCTGCATGTCATCTGTGAGTCTATCTTCATGTACCACCCTGCATGTCATCAGTGAGTCTATCTTCATGTACCACCCTGCATGTCATCTGTGAGTCTATCTTCATGTACCACCCTGCATGTCATCTGTGAATCTGCCTTCATGCACCACTCTGCATGTCATCTGTGAGTCTATCTTTATGTACCACCCTGCATGTCATCTGTGAGTCTATCTTCATGTACCACCCTGCATGTCATCTGCGAGTTTATCTTCATGTACCACCCTGCATGTCATCTGTGAGTCTATCTTCATGTACCACCCTGTATGTCATCTGTGAGTCTGCCTTCATGTACCACCCTGCATGTCATCTGTGAGTCTATCTTTATGTACCACCCTGCATGTCATCTGTGAGTCTATCTTCATGTACCACCCTGTATGTCATTCCTTAATTAGTAGAACTCTGAATGAAGCTGACTAGTTTTCCTGGTACTCCATAGTGCCGAAGAAGTTTCCACAAGGTCTGTCGGACCAGGCTATCAAAGGCATTTTCGAAGTCTATAAAATTTAGATATAGGAGGAGTTCCATTTGATGGACTGTTCTACAATAATTCTTAGTGTTGCAATTTTATCAGTGCATGATCTGTTTTGACGGAAGCCAGCATGCTGATCGCATAGCTGCATGTTGACCTGGTCTTTCATTCTATTCAAAATAATTCTGTTAAAGACCTTTCCTGGTACATACCGCAGTGCAATTCCTCTGTCAGTTAAATGGAAACGTCCATTTTTTCTCCTGTTAAGAATGTCCTAATTAGACTTTCTTGTTTCTATTATCGAGTTTAAAAAAATAATTTTCCCTAATCTATAAAAAAAACGTCAGTCTTTTTGCAGATTTTCCAGGCCTTGGAATTTTAAAAACATTTTCCCCTAACCTTCAAAGACCATGCGATTCCCCGCAAGTGTAAATATTATCATTAGTTTTATCATGTATCCAAAAGATTATCGTACACACTCACAATATTTTTGACAGCACACGAAACACGATAGTTCTTCTCTAAAACTGCCAACACTTTTGTGAACCTGGATTAAAGGAAAATAAGAATAATAAATAACCTAAGACTAGATTTTAATGTGATATCACAAATTTCTTCCACTGCTGTGCAGATGGAAAGTGCTAGCATAACCAAAATTAGTAATACTTATAGCAATTGTACTTAAAATTAATGAGATGGAAATGTAATCAACATGACTTTAAAATTATAAGTACCGGTAGTCAAAAATAAAATTTGAAAATGAATGAAGGCCCTGCTGAGCCCTGCTCTGACCAATGAAAGAATATGGAGAAGTACAAGTACATAAGATGTAAGAAAAACAAATTACCTGAAGGAAGCACCAATAGTTTTATTTTTTCTTGAGAAGCATATCCTTACTAAACCATCCCATTCCTGAAATTTATATAACATATATAATATAGGCCTACATATATCTTTAAAAAAAATATTTCACCAACTAAAATCATCTGCATGAAAACCAAATTCAAGATCTGAGATACAGTACTTAAAAACATAGTATGTAAAGACTGTGCCACTCTGTTTATCATCTTAGTAGCCTCCCCATTTCCCAATAATGTTTAACCTTTAAGAGTGTCATTTAATGAATGTTTAAGTTACCTTAAAGTTGACAGGGGGTGGAGGGTTCCTTGGTTCAATTCTTACAACACTTGATTCCACCTTCGGAGGAGGGCGGAAGTTATTTTTGCCAACCTTAAAAAATTAATGCAAATTAGTTTGGTATTCATGATCATGTTTTCCAGCAAAAGTAATTTATTTCAAGTTAGAAGTTTGAAATATTCCATAAGAATTTATCAACATATTTGCAACGGGTAAAGGAAATGTTTTCCCCCATCATTCAGATTTTTTTGGATTCACCCGAGCTAATTGCCCCCACCAGGACATAAACAAATACTTTCAACTGGGGACTCATGGGTTTTCAAGCTTTCACTACCGATGCTATTTCTAGAATTAAAATTAAAGAAAATGATTGCAAAATTAAAGCATAGGATACCCTTGGAATCTGCTACTTGCACTTGGACACTTAATTCATATTCTTGAACAAAGGAAATAATTTTTTAGCTGCTAAATATTAATTTATTAATATATATTAGGAATAAATTAGCTTCAAGAAAAATAAATATGATGAATATGTAAGGAACAATGACCAAAAAAATCTAATTTTAGCATTGACCTAGATTAAGTGTGCATATAGAGGTGAAACAAGAATAAAACATCTAGTTTTCTTTATTGAAATCACACCACCCCCCGGAAGTCTCAGAGTAGCGTGAATTGGTTGCTATTTTTAAATAACGATGACAGTGATGACCAGGACACACCGGGATGCATCCGACGCTGCCCCTGTATGACGCTTTCAGTCGCAACCCCAAGGAATGAGATAACAAATATTTTATTAATAGAAAGAAAAAAAAAGGAATAATTTTTCATAAAAAAAAGACCTTGATGAGATGGTCAACTCTTGCCAAAAGTTGTGTGTTGACTGAGAGACGACAGTACAGCTTGTCACCTGGCTCAGCCACTAATCTCTGAGCAAATTCTCTTTGGAACATCAGCACAGCACATCTGAGTCAATAGTTTATTGATACATTACAAGTATGACAGTATGGACAACTAGAGATAACAAAATATATTTTATTCCATAATTATTTACTTTTGGATCTGATGTAGTTTTTTGGCGTAAAACTTGATTAATTAGGCATATTTATTTTTTCTCTTGTAAATCACTTTGTAATTTTTATAAGACCATGTTATTATACTAACCCTATTAAATTTTGAGCCAATTTTGATGTAAGATTTATAAAATTTAACTGTACTGTAAATTTAAATATTTAAAAAATATTTATTTTCAAAATATGCACATGGTTGTGTTTCTTAAACGTATACTGTGCTGGCAATACATACCTGAAGAATGGTCTATGGAGAAGAAGCTTGAAAACAAAGGGGGAGGAAATCTGCAACAAAATTTAATTACTTAATACTAAAAAAATTGGGCAGTTACGTTAATAAAATATTTAAACTTGATTACCTTTTATATTTACGGCTTTAATTATAAGTCACTTTTTTAAAACCAAAATATAAAAAACGGGTGCAACCTATCCCCTTGACATCGATTCCACTTACTGGCTGTTATCCAATAGTTGGAGTAGTCATGTTTATTAAAAGTCAGACTATCTGCTAACAGCAGAGGGCAATCAGCTTTTAATCATATTTTTTCATGTTTATCTTAAAGATCACATAGTTTATGATGATTGCTTTTCAGTTTTCAAGTTTTCATGGAAACATTTTTTTATATTGTTTAACAAATATTATTTATATTTATGTTGAAAAATGGGACCAACTCCCCAAAGTAAGAATGTGACCTATCTGTGGGTCAACTGCAAATCACACTTTGACAAATCCATACTAAGAGTGCTCACCTATATGTGAGTATAGACTTCACATTTATAGTTTGTAAAGAACCTTGCCAATAGCCTTTACAACAAAATGCCAGTTTTTCAAACACAGAAGAAGTTCAGAATTAAGTCATTTTAAGTTTAAGCAACAATCTAATTAATTCTGTAATTAAAAACTGATTAAAATGTTAGACCTGATAAGGCAAGTTAGCAACACAAACATCAAAGAATGGCAGATCTGTTTTAAGCACATCTCCAACCATCACCTGTAGCTTGGCAGCCTCTGGTCTGTAGAGTAAAAAACATGTTTTGGTATAACAATACTAGGATTCATTTAATGTTTCAAAAAATACATGAGCTTCTTGACATTGAATACAACTAAAGAACATATACTAATATTACATTTGGCATGCTTAAACCTGTAACTGTCATAACGGCAGATGATCGACCGTTATGCCCCTTTCTGTGGTGTCGCGGCCGATTAGCTAGAAAAATCATCAATAAAAATGCAATTGATTATAAATCACTCTTCATAAATGAGTTTGCTTCCTATTTCAGTTACTATCAGTGTGTTTACATGCTTTTATCAGGGATTTTTTTGTGATTAATAGTAATCGGGTGTGAAATTTTCTCAAATTTTCTGACCGCCATAATGTATGACGCCGGAGAGGGCCCCCCCTCTAGATTTCAAAATTAACACAGAGTTTCTTTATTTAAATTATTTAAAATATATTAAAATGAAAGCAAAGATTTCAGAGATAAGCGTCAGATATTGACAATTTTATCCCTAAGCTTAGCTCTATTGTTACAGGCTAATGCGTTTGAGAAAGGGTGGAAATGGAACACAAAAAGGCAGAGATTTGATCCCAAGGATCTGCCCCAAAGACATAATTTATGTTTGTGTATGTTCTGGAGTATTAATTAATAAAAAAAATGGATTTAATAACTTCAAATGAAAAGGAATTTTTGAACTAATTTCGTGCCTTCCCCTTCGTATTTTGTAAGACATAAATTTGAAGGTAGGGAAAGAAACGATTCACCAATATCACAATTTGCCATATAAGTAACTACAACTTGACATTTCCTGAAAGAATATTGCTTCTAGTATCTTAAAAATTTGATTTTATGATAGTTTGAACAATTTATGGAGTATTAGGCTGGGTTGAATTCAGAAGTTGAGTACAAAAAAATTGTTCTTGACAGTTATAGGGTTAAATTTAGCATCTAAGCATGATTAAATTTCTTATATTATGTCTTTTATGCACATGTTGTTACTTACGTTCCTTGCACTCTCTTGTGGAGCTCAGCAACCATCCTAGGGTCAACTTCACAAGCAATCACCTAAAGAGCATCAAGGAACAAAAAAACTTAAATTAAATTGTGTACATGGTTATAAAATCAGCTAAATTTATTAACATTTTATTTTGTATTCCCTTTAAAATTAAAATCATAATGTAGTGAAATAACAAAGATAGTATTAAGTTAATTAAGTAAATAAACATACAATTCTCTAAAGTTGAAGTAACTATTATATATTTTAAAAATTTTTCTGAGATCTCAGTGGAGGCATTTCCACTGATAGATTAAGTTTTAATTATCTGTAATAAAATATCAACAGAAAGGGCACTACACTGAAACAATGGCACAAAATATGCATTTCTCATTGATAATTTTATATATTTAAATATCAGCTTCTGCTCATTTCCCTGCTATATCACTATTTTTATCCCCACCAAAATTAGAATTAGAGGCAAAAATGAGCAAACACCTTTTTAACTTTTTCCAATAATTTGACTGTCATGTTACCTGTACCTGGCCCAACTTCAAGCACAACATCTGTGGGTCGCAGGGCAGCCTGAAATTTAAAAAAATTAGTGCACAAATATTTGTTATTAATCGAAATATTTTAAAGTTGTGAAAGACGTGCATTTTTCTATCATGGCTGTGTTGTGCTTATACTCTTCCCTATCATTTGTCTCATCATACAATTTCCCCAACAATGGAAAGTAAACACCTGTGACCCATGGTTTAAGCATCAAACAACACTTTCAGCTAATGAAAAATTGTCACTTTTTTCCATTGGCCTTGTCCAGCATATCATTTAATGTCTCTCAAGAAGTTAAAAAGATCGCTGGCTTAAAGCTTAATGTGCATGGCAGTTGACGACCCTGTCAAAATACTCAAACACTCATTTTGCTTCTGATATAATTCACTTTGAAATAGAAATTTGTGGCCCTATATTCATTTGAAACTCATTACTGCAATTATCATTTGAAAAGTTTTCCTTCTTTACAGCAAAACACATTATTTTATTTAATTTTTTTTTCAAATAGTATGCGGCAACTGTTTGCTTGCTGCAAATTAAACTCATGATGGTGAAAACAATTACTTTAATAATTTTTTAAATCTTAGTCCTGAAAGTAACAACATATTAAGTGGGTTGCATCACTCTTAGAAATTTGTGGAGCTACTTTCAGTTATAATTGTTGTATTTATTACATTGTACTGCTAAAAAGTTGTAATTAATTCATGCACCCCACACACCTGTCAGCCAGCGTAAACACTATATATAACTGGCCAATGTTAAATATATATAAAATTATTATTTTTCTCTGACAGCAATTATTATTTTATGAATTATTTAAAATGAGAAAATTATCAATCAACATTCTACCATGCACAAAGCAAGTAATTTTTATTAAATACCTTTTCAACCATATTTGTAACAATCATTGGATTCTTCAGAATATGCTGGCCTATTTCTGTTCTAAAAGATATACCTGTTAAAATAAATTAAATAAAAAACAGATTTTAAAATCTCAATTTTTTAAGCATCCTGTTACATATAACCCATCCTGCTCACATGGCTGATGCATGTGTTGCTTTTGGTCAATTTACCCAATCAGCGCCATGATGTGTGTCTGTGTAGGATAAGAATAATATTTAAATTTTCCGGCATTTTGGAAAATGGGTATAGTATTGTATTGATTTTCTGACAACTTTTGGAATTTCTTTAGGGTGGAACTTGAAATAAAGTGTGTAAAAGTGTATTCTATAAAAACTGTAAGTTGGGTTTTCATTGTTTTTCTTCACTTTTACAGTTTTCTTACTACAGTGTGTACTATAGCAGCACATGTATTTTAGTTGAGTGAAAAGAGCACGGCTGAAATTATTTCATTAAATTTTAACGTTTGTTCATATTCCTATGTTTGTTTCTCTCTGCAAACAGCTAAAACAGCACATTCTTCTACTTTCCCCTCCCCATTTAAGCTGATGTGTTATTTTTTTACAGGCTGTCACATTGGTTGCCATGACCCGTCATGGGACATGGCAACCAAGATGGGGGCTGTGTGAAACATGGCGGGAATTGCGTAAATTTACCACGCAAATTTTTCTTTATTTAAAAAGAAAATTATTAGGGTTACCCTGACATTTAAGACAGATCTTTCAGAAGAGTAATATGTCTGTTTAAGTCTAAGATTTTGCTCACATTCACAATGCAACAGTTGACATCCAAATGTTCATTGTTTATCATGACAACAGCTTTGACCCTTTTTGCCCAGCGTTAAAGACAGTTAAAGTTAAGCAATAAACTGATTTATGTTTGCAAACTAAACAAATAAAACATTAAATTTGCATTATCTCCAATTCTTTCTTCTACAATTACTAATTGTAGCTGTAAACTGTAAATACTACTAAATTCTAAAAGTAAATACAGTGTTGAAAGTTTCTAAGTGATTCTAAGATAAAATTTAAGAGTTAGTTTAGACACTATTTTATCCCCACCATATTCAAAGTGGTACTAAATTTAGAAAATCTAAGACGGTAAGAAAGTGGCAGGTTGCATATTAAATTAGTACAATTACAATGGTTATCGGCAATATCCGTAAGTTAAGGTGTATAGCAGGCCTGCAAAGTGACAAAATATTCTTCAGAGTGGTTATTCGCACGGTTTTGTCCGTGAGGATAACGCCGAACATTATCCGCACGGCTCCTCTGCGCATTATAGTGGCTGGTCATATGACATTGAAATAAAGCGCGCCCCCCGTTAACATTGACAACTGATTTCAAGCACGACTGCACGATCGACAATAAGCTGTGTTTTATTTTCAACTCTTACATGCAATTAATGAAAAATAAAACACACTATTGACATTTAATGCATTATTTCTAGATCTATATTTGAAGAAAAAAAAAGTGTAGAGTACAAAATTTTTCCGAAATTTCTTGAAATGTGTCGATCGGGCGATCATAGTTTTGGAAACATTGCTTAGACATGGCGCGTTTTTCTCGGAATGCTAAACACTGCCTTATTAGGTCTAGTAGTAGACTGTATAGCCTCAAGGCCATAGTAGGTACTTTGACAAAAATTTTCAATATTGTCCTATTGTCATAAATGATATATCATATTGAAGGGCTAGCTATAAGCTTTACAAAAATACCAATTTCATCTTTCTATCTTTTATAGAATTGAAGTTATGAATTTTTTAGTGAATTTTTTAACCCCCTTCTTTATCTTTGTATTTTACTACAAAAAAGTGTGACCGACTTACCAAATTTCTGACTTATTTGCCCAAAACTTTTTTATTTTACAAGATAATGCTACCATATTTTCAGGAAACATTCTCAATGTAATATTAAACACAATGAACAACAAAGCTTTTAAATAACATCAAGACTTTGTATTTTGAAACAAATTATTTGAGTGTATGTTAAGCAAAATGTGAACAGAAAAATTGGAAAAACCATTGCTGATAAAAAAAATAATTACCGGTACTTGTTTGTTGAATTTGAACGAATTATATGCTTGTGTTCAATTTTAAATCAATTCTTATATTTATAAAAAGGTAAGTAGTCTTTTTTCTCTAAAATCGAATGTAATTATAAATAAAAATTAATCAAAATAATTTTTTCTCTACATTCAAACGGGCCTCCTTGGAAGAAATTCCACCGAGTTCTACAATAAAAAATTTTCTCTTGTATCTGAAATTAGCCTAGAAAAACATCTTATCATATTAAATCATAATCCTGAATTTACACTACACAATTTCTTATTTCTTTTAAATAATTTAAATTTTCTATTAATTAAAACTTGTTTCTTTTTTATTTTATTATTAATTATAATTAGACATTTTTTTTTTCTAATTCTATGTCATGTCATTACAAGTACTTAAGAATAATTTAAAATTTATGATTAAATACCTTATTTAATTTTAAAATATTACTTAAATTTGTCCTTTAAAAATTAAGTGTCATAATAATTAAGCTTAATTTAGCAAGTAGACTTAGACTACGACACCGGTAGTTCTCGCATTTCTATTATTTTAATTAAAAAGCAAGTTCCCATCAGTTTAATATTCATAATTTCAATTTATTTGTATTATCTTATCCAATTCTATGATTTTTTAAAGTATGTTTTATATATTTACTTAGATTTATTCAGATGTTTAAAGATTACAAAAGGATTTAACTATTATTAAATGTTATTTAGAGCCGCGTCTATCAGTCCGGTGAAGACAAAAAAATCGGTCGCCATTTTTTTTCTACCGGTGATGAAGGTTGACCCTTTTTTGTGGAGTGCTGTAACATTCAATTGAGCTAGGATAATTGACTATTTCAAAGTTATTAGCAATCCAAATTAGATGATACACATGAGTCTTTGGGTTTCAATCATGTATGAATGCTACAAAGAAGTATTTAAGACATATAAAGCTTACCGAGAGTCAAAAAGTGACTCAGAAAAAAAAACGGGGGTTCCCCTCATTGGGTAAATTGTATGAGCGTCACCGGAAGACAAACAGTAAACGTAATCGATGACAAAATTAAGTTATAATTAGTAAACTGTGACGTAAAACACATAAATCCGAGGTCACCGTAGAGGCGATTATTAAATGGCCACAAAAGTTTTTCCGTAATTTTTCGAGTGCGCAGAAGCGATGCGCGAGTGACTTTCAAATTACCTAGCCATAGGTCCTAAATAAAACGCATCTTAATGCTACTATTCTACAAGATTACAGGCCTATCTATACCTACATTTTACATCTAGGCGTAGACCTAAAGACAGGCTGGCTTTCACACATTTACGATTCATTCCACACTGACACACTGTAATTTGCGTTCAATAAGCCTACGAAAAATGTCGCCTTTAACTACATTACGTTTAATTATCAGTTTTTAATTCCTGAATTAAAGGCTAAAATGTAAAAAAATGCATAATTGTAGTTAATATAAGTATACATCACACATTTCTGGTTGTGGGGAATAACGGCCAAAATCGTGCGGATAATGCTTGGCATTATTCTCACGCCCAAAACTGTGCGGATAACGCTCTGCATTATTATTCTCACTTCGGTGTGAATAACGCTTCCCAATATTCTTTATTAATTATTTTCTTAATAGCTCCCCCCCCCCCGTCCTATTTTCTTTCGGTCAGCACAAGCTTTTCATAGCATATTACGGTCCACCTTACATTTTGAGTTGTGCAGGCCTGGTGTATATTACTGTAGTGAATCACTGACACTTTTTGACAGTAATGAGTAGTTGTAGTGTAAAAGTGTAGTGACAGTCAGTCCCCGGCAAACCTACCTTGACGCTGTACCTGAGCCGCTTGCTGATGGACCCTAGATTTTTTTTGAATTCTCTCTTTTGGCATTTTAAAGATTAATCTTAAAACAATCAAGTAACACCAATTTCAAATATAATAAAGGAAGATGTGGAGAGGAAACAACAACGTGCCAATCGAGTATGGATGGTTTCTTTTAGAAGCACAAGGGAAGTCACTCTCATTTTAAAAACAAATCTCATACGTGATTTTCGTTTTTATAGTTCTATTTTTCTTTAATTAAATTGCAATATACACAACAATTAATCACTTATACGAGTTCTATCGACACGTGTGTTGATTTTCCTGTCTCGTACATGGTTCTGATATTCCACGAGCTTATGCTTATTGAGTCTTCCAGGATAATCTTACTTTGACCCCCAAGGTTTCATAACCTTCTTGGGGAAGAAAAGATTTGTATGTTTTTTTGTCTTATTGTTGACGTTTCTGTCATATTTTTTTGTACAGATGAGGTAGCCGGCCTCACGCCAACTCTTATCCGTTTGCAGTAGGGCTTGGGACCGGCTTTGGCAGAGTTACTACTATCTATGGACAGTGAATTGACAGACATAATTACAAATAATCTATTTTTAGAGCTTTAGTGAAATTAGACTGTTCTGATGTAAACTGATATGGTGGCACCCTGTTTGGTTGCAACTTACTCTGATGGCACTCTGTTGGGTTGCTACTTACTCTGATGGCACCCTGTTTGGTTGCTACTTACTCTGATGGCACTCTGTTTGGTTGCTACTTACTCTGATGGCACTCTGTTTGGTTGCAACTTACTCTGATGGCACTCTGTTGGGTTGCTACTTACTGGGATGACACTCTGTTTGGTTGCTACTTACTCTGATGGATGTCTGCGCTGTCTGGTGACATCATGTTCTGATGGCAAATTGTACTGGTGATACCCTGTTCTGGTGACGACATATTCTTGTATATTTCCTTGTGTTTAACTGAGTTCTGTTTTTCCGTTTAGTGTCACCACTGTAAGGTGCGACTTGCGCCTCCTAATGATGCCATTAAATTTGTGACTTGCTGAAATAAAAATAATATAAAAAAAGAATATTGTATTCTAAACGTTTTCACCTAGGATTTTCAGGAAAGTCTTCTGTTTACTTAAAATTAGGCTGACCTGGTTCTGATAAAAATACCCGGAAATATCGAGTATAAGCACACCCGGAACAAACCCAGACTGGGAAAAAAATAGAACCGGGTCCGGATGGTAAAGAAGAGCCATATTCTCACATTCTATAAGTGCTCAATATATGGGGAAAAAATGAAAGGTGCCTGCATGGAACCAGTACATCTTTTATAATTTTTGGTACATAATAATACCAAGCGATTGGTACTCAACGTAATGTAAGCTAAATGAAACTGCAATGCTCTTAATGTCTTAGGAAGATGCATATCTTGGGTTATGACCATGACACTTTCAATTTATAATTCATATTTCCTTTTATATGCTGACTGGCTGATGATAAAAGTTTTTGTGCGTGCGTGAGAGCGCGTCTATGTTGTGTATGTCATTTCTAAGTTCTGTCATGGAATCTCTTATATATTTAACGCGTGTGGCGTGACTCGTGGGCCGCTTCCCAATTTACTGCTCCCATTTCCGGCTCCTTTCTATTCAACGAATTAGGGATTGAGAGTATACTATAAAAAATTCTATATGTTTGAAAGAAAATATGGTTCAATAATAAGTTCAATAGCGCGCAAAATAGAATTCCCGATAACTGCGCTAGGTGATATATTTTTTTATATAATGCAACTGCGTTTGGCGCGTAATATTTTCTTTTCGGAAAATGAAATCGTCTCAGTTTCAGTATGGTGTAAAAAATATTCCGTTTAAAAGTGGTTGGGACATCAAGATATTTAATATTATTCATATAATATAATTCATGGGCGTGAAATAAAAAGTGTGCAGTGACGTATCATGGGGGAAAAAGGGGGGTTAAGGAGTGTAGCTTGAGTTCATGTTATGTCAAGTAACTTTAGTAGATGGGAAGCTCACGCATTGCTGCCGCCAATGTTTGGCGGGCTGTATCTAGTTCAATAATATTAATGTAATTGAACAATCATTCAGTAAGTGAAACAATTGGCTTAACTGGACACAAGGCTAGGATGGTAGCGCAATAATGATGATATACATATTTATTAAAATAATTTGCGTACGTCGGTGCAAGAAAAATTAAAAATGCTAACAAAAATCGACCCGGAAGATTAACTGCTATAACGATACTTGACCTGATTTTGATTTGTGTTTTGTGTACCGGTATTTATTATATAAAAATGGAATTTAACATTGAAAATAAGCAACACTGCAAACTGCTGATCAAGCATTAAAAAAAAGTAATTTACAAACAAATTAGAATCACCACCAAGTCAAGCGCGGGAAGAGCGTTCACTAACTACAAAATTCTCAAACACACACCGCAATAATGAAACATAATATTCAGTCACAACAGTTACTAATGAACTCCCATACTCGACATGTCCCCCTCTTTCATTTCAGATTTAACTTACGGAGTTAAATCGACACCTACACACAAAACTTCACAAAATCATCATCCATTAGAAACCTTCAGATAAACGAAATGGTCTGAACAAAAAAATTATTATTCAGTGTCTTTGAAAATCATAAGTGTCACTATTAATAATAAGCTAACATGACATGAGCACGGCCAAATGCTGTATAAGAAATTCAACCAAAGACTGCTCTACCTAAAAAAGTGTACAGTTTCGGCGTCAACCAACAAAGCCGTTAACTTATTCTACAGTGTAACTGTTGGAAGCCTACTTAATTTCAGTATTACCTGCTGGTGTGTGGATTCATCGTCTGATATTAAACACCGAATAAACTGACTAATCAAGAAAGCTGGGAACATTACTCAAACTAAACATCCTTCACTTAAAGAACTATTTGAAGAAAGTTGTTATTGTAAAACTAAACACATTTTGGTTGATGCATCGCACCCTCTTCATCACAGATACTTCAGGATCGGCCCGTTCAGGACGAATTCTCTCTGGGCGAGGACTGAAAGATATAAAAATTATGTTGTTCCCCAATCTGTACGAATTTACCAGCGAGTTCCCCCAGAAGTGACAAATCTTAATGAATGAGAACAAATAAGTCCCTGATATGGCTAAGAGAGTTCAATGAATGGTCATTTTTTACTATTGAAATAATTTAATATAAATGTCCTGTGTTCAAATTGTTTTATTTATGTGCTGAAAATATACAATGCAATAAAAACATTTCCATTTGTTTGGATCAATCAAAGAATCGTATCTTAATCTTACTTATTTATTTTCCATTTTATGTGTTTTAAATATCTTGGGTGATTAAATTTGGTTAAGGTGTGTGTGTGTGTGTGTATTGGGGGGGGGGGGGCATTTTAATATCAGTATAGCCACACCTAATAATGTTACAGATTGAGCTTCGGTATGGATTTAAATTAATAGTATACTAACATATTCTTTAAAATATTCGGAAATAAGCGATGTACTTTCAATGAAGAAGAAAAAAAAAAAGAAAAGAAAATACATTGCATAATAAAAGGGAGTTGAGACAATAGAATTAATATAGATCAGCGATGTCTATACAAATTGGTCTACTTAATAAAACTTAATGCAATATTTGGGTGTACGCGACTACAGGAGGGATTATCGATTCTTGTCCCCAGGCAGTACAATATATCCACCCCACCTCCACAGAATGGGTGTGTGCATTTGATGGACAATAACAATATCTCAAAGTTCAAACAGGTTACAAAACGGAAATTGGTGTAAAGATAGTTTTAAAACTAATGAAATCATTTGTTTAACTTTCTACAGCAAATATATTTCATTTAGAGGTAAGAGAATGTGTATCATTTTTATGTTCATAACAAAATATTTAAATGCGATGATACTACAGTTGTGAAAAATGAGGTTATATATTTCCTTTCAAAATAAATAAATACGTGTTACGGTAATGTCAAAAAATGCAGTACAGGGGCGTTGACTCATTGTGGACACATTTACGTACGTTTATCCATACCTCAAAACTTAGTGAAGTGGAAAAGGCGAACAAAGTTGATATGATTTTCTTATGAAATTAAGGACATCTTAATTTTTAAACTCTTCAAAATATTAAGTTCAAGGTTGAAGGTTGAGAGTTAGGGGTGGGCAAATATTTATGAGGATAACAATATTAACTATGTTTAAAAAAATAAATTTAATTTGAGTATTTCTTGAAAATACATGTACATGTTAAATAACGAGAGTTGGGTCATAATTATGTGGATAACAATATCTAAAAACACAATCGTTTTACAGTCGTGAAAATATAATATTTAAATATAGCTATAGACTATACCTTTTTTTTATTTCCCGTAAATACAATTCAGGTGGCGGGAACAAATTATTGGTTTTAAAAGTTTCTGTAAATGTAAGGAAATATTGGTTGTTGCTTTTTCCATTTTGAACAAAATGCAGAATGGATCTTAAATACACAAGACTTTTAGATGTGAAAACTTGGTAAGAGATGCGGCTTTAAATATAAGATTTCTCTTTTTAAAGATTTTCAGATAATATAGTTCAGGAGCGAGGCAGAGGCTAAGTAAATTTCAATGAAGATACCAAAATATTGAAGGGCATTAATGCTACTTATATTTAAAACGGTAAAAACATTTTTAAAGTTAAGGACATAATTTTAACTTAAAAAAAAGAAAAAATGGTTATATTGATCGATATTATATAGAATTAAAAAATGCTCAAAATATGATGATATGAGAAACGTTAACATCCTTACATAGATTCCTCTTTTAAAATAAAGAAGGTCTAATCAACTATTTGCTAAATATACATTTCAAGATTCAAGCGCGTTAAAAAAATATTTTTTATTTATTTATTTAATTTTTTTTGAGGATAATACATGAAACCTAAAAATTGGATTTTTAGAATTTGTGACTTCGTAAGAGCAGGTGGCAAGTAGCGCATTATGACTTGCATTACTATCCCGGTAACACCGGGTCATATATTCCAGTACATAAGAAGGAGCTAGGCCGACCATATAGGCCTAACGCTGATTTTAATAGCACATAATATAAAATTCCCCATAAGAGCACCAAAAAGCGCATACATTTGAGTTCACAGCCGCGAAAAATAAATCCATGCACTAAAGTGATTTCTTAACAATAACAGAAATGTACGTTTTATTTAAAGTAAATCCGATAAAATAAATATGCTTCTATGTAAATATATGTAATCTTTACAATGTAAGTATTATTATTCTAAATTTAAAAATAAATGTTTTGATTATTTATCTAAATGTGAGAGTCAAAATATTTATTTACAGAACTTTAACAGCGAAATTACGATATCCGATTTTCAAATACAATTTTAAAATTATAGTAGTTTAAGTAAAGTGGATATTTGTATTTTGCATATAAGGCCTTGTAACTTGTAACTACACTTTATATTAAATTAAAAATATACTTGTTATCTCATTATTTTTATTATTATTAGCTGGTTTTATATAGCGCAGTACCCCAGCCTAGGGCTAGACTCACTGCGCTTCACATAAAAATGATCTATTACAGAAACGCATACATTTAAAAACAATTGGTAAAAAGCAGTGGCGTAGTTAGGGTTGGTGTCACCCGGTGCTGTAAATTCATGGTGTCAGCCCCCCCCCCCCCGACTTCCGCGTTGGATTTCTCATCGTTAGTATAAGTCCAAAGTATAACAATGACACGGGGAAAAAAATTTGAAGTTCAGGAGGTAAATGTATTTAAGAACTGTAAAAGCGTTATGTTATCGTTATTTTTACATAAAATTTACTTTATTAAAAATTTCCCTTTCTGGGTTTCAAAGCTGCAAACCTGTCAATCACTTGAGCAAAATCAATATCCTTCACCATATCTATTTTAAGTGATAATAGAGCCAGATCAAAAAGCCTTGACTGTCCCATGGTGGATCGTAAATAGTTCTTGATAAGCCTTTATTTTGAAAGGCTCTGATCACACGGAGCCACATACACACAGTTCGTAAGAAACAGTTGAAATCTTATTCAGCTATGTATTTAAAAACATCAAATACTGACCAGTCCATGTCTTGGTGAAATTCAATGTCAGCTGCCTTTAGGTGCCTTCTAAGCCTTAATATTTCTTTTAAAAGCTCATCTTCTGATAATTCAACATAGAAAGAGGTTAACTTTGGAACTGACATCAATAACTCTTCTTCACTAGCTGACAGTAGACTCTTGGGTTGAACAGCACCTGCCCCGTGCCACGGGATCGGGCTCCTCTGTCAAGGGTCTGGCGAGGGGGTCACCTGCCCTGTGCCACAGGATCGGGCTCCTCTGTCAAGGGTCTGGCGAGGGGCTCACCTGCCCCCAGGGTCCCCAGAGTATTACAGTTGTTTACAGGGGGGAGGGGGATAAAAAAATGCGTAAACATTGTTGTCTTTATTAATGGACGACCCCCAATAATCTAGTCATTTTTTGGGCTGGAAAATGTAATCTAAAAAAATAGATACACATTTTATAAACATCCCGAAAATACAGTGCAGGGGCGTTAACACATGTGGATTAAGATTTTCTTTAACTATTGTGAAAAGTATATATTTATATATTCATTTTTATCAATAAAGTTTAGGAGTATGAGAATTATATGAGATTGAGAATAGATTTTAAAAAAGTAACACAATACTTTCATAGGTGAACATTGGATACATTTTTAAGGAAGATACCAACTGATCAAAATCCGCTAATGCTACAGATATTTAAAATGGCACATATATATTTTTAAAGTTAAGGATATTTTTTCCTTGTAGTTCATGGATAAGAGAGATGGTTCTGTTTGCCTATATGATATACACTGCAGAAGCAAACATCAAAACCCAATGATGTGAGAATCGCAAGTATGTATATATCTTTACATATATCCTTACATATATCCTTACATATATCCTTACATATATCCTTCTTTTAAAATAACGAAATCATAGTTTACTATTTATGTAATATTTATTTCAAAGGCATTGAAAATTGTCATATCATTCGTACCTACCTACCTACCTACCTATCTATCTACCTACCTACATACCTACCTATCTACCTACCTACCTATCTACCCAGCAACCTACCTACCCATCTACCTACCTACCTACCTACCCATCTACCTACCCGCCTACCTACCCACCTACTTACCCACCATCTACCTTCCTACCTACCTACCCACCTACCTACCCACCCACCCACCCACTGACAACCCACCCACTGACCTACCTACTTACCTACCTACCCACCCACCCACCTACCCACCCACCCACCTACCTAAGGATACAATACACTAAAGCTCTATTCAGTTACATTCGTAAAAATTTGATCCAAATTTTGAGACTTCACAAGAACAAATATTCAATTTTACAATATGTTTTCTATTATTTTCCAGGAAACACCAGGTCATTTATTCTAGTAGAAAATAAGAAGATAACTATTTTTTGTAACAACCTAACTCGGAGCCACCATGTATAGTTGCAAAATATCAGCACCCGGACCTGGTGTAATAAAACTGCTCGTGGCTCAGACCTAATAAAATCCGTGCAGGATCCGGGATCCCATTTCACAGGACCCCTGTCGGGGACTCTCAGGTTGGTTGTTCTCCATATGAATGTCAACAATCCCTCTCATTGTATCTTTTTGTCTCTGTCGCTCTCTACTTTCCTCTCTCTACTTCTCTCTCTCTCTCCCCCTCTCTCACTCTGTATCTCTACTTTTCTCTATCTACTTCTCTCTCTCTCTTTTTCTCTTTATTTCTACTGCTCCCTCTTTGTTCTTAAATTAATTATTTCCAAACGCTAGAGGCTGTGACCCTTGGACTAGAGCCCATTTGATGGGACATAAATAAGAATTACTCTTTCATTTAGTAAGCAGCGTAAGCCATAATAGAGAGAGTCGTTGCCAGGTCTGGTCTGTCTAAGCCATTTAATATCAGGTTGGTCTCTCTATGAGTGTCCAGGCTTAGTTCCTTGGTGTGCGAAACGTTCCTCTTATCACGCACTAGTCCTTGCTGATCTAAGTCTTGATAGAATCGTTTAGCTTTTTCACCCACTTTGAATATTCAACATGCTCTGTGCAAATAGAGGTCAAACATTTGAGGTTCCGCTGGAAAGTGAGCGGACACCCAAATTGTTCAATCGTTATAAAATAACTGATTTTGTCAATTTATTCGAATTATTATCCCCCATGAGCCAAAATGACCAACACATTTTGTTTAACCCTTAACAAAAGAAACAAATACATCAGTTACGAGTTTAATTAAATCATATTTTAGGCAAAGGCTTGTCCGATGATTCAACATGAATGAGAACCATTGCCAACCTCTTCTGAATGTTTCACAACCTCGCCGTTCAATGGAAGAAAAGTATTTGGCCTAATTTAGCCACAGAAAGGATAACTCTCCCAAACATTGGCGTTTTTTTAAACTCTCCCAAACATGGGCGTTGTCTAGCTCTCCCAAACATGGCGTTGTCTAACTCTCCCAAACATGGCGTTGTCTAACTCTCCCAAACATGGCGTTGTCTAACTCTCCCAAACATGGCGTTGTCTAACTCTCCCAAACATGGGCGTTGTCTAACTCTCCCAAACATGGGCGTTGTCTAACTCTCCCAAACATGGGCGTTGTCTAACTCTCCCAAACATGGCGTTGTCTAACTCTCCCAAACATGGCGTTGTCTAACTCTCCCAAACATGGCGTTGTCTAACTCTCCCAGACATGGCGTTGTCTAACTCTCCCAAACATATGAGTTGATGCTCTCATGTAATCACATTACCTTCTCATCTTAGTTAGTATCTCTGACATTTAGCCATCTTTGGTCTAATGCAGTGAAATCAAATGTTAGTGTCACCGTGGAAGGGCCGAGATTTTTGCCGCATCCCATCGTAAAACTCAGCAATTGGCCGAAAATTCCACCCCTCAATGTATGGATGAAAAAGGCCACCCTCAATGTATGGATGAAAAAGGCCACCCTCAATGTATGGATGAAAAAGGCCACCCTCAATGTATGGATGAAAAAGGCCACCCTCAATGTATGGATGAAAAAGGCCACCCTCAATGTATGGATGAAAAAGGCCACCCTCAATGTATGGATAGAAAAAGCCACCCTCAATGTATGGATAGAAAAAGCCACCCTCAATGTATGGATAGAAAAAGCCACCTTCAATGTATGGATAGAAAAAGCCACCCTCAATGTATGGATAAAAGAGTCCACCTATGTGGACCACCTACTCTGCCCCACCTTCCTACGCCACTGGCATATTTAATTAGATAACATTTTTCCCTAGAGAGAGAGCTAATGCTTACCTCCCCTCACGTTTCCCTAGAGAGAGCTAATGCTTACCTCCCCTCACGTTTCCCTAGAGAGAGCTAATGCTTACCTCACGGTAGTAAAGAAATTTTTACCAAGGCAAAAAAATCTTGATTGTATAATACAAGGGTGACCAACTCGCGGGTCGTATGCGGTCCGCTCACTAATGCCCGACTTGTCATCAATAAAAAAAACTTATTCGTTCTCCATTCAAATGCCCAAGAACTCGATTAAATTTTTTTTTCTAATAAGTGAGACAAAGGATTAAATGATATAAAACAATTGTTTAGCTTTATTCCGTTCTATTATTTAGCACTTCGTTGCGTGCACTAAGGATAGATAAATAATTATACATAGCATTTAGTGGGGGTTTATTTTAATAAAAGGTGAAATGACACGCGGTTCGCTATTGGTTTCCTCGCTATCAAAGTGGTCCACGAAGCCTTTTGGTCTGGCTACCTCTGGTATAATGGGCTGGCTACTTCTGGTATAATGGGCTGGCTACCTCTGGTATAATGGGCTGGCTACCTCTGGTATAATGGGCTGGCTAACTCTGGTATAATGGGCTGGCTAACTCTGGTATAATACAAACTAAGGGTCCACGAAGCCTTTTGGGCTGGCTACCTCTGGTATAATGGTCTGGCTATCTCTGGTATAATGGGCTGGCTACCTCTGGTATAATGGGCTGGCTACCTCTGGTATAATGGTCTGGCTACCTCTGGTATAATGGGCTGGCTACCTCTGGTATAATGGGCTGGCTACCTCTGGTATAATGGGCTGGCTACGTCTGGTATAATGGACTGGCTACCTCTGGTATAATACAAACTAAGGGTCCACGAAGCCTTTTGGGCTGGCTACCTCTGGTATAATGGGCTGGCTACCTCTGGTATAATGGGCTGGCTACCTCTGGTATAATACAAACTAAGGGTCCACGAAGCCGTTTGGTCTGGCTACCTCTGGTATAATGGTCTGTCTACCCCTGGTATAATACAAACTAAGGGTCCACGAAGCCTTTTGGGCTGGCTACCTCTGGTATAATACAAACTAAGTGTCCGCGAAGTCTTTTGGTCTGGCTACCCCTGGTATAATACAAACTAAGGGTCCGAGAAGCCTTTTGGTCTGGCTACCCCTGGTATAATACAAACTAAGGGTCCGAGAAGCCTTTTGGGCTGGCTACCTCTGGTATAATACAAACTAAGGGTCCGCGAAGCCTTTTGGTCTGGCTACCCCTGGTATAATACAAACTAAGGGTCCGAGAAGCCTTTTGGGCTGGCTACCCCTAGTATAATACAAACTAAGGGTCCGATAAGCCTTTTGGGTTGGCTACCCCTGGTATAATACAAATTAAGGATCCCAGAAGCCTTTTGGGCTGGCTACCCCTGGTATAATACAATCACAATCAAAACTGTAGACCAAATATTACATCAACATTTTCTTCATTTCGGGATTTTTGTGATGACCCATAGCTGTATCTTGACCTAGTTTTTGTTCATCATGAGCCGTGGCATGTAGCATTACCCCCCAGCGCCCCCACCCCATTTTGTTTTGTTTTTGTTATTGACTTCCCAGTTTTATTCTTCCGCTCCCCCCACCCCCCACACCGTCCTTAATTGGGAAATGTTTGCTGAGGTTTATCGAAGGGTCGCAGTTACACTACAGAGAGGGCAGAGATACTCTTCAGTTACACTATTGAGAGGGCAGAGATACTCTTTGGTGATTGAATTTCTAGCATTTCTGTGCTGGAGGGCTCTATACCTCTCACTGTGCTGGGCTCTATACCTCTCACTGTGCTGGAGGTCTTAATACCTCTCACTATAAATTGGACGGTCGACTTTTCAGGCTTACAGGAGCACTACAAGACTTACTAAAATTTCCCCTGTGTGTGTGTGTGTGTGTGTGTGTATTAATTTTTGTATCTTTCTCGTATCGTACCGTTTCCATTGCCGTGCTGTAAATTGATATTACTGTTGTATATTGTAGTTTGTATCTTTGTAGAAATGAACAGCATAATTCAATTGAATATTGTAAGTATCACTAGATTTGGTATAGTTTTCTGTGTATACCAAGTCTTCAATACTTTGTTGCACATAACGGTACTTAACAAATTGAGGAACTCCCCTGCATCTTTACCGTGTACCCAACTTTTTCTGACTGTCAACACAAAACAAATAGGTGTGAGAACGGTTATTTGCAGCCATCTTTTCTTATGGGCACAAACCTTTAATGATACCAATGGCAGAAGCTATTTATAATTTTTGCTTTAAATTGATGTGTGCTCATAAGCTTGTAAATGTATAAAATATATTCTTACAATTTACTTGTGTCAAAATGGACTTTGATGTGAAAAACTGTCAGTAGACAGAGTAGACAAATGTCATAACCCATCAGTAGACACAGTACACAAATGTCATAAACCATCAGTAAGACACAGTAGACAAATGTCATAACCCATCAATAGACACAGTAGACAAATGTCATAACCCATCAATAGACACAGTAGACAAATGTCACAACCCATCAATAGACACAGTAGACAAAGTCATAACCCATCAATAGACACAGTAGACAAATGTCATAACCCATCAGTAGACACAGTAGACAAATGTCATAACCCATCAGTAGACACAGTAGACAAATGTCATAAACCATCAGTAAGACCCAGTAGACAAATGTCACCACCCATCAGTAAGACACAGTAGACAAATGTCATAACCCATCAGTAGACACAGTAGACAAATGTCACAACCCATCAGTAAGACAGAGTACACAAATGTCACAACCCATCAATAGACACAGTAGACAAATGTCACAACCCACCAATAGACATAGTAGACAAATGTCACAACCCATCAATAGACACAGTAGACAAATGTCACAACCCATCAATAGACACAGTAGATAAATGTCACAACCCATCAGTAAGACAGAGTAGACAAATGTCACAAAACATCAATAGACACAGTACACAAATGTCCCAAAACATCAATAGACACAGTAGACAAATGTCAAAAAACATCAATAGACACAGTAGACAAATGTCATAACCCATCAATAGACATAGTAGACAAATGTCACAAAACATCAATAGACACAGTAGACAAATGTCACAAAACATCAATAGACACAGTAGACAAATGTCACCACCTATCAATAGACACAGTAGATAAATGTCACAACCCATCAGTAAGACCCAGTAGACCAATGTCACAACCCAACAGTAGACACAGTAGACAAATGTCACAACCCATCAGTAGATACAATAGACAAATGTCAAAACCCATCAGTAAGACACAGTAGACAAAGTCAAAACCCATCAGTAGACACAGTAGACAAATGTCACAAAACATCAGTGACACAGTAGACGAATGTCACAAACATCAGTAAGACACAGTAGACAATTGTCACCACCTATCAGTAGACACAGTAGACAAATGTCATAACCCATCCGTAGACACAGTAGACAAATGTCACAACCCATCAGTAGATACAGTAGACAAATGTCAAAACCCATCAGTAAGACACAGTAGACAAATGTCAAAACCATCAGTAGATACAGTAGACACATGTCAAAACCCATCAGTAGACAAATGTCAAAACCCATCAGTAGACATAGTAGACAAATGTCAAAACCCATCAGTAGACACAGTAGACAAATGTCAAAACCCATCAGTAGACACAGTAGACAAATGTCAAAACCCATGAGTAGACACAGTAGACAAATGTCACAAAACATCAGTGGACACAGTAGACAAATGTTATCGAAATTATTTTCCATTACGAAAAATTTATTTATAAATGTAGGTCGTTCTGCTTTAAACAGACCGTTAGAGATTTAATGATCGTCCACTTAGTGGATGAAGATCTGTTGTCTGAGGATGATCTGTTGTCTGAGGATGATCTGTTGTCTGAGGATGATCCGTTGTCTGTGGATGATCCGTTGTCTGAGGATGATTTGGCCACAGTCAACCAACAAAATGAACCTAGTATGGAGCTCTAAGTAAATCTAAAACAAATGGAGTTAGATGCTCAAAGAGAGAAAGATGAAAAATTTAAAGACTGACAATAAATAAAATTAAAGGAAATAGAGATTCTGAGCCACCACAGTGCAGTGAACAAATTGACCTACGACTTACACCAGTCAGTGTTAAGATGCAAGAACGTAATTTGTAGAAAAAAATGATATTGACCTGGATTTTGAAGTTTGTATTAACAACACAATTTTTTTTAAAAACCAGAAAATATTTTGTCTAAATTATTGAAAACGGCTATGACTCATCAGGCAGCCGCATTTTTTTGTTCTTGAACCCTGAAAAACGTGGAGAATATACAAATGTTAAATCATTCATAATTAAGTAGATGAACACCGGAGATGTCGAAATGTGCTGGCCAAACTCATGTACATTTTCTGTGAGAAACGTAACGACTCCTAGAAAAGTAGCATCATGCGAATTACATGGACAAAGACTTCATCCTGATGGACGAGCTCAAGACTTGTGTTCGCGTGGACGTATGGATACATGTTGCATACCGTGGTGAAGATGATGTGCTTAATGTGGACGTATGGATACATGTTGCAGACCGTGGTGAAGATGATGTGCTTAATGTAGACGTATAGATACATGTTGCAGACCGTGGTGAAGATGATGTGCTTAATGTAGACGTATAGATACATGTTGCAGACCGTGGTGAAGATGATGTGCTTAATGTAGACGTATAGATACATGTTGCAGACCGTGGTGAAGATGATGTGCTTAATGTGGACGTATGGATACATGTTGCAGACCGTGGTGAAGATGATGTGCTTAATGTAGACGTATAGATACATATTGCAGACCGTGGTGAAGATGATGTGCTTAATGTAGACGTATGGATACATGTTGCAGACCGTGGTGAAGATGATGTGCTTAATGTAGACGTATAGATACATGTTGCAGACCGTGGTGAAGATGATGTGCTTAATGTAGACGTATGGATACATGTTGCAGACCGTGGTGAAGATGATGTGCTTAATGTAGACGTATGGATACATGTTGCAGACCGTGGTGAAGATGATGTGCTTAATGTAGACGTATAGATACATGTTGCAGACCGTGGTGAAGATGATGTGCTTAATGTAGACGTATGGATACATGTTGCAGACCGTGGTGAAGATGATGTGCTTAATGTAGACGTATGGATACATGTTGCAGACCGTGGTGAAGATGATGTGCTTAATGTAGACGTATGGATACATGTTGCAGACCGTGGTGAAGATGATGTGCTTAATGTAGACGTATGGATACATGTTGCAGACCGTGGTGAAGATGATGTGCTTAATGTAGACGTATGGATAACTATTGCAGACCGTGGTGAAGATGATGTGCTTAATGTAGACGTATGGATACATGTTGCAGACCGTGGTGAAGATGATGTGCTTAATGTAGACGTATAGATACATGTTGCAGACCGTGGTGAAGATGATGTGCTTAATGTAGACGTATGGATACATGTTGCAGACCGTGGTGAAGATGATGTGCTTAATGTAGACGTATGGATACATGTTGCAGACCGTGGTGAAGATGATGTGCTTAATGTAGACGTATGGATACATGTTGCAGACCGTGGTGAAGATGATGTGCTTAATGTAGACGTATAGATACATGTTGCAGACCGTGGCGAAGATGGTGTGCTTAAGGTGGACGTACGGATACAAGTTGCAGAGCTTGACGAAGGTGATGTTCACAAGGCAGCAGTGTTGGCTGACGATATCACTATCTCGCATCAGTTCTCAAAGAGCCAGTTTGACACTAAAGAAGACAAGCAACACAGAGCAGCACTGTCAACTTATAGCACCATAGAGCAACACTGTCAACTTAAAGTACCATAGAGCAAAACACAATCAACATGTCGAAATAAATTGCGATGGTAATTGTCCATCCTCATATACAAATATTAACACTATCTCAACTGTAGCGTCAGTACGAAAGAAAAAAATGTTACTGATGCCTTTGATAGTGTACCAGGAAATGTTGGCCACTTCAAACTTTAAAATACAGATAAAGTGGCCAACTTGAATGAGACACTAGATTACATTTTTATCTTACTTTTTATTGATGTACCTTGAAATTATGCAACTTATTATCTGTAAGTTTTGGTTCTGGTTCGGTACGTTGCTGCATCCATATACTGGCATGTGTGCAACGGTTGGGGAAGCGATGCTGCCATCCTAACGGGTCCTAGCAGATGCCTGGGCAGCCTTGAAGCTTTCGAGAGATGTCGAGTTCACGGTGGTATTGTCCAGGTGATTCCAAGCGATTATTGTGCGTGGAAAGAATGACTGCTTATGTTGCACTGTGTTACTCCGAGGCACAGTGAAGCATTTTTTATTGTTTCGGGTGTAATTTCTCATGGGGTTGTCAGATGTTAAGTCAGTGTTAAGTGACTGTTTGGCTCTAATTAATCGGCCTGGCTTCTGTGGGGTAAGATAATTGTTAGCTGGGATGGCCGGAATTAGCCCCATGACCACTTTATATAAGAATGTTAGGCGGATATTTTCTCGTCTGTCTTTGATGGTGGGGATGTCAAATCTGTTTAAGAGGCCAGTGACGTTGCCAGAAGTGGTGGTTTTATAGTCAAGTGCTATGAAGCGCATTGCGTTACGTTGGATTCGCTCCAACTTGTCCACTTCTTGCTTTTGGTTTGGGTCCCAGATGATTGCACCATATTCAAGTATCGGACGGACAAGTGCAAGATAGGCATTTCGTTTGCAGGATGTTGGGCAGTGGCGCAGATTTCTTCGAATGAAACCTAGTGTTGAGTTTGCTTTTTTTGAAATTTTGTTTATGTGGGGTGAACATTTTAGGTTATTTGAGAAGATAATTCCAAGGTATGGATTATTTGTTACTTGTTGAAGGATTGTCCTATTTAGGGTGTACATATAGCTTGATGGTTTTCTCTTGAGATGCTCATTATGTAGCATTGGGTTTCATTAAATTTCATGCCCCAGTTGTCTGCCCAATTCATAAGGCACTCCAAATCTGCTTGAAGTTGGTTGTGGTCATCGTAGTCGATTATCTCTCTGTAGACAAGACAGTCATCTGCAAACAGCCTCACTTGAGATTTTACAGTATCTGGGAGGTCGTTTATGTGACAGAGAAAGAGAAGGGGGCCCAGTACTGTGCCTTGAGGAACTCCTGAGTCAACGGTGGCTTTGCCTGATCGGACGCCATCTACCACTACTTGCATGGTCCGTTTTACTAGGAATGTTGAAAGCCAGGAGTGAAGGTTGCCGGTATTGCCATAGTGGTGGAGACAGTGTCGAAGGCCTTGGAGAAGTCGAGAATTGCCATGTCGACCTGGTTACCTTTGTCATAGAAGTCAAGGAGGTCATTGGCGGTGATGATTAATTGAGTTGCTGTGGAGTATCCAGAGCGGAAACCGTGGTTTAGAGTGGTCAAAATGTTGTAGTGTTCAAAGTGATTCATGATGTGACGAAAGATGATGTGTTCTAGAATTTTGCATGGGACGGAGGTCAGGGATATTGGGCGGTAGTTTGCTGGGTTATGACGGTCACCTTTCTTGAAGGCACTAGTGATATTTGCATCAAGCCAGTCTAGCGGGAGTTTGCCGGAGTCAAGAGACTTTTAGAAAATGCGGGTGATGGTTGGGGCAATGTTGTCAGCCAGGGTCTTTAGGACAATGTTTGGGATACAGTCAGGTCCGGTTGCTTTATTGGGCTTAAGGTTTTTGAGAAGTTTGGCTACTCCTTGTTCAGTTATGTTGAGGGGGCCTATTGTACCAGGTGAAGGTGTTAGGGATGTATGACCGTTGTGGTAATTTTGGTGAAGACGATTGAAACTGCCTTAGGAGAATTTCCGCTTTGCATTGGCTATCGTTTACAAGTTGCCCGTATTCTAGTAGGGGGGGGGGGGGCTCCGCCAATGTTGTTTTGCTTCTTGTAGCCCCCAGAATTGTTTTGTGTTGTTGATTTTGAGGCCTTCTTGAATGACTCCATTTATGTGCTGCCACTCTCCCCTTCTTGATGACTCCATTTATGTGCTGCCACTCTCCCCTTCTTGAATGACTCCATTTATGTGCTGCCACTCTCCCCTTCTTGATGACTCCATATGTGCTGCCACTCTCCTCTTCTTAGTTATGCCACTTTTTGTAGGCAAGGAATGTATTTCTTTTGTTTTGATAATAGTTATTTAAATTAAAAAAAGAATTACATTTAAAAGAATGTTTTTGTTCACCGCGAATCGAGGCGAGCAAGCTTCCCCCCATTCCTCCTTGTTTTTTTTTAACTTACTTGACCAATTAGCTCTAAAATCCCCCACCCCCCCTCAAAAAAAAACAACCCCGCCTTTTACTGGGAGAGTTTGTTTATGTTTCCAGAAGGGTCTACATTATACTAGATAAAGCACTATTGTTTGGCGATTGCATTTCTAGACTTTCTGTGCTGAGGGCTCTATATCATAACTACACTTACGACGGTTGACTACGACCTGGGGACTTACTTTCGAGACGTACCAGACTTACTAGATTTTTCCTTGTATGTGTGAATATTTGCACATTTCTAATATTATACCTTTTCACTGGCTGTGCTGTAAGATAATGTATCTTTATTTTGTTTTTATTTCTGTATATTGGACTT
The DNA here is from genome assembly GCA_964017045.1 of Omphiscola glabra. Lineage (NCBI taxonomy): Eukaryota > Metazoa > Mollusca > Gastropoda > Lymnaeidae > Omphiscola > Omphiscola glabra. The sequence continues at coordinate 6,616,837 of OZ024796.1, forward strand.
TGTATTTTTATATCAACTTAATGGTATAGTTAAATTGAATATTGGTAATATCGCCAGCTTTGGTATCGTTTTTCTTTGTATACTAGTTGTCCGTAATATGTTACGTATGTTTTCATCTAACGAGTCAAATCTTAAAACATTGTGAAATCATATTACAAGTAACACATAAGAAACACATCTCCAACCCGTTAACCCATCTCACAAGCTAACCCATCTCACAAGCTAACCCATCTCACAAGCTAACCCATCTCACAAGCTAACCCATCTCACAAGTTAACCCATCTCACAAGCTAACCCATCGCACAAGTTAACCCATCTCACAAGCTAACCCATCTCACAAGCTAACCCATCTCACAAGCTAACCCATCTCACAAGTTAACCCATCTCACAAGCTAACCCATCGCACAAGTTAACCCATCTCACAAGCTAACCCATCTCACAAGCTAACCCATCTCACAAGTTAACCCATCTCACAAGCTAACCCATCTCACAAGTTAACCCATCTCACAAGCTAACCCATCTCACAAGTTAACCCATCTCACAAGTTAACCCATCTCACAAGTTAACCCATCTCACAAGCTAACCCATCTCACAAGTTAACCCATCTCACAAGTTAACCCATCTCACAAGTTAACCCATCTCACAAGCTAACCCATCTCACAAGTTAACCGATCTCACAAGTTAACCCATCTCACAAGTTAACCCATCTCACAAGCTAACCCATCTCACAAGTTAACTCATCTCACAAGCTAACCCATCTCACAAATTAACCCATCTCAAAAGTTAACCCATCTTACAAGCTAACCCATCTCACAAGTTAACCAATCTCACCACCTAACCCATCTCACAAGCTAACCCCTTTTAACCCCCGTTAACCTATCTCACCTTAACCCATCTCACCTGTTAACCCATCTCACCTTGACCCATCTCAACTGTTAACCCATCTCAACTTAACCCATCTCACCTGTTAACCCATCTCACCTGTTAACCCTTCTCACCTGTTAACCCATCTCACCTTAACCCGTCTCACCTTAACCCATCTCACATGTTAACCCATCTCACCTTAACCCATCTCACTTGCTAACCATCTCACCTTAACCCATCTCACCTGTTAACCCATCTCACCTGTTAACCCATCTCACCTGTTAACCCATCTAACCTTAACCCATATCACCTGTTAACCCATCTCAACTTAACCCATCTCACCTGTTAACACTTCTCACCTGTTAACCCATCTCACCTGTTAACCCATCTCACCTCAACCCATCTCACCTTAACCCATCTCACCTGTTAACCCTTCTCACCTGTTAACCCATCTCACCTTAACCCATCTCACCTTAACCCATCTCACCTCAACCCGTCTCACCTTAACCCATCTCACATTTTAACCCATCTCACCTGTTTACACATCTCATCTGTTAACCCATCTCACTTTAACCCATCTCACCTTAACACACCTCACCTGTTAACCCATCTCACTTTAACCCACCTCACCTTAACACAGCTCACCTGTTAACCCATCTCACTTTAATCCATCTCACCTTAACACATCTCACCTGTTAACCCATCTCACTTTAACCCATCTCACCTTAACCCATCTCACCTGTTAACCCATCTCACCTTAACCCATCTCATCTTAACCCATCTCACCTGTTAACCCATCTCACCTTAACCCATCTCACCTTAACCCATCTCACCTGTTAACCCATCTCATCTGTTAACACATCCCACCTGTTAACCCATCTCACCTGTTAACCTATCTCAGCCCACTTTTGTCATGGGGTAAACAGATGCACCACACCTCAACGACTATCCACTGGCCTGTCAAAGGTTTGGCTAGTCTCCAACAGCACGCGTGTCAATGTGACGAGGTACAGCTGTGAAATTCCCACAATGACATCATACCTTTAAAAAGACGTTGAGTGCACTGCAAATAAAGACCGCTTAAGAAATCCAAAGGTTAAGTTAACTTCTCGCCGTCTTAAAGCTGGGCGACGTAGTCAGAAATGGTTGGGTAGGTCTGTACACAAAGGTTTAGATTTAGAAATGCCACTATGAAGATAGACGTTGGGTTTTTAAATAACAAGACATTTAGTGCAGAGTTTGTTTTTTAATTGTTTGCATTTCAAGTAAAAAAAACACAGCAAGATGACGTCACAAAACTTGTTTATCTGTTATTTACTCCCTAAGTAACGTCAATGTTCCACTTCGACACCCATCAAATGTACAAAACTCAAATTTTAAAATTATTCTAATTTTTTAAAAAAAATATTAAGGAAAAAACATTTGATTATGAGATTTTAAAAAAAAATAAATCAATAAATCAATACAATTTTTTCAAGGTGAGCTGGCCTTCCTGACTTCAATAAGATAATAACAATGTGCATTTATTTTTGAACTAATAAACATCTCATTGAACTAGTACTTAAAGATAGCAATGCGGATGTGGGTCGGGGTTGGGAAAAAAAATTTGTGTGGGGGGGGGGGGGGGGCTTTATTACGACTGGGAAATGCGAGGCTACGTGAAGCAGTCGTAAAGCCAGCTGGTACTGACGTTCACGGGCTCGTCTAGGCTGCCACCGGGAGCAGGTGAATACTAGCAATAATCAGTACACAACCGAAACACTCGTTTTCCTCTGTTGCAGACCACCGTCATGGCGACCGGTGCATTCCTCGGCCTGCTGCTGTTAGTCTGCGGTGCCACCAGTGAGAACCCAGGTAAGTCCTTGTGAAGTGTGTGTGGTAGTTGATACGGTTGCTCGTTAATTATTTTGTTAACGCTGCATACGCTGTTTTTTGCCACGCATGCGTGGTCATTGAATACGTTTTATTCAGGGTCGTATGTAACGCGTGGTACAGGATGGGGTGGGCGTGTGAGTGTCGCATGGATTGGAGCGTTTGTGTACGGTGGATTGGAGCGTTTGTGTACACAACACCCAAGGCGATTCCAGTCATGTCACACAACCCAGGTGACACCTAGATACGTGTGTACAGTAAGTATCCATGCTGTACAGTAATTGACCAGGCTGTACATGCACTTACCAGGCTGTACATGCAGTGGCCAGGCTGTACATGCAGTGAACAGGCTGTACATGCAGTGACCAGGCTGTACATGCACTTACCAGGCTGTACATGCAGTGGCCAGGCTGTACATGCAGTGACCAGGCTGTACATGCAGTGACCAGGCTGTACATGCAGTGACCAGGCTGTACATGCAGGGGCCGGGCTGGCCTAATGTCAGCTGCAAACCTCTTCATTAACACATATGGCAGAATGAACGCCTGTAAATACAAAGTAACCTAGGATTTTATTCTAATTTTGGAAACAGCTGACATCTATACACCAATGGGTACGGTTGTATAAGAAAACGCAATGCGTTAATAAGCCAAAAATGTATTGTAGTGTTTGCACTGATTGCTTTGACGTAAACTTCCCATGGGATTTTCAGTTATCCGTGACACCCTCATTACCATTAAGTTCGGACAAACGACGCTCTTATGTATATAAATATAAACTGACTTAGTCCTAATGGCTGGTGTTCTGGAGTTCGATCCCCACCAAAGCCAAGACAAGAACAAATAACAACATCCCCAGCACTCCGTTTGGCAGGGACCCATTACCATGGACGGTAACTCATCTAAGACAAGGCAAACTCTGAATTCAAACGAGGAGCCAGAAAGATTAATAAATTGATCGTGGGCCCTCAATATATAGAATTATATATTATTATATATATATATATGTAGAAAGAAAGATATAAGATAGATAGATAGAGAGAGAGAGAGAGAGAGAGAGAGAAAGAAAGAAAGAAAGTTTTTCTTCACGGATTGTTAAATGTTAAAAAACAAATAACATATGCTCATCATGTTTGGAGAAAACTGAATGTTAACAAAATTGAACCTATGCATATTTGTTCATCTGAAAGTCTTCACATTCAGGTACGAATGTCATTCATGATGAGAAGTAGAGTTGAACAAATAGGAAAAGTTCACAAAAAAACACACACTCGTGTCAGCATACACGGTGATTAAAGCACCTACGTCACCACCGCACCGGGATTAAAGCACCTACGTCATCACCACATGGGGATTAAATCACCTACGTCACCACCACACGGTGATTAAAGCACCTACGTCACCACCGCACCGGGATTAAGCTCCTACGTCATCACCACATGGGGATTAAAGCACGTACGTCACCACCACACGGTGATTAAAGCACCTACGTCACCACCGCACCGGGATTAAGCTCCTACGTCATCACCACATGGGGATTAAAGCACCTACGTCATCACCGCACGGGATTAAGCTCCTACGTCATCACCACATGGGGATTAAAGCACCTACGTCACCACCGCACCGGGATTAAGCTCCTACGTCATCACCACATGGGGATTAAGCTCCTACGTCATCACCACATGGGGATTAAAGCACCTACGTCATCACCACACGGGGATTAAATCTATGAAATTATAGAATAGAACAAGCAGCGCTGATTTTATCGTCAAAGTTAACCAAGTGTTAAACTTAGGATGAAAGTGGGATGGGATACTCAGGGATGAGAACCGAGTTGTTTCGATTCGGCATTGTTGAACATGTTTTGTCTTAGACTGAGAGATAAAAAATTAATGTAACACCTATTTGGCTGAGTGACCAGGCGGCTTATCTTTGTGCATTAGAGCCCCAACCATTCAGAGCGCCATTTCTTTTTGATCTTCATTCCCCTTTGACCTGCGCGACGTTTAAGGAAAGGACAAGACACTCAAGCGTGCCATATTGTTGTAGGAAATTAGTAAAACATAGTAAGGTTAAACCTGAAAAAAGGGAACGCAACAAAACAACGAACGTGTCGGCAGGAAGCCTTCGTCAGCGAACAAACAGAAAAAAACGAATAAAATTAAAAAATATTTTTAAAAAGCACTTAGCTGCGAAGTAGTATCCAAGCAAAATAACAACATTACTGAAGGCTGCTGATAACAGCAGTACGAATGGTCACCTTAGATAAACATTTATAGAAGTGATTCAGACATAACATATTAGTGTACTATCCCGTTAAGAATGTCACACATCACTCCCATTAGATCAAGGTTAATGAGTGAAATGAAAATAAATCAATGCACAGATCAAGGTCACGCCCACCACGCCCCCAACAGCCGTGCTCCCGTCTCCCGTAGAGTAGATATGAAGGTTATAGCCGTGACCTAGAAATGCCGGTATCCAGTCTGTACATATAGTTTCCCGGATACCTTCATGCTAACGAAGAACTTTTAGATGTTTGTCGAGATATATTTAGACATGAACACTTTTAGATGTTTGTCGACATAGATTTATACCCGAACACTTCAATATGTTTTCAAGATAGATTTATACAAGAACACTTTTAGATGTTGTCGAGATAGATTTATATACATACCTGAACACTCTATGATGTTGTCGAGATAGATTTATACTAGAACACGTTCAAATAGGGTAAAGCGGTCTGATTGTCTTCACGACACTTTGCGTATAAAAAATATGTAGAAATACTCTTAGAAAAATCAGAAAATACCCAAAGTTAGACAAATTGACCGTAGTGACTAGTGTAGATAAAGACAAAAAAAGGGAATTCGACTAATAACTTATGTGAATATTTAGATCAAGTAATGGTCTTATACTTCGAATTTCCCCACTTTAAAAAAATACTTAGAAAAAACCAACAACTTGACTTTGAGATTAATCTAAGGCTAGGACTTGAATGGCTTGGCTCCTACTCAAAGCTAGGACTTGAATGACTTGGCTCTTACTCAAGGCTAGGACTTGAATGGCTTGGCTCTTACTCAAAGCTAGGGCTTGAATGACTTGGCTCCTTCTCAAGGCTAGGGCTTGAATGACTTGGCTCCTTCTCAAGGCTAGGGCTTGAATGACTTGGCTCCTTCTCCAGGTTGCACGATGTATTTCTACAATGGGTACCCGTTGGCATTCTGGTGAACATGGCCGTGCGGAGGGGAGGGGGGGGGGCAAAAAGATACTCGACCCGGGGACCAAAATCAGGGGGCGTCTAAATCGCATCTAAATCCTTAAGCGTCACCTTTTTCTATAAATTGATTTTTTTTTCTGGCTGTTCGGGCTCCTCTTATCTTCGGCTGACCTATTGGTGACGTCCCATAATCCCGAACTATAACATTCAATTGGAACAGTTTTAGGGGTCCATGGACCCTAGGTTGAGAACTCTTGCAGCAGGACAAAATTGTATCACAAAGAAGGTGGACTTGCGCTCAGCGGCGAATCTCGGGTTAATTCCGTCCGAGGCGGGCCAATCTTTTTTGACGCCCCCTTCCACGATTACAAATTTTGAAGTTAACCGAAAATACCGCCCATCAATGTAGGGGAAAAAATTGCCGCCCGGTGCAGACCGCACCCACCCACATCCTTCGCCACTGCTGGCACCCACCCCCATCCTTCGCCACTGCTGGCACCCACCCACATCCTTCGCCACTGCTGGCACCCACCCACATCCTTCGCCACTGCTAGCACCCACCCACATCCTTCGCCACTGCTGGCACCCACCCACATCCTTCGCCACTGCTGACACCCACCCACATCCTTCACCACTGCTTGCACCCAGGGTACAGTTAAAAGATTGGATGGCAAAAGAATTATGATTGTTAAATGAAACGTTATCAAGTACTGTGTAGGCGTGGACTAGAGTGTCATTTGCCCTGGTAACACTTAAGAGCATCTGTAATCTGTATTTTGTCGGTGATAGATTGCAGTTATGACATGTGCGCCTTCAGGATCAACAAACTACCCCATCGAGACGCTTTGAACTTCATATAGTTATCTTCCATGAGATAGTGTCACCACACTTACTGTCGTAGGACAACAATCTTGTTTATTCAAATTTTATTTATGAAACAATTATTAAAAAAATATAAAAAACACAAACAAACTGCAATAACAAATTAAAAAATTTCTGAACTACATAACGTGGCTCCGCCCCTTCACATACAAGCAACTCACAGCCTAAACCAGTGGTCGCCACCCCTCGGCCCAGTCCTCCACACTTTCAAGCAACTCACAACCCAAACAACCGGTCGGAAATAAGTGGCTCCCCTCTCCACACCTTCAAGCAACTCACAACTTAAACCAGTGGTCGGTTTAAGCAGATATTCTTAATAAAAAAAGGCTCCTTACTCCAAAAGGTTGCCAACCCCTGGCAAAACATTAACATTTACATAACAGGTTTATAAACTTACATTTACCTAAGTAATTCATGGGTATAATGTTTCTGAAAAAGTAAAGATTTCGTCTCACTTTAAGTCATTTTCGGTACGGGTAAAACTTTCTAAAAAAAAAAAAAAAAGTTAAATAAACAAAAAAACAACAAAACAAAACAAAAATGAATTGAATTCCCAATAATTCTTATTATGTTTAATTTGGTATATTTTAAATCTACGATATTGCTGAGAGTGACTGCTAAGGCATTGGCTGTTCTATGTCTTTGGTCCCTGCTATATGGCTGACCCTTCTGTCTTTGGTCATACCTGCTATATGGCTGATCCTTCTGTCTTTGGTGATACCTGCTATATGGCTGATCCTTCTGTCTTTGGTCATACCTGTTATATGGCTGACCCTTCTGTCTTTGGTCATACCTGCTATATGGCTGACCCTTCTGTCTGTGGTCACACCTGCTCTATGGCTGACCCTTCAGTCTTTGGTCACACCTGAAATATGGCTGATCCTTCTGTCTTTGGTCACACCTGTTATACGGCTGACCCATCTGTCTTTGGTCACACCTGTTATATGGCTGACCCATCTGTCTTTGATCATACCTGATATATGGCTGACCCTTCTGCCTTTGGTCACACCTGAAATATGGCTGACCCTTCTGTCTTTGATCATACCTGATATATGGCTGACCCATCTGTCTTTGGTCACACGTGCTATATGGCTGACCCTTCAGTCTTTGGTCACACCTGCTATATGGCTGACCCATCTGTCCACGATCATACCTGCTATATGGCTGACCCATCTGTCCACGATCATACCTGCTATATGGCTGACCCTTCTGTCTTTGATCATACCTGCTATATGGCTGACCCTTCTGTCTTTGATCATACCTGATATATGGCTGATCCTTCTGTCTTTGATCATACCTGATATATGGCTGACCCTTCTGTCTTTGATCATACCTGATATAAGACTGGTCGTTTTATTTCATCATGCTAAGTTTTGGGTCTACCTGAAACGACTGGGAATCATTGGTTCCAAGTTCACAGTTCCACATTCCACCCTAATCAAGTTTGTCTGAGACAGACATGAAACAGCTCAGTTGAGAGAAGTGACAGATTGATACATTGCCGTGTACTGCTATCAGCTAACTAACAAACTTATTGGTAACAGCTTTTCCTTATCTAAAGTCGGTTAGGGTTAAGTTGCGCTTAGATGTTTTGAGATGTTTACAAGACCGAGGTCTGATGTTGACAAGAACAATGTTTGATGTTTACAAGACCGAGGTCTGATGTTGACAAGACCAATGTTTGATGTTTACAAGACCGAGGTCTGATGTTGACAAGAACAATGTTTGATGTTTACAAGACCGAGGTCTGATGTTGACAAGAACAATGTTTGATGTTTACAAGACCGATGTCTGATGTTGACAAGAACAATGGTTGATGTTTACAAGACCGAGGTCTGATGTTGACAAGAACAATGTTTGATGTTTACAAGACCGAGGTCTGATGTTGACAAGACCAATGTTTGATGTTTACAAGACCGAGGTCTGATGTTGACAAGACCAATGTTTGATGTTTACAAGACCGATGTCTGATGTTGACAAGACCAATGTTTGATGTTTACAAAACCGATTTTGATGTTGACAAGAACACAGTTTGATGTTTACAAGACCGATGTCTGATGTTGACAAGACCAATGTATGATGTTGACAAGATCGATGTCAAGTAACAGCTGTCAACTGCCAAGTAAGACCAATGTTTGGTGTTTACAAGACCGATGTCTGATGTTGACAAGACCAATGTTTGATGTTTACAAGACCGATGTCTGATGTTGATAAGACCAATGTTTGATGTTTACAAGACCGATGTCTGATGTTGATAAGACCAATGTTTGATGTTGACAAGACCGATGTATGATGTGACAAGACCAATGTTTGATGTTGACAAAACCAATGCTTGATGTTGACAAGACCGATGTTTGATTTAATGCCGCAGTCGTGCCATATCCGCCAACATACCCACATAAGTCAAAAATATAAAGCACATAGCAACAGCTACACAATTAATCTCCAAACCAAAACAAGCAACCATTGAACAAACCTTTAACACCCCCTTTAACAGTTTCAGCTCGATAAGCTGCCTGGAATTGGGTCAAATTTTGCCTTAAACACAGAAACAAACAAATAAAAGCGGTTCTTAAATTTTAGTTGACCAAAGACCAACCTAATAATTCTTATACACATTATTAGACTAACTATTCTTATTTAAAATATATATGTAGTATATTTAAAAACAGCAAAAAGAAAAATCGAAATAAATTTCGTTCAGCCATAAAATGTATAATAAATTGTTTGTTGAATACATTTATGATAAGTAAGAGTTTATGATTGTTGATAAGAAAATTGTTTGATAAGACAATTGAATGGTGAGCAGAATAGCAATAACATTTGGTCCGCATATTCTAGCAATAGAATTTGAATCAATAACATTTGGTCCGCATATTCTAGCAATAGAATTTGAATCAATAACATTTGGTCCGCATATTCTAGTAATAGAAATTGAATCAATAACATTTGGTTCGCATTTGCTGGCAACAGATTCTCGTTTGCTTGACGTTTACGTTCCTTGGTTTCTAAACGTGGCATCTGTCTGCTGTTACTTGGCATCTGACTGCTTTTACTTGACATCTGACTGCTGTTACTGGTATCTGACTGCTGTTACTTGGCATCTGACTGCTTTACTTGACATCTGACTGCTGTTACTTGGCATCTGACTGCTGTTACTTGGCATCTGACTGTAATACTTGGCATCTGACTGCTGTTACTTGGCATCTGACTGCTGTTACTTGGCATCTGACTGGTAATACTTGGCATCTGACTGCTATTACTTGGCATCTGACTGCTGTTACTTGGCATCTGACTGCTGTTACTTGGCATATGACAGCTGTTACTTGGCATCTGACTGCTGTTACTTGGCATCTGACTGCTGTTACTTGACATCTGCATGCTGTTACTTGACATCTGACTGCTTTTACTTGGCATCTGACTGCTGTTACTTAGCATCTGACTGCTGTTACTTGGCATCTGACAGCTGTTACTTGGCATCTGACAGCTGTTACTTGGCATCTGACAGCTGTTACTTGGCATCTGACTGCTGTTACTTGGCAGTTGACAGCTGTTACTTGACATCTGACTGCTGTTACTTGGCATCTGACTGCTGTTACTTGGCATCTGACTGCTGTTACTTGGCATCTTAGCGTTTGATTCCTGCCAAATCTGAAAAGCTAACGTTTAAATAGTGGGGGGGGGGGGGTGTGGGCTCGTCCAGGTCATTAACATCAAAGGGTGCTCGTCCCGGGCATTAACATAAGGGGTGCTCATCCCGATCATCAACATCAGGGGGTGCTCGTCCGGTTATAAATATCAGGAGGGCTCGTACTGGTCATTAATGTAAGGGAGTGCGCAAAAATCGTCTTTTGATATGACGTTTAAAGTGAATTCAACTATAAATACCACGTACTTCACAAAAGCTAGGGGGGCGCAAAATCGTATGAGTACTGGTCTGCCGTTCTTATCCTTCTATGTTCATTTGTGTTTCAGGCTACTTCTGGCACGTGACCGACTTCCACTATGACCACACCTACAGCACCAGCAAACTCTCGTGCAATGATGACGTGCCCAACCTGCTCAAGTTTGGGGACTACTGGTGTGACTCCACTTGGGAACTTGTTGTGGACAGCATCCAGGCCATGGCCAACATCAAATCAGACGTGGACTTTCTCATCTGGACGGGGTAGGTGCAGATTGAGGGGAGGGTATGGCATATTATTTATCCTCAGATTAAGAACCCCGGCGGCCCCAGCCAGTCGAAAATTTGGAACCGCTACAATATTATTGTTATTAAACATTTTTTCCTATTACATTATATATCAACCCTTTATTCCAACATTAACTCTAACGTTATCTCTAGCATTAACTCTTCCCACTGTGACCGACCGCTTAGTGACTCATAGAAATACGTCTGAGAACACCGGTTCTCAAAATATGTGTTAAATGTCTACCCTCAGAGACTCCGTGGCTCACATCTCCGATGCCAACCTCACCGTGGATCTTAACCTGGAAGTAGTCCGAAACATTACAGAGTTCATCAACACAACCTTCAAGGCAGCCAAGGTCTACGCTTCTCTGGGCAATCACGACTTCTACCCCAGCGGTCAAGCAAAGGATAAGGACGATGACCGCTTCTACACCCGGGTGGGAGATCTGTGGGCAGAATGGATCATCAACCAGACCGGTGCAGCAGAGGATATAAAGAAAGGTTAGAGAGTCATGAGTCAGTCCTTCAAAGCATAGTTTATGAAGGTCTATGGCCCACCATGTTATCTTTCTATAGTGTATGTGTAAATAAATTCAAGGACCATATTTTAAGAGTTACCGGATCATTCAAGTGAACAGATGATGAGAATTCTAGAATACCTTTAGGATTGCTTGTTTAGAAGTGTGTGAGATACAGTAGTGCATTTGCTAGCAATCGGTATAACCTAACTGGATTCCACACTTCTGTAATTAAGAAATGCAAGCTCCATAAGCTCCATCTGTCCACCATGTATAACCTCAATGTGTCCATGCTGTATAAGCTCCATGAGTCCACACTGTGTATGCTACATGTATCTACTTTGTATACGTTCCTTGTGTTCACTCTGTAAAAGCTGCAAGTGTCCGTTATTTGTAAGCTCCGTGTGTCACCTCTATATATACTCCACGTATCTACTTTGTGTACGCTCCATGTGTCCACTCTGTGTATGCTCCATGTGTCAACTCTATGTATGCTCCATGTGTCAACTCTATGTATGCTCCATGTGTCAACTCTATGTATGCTCCATGTGTCAACTCTATGTATGCTCCATGTGTCAACTCTATGTATGCTCCATGTGTCCACTCTGTGTATGCTCCATGAGTCAACTCTATGTATGCTCCAAGTGTCCACTCTGTGTATGCTCCATGAGTCAACTCTATGTATGCTCCATGTGTCCACTTTGTGTATGCTCCATGAGTCAACTCTATGTATGCTCCATGTGTCAACTCTATGTATGCTCCATGTGTCAACTCTACGTATGCTCCATGTGTCAACTCTATGTATGCTCCATGAGTCAACTCTATGTGTGCTCCATATGTCCACTCTGTGTATGCTCCATGAGTCAACTCTATGTATGCTCCATGTGTCCACTCTGTGTATGCTCCATGAGTCAACTCTATGTATGCTCCATGTGTCCACTCTGTGTATGCTCCATGAGTCAACTCTATGTATGCTCCATGTGTCCACTCTGTGTATGCTCCATGTGTCAACTGTATGTATGCTCCATGTGTCCACTCTGTGTATGCTCCATGAGTCAACTCTATGTATGCTCCATGTGTCCACTCTGTGTATGCTCCATGAGTCAACTCTATGTATGCTCCATGAGTCAACTCTATGTATGCTCCATGTGTCCACTCTCATTATTTGCAACACTAGTCGTAAAGAGGTTCATATCCTGTAACATTCTGACCAACCCTTCACTCCAGGTGGCTACTCTATGTACGCTAGTCTTAAAGTGGTTCATATTCTGTAACATTCTGACCAACCCTTCACTCCAGGTGGCTACTCTATGTACGCTAGTCTTAAAGTGGTTCATATTCTGTAACATTCTGACCAACCCTTCACTCCAGGTGGCTACTCTATGTACGCTAGTCTTAAAGTGGTTCATATTCTGTAACATTCTGACCAACCCTTCTCTCCAGGTGGCTACTCTATGTACGCTAGTCTTAAAGTGGTTCATATCCTGTAACATTCTGACCAACCCTTCTCTCCAGGTGGCTACTCTATGTACGCTAGTGTTAAAGAGGTTCATATTCTGTAACATTCTGACCAACCCTTTACTCCAGGTGGCTACTCTATGTACGCTAGTCTTAAAATGGTTCATATCCTGTAACATTCTGACCAACCCCTCTCTCCAGGTGGCTACTCTATGTACGCTAGTCTTAAAGTGGTTCATATCCTGTAACATTCTGACCAACCCCTCTCTCCAGGTGGCTACTACGCGGTGATGGTGCAGCCAAAGATTCGCCTCCTCGCCCTCAACACCAACTTGTATTACACCAGTGACAAGCTGACCCCAAACATCACTGACCCCACTGGTCAGTTTGAGTGGATGAAAAAACAACTTAACACTTCCAGAGCTAACAAAGAGAAGGTAACTTTGTATGGGATAAGTAAGTTAAGATTGTGGTGGATGGCCGAGTGGTCTAAACTGAGCAAATCTCAACAGAAGGAAACTCTTAATTCAAACCCGGATATGGAGTCCCGTGGGCGGATACCAAACATTCCGATAACTCCTGCGACGCCACTGGTGCCAAGCTGTACCATCCACATGATGTTACCTTGGGTTATCCAACGGCGTTGAGAGAGGCGATTTGCTGTTGAAGAATAATCCCAGGCCTTGTGGATTTCGTCCAGAAAAGTCCACACCGTCGTCACACTGTGACGGACGGATGCCAGCAAAGAAAATGTCAGTTCATTTTGCATAAATAAGTACTCGTTGTTTTATATTTTAGTTCAATCTGCCTGTTATTCAAAGTGATTCTTGCAATCTCATCCAATAATCATGCTTAATCCATCATGTTCATTTCAACTTCCATATTAATGTCAGTATCTAAACTCCCTCTCTAGACACAATTGTATGTGTCCTACTAAAGTGTCCTACTAAAGTGTCCTACTAAAAGTGTTTTCTCTCTCAGGTGATAATTACTGGACATGTCCCCCCAGGACTTTTCATACCCGAATATGCGGACTGGTTCTGGCCTCAGTTCAAAAAAACCTTCATGGAAATTATATTGGATTACAGTGACATCATAGTGGTCACCCACTTCGGACACGACCACGCGGACAGTTTTAAACTTCTTCAAAACGACGATGGTAAGTTCATTCAATAAAATGTTTACCCGGTCAACGTCTCATTGGGGCTACTCTGTTTAGATTTTTTTAAAACGTCTCCCCAAGAAAGCTTAAATTCGGCATGCACTGAAAAATAACAGCGCTGAAACTTTCGCATCTTCAACATCTAATTGCGTTTGTCAACCGTGCACGGCTACTGCTGCAACGTGTTACCAGTAGTGAGACAGGAGACGGCGAACGGCTACAGCTGCAACGTGTTACCAGTAAGGAAACAGAAGATATGTTGGGCAGTTGGATCCCATACGAAATCGCACATATGTCATAAAAAAACATCTCTCATGTCCAGTTTCAAGGCAGCATCTGGATAACACTTGTTTGAGTTGTGTTGATCAAACACTTTAACTTGTCGATCTGATGTCCCCTTCCATTCTCACAGTACACATTGACAAAGTACACATTGACAAAGTACACATTGACAAAGTACACATTGACACAGTACACATTGACACAGTACACGTTGACACAGTACACATTGACACAGTACACGTTGACACAGTACACTTTAACACAGTACACTTCGACACCGACACAGTAAACACTGACACAGTACACTTCGACATAGTACACGTTGACACAGTACACTTCGACACAGTACAGTGCACGTTGACACAGTGCACATTGAAACAGTACACGTTGACACTGTTCAGTGCACGTTGACACAGTTCACGTTGACACAGTACACGTTAAAACAGTACACATCGACAAAGTACACATTGACATAGTACACATTGACACAGTACACATTTCATCTTCAGATCGGCGAAAGTTTGTCACTAAAGTTGGGGTCGTCTTATTTAATCTTTCTCGGAATTACTCTGCCAACTTTTTTACAAACACGGCCACACTTTCCGTTCTTTTAATCACTTACGTTTGAGCAAAAATCATATGTAACCCCCCACTTTTTTTTTCTTTTTTTAAGATACCAATTTCTAACAACTATTGCCCATTATTAATTCCTTTTAAATTGCTGGAAACATGGCGACTAGAGCAATGCACCTCTGATTGGAGATTCAGTATGATGGTGCATAGTGTAGTTCATTAATTTTGGAAATGTGTATTTTTGGGGGTTATTATTACAAATATTAGTATTAGTGTTAAATTATAGATGGCACAGTCTACAAATAGCGCTGCTTACTGATAGAACAGTGTATGTTTGAAAGGCTTACAGATAGATAGAACAGCCTACAGACGTATAAGTCTACAGATGGCACAGTCAATAGATGGTACAGTCTACAGATGGCACAGCCTACAGATGGCACAGCCTACAGATGGCACAGCCTACAGATGGCACAGCCTACAGATGGCACAGCCTACAGATGGCACAGCCTACAGATGGCACAGCCTACAGATGGCACAGCCTACAGATGGCACAGCCTACAGATGGCACAGCCTACAGATGGCACAGCCTACAGATGGCACAGCCTACAGAGTCTATAGATGGTACAGTCTACAGACATTACAACCTTCATTATAGATAGCCCATCCTAAAGATAACACAGCCTACAGACAACACAGCCTACAGATAACACATGCTGCAGATGGCACAGCCTATAGATGGCATGGTCTACAGATGGCATGGTCTACAGATAGCACAGCCTACAGATGGCACCGTCTACAGATGGCATGGTCTACTGATAGCACAGCCTACAGATGGCACAGTCTATAGATGGCACAGTCTACAGATGGCACAGCCTACAGATAGCCCAACCTGAAGATAGCACATCCCGAAGAGAGCACATCCCGAAGAGAGCACATCCCGAAGAGAGCACATCCTGAAGAGAGCACATCAGTACAAATGTTCAAATAAAAAAACAAAATGTCAACAACAAATACTTTTTATGGAAACGGAACGCGGTCCCGGATAGCAAATCATATTCACTTTCGGTGTAATGGATCGTGTTCCCAGACAGCAAACCATAGTCACTTCCTGTTTACGGCAGTTACAAAAGACTTCCCACCATTCAATGAACCTCACGAGATCATGTGATATAAAGCAGGGATCCGCTAACTTTTCAAACGCTCAGTGCACATGACCCTTCTCTTTCCGATGCACATGACCCTTCTCTTTCCGATGCACACGACCCCTCTCTTTCCGATGCACACAACACTTTAAAAAAATAGTTACGTTCAGAGAATGTAACAAAATGAACCAGCGGTGTCTACACAGGGGTTAAGGTGGGTGGGGATAGATGCCCCTGACATGACCCAGTCAAAGTTTGAGACTACAAGAAAGTTTATATAAACTTCGGTATCTAAAGAATAAAATATTAGCTAATAGCAGGGACGTCTTCTCAGTTTAGGGGGGGGGGGGCTGCGGGGCTCTGATATAAATAAACACAATTTAAGACATTTTGCCGTATATATATATCCTAGGTTCAAAGGCCATACCACAATTCAATGCGCCATCTGTGACACCATGGAGGTACAAGATTCCTAGCAAAACAGGTGACGCCCACAACCCAGGGATACGCCTTATCAAGTATGACAGGGACACTGGGACGCCCCTGGACTACACTCAGTACTACATCAACATCACCCAGGCAAATGCAAATAAAACATCAAATTGGGTCAGTGACAATGTTTTATAATATTACTAGCTGTAAACCTATGACATTACTAGCTGTAAATCTATGACATTACTAGCTGTAAATCTATGACATTACTAGCTGTAAATCTATGACACTACTAGCCGTAAATCTATGACACTTCTTCTTCTTCTTCTTATGCCTTTTTACCCCGTCTGGGGCATAGGCCGTCCACAAGAATTTTCCACTCATCCCGGTCATGTGCTTTCCTTTCCAATTGCTTCCAGTTGTATCCCATATTTTGCGTGTCTGTCTCTAGTTCACGTCTCCATGTATTCTTAGGTCTTCATCTCTTTCTTTTTCCCTGTGGATTCCATGTTAGACATTGTCTGGTGGTGCTATCTGGGGGTTTTCTCAGAGTATGCCCAATCCACCTCCATCTTTTCTTTATGATGTCTTCATCAACGGGCACCTGGTATGTCCTTTCTAATAGATCTTTGTTGGTGATGGTATTTGGCCATTTGATGTTAAGGATCTTTCTAAGGCATGTGTTTATGAATGTCTGCACTTTCTGTGTAATGCTCGCTGATGTTTTCCACGTTTCTGCTCCATAAAGTAGGACTGTTTTGACATTTGTATTAAAGATTCTGACTTTGGTTTGAAGTTTCAGCTGCTTCGACTCCCATATTTTCTTTAATAACACAAATGCTGATCTAGCTTTTCCAATTCTAGACCTCACGTCTGCGTCGGATCCGCCGTTTGTGTCTATGGTGCTGCCTAAGTAATTGAAGGACTCCACTTCTTCCAGTGCCTTTCCTTCCAGACAGATATGCTCTTGGTTGGATGAGTTCACCTTCATGATTTTCGTCTTGCTTTTATTTATATTAAGTCCGAGCTGTGATGAAAAGGTGGCTACATCGTTTGTTTTTTCCTGCATTTGTTGCTGGTTGTGGGACAGAAGTGCAATGTCATCTGCAAAGTCTAGGTCATTCAGTTGTTCCCAGAGTGTCCACTGTATCCCATTCCTTTTTTTGTCTGTGGATTTTTTCATTATCCAGTCAATGGCAAGGATGAATAGAAATGGGGACAAGAGGCATCCTTGTCTGACTCCTGTTTCGACTGTAAAGGCATCTGTGAGTCTACCTTCGTGGACCACCCTGCATGTCATTTCTTCATAAGAGCTCTGAATAATCCTGACTAATTTCCCTGGTACTCCATAGTGCCGAATCTATGATATTACTAGCTGTAAATCTATGACACTACTAGCCGTAAATCTATGACATTACTAGCCGTAAATCTATGACATTACTAGCCGTAAATCTATGACACTACTAGCTGTAAATCTATGACATTACTAGCTGTAAATCTATGACATTACTAGCTGTAAATCTAGGACATTACTAGCTGTAAATCTATGACATTACTAGCCGTAAATCTATGACATTACTAGCTGTAAATCTATGACATTACTAGCTGTAAATCTATGACACTACTAGCCGTAAATCTATGACATTACTAGCTGTAAATCTATGACATTACTAGCAGTAAATCTATGACACTACTAGCCGTAAAACTATGACATTACTAGCTGTAAATCTATGACATTACTAGCCGTAAATCTATGACATTACTAGCCGTAAATCTATGACATTACTAGCCGTAAATCTATGACATTACTAGCCGTAAATCTATGACATTACTAGCCGTAAATCTATGACATTACTAGCTGTAAATCTATGACATTATTAGCTGTAAATCTATGACATTACTAGCTGTAAATCTATGACATTACTAGCCGTAAATCTATGACATTACTAGCTGTAAATATATGACATTACTAGCTGTAAATCTATGACATTACTAGCCGTAAATCTATGACATTACTAGCTGTAAATCTATGACATTACTAGCTGTAAATCTATGACATTACTAGCTGTAAATCTATGACATTACTAGCTGTAAATCTATGACATTACTAGCCGTAAATCTATGACACTACTAGCCGTAAATCTATGACATTACTAGCTGTAAATCTATGACACTACTAGCTGTAAATCTATGACACTACTAGCTGTAAATCTATGACATTACTAGCCGTAAATCTATGACACTACTAGCCGTAAATCTATGACATTACTAGCCGTAAATCTATGACACTACTAGCCGTAAATCTATGACACTACTAGCCGTAAAACTATGACATTACTAGCTGTAAATCTATGACACTACTAGCCGTAAATCTATGACATTACTAGCCGTAAATCTATGACACTACTAGCCGTAAATCTATGACATTACTAGCCGTAAATCTATGACATTACTAGCCGTAAATCTATGACATTACTAGCCGTAAATCTATGACATTACTAGCTGTAAATCTATGACATTACTAGCTGTAAATCTATGACATTACTAGCTGTAAATCTATGACATTACTAGCCGTAAATCTATGACACTACTAGCCGTAAATCTATGACATTACTAGCCGTAAATCTATGACGTTACTAGCCGTAAATCTATGACATTACTAGCCGTAAATCTATGACATTACTAGCTGTAAATCTATGACATTACTAGCTGTAAATCTATGACATTACTAGCTGTAAATCTATGACATTACTAGCCGTAAATCTATGACATTACTAGCTGTAAATCTATGACATTACTAGCCGTAAATCTATGACATTACTAGCCGTAAATCTATGACATTACTAGCTGTAAATCTATGACATTACTAGCTGTAAATCTATGACACTACTAGCCGTAAATCTATGACATTACTAGCTGTAAATCTATGAGACTACTAGCCGTAAATCTATGACACTACTAGCCGTAAATCTATGACATTACTAGCCGTAAATCTATGACATTACTAGCCGTAAATCTATGACATTACTAGCTGTAAATCTTTGACATTACTAGCTGTAAATCTATGACATTACTAGCTGTAAATCTATGACATTACTAGCCGTAAATCTATGACATTACTAGCCGTAAATCTATGACACTACTAGCTGTAAATCTATGACATTACTAGCTGTAAATCTATGACATTACTAGCTGTAAATCTAGGACATTACTAGCTGTAAATCTATGACATTACTAGCCGTAAATCTATGACATTACTAGCTGTAAATCTATGACATTACTAGCTGTAAATCTATGACACTACTAGCCGTAAATCTATGACATTACTAGCTGTAAATCTATGACATTACTAGCAGTAAATCTATGACACTACTAGCCGTAAAACTATGACATTACTAGCTGTAAATCTATGACATTACTAGCCGTAAATCTATGACATTACTAGCCGTAAATCTATGACATTACTAGCCGTAAATCTATGACATTACTAGCCGTAAATCTATGACATTACTAGCCGTAAATCTATGACATTACTAGCTGTAAATCTATGACATTATTAGCTGTAAATCTATGACATTACTAGCTGTAAATCTATGACATTACTAGCCGTAAATCTATGACATTACTAGCTGTAAATATATGACATTACTAGCTGTAAATCTATGACATTACTAGCCGTAAATCTATGACATTACTAGCTGTAAATCTATGACATTACTAGCTGTAAATCTATGACATTACTAGCTGTAAATCTATGACATTACTAGCTGTAAATCTATGACATTACTAGCCGTAAATCTATGACATTACTAGCTGCACATTTATGACAAAAATGTGGGGGGGGGGGAAGGGGGCAGAAACAATCTCAAGTTAACGAACACTAAAAAAAATATGTCTGAATTCTAAAAGAGTACAAAAGCCCGCTAAAATATTGTTAGTAAAAAGGTGAATGATGCTGTGGTCTTGGACTTGTTCACACCAAGAAATGCGTTTATTTTTCAGGGTTAAAATGAATGAATATTTATCATTATTTTGTCTCATTAAACGATTTACTCGGTTTAGTGAAGCCCCTAGGCAAGTGACGGAGGAGTTTTGTTTTCATGTGGGGGGGTGGGGGTGGTTTGGGGGAAAAGGGTATGAGATAGACATAGCGATAGAGAGAGATATTACAAGACATTTCAGTTCCCACTTCTGCAGAGTTTCATCCAGACATATCTCACTGGATAGTTTAGATTATTCAAATAATTAAGGTCAATCTAGTTGCAGCATTCGATTCTATAAATACACCGTGACGTTCCCAAAAAGAGGTCACTCTAGATCATAAAACACTCATCTACTTCCCGCAAAGAGACCTACATTCTGTTTGATTAAGGGCATCACAACATTTTGAATTTACCAAGCATATTCTGGGGAGGGTCCTCCACTATTCTCCCCCCCCCCTTTTCTCCTCCACGCCGATCAGTGTGACGGAGGGGGGGGGCGAAACTAAACTGTGATCAAAAGAAAACCATCGATGGAGTCGCAATCGGAATGCATTCAGGTTATGTTGGTGCCGGGTACCATAATGTCCTCCTGACCCCCCCCCCCCCCAACCAAACCAAATGCCCGAAATGTCCTCTCACCGGATCAAATTTTCTTGTAGAAAAACTGCAGAAAGTTCAATACCCAGTTGCTGGGTTAGTTCTAAAGGCAAAGAGACGTGATCTCGTCACGCCTCTATTCCACTACTTTGATTGGCTCTCTCTACAGGCATGCATTGATTACAAGCTCTCTGTTCTCTGTCACAACTTTTTCTTAGATTTCGGCCCTTCCTATCTTATTGAAATTCTTACTGTCTGTTCACCCCTTCGAAAGCTTCGTTCCTCCGCAGACACGCGTATTCTGTCTGTTCCCATAACACGCACTAAAAAAGCTGGTGAACTATATTTCTCTTTCTTTTCCCCCAAACAATGGAATTCTCTCCCATTACTCATCCGCAATATAATGAACACCACAGCCTTCAAAACTGCCCTAAAGACCCATCTCTTTAAACTGGACTATACTGACTCATTCAACCCCCCTCTCACTGATAAACAACGCTCGATTCTCCTGGCTGTGGGTAGATAGTACTTGGGTGGTGAGGTCAAGCTTTTAACCAATTGTTGTTTTTAAATGTAAACGTTTCTGTAATTGCTAACTTTTATGTGTAGTGTAGTGAGCATAGCCCTAGGTTGGGGTACTGCGCTATACAAAACCACCTACTAATAATAATTCAGGTTCGCCCCTTCCCAGATCCCTCCCCACTTTCGCTAGGGAGCCATCGGCGCCCCCGATTTCTTCCAGCCTCCCTCAATCGAAATGAAAAGTGTCCCCACCTTGGTAAATTAGCCGGGGGGGGGGGAGGGGCGGAGGGTATGCAAACATAATACAAGTTATATAAGGAAATCCACTCAACTGCCTATGTAAGTTAACGCAAATAAATATACAGAATATAGTTCTGCGCTTTGTTTCTTAACGATGAGAAACATTGGCATTTTAGTATTAACAACGCGATACTCTAAAGAAAAAATATTCCTAGTGGTTTATTGAGATAGAGACGGCAAAGGCGAATCACAGTTATTCTTATGGGATTGCTTGCAGTGTTAATACAAAAAAAAACCGGTAACTTTTCATTGAAAACACCACCATTTTTTATTTTTTTTATCACATATTAAAAAAAAAAAAACAACCTCGAACCATATTTTGTTTAAGGCTCTTCGAAGTACCATTGTCTTAGGCTCCAAAACTTAGTGGCTGCGGCGAAAGCGTAGGGGTAAACAGTTCAATAGATATATAATGTGACTATTTATATATTCCAGGGGTCAAAAGCATATCATCAGGAGCGCCGCCAATTGGGAGGAATTTAATTTATGTTTGGCCAAGAAGGCAGATTTAGAGCTGGCCCTCGTCACTATTATGCTTATTTTGGCCCTGACAGATCAACTACACAGGGGCGTAGCTAGGATTTGTGGCGCACTGGTCGAGCCAATTTTTTTGTCGTGAATTCCACGATAAAAGCTCTATGCAGTAAGCCAAAATTGCTGCCCCTCCATTAAAAATATAATAAAAAGGTCTTCGGGGTCAATCACTCCTTGCCCACCCTTTCCTACGCCAAATATTTGACCTCCACCCTGACTCCGAAAGAAAATGTTTGAGAGAAACAATGCAATGTTACTCCACTACACTAAGACTGATTACGTCGAAGACGCGTTTGGGAATGATAAAACAAGAGACAATATTATGATGTAGATTAAAAAAAAAATATATATAGAATTACTGCTCTTTCGGTATGCAGACTTTTAATAAGTTTTTTTCAACGTTCTGTTAATAGTTGCATGAATGGGGCAGCATGATTGCATGAATGGGACAGAATTGTTGTGTGAATGGGGATGAATGGTTGTATGAATGGGGCACCATAGTAGCATGCATGAGGCAGCATGGAAGCATGAATGAGGCAGCATGGAAGCATGAATGAGGCAGCATGGTTGCATAAATGGGGCAGCATAATCGCATGAATGGGGCAGTATGGTTGCATGAATGGGGCAGCATGATTGCATGAATGGGGCAGCATGGTTGCATGAATGGGGCAGCATGGTTGCATGAATGGGGCAGTATGGTTGCATGAATGAGGCAGCATGGTTGCATGAATGGGGCAGCATGGTTGCATGAATGGGGCAGCATGGTTGCATGAATGGGGCAGCATGGTTGCATGAATGGGGCAGCATGGTTGCATGAATGGGGCAGCATGGTTACATGTATGGGGCAGCATGATTGCAAGAATGGGGCTGCATGATTGTATGAAAGGGAAGCAGCGTTTTAAGACGTAGAATTAAGTTAGGCTTTTCGAAAGCAACACTTCATTAATTGTTGTTCAGTATATCATACTTCAATAAAATTTAAATACAAAAATGTACACTTCCTCTAGATTCTATAGTTTATAGAGTTTTATAGAACATACTAACTAAAGGCGGCATTTGAAAGGTTATTTCCCATTGATGAAGTCAGTAGATCTTTTTTGAGCTGATATTTGTAATTAAAAATTTTTTAAATCAAGAAATAATTTTAAAAAATTAAAATTTTAAATGCAATTTTAATAAAATTACTATTTGGCATCAACTAAAAATTAAAGTTTTGTATAAACACAACACAACCAGGTCAAGGAACTCCTGAATGTTCCCAAGAATCTCTTTTGTTGCTCTCCAATTACGTGTAAAATGATAAACAATTAAATTCAGGCATGCGCCAAAATACATCAATGAATTTGTACGTATCAAAAATCGTATCCGGAAATTTGTTTGAAAGTAATTTCGTCGACGGAAAATTGATTGACGGAAATTAGATAGAACGTAAATTCGGTGGAATCTTTTTTATCAGTTCATACGTTCAAATTTTGAGTCGAATTTCAGTAGAGGGGTTCCTTTCTTTAGTCTATTAACATTAAATAGTGTTGTGTCAATGTCTTGATAATTAATTAGCCAACTTTTCTTTTTTTTTTATATGTACAGCAACCGTTGTATAACTTCACAGTTGCGTACGGAGTGGCAGACATGACATTCGCGTCACTGAAGACATTTTTCCAGAAATTGAAAGATGAACCAGACAGTAAACTGTACCAGAAATTCTGCAACCACTGGGTGGTAAGCGACACCGACAAGAGGTGCTCAGAGTCCATGAAAGCTGACATTGTGTGCGGCGGACAGATCTATGACCTGACCAAGGCCAAGCAATGCAGTGCCGACAGGCTGAAGAAGGTCAATAGTGCCCCGGCCCACAGCAGTCTGCATTGTGTGATGCTTATCCTGGTTGCAGTGGCGACCAAATGTTGGGCGTCATAGTGGCGGGAAGTCAAGAATGGCTGCTGTAGAAAAATAGATTGGACGTATGAGTATATTTTAAAACTAATTTTGTTAAGTTATATTACAAGGTATAAATATGAACTGTGTAAACTTATTTTTTGATCTGAGTAAAAAATGTTGAAATGACTAAACTATTTTGATTTGACTAAACTATTTTGATCTGACTAAACTATTTTGATCTGAATGAACTATTATGTTATACAATTATTTCATATGATTCTGTCTGAGAAGAACAGCTCAAATTTTGTTATCATTTACATCTGCAGAAATTGTTGTCATTAAAATGACTTATATTGAAAAAAAAAAAACAATAGTATAAATTATAAAAGTACTGAATTATTTATTTGTATGTGCCTTTTTTGTGCTGATATGACCCACCTTGGCCATCTAACCCACCTTGACCCTATTTCTCCATCTTGCAATAAAACATGTATCTCAAATATATCCTCTATTCCATGGCTCTCAACCTGCGGGTCGCGACCCTTTTGGGGGTCGAACGACCCTTACACAGGGCTCGCCTAACACAATCGGTAAATACACATTTAATAAGAAGCAACGAAAATAATTTTATTATTGGGGGTCCCCCACAACATGAGGAATTATATTAAAGGGTAGCGGCATTAGTAAGGTTGAGAACAATTGCTCTATTAAAACCCATGACAGATGAACTCCTGTTGAAGTTCAACTTGAAACGATAGAAAGATGTGTCCATATGTGGGGTGGGGGGGCTGGAGTAGTCCATGTATCTTTAAAATATCGCTTACTAGGAGTGTTCAGGGCAGTGCGTTGGACAAGAGTAGAGCTGAGAAGACGTCAAGAATTTTCTTAACGTGCCATTCTATTTCGTAATAATCCCACTAAGAAATCCATCTAATGAGTTGACTGTTCCATTTAAAGACAACCTTGTTATAAATAATTTAACAGAAGGTATTTGGTACCGAAAGCCATCGTTTTATTTAAACTTTGTAATCAAAAGATGTACACGTTACATTAGTTTAATCAGTACATCAGAATTAACCAGCTTGCCCCCCCCCCCACCCCCCAGGTGATGAAATAGCTGCTATTACAAATAGAAGTGAGGATTGACCACACATGATGGCTGGATCTAGCGCTTGGCAAAAGGCCTCATGACTTCTTATATTTTTTGTATCTTAAGCAGAATATTGATGAATAACCTGAATATGTGCTATGTAATCAAAATACATTTCCATTTATTTGGCTCAATAAAAGCATAATTATCATGTTTATTTATTATACTTTAATTTTTATAGATGTAGCATAGAAACTATTGGCTACCTATAATTTGACATGAACGAACTCCATTTTTGAGCTGGCATCCACCAGAGCCATGAACCTGGCATACACCAGAGTCATGAACCTGGCATCCACCAGAGTCATGAACCTGGCATCCACCAGATCCATGAACCTGGCATCCACCAGAGGCATGAACCTGGCATCCACCAGAGGCATGAACCTGGCATCCACCAGAGGCATGAACCTGGCATCCATCAGAGCCATGAACCTGGCATCCACCAGAGCCATGAACATCCTTATAAATACGATCTCATTAACTTGTGGCTCTTTAAAATATGTATCGCTAATTATGTAACACTTAAATCCCGATTAGTCATTGAATCGCACTGACGGAATGCTGTGATTCTTTGAAGACCAATCACTCGAAAAACCCAAACTTCATTTTCAATGATAATCTACCACATAATTGTTGTTTGTGAATGTGGAAGCCTTGGATAGCTTTGAGTGTGTGGAATGATCGCTTTAAAATAATGCATTTATTAAACAAGTTAAATTTAAAAAAATCAAAATAAACATTGTTGTATTTTTCCTTAAGCGACCAATGGTTTCGATTTTCTCCTACTTGCCATCTGCCTCACCTTTACCCATTTGCCCCATATTGTCCATCTGTTCCACCTTACCCATGTGCCCCATATTGTCCATCTGTCCCACCTTACCCATGTGCCACATACTGTCCATCTGCCCCACCTTACCCATGTGCCCCATATTGTCAATCTGCCCCACCTTACCCATGTGCCCCATATTGTCCATCTGCCCCACCTTACCCATGTTCCCCATATTGTCCATCTGTCCCACCTTGTCCATCTGTTCCACTTTGCCATCTGCCCCACCTTAAACTTAAAGAACCTGCGGTCCTCAACTCAGTCCTTACTGAAAATTCCTAGTGTGGATGAACACTTTTCCATCTGTCCTAACTTTTCCACCTTGACCATATGTCCTACCTTTCCCATCTGTCTCACCTTGCCCATCCGTCCCATCTTTACCATCTGTCCCTTCTCTCCAATCTGTCCCATCATTCCGTGATTCCAGGGCCACGGCAAGAGAAAGCTGCTCCCTGGGCAAGTGTTGATTTTAGGAGAGGTTCTTCTCCAAAAAGTTGATATTAATACACAGATTCTGCATAAAAATGACTATTTTGTGCGTCCTCTAAAGATGGTGTGGCACACGGCATTAACTTTTGCGGCATACATCAACAATCACAACTTGGTAGTTTCAATCACAGCCACTAGGTTGTGTGACAGCGCACAGCCACTAGGTTGTGTGACAGCTCACAGCCACTAGCTTGTGTGACAGCTCAAGCCACTAGGTTGTGTGACAGCGCACAGCCACTAGCTTGTCTGACAGCTCACAGCCACTAGGTTGTGTGACAGCTCACAGCCACTAGGTTGTGTGACAGCTCACAGCCACTAGCTTGTGTGACAGCTCACAGCCACTAGGTTGTGTGACAGCTCACAGCCACTAGGTTGTGTGTCAGCGCACAGCCACTAGGTTGTGTGACAGCTCACAGCCACTAGCTTGTGTGACAGCTCACAGCCACTAGTTTGTGTGTCAGCTCACAGCCACTAGCTTGTGTGACAGCTCACAGCCACTAGCTTGTGTGTCAGCTCACAGCCACTAGCTTGTGTGACAGCTCACAGCCACTAGCTTGTGTGTCAGCTCACAGCCACTAGCTTGTGTGACAGCTCACAACCACTAGGTTGTGTGACAGCTCACAGCCACTAGCTTGTGTGACAGCTCACAGCCACTAGGTTGTGTGACAGCATGTGGAAGAGCCATCCAAATGCAACACACCGTGAACTGTAAAGGTTGATATATCCGTATGGACACCTCATTACCTACAAATCTCAGCAACATATTTTAAGTTGCACTTTGCTGTATAAACAGGTTACTATTTATACTATATTACCACACCCTTCTTAATTTCGAATGCTTCGTAACATATGGCATATTCATACGTGGAAGCAGGTCGCACAACATTGTTGGACGTGGTCCAATTGGTGCAGTATGACATCTACTATGAGAATTCTTGAGAATAATAAAAATCATGGATTGTAGAGCTCACGTATTTTTTCACTGACAGGACATAACGCTGATATCTCAATGGTCCCACATACGCACTTAGCTGACAGGACATAACGCTGATATCTCAATTGTCCCACTTACGCACTTAGCTGACAGGACATAACGCTGATATCTCAGTTGTCCCACTTACGCACTTAGCTGACAGGACATAACGCTGATATCTCAATTGTCCCACGGACTCACTTAGCTGACAGGACATAACGCTGATATCTCAATTGTCACACTTACGCACTTAGCTGACAGGACATAACGCTGATATCTCAGTTGTCCCACTTACGCACTTAGCTGACAGGACATAACGCTGATATCTCAATTGTCCCACGTACTCACTTAGCTGACAGGACATAACGCTGATATCACAATTGTCACACTTACGCACTTAGCTGACAGGACATAACGCTGATATCTCAATTGTCCCACTTACGCACTTAGCTGACAGGACATAACGCTGATATCTCAGTTGTCCCACTTACGCACTTAGCTGACAGGACATAACGCTGATATCTCAATTGTCCCACTTACGCACTTAGCTCGGAACTGATTGCGATATCATTAAACTGTCAGTGACATAAAAGACTTTCCTAATACTCGCAAATTCCATCTTCTTTTTTGTCTGCCCAGGTCCCGTCACCAACTACAGTTATTTTGCTGCCCTCTCTGATACTAATGCTCAGCTAAGTGCTATTTAAACATTTGTTCTGGTTTTTGTTTTTTTGTTTTTTGTTTGTTTGTTCGCTGACGAAGGCTTCCTGCCGACAAGTTCGTTGTTTTGTTGCGTTCCTTTAGTCAGGTTTGACCTTACTTTTGTTTCACTCATTTCCTATTTTGCTAACCTGATTGCATTCTCTCCCCTTATTACCATCTGAAAAGCGAAGTAAAAAAAAATGTGTTTACAAATGAAGGCCGAGCGTTTTTAAAAGAAACGCTCTTATTGGCTGAAATCTCTTATGGCAAGGGATTTCCTCTTGTTCTAGCAACCAATGAAATTTGATTTAATATTATATTTTTTTCCTATTAAAAAAAAACAACAACAAAAAACGGTGCGGATTTGAATTTCATTAATGTGGGAGCAAAATTTTTTTTATAAAATTAGAAGGAAAGTTATAAGTATTTTAAAAGTTTGCATAATTATTTATTTAGTTTTGTTGATACCTTGCCAAATTTAAAAAATATAAAATACTTATATTGCTTTTATTTTAAAAATAAAAATACCGTTATGTTTGGAAATGAATATATTTCAGATATACGTATATGGTTTTCTAATATTATATTTTTTACCAAAAAAAAATAAAGATTTTATGGGTTTAACCTGCCCGTAGGGAGGTGTTGGTAATTTGTGAGCGCATTTTTGGTGCTGAGATTATTTGTGAAGCTGTTGCTATATGCTTTGTATTTTGTGACGTATTTGGGTAAGGGGGAAATGACGTTGTGGATATCGTTATGGCTGAATAGAGCAGCAGTAAGGAGTAGTTAGTCATGGTGTTGTTTATTTACTTAAGTGTCAGTGGTCATTGAATCATTGGTTTGTTAAATAATTAAATTATCCCCAGACAACGAAGCAACTGAACGGTGGTAATATCCAGTCCCGAACACATCGCTTCACAGACAGAAGAGTTCTCCGAGTAACCACGAGCAATTGTTTATTTTGGGACACACCTTGTGTCACAGCGATATTAACTATCCTTGTTTGTAAATATCCTGGGTTTAAATATCCTGGTTTATGATAACATGGTTTGAATATCGTTTAAAAAAAAATGTCCCATATTTAACAAAAAAAATGTCACCAAATATTGCATTGTGGGTCCTGTTATAAAGGTCACCATATGTCGTCTGCAGGTCAATTTTTAAACGGTTTCTGTAACGCTTCACAATTTCCAGGTCGAGATAAGGGGCACCGTGTTGTAAGGCTATAGATATGAGTTAGAGAAGCCAACTGGAGAGTTCACACACACACACACACATATATATATATACACACACACACAATAACTGGTGTCTTTAATTCAAGTTTCACAATTGGATTTCTGAGGTGAAAAGAGTTTCTGAAAACGGAAATGATGTTGTGGCCATTGTTTACTCTACTCATAATTGACGGCTGCTGTGCTGAAAGTGGTAAGTCTTATTCGTTTCTGTCTAGCTGCCTTGACACGGATTGTGAATGCTTCCAGGAGACCGAACCTCGCAGTAATTTCACCATTTTAGACACCACTGTAAATTGTAAATATCAAGGGTCATGTGAGGTCAATGTCAGAGATGGCTGTAAATATCGATTATCATGTGAGGTCAATGTCAGAGATGGCTGTAAATATCGAGTGTCATGTGAGGTCAATGTCAGAGATGACTGTAAATATCGAGTGTCATGTGAGGTAAATGTCAGAGATGACTGTAAATATCAAGGGCCATGTGAGGTAAATGTCAGAGATGAATGTAAATATCAAGGGCCATGTGAGGTCAATGTCAGTGTTAAATGACTGACACACACATTTAAATGCCACTATTTAAGTTTAAGGGATGGCACAAGATGTCTTCAGTACAAATTTTGCAATATCATTTATATATACGTTATAAATTCGTACTCCATGACATGACTGAGCTTACACCCCCCCCCCCCCCAACCGTGACTTAGGCAGAGAGTAACTGCCGTGAAATCAATATCCACGAACAACTCACATGAAGAAACAGATACAATGACAGAATGCACAGTTAGCGAAGCCATTGCTGCTGCTAGCTGCTCATAAAAAAAGCCAGTTTATCAGGGCCAAGAATGCCACTTAATTGTTGATATCGAATTGCTAGAAGCCGGTAGATCAATGGTCCTCACAATGTTACCACAGAACCCCGATAGGATTTTCACGTATGGGGGATAGCGTTACATCATATGCTCGCTTTATTTTTACCACGCATATCTCTCTGTCTGTCTCTCCATTTGTCTGTCTCTCCATCTGTCTGTGTCTCGGTCTGTCTGTGTCTCCATCTGCATGTCTCTCTCTCTGTCTGTCTCCCACTGTTTCTTTCAATATCTCCAGCTACCTCTCCATCGCTCTGCCTGTATGAATTTTCGTTCATTTTAAAGGGATTTTTCTATAGGAATAAATTAATATAACAATTTACAGACATCGCTACACACAGACAGACATAGCTACGCACAGAAAAACAGAGCTACGCACAGACAAATAAATATAGCTACACATAGACATATATAGCTTCTCTTAGACGTACATAATTGCACAAACGACACAGCTTTAGGTAGCTTTCCACAAAGACAGACAAAACTTATAAGACAGACAAAACTTATAAGACAGACAAAAAACAACAACAACCTAATAAGATAGAAAAAACAGACAGGCGGAAAAGCAATGCGTATTCAATCAACATGATTGATGTTTGAACTTTAATTTGAGAACCACTGTTTAGAACCATCAGGTGGAACATTCCTAGCTTGTTGTGTTCACATAATCGACCTACCTTTTAATTTGAGAACCACTGTTTAGAACCATCAGGTGGAACATTCCGAGCTTGTTGTTTTCACATAATCAATCCACCTTTTAATTTGAGAACCACTGTTTAGAACCATCAGGTGGAACATTGCAAACTTGTTGTGTTCACATAATCGACCCTACCCTTTACTGTTGAATGTCGCCGGCTAATCCATGATTGCTTGCATCTTCTTCTCTTCTTCTTCATTTCTCTCCCGTGCATTTGTCTCCCTTACCTCGCCGTCTGCCCCAGTAAACTCCCTTTAACTCAATTCCATCTTATCTCCCTTACTTTTCTCTCCTATCTTTCTTGTATCAATGGGTCGCATCTCGCAATGTCTAATTCCCTTCAGAAGTCATTCTCTTGTGACCTATCATATCGTAGCACTCTATCTTCAATTAACTCCCCAAAGTTTATCGTCGAAATTGTCCAAAATAAACGGTGCACCTTGAGAAAGTGTATTTATCAAAATTATATTTAAACAACTAGGTCCACCTTTAAGTTATGAAGTCAGAACAACTAGGTCAACCTTTAATTTCTGATATTAGAACAACTAGGTCGACCTTTAACATCTGAAATCTCAACAACTAGGTCCACCTTTAATTTCTGAAGTTAGACCAACTAGGTAGACCTTTAACTTCTGAAATCTCAACAACTAGGTCCACCTTTAAATTCTGAAGTTAGAACAACTTACACTTTTAACTTCTGAAATTAGAACAACTAGGTCGACATTTAACTTCTGAAGTCTCAATAATTAGGCCCCCCATTAACTTCTAATGTTAGAACAACTAGGTCCACCCTTAACTTCTGAAGTTAGAACAACTAGGTCCACCTTTAATTTCTGAAATTAGAACAAGTAGGTCGACCTTTAACTACTGAAGTTAGAACAACTAGGTCGACCTTTAACTACTTAAGTTAGACCAACTAGGTCGACCTTTAACTTCTGAAATCTCAACAACTAGGTCCACCTTTATGTTCTGAAGTAAAAAAAACTAGGTCCACCTTTAATTTCTGAAGTTAAAACAACTTACACTTTTAACTTCTGAAATTAGGACAACTAGGTCGACCTCTTAACTTCTGAAGTCTCAATAATTAGGTCCACCTTTAACTTCTAAAGTTAGAACAACTAGTTCCACCCTTAACTTCTGAAGTTAGAACAACTAGGTCCACCTACGACAAGCTTAATCTGATGGTACGACCACGTGAATCCCAGGTTTCTTCTGGCACGTCACCGACTTCCACTACGACCCCACGTACTGGACAAGTCAGCTGTCCTGCAATGACGTGGTGGCCCACCCGGGGAAATATGGCGACTACTGGTGTGACTCGCCCTGGGCTCTGGTGCAGGACAGTATCGATACCATGGTCAAGATAAGGAGCGATGTCGATTTCATCATCTGGACAGGGTAAGCTGCCACCTGTGACAGCACAAATAGTAGTTAGGATTTTAGTATTTTAAAATAAATGATTTTTTTTTCTATTTGATACTTCACACAATGTCAGAGAGAAACCCCACATTACATTTAAATGTACTAATGTATAGAAAATTGCCTGAAACAATAAAAATTCAGGAATATAATTTCAGACTGTTGATTCATTTCTTGACTTGTATGTGTTCAACAAAATTTCAAAAACTGGCAGTGACCGACTTTCTAAAAATAGAATCATACTTCTGGGTACACCATTCAAATTTGTTCACAACCTCCATCTTTTAAAATAAAAGTCATTTTCGTGTAGCCACAAATGACCACTCTTATCAGTCAGTATGGCCACAAATGACCACCCTATCAGTCAGTATTGCCACAAATGACAACCCTATCAGTCAGTATAGCCACAAATGACCACCCTATCAGTCAGTATTGCCACAAATGACAACCCTATCAGTCAGTACAGCCACAAATGACCACCCTATCAGTCAGTATTGCCACAAATGACAACCCTATCAGTCAGTATTGCCACAAATGACAACCCTATCAGTCAGTACAGCCACAAATGACAACCCTATCAGTCAGTATTGCCACAAATGACAACCCTATCAGTCAGTACAGCCACAAATGACCACCCTATCAGTCAGTACAGCCACAAATGACCACCCTATCAGTCAGTACAGCCACAAATGACCACCCTATCAGTCAGTACAGCCACAAATGACCACCCTATCAGTCAGTATTGCCACAAATGACCACCCTATCAGTCAGTACAGCCACAAATGACCACCCTATCAGTCAGTACAGCCACAAATGACCACCCTATCAGTCAGTACAGCCACAAATGACCACCCTATCAGTCAGTACAGCCACAAATGACCACCCTATCAGTCAGTATTGCCACAAATGACCACCCTATCAGTCAGTATTGCCACAAATGACAACCCTATCAGTCAGTACAGCCACAAATGACCACCCTATCAGTCAGTATTGCCACAAATGACAACCCTATCAGACAGTATTGCCACAAATGACAACCCTATCAGACAGTACAGCCACAAATGACCACCCTATCAGTCAGTACAGCCACAAATGACCACCCTATCAGTCAGTATTGCCACAAATGACAACCCTATCAGACAGTATTGCCACAAATGACAACCCTATCAGACAGTACAGCCACAAATGACAACCCTATCAGACAGTACAGCCACAAATGACCACCCTATCAGACAGTACAGCCACAAATGACAACCCTATCAGACAGTACAGCCACAAATGACAACCCTATCAGACAGTACAGCCACAAATGACAACCCTATCAGACAGTATTAAAAAAAACTGACCACCATATCAGTCAGTATCAGTGGCGCAGTGAGGAGGGGGCAAGGGGGCTTCATGCCCCGGGCGCTACTCACAAAGGGGCGCCAAATGGTATATTTTAATATAATATTGTATGGTTTTCGAATAGGGGGCGCTAAAAAGGTATTGGGGGCGCTAAAAAGGTATTGTGCCCCGGGCGCAAGTTAAGCTCGCTACGCCACTGGTCAGTCTAGCCACAAATGACCACTCTATCAGTCAGTATAGCCACAAATGACAGCAATATTCCCCCCTCCCCCTTTTTTTCTTTCCAACAGAGACAACATGGCCCACATAGACGATGCTCATACGTCACTTGACACCAACCTGGGCGTGATTGAAAACATTACAAGGGCTCTCAACAGTAGCTTTCTCGGCACCCCCTTCTACCCCTGCATTGGTAACCACGACTACTACCCCAGCGACCAAGCCGGAAGTAACATCGACTTGTACAGTCGCATGGCCGAGATGTGGCGAGGGTGGATCAAAGATCCAGCACAAATTGAGCTTTTCAAGAAAGGTAAATTAGCGACATCAGTTCCTAGACCTCTGATCTCTGACATTTCTCTTTTCTCCACACCCAAAACGCTTTAGCTCGCTGAAAAATGTTTAAAATTTATTTGTCAATTAATTTTTTATAAATTCCTTACATAACTTGTGTTTAGATTACTGTAGGTTAATGTTTAAAGTTTGAGTGTTTTCACAGCACACATTTCCTATTTTTTGCAGAGCCTTTTTCCATATACACGTCATGATTTAATGTTAAAACATAATTTACAGAAGACTGAACATTTGAGGACCTTTTAATGAGTAAAAATTGAGAACAAGATGTCGCAGAATTTGAGAACCCATTATTTTACAGATCAAGATATGTATCATGTGACTGTCCATCATCCATTTTCATGTATCATTTAACTGTCTATCGACACAATTTATGTGGCACAATGACCGATCATTGACCTCCCACTTACACCTATCCACAAACCTGACCCAGGCGGCTATTACAGTGCCCTGATTAGACAAAACCTGAGGCTGCTGGCCCTGAACACTGTGCTGTACATGCAGGGAGACGAGGTCACTGCCAACCTGACCGATCCAGCTGACCAGTTCAAGTGGATCGACAGTGTACTCAGTACATCGAGGACAAGGGGAGAAAAGGTGATGGCTCGTTAGACAGCATGGAGGTGTCTGTGTGTCTGTGTGTGTGTCTGTGTGTGTGTTTGTGTGTGTGTGTGTGTGTGTGGAGGGGAGGGGTGGGGTTGGAGTAAAACAAAGTGAATTGCAAAAATGTTTTCTTTCTTTAACTAAATTTTTCAGGCCTTTAAATATTTGACGTGATAACATGATAAGGTGCCTACCAAATTGTCCAGAGTCATTAGTAGATAAGGTGCCTACCAAATTGTCCAGTCATTAGTAGATAAGGTGCCTACCAAATTGTCCAGAGTCATTAGTAGATAAGATGCCTACCAAATTGTCCAGAGTCATTAGTAGATAAGATGCCTACCAAACTGACCAGAGTCATTAGTAGATAAGATACCTAACAAACTGACCAGAGTCATTAGTAGATAAGATGCCTAACAAACTGACCAGAGTAAGCTTACTGATTCCTCCCTCTGATCATGCCCCATTGTTTAAAGATATGCAATGTTACTTGACTTTTTGAATATGTAAATCTTCCCAGGTGCTGATCACAGGACACATCTCTCCAACATTTATCGTACCATCTCTCGTGGACTGGTTCCAGCCCAGATACCATCAGCCCTATGTTGACCTCATGACGCAATACTCGGACATCATTATAGCGCATCATTACGGCCACGACCACGCTGACACCTTTAGAATTCTACAGAGATCCAATGGTGGGTAGGACTAAAGGTGATGATCAAATGGTGGGTAGGACTAAAGATGATGATCCAATGGTGGGTAGGACTAAAGGTGATGATCCAATGGTGGGTAGGACTAAAGGTGATGATCCAATGGTGGGTAGGACTAAAGATGATGATACAATGGTGGTTAGGACTAAAGGTTATGATCAAATGGTGAGTAGGACTGAAGGTGATGATCCAATGGTGGGTAGGGCTAAAGGTGATGATCAAATGGTGGGTAGAACTAAAGGTGATGATCCAATGGTGGGTAGGACTAAAGGTGATGATCCAATGGTGGGTGAGAGTGAAGGTGATGATCCAATGGTGGGTAGGACTGAAGGTGATGATCCAATGGTGGGTAGAACTGAAGGTTATGATGCAATGGTGGGGAGGATTAAAGTTGATGATCCAATGGTGGGTAGGACTAAAGATGATGATCCAATGGTGGGTAGGACTAAAGATGATGATCCAATGGTGGGTAGGACTAAAGATGATGATCCAATG
The DNA here is from genome assembly GCA_964017045.1 of Omphiscola glabra. Classification (NCBI taxonomy): domain Eukaryota; kingdom Metazoa; phylum Mollusca; class Gastropoda; family Lymnaeidae; genus Omphiscola; species Omphiscola glabra. The sequence goes on from OZ024796.1 coordinate 6,653,335, forward strand.
GTGGGTAGGACTAAAGGTGATGATCCAATGGTGGGTAGGGCTAAAGGTGATGATCCAATGGTGGGTAGGACGAAAGATGATGATCCAATGGTGGGTAGAACTAAAGGGGATGATCCAATGGTGGCTAGGAGTAAAGGTCATGATCCAATGGTGGGTAGAACTAAAGAAATATTTTGAATGTGAGTAGAATTAAAGGCGATATTCTGATGATGGTTGGAACCAAAATGTGATGTAGTGATGGTGGCAAGAATTAAAGGTGATGTTTTGATAGTGGGTAGAAATAAAACATGGTGTTTTGATGATACATAGAACAGGTAATATTTTCAACGAAGTCATTGGCGACCATTAAAATGTCTAAAATTTGGATTTGCAATAAAAGTAAGTGTAGGGGTAAAGAGCAATCATTGACAATTTTACTGAATTAGACGTTGAGTCTAGGCGTAGAATGAATGATTTAAATAATTAAAGGTTATTTTTTATCGATAAAGGGTAGAGCCACATTTTAATACGTGGGTGAGCAACCTTGTTTGTGCAGAGAGCCGCATGGACATTTGGCGACAATGATGATAATTTTCTAGGCATTTAATTCACTAATCTCAGTTGGATAATAAGCAGTGGAAGGATTCTTACGTTAGCTGTGATTAGTATTTCACTTTGGACAATCTTACACTGTGATTATTATCAATGTTGGATAATCTTTAACAGTAATTATTTGATTATCATTTTACAGTGGCCAATCTTACACTGTGAATTTAACTTTCAAAGGCTTTTATAGATTTCCATTCATATAGTGTAAATTTATGGAAACATTAAACCATTTCCTGGAAGACCCTGCGGGCAGGATTACACGTTTCAGTGGGCCGCATGTTGTCCGCTGCCCGTAGGTTGCCAACACTTGCTTTAATAGGTAGAGTGTTCTGATACAGTCCAGTAGTAGCCGACCGAGGTACCCTGTCTTAGACTAATAGAAGGTGTGGGAACTGCTGCTTACATTGATTTAACTTGGCATTTCCCTTAGAGCAGCGGTTCTCAACCTGAGGGTCACGACCCGTTTGGGAGGTCGAACGACCCTCACACAGGGGTCGCCTAAGAGCATCGGAAAACACATATTTATGAAGTAGCACCAAAAATTAATTTTAAGTTTGGGGGTCACCACAACATGGGGGAACTGAATTAAGGGTCGCGGCAATAGGAAGGTTGAGAACCACTGCCTTAGAGCAATGATACTAGTGTCTACACCTTTGGGACTTAAAGGCGGGTAAGATACAACTCGTAAGATTATTTGGAAGGTTTTGATGGGCTCCACAGAAGAGCCGAACGAATGTGACAAGGCTGAGAGCTATTGATAAAAAAAATGTTTATTTAATGATAAAGTCAAACTCTGGCACTTTGTTATAAAGCCTAACTGAGATAGTGTAAAGACTGTTTACCCTTGTGTAGATGACCATGGTCCGACTCGCATATTTAGCTTTGTATAGATGACAAATGATTCTAATACACGAGCTCAGCACAGCCAATGCCTCACCTCAACACATGAAATTCATTTACAGGCACGGGGGCGTCTGCGATTTTTATTGCGCCCTCGATTACACCATGGCGCTACCGCATCCCAACTGAAACAGGCGCCCCACACAATCCCGGGATTAGGCTCGTGGAGTATGACCGGGTGACGGGCGTCCATCTTAACTATCACCAGTACTTCATCAACTTGACGGACAGCAACCGGAATGAGGTGACCAACTGGGTATGTACATTGCTGTCTCTGGTGGTGGAAAGTTCATTGGGGCAAAATGTTTCGTTTTGTCAGTAAGTCGCTCTACAAGAATTTAATGAATGTGAAAATCGAGCAGCTATAGAGACCTCAGTTAATGGTTAGGGCTGTCGCGTGACCTTTGGAGGCCCCCTTGACACTTTTCGGTTATTCCCCCCCGGCCCTTTTTTGTTTCATTCAAAGTTGAAAGTTTATTTGTTTTCCACATCACAACTTGAAGGACCCACACGGGTTGAAGGACCCACACGGGTTGAAGGACCCACACGGGTTGAAGGACCCACACGGGTTGAAGGACCCACACGGGTTGAAGGACCCACACGGGTTGAAGGACCCACACGGGTTGAAGGACCCACACGGGTTGAAGGAATCACACGGGTTGACGGATCCACCCGATTGTATTTCTCATGTTTTTATGTTATCTGCACAATTCTTTGATCTGTACTTTAAAAATCCTGACTTTGTGATAAATTAATAATACAAAAATATATAGTCGAGATCAGGGGTGGGCAAACTTTTTTTGTGCGGAAGGCCACATTGACAAATGTAAAGCTATTGGGAGGCTATTGTATATTATGTCCAATTTTTACATGTCGATAATTAATTCTCTATATTAAAATCGGTAAATTCCCATTTTAGCATACATGAAAAAAGTCTTGGAATGTTTTAAAAAATTATAAATAAATTTGATCAAAAATGTTAAAACAATCATAACGGTACATGAAATTCTGTTAAGTTCAACAAAATAACTTTTAAAAAAAAGTATTTTTAAAAAATTTCTAAAAGCCTTCGAGGGCCGCATAATATCAGTTGCCGGGCCGCATGCGGTCCGCGAGCCGAAGTTTGCCTACCCCTGGTCTAGAGCTACAATCCCCTTTCATCTGCTCATTACACCCATGAACTCCTCACCCTCACTTGACCAAAAACAACCCAACAACCCTTTCACGTGTCCCACACCGAACCAACAGCTCTTTCACTTGACCCACCACTACCCCAAAAACCCATCACTTGACCCACAACTACCCAACCCCCCCTCACACCACACTCAAATGTCAACATCAGGAGTGATATGATTCATTTTTAGATACAACTGCATTCCATTACTTTGATTAATTTTTGGGGTCTAATTTAAACTAAGTAAAACTATGTTGGACCATAGTTAGTCACAAGTTATATGCCCTTAGGGCCTTGTGGTACCGTGTCAATTAATAGATCCGGTATATTCCAGTCCAAAGAGAAACACTGTTTGAGTGTGTGTGTGTTTGTGCATGTAGAGTTTTTGGCGGTTCCAGACGATACACTGTACTTGTGTAGTGTGTGTTTGTTTGTGTGTGTGTGTGTATGTGTGTGTGAGTGCGTGTGGAGGGCTTGGGGTACGAGATGAAACATCCCCATCTTATTAAAGCAGTGTGGGGTAAATAGTGTGTGGGATTATTACAATGAATTCTTAGGAGCAGATTCATTGACTTGAATGGATTGACTTGACATTAACCAGATGTTTAGAGAGTAGCTTATAGTTTTCGTAAATGATCAAGACAGCCTTTTGTGCCGGGACCCAACGATTTCTAGTGTAGAGAACCACCGTAAAACCTGTCCCCTATAATCTGAAGGTGTGAGGTGTAATGGTGTGAGGTGTGATGGTGTGAGGTGTAAGCCAGTCCGAATAGGAGAGCAATTTCCGGTTTGTCCAATATTGATTAGTGGAGTGATGGTGACACATGACGTCATGGAATTTTTTGTGTGACTTCTATTTTAGAAGGTATTATTACGAAAATTGTGTATGTGTGTGCAGTACCGTGCGAAGGGTGGCACTTGCCCCGGGCGCCAACATCAGGGGCGTCAAAATTAATCTTAGATGTGAATTAAAGAATAAGATATGATCTAAATCATACATAAAAAGGGCGCCGATTTTCCTCGGCATGGCACTGTCTATGTATGTTTATTTGTCCCTGTATATGTGCGTACTAATTTATTTTTGTTTATATAGGTTGAATGTGATGATTTTGTATGTCTGAATAACACGATTTGGTCGTAAGTTGAGTACGCTTTGTGTACATGTGAAGTGATGTTATACAAATATTTAAGTTAAATTATCATAAATTTCTTTTATTATTGTTGTAAATCATCATTTTCGATGATTAGTGATTGTGGTCGTAAAGTCGAATTGTCGTAAGTTGCATAGGTCGTAAGTCGAGCACTAGCTGTAATGTTTTAGTATGTAAGCATCAGAGACTTTGTGTAGACACACGACAAGCCCTGGTAGTTTTTACACAAATCGTTAATTAACAAAAATAAACTTTAAAAAAAATCATAGTTTAACAACATAAATGCTGATATTGACATGAGACTATATGTTTAATAGTGCAAGACACAAGGGGTATTGATTGACATGACATGAAACTAAATGTTTCATAGTCCAAGACGCCCCCTTTTAATAAATCCTTTATATTTCTTAGAACTTCGCTTTTGTTCGTGGGTGGCTCGCTGGGTGGCAGGCAAAATCTTCGGACGGCCAATTGACCCACTTCCCATCAATCGAGCTGAAACTTGGCACAACACATTCGATCAAATTTCCAGCCCCATTCCACCAAACTCAAGCCCTTAAAATCACCCTTTTCAACGGAAAGATGAAGGAAATATCATGACACTGATTTCACGAAGTAAAATTCCCGATAACTGCGCTAAATGAGATTCTTTTGAGCCTCATCCTCCGTTGTTTGATGTTACATTTTATACTTGATTTATACTAAAAACTTTGTTTTAGGGGTCATTTAGTGTCGACTTTGTCTTCAGTTACCAAAATGTATTAAAGCTTGGTTACGCATGTAACACTTAACCACACCTGTAACTTTAGACCACAATTGTAACACTTAACCACACCTGTAACTTTAGACCACAATTGTAACACTTAACCACACCTGTGACTTTAGACCACACTTGTAACATTAGACCAAACTTGTAACACTTAACCACACCTGTAACATTAGATCACACTTGTAACACTTTACCACACCTGTAACATTAGAACACACTTGTAACACTTAACCGCACCTGTAACATTAGACCACACTTGAAACACTTAACCACACCTGTAACGTTAGACCACACTTGAAACACTTGACCACACCTGTAATATTAGACCACACTTGTAACACTTGACCACACCTGTAACATTAGACCACACTTGAAACACTTGACCACACCTGTAACATTAGACCCCCCTTGTAACACTTAACCACACCTGTAACATTAGACCACACTTGTAACACTTGACCACACCTGTAACATTAGACCACTCTTGTAACACTTGACCACACCTGTAACATTAGACCACACTTGTAACACTTGGACGCACGTGACGATCCACCTTTCATTTTTCCAGACAGAGTTATACGATTTTCAAAAAACTTACCATGTATCAGACATGAGTGTCCAGTCTCTGCTGACCATCTACAAGTCCATGCAGATCGTGGGCAATGAGCTGCTCCTCAAGTTCTGTGACTACATGCTGGTGACCAACATACCCCAGAACTGTACAGACGCCCAGCAGGCCGGGATCTGGTGTGGGGGACAGAACACGGATATTAACGACGCCAAGATCTGTGTCAACGAGTTCATCCACAGAGGACGACGGGACGACATCTTGAGTTATTTTCTCAACGTCATTTTCGACTTCTTTAAAGATTACTTATAATCTAGAAATGTGGCAACAACTAACATTTCGTTACATTTTTGTGCTATTTTCTTGGACCGTTTTGTTTTGGAGAGTTTCATCCTTGTTTGTGTTCTAAATCTAACAAAGGCCAACGTTAAAAAAAATATAATTACGTCATCTTCTTATGCTACATGGAGACCAGGGATTTAGAACGGAGCTCCCAGCTGGAGAACTTCTCACTCGCCCCGCTTCTCTACCCGCTATGTTGCCCCACTCTTCTACCAGCTTTGTTTCCCCATTTTTTAAAGAGCTATCTTTTCCCACTCTTCTACCAGCTATCCTGTCCAAATATTCTACCAGTTATGTTGCCCCACTCTTAAACCAACTATGTTGTCCCACTCTTATACCAGCTTCCTCATCCCACTCTTCTACTCGCTATGTTGCCCCACTCTTCAATCATTTATGTTACCCCCCCCCCCCATTCTTCTACCCGCCATCTTGCTCCACTCTTATACAAGCTATCTCATCCCAATCTTCTACAATCCGTCTATTCTACCTGCTACGTTACCTCACTGTTCTACCTGCTACATTACCTCATTGTTCTACCTGCTACGTTACCTCACTGTTCTATCTGCTACGTTACCTCACTGTTCTACCTGCTACGTTACCTCACTGTTCTATCTGCTACGTTACCTCACTGTTCTACCTGCTACTTTACCTCACTGTTCTATCTGCTACGTTACCTCACTGTTCTACCTGCTACTTTACCTCACTGTTCTATCTGCTACGTTACCTCACTGTTCTATCTGCTACGTTACCTCACGATTCTACCTGCTACGTTACCTCACTGTTCTATCTGCTACGTTACCTCATTGTTCTACCTGCTACGTTACCTCATTGTTCTACCTGCTACGTTACCTCACTGTTCTACCTGCTACTTTACCTCACTGTTCTACCTGCTACTTTACCTCACTGTTCTATCTGCTACGTTACCTCACTGTTCTACCTGCTACGTTACCTCATTGTTCTACCTGCTACGTTACCTCACTGTTCTACCTGCTACTTTACCTCACTGTTCTACCTGCTACTTTACCTCACTGTTCTATCTGCTACGTTACCTCACTGTTCTACCTGCTACTTTACCTCACTGTTCTATCTGCTACGTTACCTCATTGTTCTACCTGCTACGTTACCTCACTGTTCTACCTGCTACGTTACCTCATTGTTCTATCTGCTACGTTACCTCATTGTTCTACCTGCTACGTTACCTCACTGTTCTACCTGCTACGTTACCTCATTGTTCAACCTGCTACGTTACCTCACTGTTCTATCTGCTACGTTACCTCACTGTTCTATCTGCTACGTTACCTCATTGTTCTACCTGCTACGTTACCTCACTGTTCTATCTGCTACGTTACCTCACTGTTCTATCTGCTACGTTACCTCATTGTTCTATCTGCTACGTTACCTCACTGTGCTATCTGCTACGTTACCTCATTGTTCTACCTGCTACGTTACCTCACTGTTCTATCTGCTACGTTACCTCACTGTGCTATCTGCTACGTTACCTCATTGTTCTACCTGCTACGTTACCTCACTGTTCTACCTGCTACATTACCTCATTGTTCTACCTGCTACGTTACCTCACTGTTCTATCTGCTACGTTACCTCACTGTTCTATCTGCTACGTTACCTCATTGTTCTACCTGCTACGTTACCTCACTGTTCTATCTGCTACGTTACCTCACTGTTCTATCTGCTACGTTACCTCATTGTTCTATCTGCTACGTTACCTCATTGTTCTACCTGCTACGTTACCTCACTGTTCTACCTGCTACGTTACCTCACTGTTCTACCTGCTACGTTACCTCATTGTTCTACCTGCTACGTTAACTCACTGTTCTACCTGCTACGGTACCTCACTGTTCTACCTGCTACGTTACCTCATTGTTCTACCTGCTACTTTACCTCACTGTTCTATCTGCTACGTTACCTCATTGTTCTACCTGCTACGTTACCTCACTGTTCTATCTGCTACTTTACCTCACTGTTCTATCTGCTACGTTACCTCACTGTTCTATCTGCTACGTTACCTCATTGTTCTACCTGCTACGTTACCTCACTGTTCTATCTGCTACTTTACCTCACTGTTCTATCTGCTACGTTACCTCACTGTTCTATCTGCTACGTTACCTCACGATTCTACCTGCTACGTTACCTCACTGTGCTATCTGCTACGTTACCTCACTGTTCTATCTGCTACGTTACCTCATTGTTCTACCTGCTACGTTACCTCACTGTGCTATCTGCTACGTTACCTCACTGTTCTATCTGCTACGTTACCTCACTGTTCTACCTGCTACATTACCTCATTGTTCTACCTAATACGTTACCTCACTGTTCTATCTGCTACATTACCTCATTGTTCTACCTAATACGTTACCTCACTGTGCTATCTGCTACGTTACCTCACTGTTCTATCTGCTACGTTACCTCACTGTTCTATCTGCTACGTTACCTCATTGTTCTACCTGCTACATTACCTCATTGTTCTACCTAATACGTTACCTCACTGTTCTACCTGCTTCATTACCTCATTGTTCTACCTGCTACGTTACCTCACTGTGCTATCTGCTACGTTACCTCACTGTTCTATCTGCTACGTTACCTCACTGTTCTATCTGCTACGTTACCTCACGATTCTACCTGCTACGTTACCTCACTGTGCTATCTGCTACGTTACCTCACTGTTCTATCTGCTACTTTACCTCACTGTTCTATCTGCTACGTTACCTCACTGTTCTATCTGCTACGTTACCTCACGATTCTACCTGCTACGTTACCTCACTGTGCTATCTGCTACGTTACCTCACTGTTCTATCTGCTATGTTACCTCATTGTTCTACCTGCTACGTTACCTCACTGTGCTATCTGCTACGTTACCTCACTGTTCTATCTGCTACGTTACCTCACTGTTCTACCTGCTACATTACCTCATTGTTCTACCTAATACGTTACCTCACTGTGCTATCTGCTACGTTACCTCACTGTTCTACCTGCTACGTTACCTCACTGTTCTACCTGCTACGTTACCTCACTGTTCTATCTGCCATTGTTGCTTGTACATGCATTTCTATTGTCTATTTAATAACACGAGAGTGGGAAAATTTTAAACACTAAACACGTTTCTTTAAACACTTAACATTCCCCCCCCCCCCCCCATAAACCGACTCTACTCCTTTTCTAATCTTATTTCATTCCCGAATGATCACTCTTTGAAAAGTATATTTTTAATACTAGAAGATGCTACCCGCTTTTGTCCGAGTATATGTGTCACATAATCTACAACAGTGATTCCCAAAGTGGTCTATATCGACCCCCAGGGGTCGATGACAACTTGCAAGGGGTTCATGCCAGCGAGAAAAAAATCGGTGGTCCATGAAATGAAAATGGGGGTCAACGATAGTCTATCTCATGTAAGCAGGTCGTGACTTTTATTTTGACATTCCACGAATGGAATAATCCACATACACAGATAGTACCTATTTACTTACATAATATTACCTTATAATATAAAGACATATATCTTCCTACATAAATTATAAAAGTACTTATTTTATGTAACAGAGAGAAAATATTAATTTGGTTCGTTTGAATTTGAATTTAATTAATAAACTTAACATGTTTTTTAAAAAAGTTTTTCACACTACTCTCCACTACTGTTACAAATTTAAATCTTTCAAAGTGTGTAGCACTATACCGGCTGTCAAAAATACATTTGAAGTTAATGAATTTGAAAAAAAATCAATATCATGTAAGCAGGGGGTCTACCCAAAACCGAAAGACATGGCAAGTGGTCTACGAGACAAAAAAAGTTTGGGGACCTCTGAATCTACAATTTGAAGTGAAGCTTTGTTGAAAGCAGAGGCTTCGGGGGTCGGGTGGGGGTGGGGTAATTGAGTTTATTGAAACTTACAAGAAAGTTATTATTTGGAGTGCATACTTTAAATGTTAACACAAGAAGGTTTAAACAGGACTTGTTGTCAAAGTGCTAACATGATCACGTTCAACTTGTTAACATCTTCAAGTTTAGCACATTCTTGGAGTACAGTGCATTTGATAATTCAGTGGGGTGTGTGTCCTTGCAATTTTGTTTCCGGGCACGATTGTTTAGTGTCACAGGATGGTGCGAAACCACAAAGCCTGGGATGGTAGATGGAGAATCAACTTTTCCAGACAACAGATCCCCACCACCTTTTTTTTCAACGCAAGGGAGAATCACATGGACGATACAGCTGTACAATTTGGGGGGGGGGGGCGTCAAAGTAGTTGCCGAAAATGTCACTGAGTGCAATGTCACACAATGTCATACACCCCATGGGACTCATACTCGTGATTTTCTGTAACGGTTACTACTAAATGTAAGTGGGACAATGTCCTCACAGTATTTTTGTTTACATCTCAGTAGGACAATGTCTTCGCAATGCTTGTGTTCATATGTCACTGGGACTATGTCCTCCCAAAGTTTGTGTTTATATGTCACTGGGACTATGTGCTACCAATTTTTGTGTCGTAGTCAGTGGGACAATGTCCTCCTGATGTTTCTGTTTCTTGGTATCGGTAAGACCTCGTCCTCCCACTGAGTTAGAGATTTACAGATGAAAGGGAGACCATTGATTTACCCTAGACAACGTGGCATGTAGACACAGTGCGCGTGCTTACAACTGTCTATCTTCTCACTGATTGGTTATGTCAAGAAATGTAGCACGAGATAATTGCCCCTGCCACGCCCGTCCCCTGCAGACAATAAAACCCAGACCAGAACTAGCAGACGACAGCGACTCTTCTTCATCTCTCCTCTGAAAACGTCACTGGTAAGTTACATTATTAACTTAAATGTAGATACTAGTGAAGGAAATAGACCAGGAAATAGTGAACTATGAAACTACGTGGTCATACACACAAATGTAGATACTAGGGAAGGAAATAGCTAGACCAGGAAATAGTGAACTATGAAACTACGTGGTCATACATACAAATGTAGATACTAGTGAAGGAAATAGCTACACCAGGAAATAGTGAACTATGAAACTACGTGGTCATACATACAAATGTAGATACTAGTGAAGGAAATAGACAAGGAAATAGTGAACTATGAAACTACGTGGTCATACATACAAATCTAGATACTAGTGAAGGAAATAGCTAAACCAGGAAATGGTGAACTATGAAACTACGTGGTCATACATACAAATCTAGATACTAGTGAAGGAAATAGCTAGACCAGGAAATAGTGAACTATGAAACTACGTGCTCACATATTAATGACATATTAACCTCATAAACAGGTTTAAACATTAATTTCATTGGCACCATCCATCCATCCATCCATCCATCCATCTCTGTGGCGCTATGGCTTCTGTAGGGCTTTGGGCTGCCTCACTACTTCCTTCCATTCAGCCCAAACTAATATTTTTCTTTTCCATGTTTGGAATTCCAGTTGCTGTATAGATCTTTTCCCACATCATCCATCCATCTAAGCCTAGGTCTGCCTTTCAGCCGTTTTGCTCTGGGTTTTGGTGATGCACCCTGTTCACTCCTCTGTCATTTGGCATTCTTTCTGAGTGTCCATCCAAACGTAGTCTACCCTTTTTTTTTATTTCTGCTACTAGCGTGGAATCCTGAAATAGAATATAAAATTCCTGGTTGGTTCGTTTTCTCCATCCATGTTCATCTTTTGTTGGCCAATATATTTTCCGGAGAACTTTTGCACCAAGTCCAACTAATCCCTAAGAAGACTGATCGATTCTAAAGAATCTGGATTAATTTGGTAGCTTCACAAAGTGAATACCGAGTTAGAAGTTTAGTAAGTGACAATAACTTTCACAGCAAACACCGAAGTAAAGTAAATGGCGGCCATAGCAATGTGTGTGAGGCGGATAGCATTTATAAAAATATAAGTTGGATGAATAGCGTTTCTAATTTAAGTAAGGTGAATAGTGATTATTTTAATGTACATAAGTAAGGCGAATAGCCATTCTTTTAATGTACATAAGTAAGGCTAATAGCCATTCTTTTAATATACATAAGTAAGGCGAATAGCCATTCTTTTAATGTACATAAGTAAGGTGAATAGCCATTCTTTTTAATGTACATAAGTAAGGCTAATAGCCATTCTTTAAATGTACATAAGTAAGGCGAATAGCCATTTTTTTAATGGATGTAGGTTTGATGCGTTTCGTTTCTAGTTTAAGAAATGTTAAAATCCATTCTTTCAATCTGTGTTTAGGTGCAAGTAGTCTTGAGACTTCACGATAGTAAAGTTAAAAGCATTAACTACGATAGACATGTTTTTACATTTAATGTCACACTTTGATAACAAGGTTTAGAGTTCAATCCGCTCTGCGCCTTGCTGCTCTTTGACTTTATGTGTAGAAATCTATTCGCTCTGCGCCTTGCTGCTCTTTGACTTTATGTGTAGAAATCTATTCGCTCTGCGCCTTGCTGCTCTTTGACTTTATGTGTAGAAATCTATCCGCTCTGCGCCTTGCTGCTCTTTGACTTTATGTGTAGAAATCTATCCGCTCTGCGCCTTGCTGCTCTTTGACTTTATGTGTAGAAATCTATCCGCTCTGCGCCTTGCTGCTCTTTGACTTTATGTGTAGAAATCTATCCGCTCTGCGCCTTGCTGCTCTTTGACTTTATGTGTAGAAATCTATCCGCTCTGCACCTTGCTGCTCTTTGACTTTATGTGTAGAAATCTATCCGCTCTGCGCCTTGCTGCTCTTTGACTTTATGTGTAGAAATCTATCCGCTCTGTGCCTTGCTGCTCTTTGACTTTATGTGTAGAAATCTATCCGCTCTGCGCGTTGCTGCTCTTTAACTTTATGTGTAGAAATCTATCCGCTCTGCGCCTTGCTGCTCTTTGACTTTATGTGTAGAAATCTATCCGCTCTGCGCCTTGCTGCTCTTTGACTTTATGTGTAGAAATCTATCCGCTCTGCGCCTTGCTGCTCTTTGACTTTATGTGTAGAAATCTATCCGCTCTGCGCCTTGCTGCTCTTTGACTTTATGTGTAGAAATCTATCCGCTCTGCGCCTTGCTGCTCTTTGACTTTATGTGTAGAAATCTATCCTCTCTGCGCCTTGCTGCTCTTTGACTTTATGTGTAGAAATCTATCCGCTCTGCGCCTTGCTGCTCTTTGACTTTATGTGTAGAAATCTATCTGATCTGCGCCTATGCTGCTCTTTGACTTTATGTGTAGAAATCTATCCGCTCTGCGCCTATGCTGCTCTTTGACTTTATGTGTAGAAATCTATCTGATCTGCGCCTATGCTGCTCTTTGACTTTATGTGAAGAAATCTATCCGCTCTGCGCCTTGCTGCTCTTTGACTTTATGTGTAGAAATCTATCTGCTCTGCGCCTATGCTGCTCTTTGACTTTATGTGTAGAAATCTATCCGCTCTGCGCCTATGCTGCTCTTTGACTTTATGTGTAGAAATCTATCCGCTCTGCGCCTATGCTGCTCTTTGACTTTATGTGTAGAAATCTATCCGCTCTGCGCCTATGCTGCTCTTTGACTTTATGTGTAGAAATCTATCCGCTCTGCGCCTTGCTGCTCTTTGACTTTATGTGTAGAAATCTATCTGATCTGCGCCTATGCTGCTCTTTGACTTTATGTGTAGAAATCTATCCGCTCTGCGCCTTGCTGCTCTTTGACTTTATGTGTAGAAATCTATCCGCTCTGCGCCTTGCTGCTCTTTGACTTTATGTGTAGAAATCTATCCGCTCTGCGCCTTGCTGCTCTTTGACTTTATGTGTAGAAATCTATCTGATCTGCGCCTTGCTGCTCTTTGACTTTATGTGTAGAAATCTATCCGCTCTGCGCCTTGCTGCTCTTTGACTTTATGTGTAGAAATCTATCCGCTCTGCGCCTTGCTGCTCTTTGACTTTATGTGTAGAAATCTATCCGCTCTGCGCCTTGCTGCTCTTTGACTTTATGTGTAGAAATCTATCCGCTCTGCGCCTTGCTGCTCTTTGACTTTATGTGTAGAAATCTATCCGCTCTGCGCCTTGCTGTTGATATTTGATTTGGCGCTTAAATCACGTGCCCCTATATAAAATAAGTCTCAAACTGCGTGACTGGGGTACCTTGATGACTAAGAAAGCGTAGAGTTCATGATGTAATTTACTTATATCGATGTTTTCTTTATATTTAACGGGAGCAAGGAGCTTGCGATAAAAGCAAAGGTTTTGTGTTTTTTTCGTTGGTGTAGCGACCGGTTTGTCCAAGCTGATATCATCTGACTACTTGTTCTGCCTTGCTCACCAGGAAGATCCTCTTACAGAAGAAGTCTCACATTTAACATAAAACTCTGCCTATAACAGAAGAAGTCTCACATTTAACCAGGAACTCTGCCTATAACAGAAGACATCTCACATTTAACATGGAACTCTGGCTATAACAGAAGACGTCTCACATTTAACCAGACCCACAACATGTTTGCACGTCACACCCAACATTTCGTAACACACGTCATCTTCGTCCTTGTCACCCTTGGGCTCATGATGTCACTAGCTGAGGGCAACGAAGCGTGTAAAGCTAATTGTATGATGCTCAACTCCCACTGTCCGGCTATTGGCGAAGACTCATGGTCGGCGATATTGCCTCCAAGTGCATCACATCTACCAGAGGACGATTGCATCAATGATGTCAAGACATGTCTTTACTCCTGCAACAACTGACCTTTCAGTGATGTCAAGACATGTCTCTACTCCTGCGACAACTGACCTTTCAGTGAGGTCAAGACATGTCTCTACTCCTGCGACAACTAACCTTTCAGTGATGTCAAGAAATGTCTCTACTCCTGAAACAACTGACCTTTAAATGATACCAAGACATGTCCATACTTCTGCAACAATGGAACTTTAATCTTGTCATACAAAAACGTACTCACTCAAAGGATAAATGAATCCTTTTATTTCAGAAAATGACCACACAAAACTGAATGACTATCTTCTCCACGACAAATCACTGACCTATATAAATTAGGGAACGTGTTTCTTTAGAGGAATACTTTTGTTGTATTTTAATAGTGTTAGGTATTACCAGCTAATCAGTTTGGTAAATTTTCTGCCCATTTACATTCATGAACATTTTTATTTTGTACAACAAAAACTAAACATCAATAACTTTTTTTTTGCCATTGAAGGTTAAACGAACAATATGCGTACTGCCTTCATCGTCTGCCTTCTCATGATGGCCGCCATCTCTGAAAGCGAGGCTAACTGCCGAGTTCAATGTCAAGTGACGCATCGCTGTTTCATGGAAAGGCCGACCTTCTTATTCTCCATGATTCCAAACTTGTGTGGGGATGAGTATGAGGAGTGCATCAAACAATGTCAAGGTCACAAAGAGCATTGATCTGTTAAATGCAGTCCCTTAAGGGATGGACATGGGGCCCGGGGGGGGGGGGATATGTCAGGTTTAACGCCCTTGCAAAATATTAGCTCAGTGCTACAGACACAAACAGCTCACGCACTCAAACTCACAGATGTTTAATTACACAGGCACCAACACATACACAGCTACACACATACACAGCCACACACACACAGCCACACACATACACAGCCACACACACAGCCACACACACACACACAGCCGCACACACACAGCCACACACATACACAGCCACACACATGCACAGCCACACACACATGCGCACAATGAACCACAAGGAGGGGGAATCAGTTAAGACAAACATATAAGGCGGCCGGTCTACAGTTACTAAAGCAAGGCTTCAATTGTCTATCCGCCATTTATAGAGATGAACTACTAAGTGAAAAGGCGCATCACATTAACGACTTTTCACCACTCATTTTAACAAAGAAAATTACAATTAAAATAATTTCTCAAATAAATTCTCCGAGTTTTAAAACTTCTTTTATTATGTTTATGTTATAAATGATGTTTATGTTATAAATGATGTTTATGTTATAAATGATGTTTATGTTATAGAATGATGTTTATGTTATAAATGATGTTTATGTTATAAATGATGTTTATGTTATAAATGATGTTTACGTTATAAATGATGTTTATGTTATAAATGATGTTTATGTTATAAATGATGTTTATGTTATAAATGATGTTTATGTTATAAATGATGTTTATGTTATAAATGATGTTTATGTTATAGAATGATGTTTTTGTTATAGGCCGATGTTTATGTTTTAGAATATATTGTTATACGCGCCGCGTAACACATGGCTCTGCATATGTGTTTAGATGCCCTATAACCGGATGTTTGTTTAGATGCCATTATCCACCTACTGCCGAGTGTTTGTTTAGATGCCATTATCCACCTACTGCCGAGTGCTTGTTTAGATGCCATTATCCACCTACTGCCGGGTGTTTGTTTAGATGCCATTATCCACCTACTGCCGAGTGCTTGTTTAGATGCCATTATCCACCTACTGCCGGGTGTTTGTTTAGATGCCATGATCCACCTACTGCCGGGTGTTTGTTTAGATGCCATCATCCACCTACTGCCGGGTGTTTGTTTAGATGCCATGATCCACCCACTGCCGGGTGTTTGTTTAGATGCCATGATCCACCTACTGCCGGGTGCTTATTTAGATGCCCTTTTCCACCTACTGCCGGATGTTTGTTTAGATGCCATTATCCACCTACTGCCGGGTGTTTGTTTAGATGCCATTATCCACCTACTGCCGGATGTTTAGAATGTGGAGCCAAATACCTTCTTGACATCCAGCACATTTCAAATATGTCTTGCAGCTCATTCCTAATGTAAACTATTGGCACTCTAAACATTGGACTTAGACTGCAACAACAGTGAAAATATCTCTATAAAATACAAAGAAAAATAGAACAACAACCGTTAACAACAAGATAAACAGGGAATGACGTGGAGTAAACTTTCAATAACCACAGCAACGCCATTAAAGTTACGTCTTGTAACTTAAGAAGCCCCCCACCCCAATCACCCCCCCACACACCTTTTTTCCAAACATCCAAACGGTTGATACTAATTTACTAAATAGACTTTGTGTTTTAATCAATTCGTAAAAAAAAATAACCATTTCTTTTGTTGAACATTTCCGTTAACAAAAAAAGTTAACTTTTTGTTAGTTCCAATAGCCATATAATAACCATACAACAACCATACAATAACCATACTCAGTTATATTTGGCTTTTTATTTGGCACGTACGACTAGATTAGGGGTTCTTAAACTTTTCGAAGCGTCGCTACCCCATCTCGATTTTCGAACCTATTATTTTAAGATCTTGAAGACTCAAACGTTTTTTTTTTGGAATGCAAACATTTTTATAAATTAAGAATCTAGGCCTTTTTCGCACTAACGCCCCCCCCCCCAACCCCAAACCCCCGGGTCAGTTTTTATGTGAACATTTTTTTTTTGAAATTCAAGTCAAATGTTGTTGTTTTTTTTAAATGTAATAAAAATTACCAACAAATATTTTTGTTGAAACACCCGGTTACGTCCCAATGAACGTAATGAAAATTAAATATTGCAAAAATAAAATATATTTATTTCCATTCATCAAATACCGTCACACTTTCCCCACCTCCATGTCAACTACCGCCCCACCTTCCCCCCATTCTCTACATTCCCTAACCACCCCATATCAACTTCCACCCCACCTTCCCCACCCACCTTTGTCAACAAAAGACCAATGTCACCATTGCAAGTTGTGTTGCTGTTAACGAAAGTTGTTTGTCTTTCGTTACTTTGATGTTATTCTACGAGAGTGTTTCTCTCGAATCTTTCTGTCACTACATTTTAAGGCTGAGGCGAGTGCTGACCCGGATACCCGGAAATACCGACCATGAGATACCCGAAGCACATCAGGGCCCGTTCATTGGGACGTAACCGCGTGTTTCAACAAAAATATTTGTTGGTAATTTTTTTTACATTAAAAAAAAAACAAAAACATTTGACTTGAATTTTAAAAAAAATGTTTGGGAGGGGGGGGGTGGCGTTAGTGCGAAACTAAATGTGAACTAAATAAAATCATGTAAAATTGACTTTGATTTTTTTTGGGAAAAAGTGGGGGGGGGGGGGACAAATGAGAATTAAATAAAATCATCTAACATTGAATTTGATTTAGAAAGGGCGGAGAAAACAAATGAGACTTAATTAAAATCATATAAAACTGCATTTGAGGCGAAAAAAAAGGGGGCGGGGGGTGAAAAATAAAATGTCAACTAAATAAAACTGCAGAGCTCTGAAATTTTTTGTGTGATTATTTGTCTCAGCAGGATGCATATCTTTGGTTGTGACTATCAAACTTTCTATTTACAATTGATATTTCCCTTTCACGCGATGACTGGTGATACTGAGTAAGCTCTTTAATTTCGATTTGGAATTTGAGAAAATCAATTTTTGTGAACTAGTTTTCCCAAAATTTCAAATCGATCTTTTTGATTATTTCATTATCTAAACTTGCTGGTCTAGCAGTTAAACTTCTCATTAGCTTGTAAAAATCCATGATGAACTTTGAACTATGGTAATTTCTTAACAACTAAAGGAAATAATAGTTTTCTGGAAGTAATTGGAAAGGAAAGCACAGGGCCCAGATGAATTTAAAACTCATGTAGACTAACAGCACCCCGGGAGGGGTAAAAGGCACAGATATCCCGGGGGGGGGGGGGTAAAAGGCACAGATATCCCCCGGGGGGCGAGGTAAAAGGCACAGATATCCCTTGCCACTTTTTGTTTTTTGTGCCGCAAGCATTCAAAGTTGGCAGATTGTTGTCCACATCACAGATTGTTGTCCACATCACAGATTGTTGTCCACATCACAGATTGTTGTCCACATCACAGATTGTTGTCCACATCACAGATTGTTGTCCACACTACAGATTGTTGTCCACATCACAGATTGTTGTCCACATCACAAATTTGAGGCCCTCAAACACCCGAGGCCCAATCTAGCCGCAGAGGTTGTTTGGCCCAAGTCCAGAGGTTGTTTGGCCCAAGTCCAGAGGTTCTTTGGCCCAAGTCCAGAGGTTCTTTGGCCCAAGTCCAGAGGTTCTTTGGCCCAAGTCCAGAGGTTCTTTGGCCCAAATCCAGAGGTTCTTTGGCCCAAGTCCAGAGGTTCTTTGGCCCAAGTCCAGAGGTTCTTTGGCCCAAGTCCAGAGGTGGTTTGGCCCAAGTCCAGAGGTTGTTTGGCCCACGTGCTAATGTTGTTTGGCCCAAGTGCAGAGGTTGTTTGACCCAAGTGCAGAGGTTGTTTGGCCCAAGTCCAGAGGTTGTTTGGCCCACGTGCAGAGGTTGTTTGGCCCAAGTCCAGAGGTTCTTTGGCCCAAGTCCAGAGGTACTTTGGCCCAAGTCCAGAGGTTGTTTGGTCCACGTGCAGAGGTTGTTTGGCCCAAGTCCAGAGGTTGTTTGACCCAAGTGCAGAGGTTGTTTGGCCCACGTGCAGAGGTTGTTTGGTCCACGTGCAGAGGTTGTTTGGCCCAAGTTCAGAGGTTCTATGGCCCAAGTCCAGAGGTTCTTTGGCCCAATTCCAGATGTTGTTTGGCCCAAGTCCAGAGGTTCTTTGGCCCAAGTCCAGAGGTTGTTTGGCCCAAGTCCAGAGGTTGTTTGGCCCAAGTCCAGAGGTTCTTTGGCCCAAGTCCAGAGGTTGTTTGGCTCAAGTCCAGAGGTTTTTTGGCCCAAGTCCAGAGGTAGTTTGGCCCAAGTGCAGAGGTTGTTTGGCCCACTTGCAGAGGTTGTTTGGCCCACTTGCTAATGTTGTTTGGCCCAAGTCCAGAGGTTGTTTGACCCACGTGCTAATGTTTGGCCCAAGTCCAGAGGTTGTTTGGCCCAAGTCCAGAGGTTCTTTGGCCCAAGTCCAGAGGTTCTTTGGCCCAAGTCCAGATGTTGTTTGGTCCACGTGCAGAGGTTGTTTGGCCCAAGTCCAGAGGTTGTTTGACCCAAGTGCAGAGGTTGTTTGGCCCACGTGCAGAGGTTGTTTGGTCCACGTGCAGAGGTTGTTTGGCCCAAGTTCAGAGGTTCTATGGCACAAGTCCAGAGGTTCTTTGGCCCAATTCCAGATGTTGTTTGGCCCAAGTCCAGAGGTTGTTTGGCTCAAGTCCAGAGGTTCTTTGGCCCAAGTCCAGAGGTTGTTTGGCCCAAGTCCAGAGGTTGTTTGGCCCAAGTCCAGAGATAGTTTGGCCCAAGTGCAGAGGTTGTTTGGCCCACGTGCAGAGGTTGTTTGGCCCAAGTGCAGAGGTTGTTTGGCCCAAGTCTAGAGGTTCTTTGGCCCATGTGTAGAGGTTGTTTGGTCCACGTGCAGAGGTTGTTTGGCCCAAGTGCAGAGGTTGTTTATCCCACGTGCAGAGGTTGTTTGGCCCAAGTGGAGAGGTTGTTTGGCCCAAGTGCAGAGGTTGTTTGGCCCAAGTGCAGAGGTTGTTCAGCCCAAGTCCAGAGGTTGTTTGGCCCAAGTCCAGAGGTTCTTTGGCCCAAGTCCAGAGGTTGTTTGGCCCAAGTCCAGAGGTTGTTTGGCCCAAGTCCAGAGGTTGTTTGGCCCAAGTGCAGAGGTTGTTTGGCCCACGTGCAGAGGTTGTTTGGTCCACGTGCAGAGGCTGTTTGGCCCAAGTGCAGAGGTTGTTTGGCCCAAGTGCAGAGGTTGTTTTGTCCACGTGCAGAGTCGTTGTTTGGCCCAAGTGCAGAGGTTGTTTTGTCCACGTGCAGAGGTTGTTTGGCCCACGTGCAGAGGTTGTTTGGTCCACGTGCAGAGGTTGTTTGGCACAAGTGCAGAGGTTGTTTATCCCACGTGCAGACGTTTTTTGGCCCAAGTCCAGAGGTAGTTTGGCCCAAGTGCAGAGGTTGTTTGGCCCACGTGCAGAGGTTGTTTGGCCCAAGTGCAGAGGTTGTTTGGCCCAAGTCCAGAGGTTCTTTGGCCCATGTGTAGAGGTTGTTCGGTCCACGTGCAGAGGTTGTTTGGCCCAAGTGCAGAGGTTGTTTATCCCAAGTGCAGAGGTTGTTTGGCCCAAGTGGAGAGGTTGTTTGGCCCAAGTGCAGAGGTTGTTTGGCCCTAGTGCAGAGGTTGTTCAGCCCAAGTCCAGAGGTGGTTTGGCCCAAGTCCAGAGGTTGTTTGGCCCACGTGCTAATGTTGTTTGGCCCAAGTCCAGAGGTTCTTTGGCCCAAGTCCAGAGGTTGTTTGGCCCAAGTGCAGAGGTTGTTTGGCCCACGTGCAGAGGTTGTTTTGTCCACGTGCAGAGGTTGTTTGGCCCAAGTGCAGAGGTTGTTTGGCCCACGTGCAGAGGTTGTTTGGTCCACGTGCAGAGGTTGTTTGGCCCAAGTGCAGAGGTTGTTTATCCCACGTGCAGAGGTTGTTTTGCCCATATGCAGTGGTTGCATTGGCCCACGTGCAGAGGTTGTTTGGCCCACGTGCAGAGATTCTTTGGTCCACATGCAGAGGTTGTTTTGCCCACATGCAGTGGTTGCATTGGCCCATGCTATAACTCGTGTAAGGACGGTAGACATCACTATCAATGATAAACATGTTTATTTATCAACAAACTTGAATTACCATGTAGATGTGAGCTGTTTAAAATACTTTTCATCAAATTATCTAATACAACAATTACCTTTAACTCTGGTTTTGTTTCGTTTACCTTCCACCCTTCATATATTTTGAAAACACTTATTGCAACATATCCCCCCCCTCCCCTCTGAGCCAATAAAAAATAATAAACTATCCCTTGTGAAAAGATATATTATGACATAGAAAAACGTAACTCTAATTTATTAACATTTTCCCCTACACATTGCCAGCTGGCCCAATATCACATTCAATAAATCAAGCCAGCATCCCGTGCCCCCTCCCAGA
Source organism: Omphiscola glabra (assembly GCA_964017045.1). Classification (NCBI taxonomy): domain Eukaryota; kingdom Metazoa; phylum Mollusca; class Gastropoda; family Lymnaeidae; genus Omphiscola; species Omphiscola glabra. The sequence continues at coordinate 6,674,624 of OZ024796.1, forward strand.
GCAGTGCATTTGTCATTCAGAGTTGACGGACTCCTGGCCATATTAGGAGACACAATTTCTTGGGTTGATCATCCTCACCATAATGGCGGCAAGGTTTACGCTTCATTGAACACCTCGTCATTAGCTACATCTGCTGGAGTGCAGCGAGACCCAGGGGAGGGGGGTTGACAAAGAAGGGGGCGTCGATTTGTTTAGAAAACTAGTTTAGTACCAGTATGTAGACATCGGCGGTCTAGTTTTTATTTTTTCTTTGACAATTTGTGGACAGAACTAGTTGCGGGTGGTGTTTGATCAATGTTGGGATGAATAAAATAGATAGTGAAAGAAAGAAATAGATTATATGTGTATGTCTGTATGTGCTTGTGCGTGCGGGAGAGTGTGTGTATGTGTCAGAAAGAGATAGAGAGAAAGACATTGAGAGCAAATGTGGTTGGTTGTAACACTAAGTGATGGAGACACAGCTGGTTGGACACGCACAGCAAGCTAAACAAATGTTCATCTCAATCATGCCATCGCTTAATCATTTCCGACAAAAAACGACGTGAACACATTAATTTTGTGGCTCCAGCGACCAATAACTGAATAAATACAGAATCTAAACGTTCTGGAACAAACACAAGAGATCGTACATTCATAGTTCACGATGGAACGTGTTCGAATGTTCTATTTCATCTTACACTTCCTTGTACGCGTGCCTTTATTTCAAAGCGGGCAAAATTTCTCACACAAAAAGGGTAAGGGGCTGTAGTGTCCCTAAAGCAGTGGTTCTCAACCTTCCTAATGCCGTGACCCTTTAATACAGTTCCCCCATGTTGTGGTGACCCCCAACCATAAAATTATTTTCGTTGCTACTTTATAAATATGTGTTTTCCGATGGTCTTAGGCGATCCCTCCCTTGTCTAAGGGTCGTTCGACCCCCAAAAGGGTCGCGACACACAGCTTGAGAACCGCTGCCCTAAAGGATCGTAATATGACAAAATGTAAATTGATTAAATAGCTATTAATTATCCTTATACAAAAAGACGTACATTAGTCATATTTCTATTTGTATACAACAAAAAGACAACATATACAATCTTATAGATCCTAAGACATTTCACTTAATGGTGTGCTAAGTTTTCGTATTGCCCGTTGCTGTGATATAACTCCACAAACTGTTAGCTTTAAACCAGTGCTTGATGCTGTCAGTGTGACCATTTCCACCAGTGTGTGATATAACTCCACAAACTGTTAGCTTTAAACCAGTGCTTGATGCTGTCAGTGTGACCATCTCCACCAGTGTTTCTTGTAATATATTAGTTTCTACCGTAATCGGTCGTTGCACGGCAGTGTTACTATCTGGCAGTGAACAAACTAAAAGCAGTAAATGTATTAGAATATTCAGTCACTGATTAATTTTATGAAAGAATGTTCTGAGAATGGTAAAAGAATCTTCAGTGTTACGAGTCTTCCAATCAATGGAACACAACGGGATGCCATTCATAAAGAATGACGTCACACAATCATAATCTCGACTCTCATTAAGTTAGTTCTCGACTCTCAGTTCACACGATCAAATTTCGCGTCAAATTGTTGTATGAACGCACCATTTTGTGCGTGGTTTCTTTTTTTGGGAATTTGATCAAATAGTAATTTGAAAGTTGTGACAAGGCTTCATACACGAATTGCATCAAATGCTTGAAGGAAAATTTGATCGTTTGAACCGACCCTTAGATTTAAAAAACAAAAAGACATTGCAGAGTTAAAACTGTTATGATTTTTATTTACAAATCAACACATTGCAATGTCCATGTCATAGAAACTCTCTACGTTTTGATTTTGTTAAGTTATGAGGGACGAGATCCCGAGCACACAAATACTCTCTTTACCAAATTCCATCTTGGAATTTCATTGACTGCTTTAGAAAAAAACAACAAAGATAGTTTGGTACTTGCATTGCAGCAACCATTTTTGTTCATGTGTGATGCTTTGAGGGTCACTACCCGCACCCATGTCCACCCATGGCAATCACACAACAGTAGCAATGTGTGATACTAAGATCGTCATCAACCGTAACAATGTTAATGCCTCGAACTCTCACAGGCGTACCAGTGTGTGAGTCGTATTTATTGGTTATAAGAACTGTAACTTTCGACCCAGTTTCAATATCCACATTGTCCTGTATAAGAATTCTCTGCTGCCATAGCGATTTAGGTTTGACTTTTCATAGGCGGAGCCAAGGGTGGTGTCTGGGTTATCCAGTTATTATATTGGCTATATAGCTAAGGAAATATCTCTATAAATGTGTATGGCTTTTCAGCGGAGTAAATACACCTTTACATATTTATGGTTAAATCGAGAAATATCTGTTAAAATAAATCTAAGTAAATAAATAATTATATCTACTTCCTGTCTGATGAGTTCCATCCAATGTAATTTAAACAAAATGTTTTTGAGACATCCTTATCTTTTTTTAGTCCAACCATTTAGGACAAATACGGCTAATAGTTATCTTTCATTTTCCCAGAGACCACTGGAGCCATGCTAAGAAATGGTGACAACAAGGTCAAGGTTCAGAGTCTTCATATCGTGCTGTCAATATTGACAACCTTGATGTCAATAATGTTTTTTAAAAATGTCGTTGTTGAGATGTTAATATATTTTCCTTGACGTCCATCTCAATGTATCCATTAAAGAGAAGTCCATGTTTAAATGTCGCCGTAAGATATTCCATGTTTAAATGTCGCCTTAGAAGATGTCCCTGTTTAAATTTCAAAATAGAAAATTTCCATGTTTAAGAGTCGCCTTAGAATATGTCCATGCTTAAATGTCGCATTAGAAAATGTCAATGTTTACTCGATGCAAATGCTAAGAAACGAACTCGTAAAACTGTCTATTTCCTGAAGGTTTTATAATTCTTGATACATTTGGTTATCTGAACTATTCTTGTCATTGCTTTTCCTTGTCATAGACATCTGATGTTCTGGAGATGGTTCCTCGGAAATGAGGTCACGCTCATCCAGTTCCTCCTCATCATAGGAGATAGAGGTCAGTGTGTGGAAGGCGTGGATGGCCACTCGGTTGACCCTATGCTCCTGTTCCTGTTTCCTGTCTGGCATGTACTTGAAAAAGTTCTCCAGGGCCGCTTCCTCCTCGAGTTCTTTCTTTTCTGTCTTGAGGTAACGGACGATCATCACCATAACACCTGAAGAAATACAACAATCAACATTACATGTGTTAGTAATACAACAATCAACATTACACATGTAGAAATACAACAATCAAAAGTACACATGTTGCAATACAATGATCAAAATTACACCTCTAGACAAACAACAATCAACACCCCTCCAGACCTTACCATAGACTTCTTGATTCTGCCTGTTTTATTGACACCCTACTCTGGTGGCACCCTGCTCTGGTGGCACCTTGCTCTGGTGGCAACCTGCTCTGGTGGCAACCTGCTCTGGTGGCAACCTGCTCTAGTGACACACAGTTCTGATGGCACCCTGCTCTGGTGGCAACCTGCTTTGGTGCCACCTTGCTCTTTTATTTAACTTAGATCCTAAGACCTAAGAGACAATAGAGCTCTGTCCAATTTACAATTTTCCATTTGGTGTCCCCACCCAACAAATTCCCCGAGAGACGCCACTGGATCACACGGGACCCTACTTTTTAAGACGATGGTGTAAACTTCGCGAGAGGAAATCACAAGGCCCCAGATTGATTGTTCTTTCAGGAGGATAAGCTGGTTCCCTAGACAGAAAAATCCCCTCTCTCAACTCATCTGGAGAACCCAAGGGAGCATCTTGTGTGGATGATATACAGCTTAGCCCCAGCAGTGTCGCACGAGTTGTCGAATTATTCATTGTGTCAATGTCATACCGCCCACAGGACTCCGTCTACGGGTTTGAATTCAAAGTTTTCCTTCTCTTAGATGGGCCCCCACCCACCGTCAAAGTTTTCCTTCTCTTAGATGGGCCCCCACCCACCGTCAAAGTTTTCATTCTCTTAGATGGGCCCCTACCCACCGTCAAAGTTTTCATTTTATTATATGGGCCCCCACCCACCGTCAAAGTTTTCATTCTCTTAGATGGGTCCCTACCCACCGTCAAAGTTTTCATTTTATTATATGGGCCCCCACCCACCGTCAAAGTTTTCATTTTATTATATGGGCCCCCACCCACCGTCAAAGTTTTCATTTTCTTAGATGGGCCCAACCCACCTGATAGAGCATCAACATCCATAATTAAATAGATTACAAATAACCTAATAAGATATCTAACGGTCACCTGCTGAGTAGAAAACGAGAACCACCACGATGTACACCAGGGCACCGAAATCTGACTCCTCGTCACGTACGGGGCGTCGATGTTTGCCACCGAGGGTCACTTCACTCTGGACACTGCTGACCACCTTGACACAGTTGGGGTACAACGAGGAGAGGAGTTTGATGGACTGGGGCGGGAGGGTGGAGAAATTCATGGCATCATGGGAACATTATCAGCTGACCTTGTGGAATCATGGGAACAGTACCAGCTGACCTTGTGGAATAAAAATCAAACTCAAATAAAATCATTTATATTGATGCGCACAAATATTATTATACTAAGTGATCCATATATAGATACTAACTGGCCCACATATTTATATACTAACTGGCCCACATATTTCCATACTCACTGGCCCACATATTTATATACTAACTGGCCCACATATTAATATTATTATTATTAATGGTAGTTTTCTATACCGGGGTATTATTATTATTATTATTATGGGTAGTTTTCCCCAGGCTAGGGCTGGGCTTACCACGCTGTACATACAATTTAACAAACGTAATCATGAACTTAAAAATTAACTTACATTAATAAAAAAAATATAAAAAAATGTGTATTCGCCCAACCATTCCAAAATAATTTACATGTCAAGCCATGCACGGCACTCAGCAGCATCGTTTAACGGTCAAAGGGGGAATCAGTCAGGATAGTAGAGTTTAAAGAGATGTGTTTTGAGTGCAGTTTTGAAGGCTGTGATGGTTGATGTATTTCTGATGTGTAGTGGAAGAGAATTCCATTGTTTGGGGGCACAGTAAGAGAACGATCGTTCACCATATGTTTTTGTGCGAGTCTTGGGGACAGAAAGAATATGCTCGTCTGCGGAGGAGCGAAGATGTCGAAGGGGTGAATAGACAGTGAGAAGTTCGGTTAGATAGAAGGGCAGGAATTCGAGAAAAAGTTGTGACAGAGAACAGACAGCTTGTCATCAATGCGTGCCTGTATAGGGAGCCAATCACGTTTTTTTTTTGCTTTTAGAACTAGCCTAGCAGCTGAGTTTTGAACCTTTTGTAGTTTTTCTAAGAAGTGTTTTGGTGAACCTGACAGAAGAGAGTTGCTATAGTCAAGACGAGAGAGAACAAGAGCATAGACTAGGGTTTTTGTTGCACTAACTGTGAGGTAGTGGCGGACCGTATGGAGCTGATCTGACGGATAACCGTGTATGCAGAGCGACAATCTAATATATACTAACTGGCCCATATATTTCCATACTAACTGGCCCACATATTTATATACTGGCCCACATATTTATATAATAACTGGCCCACATATTTATATACTCACTAGCCCACATATTTATATATTAACTGGGCAACATGTTATATTAAATATACTAACTGACCTAGATATTATTATCAATATACAGAATTGATCCACATATTTGTATTGATATATAACAAGAGATCTATTTATTGTTACTGTACTAACTGGCCCACATATATATTCATATATATATATATATATATATATATATATATACCAACTTACCCTCATAAATATATACGAAATGACCTATGTACTTAGATACTATCTGATCCATATATTTTTTTTATTAACTGACGCCCATTAAATTACTAGCTGGTCAACTCTAAAGGCTTGTAACGTGTCTCAAATCAAATTATACCGGCTTTTATTCTTATAGGGGGTTACGTTGAATGACAACGAATTACGGTGAAGCACAGTGCTTTACATCGAGTTACCGTGAATGCATGCGACGACGTTGTAACGTGGGCTAAAACTTAAATTAGTAGGTCAATGTCCTAGGACATATATAGGAACGAATTGCAAGTGTTGTTTTTTTTTTTTTCAATTTGCAAAGTGGATTGTCTTCCTTAGTCTTAGCATTCCCCTGCGATACAATGAGGAGATAAGTCAGCACGTGGCTAGTGCACTTAGTGTTTACAATAAATATGGATGTGCTCCCTTTTTTAAAAAAATGCTTTCAATTAACTTTGCTTTTGTTACGTGTTTGTGGCAAATTTCTTCGGAAGTTTAAATGACTTCTTCTGGTCATCCTATTGAGCTGAAATTTGGGACATAGACTCATAGCCGATGACAAAACATTGTATCCAATTCTCAGCCCCACCCCGATCCCAACCCCACAAAATCTGTTTTTCCTGTTTTTTTCAAGCGGAATACCAAAGAAATAGGATTTTTTTCGAGGGTGCGTGTTTTGGTGTTGAGATTGATTGTGAAGCTGTTGCTATGTTCCTTGTATTTGTGACGTATTTCGGTATGCAGTAAAAATAAAAAAATATTTTTGTAGGGGAAAATGAAGGAAATATGAAACGTGTTTTCGCCAGAAGTTTACCCATTTACATAACCACTTCTTAATAAATGATAAAATAACGCACAGTTACATAAATGCAAACGAAAATGCATATAAAGGATTCATAAGAAAAACTTTTATTTTAGGAGTTGCTTAATTCTACTATTGATGAATGCTAAAACGTACTCTATATTTACACATTTTATAACATACATTTCTCATGAGATACAGAGTTTTAGAGCGGGAATAGTCGTTGTACTCTATGTAACCAGGACCGAAGCGATGCAATACCATGCCAATATCCCTGTCGTCCTGGGATGAATGCTTTCGGTCACGGATCCATTCATGTAATTTCTCCACTTTGTATATGTACAGGGAAGGTGGTCTGATATAAACCCAAACGAACACCCACCATATCATATTGGATTTCGTTCAGTACCCGCATCCCCTGCAGTACAGCTAGTGCTCGACTTACGACCTATGCAGTCTACGACCATTCGACTTTACGACCACAATCACTAGCCATGCTGTATTAGGTTTCAGATTTATTTCTGCCTCAATTACCAGTCGAACGGCGTCGCCTGCAATCATCGGCGGTCGTGAACACCGAAAGTTATGACTTATAACATTAATTAAAGAAATGTATGATATAATTAATTTAACTTGAATATTTTTTTATAACATCACTTCACATAACTGTACGCATAGCGTACTCAACTTACGACCAAATCGTGTTACGAGCGGTCTGTCGGAGCCGATCGTCGTCGTAAGTCGAGCACTAGCTGTATGTGTTTTTTTGTTTTAGTACGTTTTAGTTAACACCCCTCCTCCTCCTAACAACAATTGAATAGGAGCTTGCTGGTTTCTATAGAAACATTTGCTTGCGAGAAGATGCTATGTCCCGAATGACAGAGGAAATTGATTATTGATCTCCTTCGGCGCTATCACAAATCATCGCTCGTAGAGATATCGATAAGCTGCTGCTGTGACACCTGATGACCGTGACCTTTAAAAATTCCCTCCCCCCTCAAAGATCCCCCCTACCCCGCGGACCCCCAGATGCCCAACTCCACCAAACGTCCCGCCCAAATTATTGACAGCGTCTGGGCCTTTAAAGTTGCATGAGTTGGTTCTCGCCCGGAACATATTGGACACCAGCCCTCGTGAGAGCCTCGTGTTGCAAGGAAGGTCCTGGTGTAAACCCGTGGCTGGTCAATAATGGAGTACGGTGTCTAGGAGTTTAATTACTGGATCAGATTAGAAGGACAAGACCATGACATATGTGGTGACCGTAAAAGGGGGGGGGGGGGTAGCTGGTGGCTATTGTTCATAAAACCCATGTATGTGGTGACCGGGGGGTGTAGCTGGTGGTCATTGTTCATAAAACCCATGTATGTGGTGACAGGGAGGTTAGCTCGTGGCTATTGTTCATGACCCATGTATTTTGTGACAGGGATGTATATGGATTAGTGTTGGGAGGGGAAAGAGCTAAAGCAGAAAAGGGTGGTCGTCTTGCACTATTATTTCTTCTGAACACTTCAATCCAGTGGTTCTTAAGCTTTTGGTTGCCAAGGACCTCGTGAAAATTTCTGATTTATCATTTTTGTGTGTATGCATGAGCATAAACAATTATAAATTATTGATAAGTCGATCCCACAAGCGGTGTAGGAAGGGCGCACAGATGTGGTGGTCCTCCCTGGCCGCACTTCCCCATTTACATATCTTCACCCGTCAATTTCTAGTTATACCAGGTTGGGGGTCTCCATAACTCGGCGAATGTAAAGAAACGGTCGTGGAACTAACAAGCTTGAAAACCGCTGCTCTGATCTAAGACAAAAAACGGCCTCACCCACATTTTTCATCATTCGGTTGATGATGCAAGATGATGGCTGCTCTGATCTAAGACAAAAAACGGCCTCACCCACATTTTTCATCATTCGGTTGATGATGCAAGATGATAGATCATGATAAATTAAAGATAAAACCATCAACTTATGAACAGCACGCGCGAACGTCCGCTCTATTGATGAACAAACAATCTAGCTGTCTCAGTCGCCAAAGAAGTCCTGGAGCTCCAGTTTCCTTTAGAGTTTTAAGTGTTAAACGTTTAATTCATTTTATCTTTGATCCTGATTAATTAAACTGGTTTATGCTAATGATGCCGGGAATAACAGCGAGGGATAACAAGAACCAGATTTAGTAATGAAACAAAAATATTTTTAAAAACCTGAAATTTAAAATATTAAAAAAATCAGTATATTGATTTTCGGAACGTTCATAATTAAGGTCAATGTCTCTCATTCCCAATTACAAGAACATTTGGTTTATTAGAGATAATTATTTTTAACATTAACTGGCTTTTCAAAAGGCTTAAGCGGCACAAGGAAATAGTAGTACAAGGTATGAGGAAGCTTGAAACAGAAAGACGGGGCAAAAAGAAAAGAACGTTTCAGCTAAGAGCCTTCATCGGCAGACAGGACAAATGAAAATACGGCAAGAGAGAGAAACTAGTTAAAAACTTGAGTGTTCGCCATTGTTATTGCCGGAAAGTGGATATTCCAAAACAAAGATTACATGGATAAAAGAATTTATGTACAGTAGCATGAGATGTTTGTGACCATTAAATCTCAAGTTGATGGTCTGGAGTTCAATCCCCAGTCAAGCAAAAACACCACCAGCACCCCGGGTGAATGGGACTCGTTAACGTTGGACGGCAACTCATCTAAGAGAATGCAACTCTGAATTCAAACCCGGAGATAGAGTCCCGAAAGGCGGATAACATTGATACACTGAAACATTCCGGCAACTCCTGCGACGCCACTGGTGCCAAGCTGTATCATCCACATGATGTTCCCTTGGCGGTTATCCAGCGGCGTGGAGACAGGCGTTTTGCTGTTAGGAACCAGCTTATAATCCTAGAAGAATAATCACAGGCCTTGTGGATTCGTCTTGCGAATTCCTCACCTTCGTCACCTAGTGACGGACGGATGCCAGCAAAAAAAAAAAAATATATATATAGAAAGGAGATAGAGAAAATATAATATTGATGTAAAGGATATTTCCTATGAGCCATTTTTAGCACTTTTGATATGCATGACGATTTTTTTATTTATTGGATACGTTAATACGTATAAATGAAAGGCCTACTACTCGGATGTAAACAGGTGAAAAACAATACATATATACCTCCCCTTTGTTTCATTACAAGATTGAAACATCTGACTTCCTATCCTCAAGACATTGCCGGTTAGCTTCACGTCTGACTTCCTATCCATCAAGCCATTGCTGACTAGCTTCACGTCTGACTTCCTATCATCCAGCCATTGCTGGCTAGCTTCACGTCTGACTTCCTATCCTCAAGTCATTGCTGGCTAGCTTCACGTTTGACTTCCTATCCATCAAAATTAGTCCCCTGCTAATTCAACTTGCTTGCTTATGTCAGTTCCCAGCTCATCCAAGTTGCTTGCTAATGTCAGTTCCCAGCTCATCCAAGTTGCTTGCTAATGTCAGTTCCCAGCTCATCCAAGTTGCTTGCTAATGTCAGTTCCCAGCTCATCCAAGTTGCTTGCTAATGTCAGTCCCCAGCTTATTCAAGTTGCTTCCTAATGTCAGTTCCCTGCTCATTCAAGTTGCTTGCTAATGTCAGTTCCCTGCTAATTTAAGTTGCTTGCTAATGAAATTCCACACGAATGAAAGTACATTGCTAATGTGTTCCCTTCTAATGTCAGTTCCTTGCTGATGTCAGTTCCCTGCTCACAAAAGTACCTTGCTAATGAAAGTAACCTCTTTATGCCAGTTCCCTGTTAATGCAACTACCTTGATAATGGAAGATTTGCTTTCATATTTTTAAATCTCAGTTCAACAACATCAAGTATTTTCCCTCTTTAATTTTCAACCCTCCAAGTTAAAAAAAAAATAAATCAAATAATTTATTAATTGACTTTTCTCGATTCCGAACCATAGACCAACCCTTGAGCTCAAGTTCTATTGTCTTGTATTGATCCTGGGTAATCCCCCCCCCCCCCAACCCTTTTCCTCCCCATTTCACATCTCATCTCCGCAAGACAAAAAGGTCCGCGGCTCTTGAATACAAAACAAAGCAGAGTTGTTCACTGGGAGGAAATATTTCGAGAAACTGTTGTGATAATACATTAATATCTCGTCAAAAAAATAGTCCCACACACATACACACGCAAATAGTCTCACACACATTAATCCCACACACAATCGTCCAAATAGTCCCATACACATACACATCCTAATAGTCACATACACAATAGTCTTACAAACAATTACGCAAAATAGTCTCTCACATACGCAAATAGTCCCACACACATGCACAAAGCATAGTCACATACACAAATTGCCCATACACACACACAAACAAATTTTATTTACTGTAATAGTCCCCAAAACATGCACAAATAATTGGTTACATACGCAAGTAGTTCTCACACACATACACACAAATAGTCGCATTTTATTATTATTATTAGTTGTCTTAAATAGCGCGGTATCCAAGCCTAGGGCTGGGCTCACCGCGCTGTACATAAAAGTATTAGCAAAAGAGACATAATCGTGACAATAAAATAAAATACATATATGTAATAAAGAACAGCTGTATAAAGACAAAACAAAAACAAATTCATATTCACCCCACCCACCCCAGAACTTTTAAATGACATACCATGGACGGCAGCCAGCAGCATCGTTTATCGGTCAGATGTGGGGAATCAGTCGGGGTAGTAGAGTTTGAAGAGATGTGTTTTGAGTCAGTTTTGAAGGCCTAGGTGGTTGGTATATTGCGGATGTGTAGTGGGAGAGAATTTTTTGGGGGCGCAGAAAGAGAAAGATCGTTCACCGTATGTTTTAGTGCGTGTCTTGGGAACGGACAGAATACGCGTGTCTGCGGAGGAGCGAAAACATTGTCCCACACACACAAACTCAACACGTACCCAAAAACAAACAGTTTATAAAACAAGCGTCCCCACCCACACACAAAATTAAAAATTATTGACACATAGTACCCTACACACATAGAACCCGAGACACATAGTACCCCACACAAATAGTACCCCACACACATATTACCCCACACACGATATAGTACCCTACACACATAGTACCCCACACACATAGTACCGCCACACACTTAGTACCGCCACAACAAAGTACCCCACACACATAGTACCCCACACACATAGTACCCCACACACATAGTACCCCACATACATGGTACACACACAAATAGTATTTCATGCTTCTCTAGAACCCCTGGTAAACACAATTATTTGACAGCCATTGACAACACAACTCCATGGTGTCAATTGTCATTGACTTCCTACAGTGTCACATAAATTCTAATGGAGACTTTCTGTGTATCATTTAGAACAGCGGTTCTAAAACTTCTAATCCCGCGACCCTTTATTACAATTCCTCATGTTGTGGTGACCCTCCAACCATAAAATTATTTTCGTTGCCACTTCATAAATATGCGTTTTCCGATGGTCTTAGGCAACCCCCGTGTAAGGGTCGTTGGACCCCCCCAAGGGGTCGCAACCCACAATGTGTGTACCGTTATTTTAGAACATTAGGAAGGGGTGCATGTGGGGGGAGGGGGGTAATTACGAATGTCCAATTGAAAAATCTGTATTATTATTATTATTATTATTATAAGACGCTTTTTATAGCGTAGTACCCCAACACATATAATTTAACAAACATAATCATGAACTTAAAAATTAAAATACATTAATTAAATAAAACAAAACAAATGTGTTTTCGCCCAACCATTCCATAACTTTTTAAATGTCAAGCCATGGATGGCACCCAGCTGTCGTAGTTTGATCTCAGACAGAGCATTTTACACATATTGACATAACATTGCACGGAAAGATCTGTTGGTGTGGTCACAATCTTCCAATTCTCACAGTTGATCTGATGGTGCTATCACCATCTACCGATTGCTACAGTTGATTTGTTGGGATGTCACAATCTTCCAGTGCTCACAGTTGATTTGTTGGGCTGTCACAATCTTCCAGTGCTCACAGTTGATTTGTTGGGCTGTCACAATCTTCCAGTGCTCACAGTTGATTTGTTGGGCTGTCACAATTTTCCAGTGCTCACAGTTGATTTGTTGGGCTGTCACAATCTTCCAGTGCTCATAGGGTCAACGACTTACTGGCAGTCCAACAAAAAAAGGTATTTTTCAAGCACGAACATGCAGTGGTTCTCAACTTTCATAATGCCGCGACCCTTTAATACAGTTCATCATGTTGTGGTGTCCCCCAAACATAAAATGATTTTGTTGCCATTTCATAAAGATGTGTTTTCCGATGGTCTTATGCGCACCATGTGTAAGGCTCGTTCGACCCCCTAAGGAGTCGCGACCCCCAGGTTGAGAAACACTCATGTAGAGCCTTTCAGAGCAAGGCCAAAACATTCATAATGGATAAAAAAATAGTTAAAATTAACGTGCTTGATGCTGGTGTTATTAGCTCAAAGATCCGAAATGGTGAAATCAATAAGGGGTGCGAGGGGGCATTTTAGGGGGTGCGAGGGGGCATTTTAGGGGTGCGGGGGCATTTTAGGGGGTGCGAGGGGGCATTTTAGGGGTGCGGGGGCATTTTAGGGGGTGCGAGGGGGGATTTTAAGGTGTACGAGGGGACATTTCAATTTCAGGGGATGCGAGGTGGCATTTCAATTTCAATGGATGTGAGGTGGCATTTCAATTTCAGGGGATGTGAGGTGGCATACAATTTCAGGGGATGCGAGGTGGCATTTCAATTTCCGGGGATGTGAGGTGGCATACAATTTCAGGGGATGTGAGGTGGCATAAAATTTCAGGGGATGTGAGGTGGCATTTCAATTTCAGGGGATGTGAGGTGGCATTTGACAGGGTGTGAGAATAAGTGATTATAAGAACAGAAGAGCCATTGACCTTTAAGTTATTAAATAATAGCTTATTTATATATGAATAAATGTCTTGACTTGTGTTTTACTTTTAATGTCACCAGTTTATTTCCTAGCTGATGCAGTTTTCTGCGTCTTATGTCTATAAATAAACAGAACTACATTGTTTTTTCTATTTAATTTAAATTGCATTGTTAATGCTGTGGGTGTACGAGACCTAGTCAAACAATTCACAGGGTGGCAGAGTATATTAAGATAAGATAATATTCTTTTATTGATCCAAACAAATGGAACTGTTTTTTGATTACATTGTACATAAACATTTTCAGCACATAAATAAATACACATTTTGATAAAGTCCACATTTTACAACTAAAACAATTTGAACACAAGACATCCACATTAAATTATTTCTCTACCGTAAAAAAAAACACCCAGCCAATCAGTGAACTCCCTTTGTCATAACAAAAGGGACTTAATTAGTGATCATTTAGATCAGCGGTTCTCAACCTGTGGGTTGTGACTCCTTTAGGGGGTTGAACGGCCCTTTCAGAGGGGTCACCTAAGACCATCGGAAAACACATATACTCTACAGTTATGTAGCAGATACGATAATAATCTTGTGGTTTGGGGTCGCCACAGCATGAGGAACTGTGTTAAAGGGTCGCGGCATTATGAAGGTTGAGAACCACTGATTTAGATTTCGTGTCCTCTAATGAGGAAACCTGGGTTGAAAAGTTACAAGGCGAAAGAATCTTGAAAGCTATTGGGCATAAGACTTCACTATAGATGTAATAAAGTGATGTAATAATGCAATGGCGAGAATGGCGTGCAGATAATGTAATCATTTCAGAAGAATTCATCTCCCAAGAATGGACATGGAGAACACTCACTTTAGCTTTGCAAATAGCAAGGGGGAGATAATCTCATTTCTGTCCAAATTGCATCAAAGCACGTGTCCAGCCAGTCTGCTGGACAAGGACAGTGAACAGACGGCAGGATTCGCGTTATATTTGTCAGACACTTGTGGTGCATTGTACATGGTAAACACAATCAGGTCAAGGTTTGTAGTTTTAACTGAAGGATGAGTGTGTGTGTGTGTGTGTGTGTGGATTGCGTCGGTCAGTGTGTGGGTATGTGTGGAGTGTATTTGTTTGTTGAATGGTACTCCAAATTCAACAAGTTTTTTTCCTAAAGGAACACTCTCATTTTGAAAAATATATGGTATTATTAGTATTGTTTAAAGTGGATAAAATAAAAATCAGTTGGAGAGTCAAAACTAACATGTCAAGGGCCGCATTGCCCTTATGAACCTATTACCCCCATATATCCTTTTATTCACAAGACCATTTCGTCCTACGTATGCCCCCGTATTCTGTCTGCTTCACTAGGACTTCTTTTCCATAGTGCCTAATCACACCATGACCCTACTAGTGCTCTGTCATACTAGGACCATATGTCCTCTTAACCTATCACATCAGGACCCTATTGCCCTAGTACCGTGTCACGCCAGGAGCCTGTTGCCCTAGTACCGTGTCACGCCAGGACCCTATTGCTCTAGTACCGTGTCACAGGACCATATTGCCCTAGTACCGTGTCACGCCAGGACCCTATTGCCCTAGTATCGTGTCACGCCAGGACCCTATTGCCCTAGTACCGTGTCACGCCAGGACCCTATTGCACTAGTACCGTGTCACACCAGGACCCTATTGCCCTAGTACCGTGTCACACCAGGACCCTATTGCCCTAGTACCGTGTCACGCCAGGACCATATTGCCCTAGTACCGTGTCACGCCAGGACCATATTGCCCTAGTACCGTGTCATACCAGGACCCTACCGCCCTAGTACCATGTCGCACCAGGACCCTATTGCCCTAGTACCGTGTCACACCAGGACCCTATTGCCCTAGTACCGTGTCACACCAGGACCCTATTGTCCTAGTACCGTGACACGCCAGGACCAGGCCCCCATGACCACCACGTCCGCCGATGAAGACTACAGTTCAATAACCTATTTTGTTTGGTAAGGTGAGCCGGCCAATAGGCTGTAACGCAAGATAACAGGGCAGTTGTTAGGTGGCAATACAACAGATACCATCACGGCTGCCAATGCAGCGCTGAGAAAGATCAATGGGGTGTGGGTGTACTTAGCAGCTAGCTGTCGACCTTAAAAAATATATAATAAAAATTATCCTTATTTTGATCATTATTAATTAGTCCTAAAGGCAGTGGTTCTCAACCTTCCTAATGCCGTGACCCTTCAATGCAGTTCCTCATGTTCTGGCGATCCCTCAGAACAAACTTATTGTCGTTGATACTTCATAACCTTAGAGTATATGTGTTTTCAGGTGGTCTTAGGCGACCCTTGTGAAAGGGTCGTGCGACCCCAAAGGGGTCGCGACCCACAGGTTGAGAATCGCTGCCTTAAGGCTTTCTCATTTCCTGTGTTTTTGTTTACCCCAGGACAAAGGGATCGATATTTTAAGGTATTTGAACTCAATTCATTCATGAAATTTGTTCTATAAACTTAAAAGAGAACTACTCCAGAAAGCAGTATCAAATGAGAAGTAGTGAGATGTTCAATTTTAATGACGGCCGGTTTCACCAATATGTTGGAATAAATAAAGTGGTTCGCCTTAATTTCTGTTCGCCTTACTTTCATTTTCATTTGAGACGCTGTTAAAGTTAGAACCATTACATTTCATCGGATGGCTTTCACCTCGGTGAGACATGCGTCAATACTTGACATGTGGGGGTCAAGACTACTAAAATTTTCAAATCTGTAAGCCAAGTTTTCAGTCAGGTTTTTTGCTTTCATAACCGAATTGAGAATGTTAGATTTCGAAATTTATTTTTCTTAATTTTTTTTTTGTGTGCAATATTTTCCATCGACTTGTGACCACTTGATTCGGTCGCCATCCACAACTTTAATGAATTACTGGAATATGAATGTTAATCCTTTGACCCTTGTAAAATGTACAGACTTTGTGATAATCTGCATGACGCTATCCATCTTTAATGCTGCTACGCGTACATCTTTGGGGGTGTACTTTGTAGGGGGGATCTCATCATACGTTGACTTTGGGAGGCAGCTGTATGATCTTATATTAATTTTACTACGCCATGTATTTCACATTTCATCCCCAGTAGCTATAACAGATATTGAGACTCTATCAGTAGATATACCAGATATCGGGACATCATCAGTAGCTATACCAGATATCGCATCATCAGTATTTATACAAGAGATCGGGACTCTGTCAGGAGATATACCAGATATTGGGACACTGTCAGTAGATATACCAGATATTGGGACACTACCAGTAGATATACCAGATATTGGGACACTGTCAGTAGATATACCAGATATTGGGACACTACCAGTAGATATACCAGATATTGGGACACTATCAGTAGATATACCAGATATTGGGACACTGTCAGTAGATATACCAGATATTGGGACACTACCAGTAGATATACCAGATATTGGGACACTATCAGTAGATATACCAGATATTGGGACACTATCAGTAGCTATACCAGATATTGGGACACCAACATTAACTATAACAGACATTGGGACACCATCATGAGCTATAACAGATATTAGGGCACCATCGGTAGCTATAACAGATATTGGAACACTATCAGTAGATATACGAGAAATATTCACAATGGACAAAGAAAATCGCTTTAACCTATCGCATAAATCCATTGATTTGTTTGCTTAGTTGTCATCAATACCTCTAGTCGTTACCAATACTTTTAAACGTCATCAAGATCTAATCACCACCAATACCTCTAGTCGTCACCAATACCTTTAGACGTCATGAAGATCTAATCACCACCAATACTTTTAGACGTCATCAAGATCTAATCACCACCAATACTTTTAGACGTCATCAAGATCTAATCACCACCAATACCTCTAGTCGTCACCAATACCTTTAGACGTCATCAAGATCTAATCACCACCAATACTTTTAGACGTCATCAAGATCTAATCACCACCAATACCTTTAGTCGCTATCAACACCGTCCCGTCAGCGACACGGCGAAATAGTAGCGGCGAATCGTCATAGGTCTGATTAAATCCCCTAGGTTCAAAGGCGTAGCTGGATTCGTGCTGTTCGGGGCGGGCCAAGAAAACAACTCTGCGGCTGACATCAAATGCGCTCCAACTCCATATTAAGAAAAAAGCACCCCTCCCCCGCCCCCCCCTTTTTTTCCACCCCTGCTCAGTTGTCACATCAATAACTTATTTAATGCTGAGATTATAACATGTAGGTTTCTATGAGACGGCTACCAGGCCAGCTGACATACACAAGCGTGTGACTACCCTCCCCCCAACCCCCACACACATCTCTTCTCCTTTTTGAAACTCTAAGTATGGACATTTTAATTCAATTTGTGTGTCTCTGGCAAAGTTTAACAGAACAACTCCCAGAATTCCCCTGTAACCACGCAGCCCACGTGTCCACTTTCTCACATCACTAATCTTCAAACAATGAATATTGGACAAAGGGAGAGAATATCGACATGTATTGATCGTCGTCCCCCTTTAAACTGATAACAGTCGACTTAGCAATAAAAGAAATGGCAAATCCTTGTTTTTTCTGATCAAAGTTGCCGTGGAACGTTCAAAAATTTTGTCTTTTTAAAAAAATGTTTTGTTCTTTTTAAATATTCTAGACTGATTAAATTTTAGTCCAGCCACCCAACAGCTGTAAAAGGATTTAATCCTGAATTAAATTGTCTTCAATCAGTAGATCAGAGATCACGTGTCCCTATTTTCCTGACGAAAATCAATGTTGTTTTTTTCGGCCGTTATCGAGACTTGCAGTAATCATGTACCCAGCTTATGTTCAGTCCAAACATTACCGCACGGCGGTAGTAGTAGTGCCTTTAAACTTCCCGCAGCTGGATGGTAGTTTTGTCAAACTAACTAGTTATCGATGATGTTGCTATGAAGATAATAAGTTGGCCTAGAACTAGGCACTAGAGAACCGCCCGAATGTGATTTTCTTTTTTGGTTTCGCCAAAACCGAAATCAAACCGAAAGTTAAAAAATTACATTCAGCCGAAAGATTTAGGTTTTCGAAAAACCGAAAAATCAACCGACAGTTATCTTTTCTGCTTTGGCCGAAACTGAAACTTCGCCGGAAATGATCATATGGCAACTTCGGCGCCAAACCTGCAATGGACTACGATTAGTCACTTCCTTGTTTTGTCACGTGATACGAGTAAGCCTTCGGTAGCCTATGCTACACATAACAACACATAACAACAGATAACAGCTGATCAGCCATTATCATTAATTTTAAAGCAAAATGTTTGTCTCAATCAGCGCTTCCCCAATGTTAATTAAAAATTTTACTTTTCAAAATGTTCTTGAATACACGTGTTTTTTTTAAATGACATTCATAAATGTGACAATAATTATAATTCAGTTATGATTAAAGGAAGAAAGTTGTTTGAAGAAAAATTTGTGAGTGACTAGTGTGTTGCAGACAGCCTACCGGAAGTCTTACTCGAACTTACGCTTATCACGTGACAAAACAATCGACTCATCGTAGTCCATTCGGTCGGCCTCTGCATAGAACAGTGGGGTTGGCGATGTCCATGTCAATAATCCTCGTTTACGGTAAAATTTGAAGAGCTTAGATTAAACAAACTATTGTTCATATGACGTTATGTGCCTTAAACAACGTAATGTTATTCTGGACAATAAAGGAAGATGGCGTAAACAAACATTCCTCGAAACAGAATTTGGTTATATAAAAAAAATAATTTTTCAACACCTTTACATCTAGGATCAATTATAAACGAAACAGATCGCTAGAATTATTTTGCCAAATCAAATAAATAAAAAATAGTTTACAATAGCCGGGTGGCCACGTTTTTCTTGTTATCATGGTCACCATAATATCGTCATGAGAACAGCCGGTGACTATATACAACGAGGAAACGCAACTGATAAGATTCTCTCTAGAGCTTGGAACTAAACCCCAAGAGGTATCATTAAAAACAGGGCGATTCGTCTTGGGGGCATTTTTTTAAAAATGTGTACACGTATGGCAGTTTTTTTGGAAAGGGGGGGGGTGTAAAGATGGGGATGGTGTCAAACCTTTGATATTGAAAATTACTGGCACATATTTGAAGTTACATTCATCGATGGGAAATTACTGGCATAGATGGGAAATTACTGGCATAGTTGAGAAACTACTGGCGTAGATGGGACATTACTGACGTAGATGGGAAATTACTGGCATAGATTGGAAATTACTGGCGTAGATGGGAAATTACTGGCGTAGATGGGAAATTACTGGCGTAGATGGGATTATTACTGGCATAGATGGGAAATTACTGGCATAGATGGGAAATTACTGGCATAGATGGGAAACTACTGGCGTAGATGGGAAATTAATGGCATAGATGGAAAATTACTGGCGTAGGCCTATATTACAGGCATAAATGGGAAATAGCGTTGTAAATTAAATTGTTTAGTTTTTGTACATTATTTGATGACGTCATCTGTTGAAAGTAAAAGTTTTCAAATATGTTTGAGCTATTTTTTTTTTAAAATGGTCAAAGAATTAACAATCACATTCACAATCACATTCACAATAACAATCACACTCACAATCAGGCAAGCGTTTAGAAAAATATCAATAAATCCATTTATGACAAACAAACGGTCTATTCTTTTCTCAATTATCATCGGTCAGTCGCCCCAAAATTGGGGTCGGCCGGGACATTTGACTCAGGTCTCATATTAGTGGAGGCCTTAATTATTATTCTGACTGATAACTGTTCAAAGTTATAACTGTTCAAAGATGTAACTGTTCAAAAATATAACTGTTCAAAGATATAACTGTTCAAAGATATAACTGTTCAAAGATATAACTGTTCAAAGATTTAACTGTTCAAAGATATAACTGTTCAAAGATATAACTGTTCAAAGATATAACATCTTAAATGAACACTTTTTTGAAGCAGCGAGGAATACAATTTATATTTTATAAAAGTGATATAAGAGCATTTGAATTTTAACTAACATTATGGACATTTAACAATGTATCATGGGCCTAAAACTGTTGAATTATAAAAGGCAAATCATATAACAACAGTCCATAGATAATGCTCTCTGACATTGGTATGAAATGTTCCTGAGTTGATGGGGACTGTTCTAACGTTGGTGAGCAATATCCTGAAGTTGGTGAGCAATATCCTGAAGTTGGTGAGCAATATCCTGAAGTTGGTGAGCAATATCCTGAAGTTGGTGAGCAATATCCTGAAGTTGGTGAGCAATATCCTGAAGTTGGTGAGCAATATCCTGAAGTTGGTGAGCAATATCCTGAAGTTGGTGAGCAATATCCTGAAGTTGGTGAGCAATATCCTGAAGTTGGTGAGCAATATCCTGAAGTTGGTGAGAAATGTTCTGAGTTTGGCACAAATTTATTAGCTATAATAATCCTCTTTGCAAAGAACTCTTTCTATCTGTATTTTCAAAGACACAGCAGCTTCGAGCTTCAAGACATCGATGATCATTTTTTGGGTCACGACCGATTGTCTTCATTGCATCTTGATGTTTTAACCATTGGCGTACTAATTGAATAAATAAGCTTAATTAATTAATAATTAATAAATAAGTCCGTAAGTACGGACTGAAACCATTGTTTCCTTAAATTTAAGTTTAAATCTGCATTTTCACTTGGCTCTAAAACTTTCGAATAAACGTATTGTATGCTGGGTTAATTTTCAACAACGCATCGCGTCTGTTTTATGAGTTAGTGATTCACCGCACCATTAACTTATACACTGTTCATCAGCCTTGACCTTGTTACTTATTTGGACCGGTTTAAAAAAAAAAATTACATGCAATAATTCTGGAAGCTGCTAGGGCAGAATTAAATACCACTTTATTAAGATTTTTTTCCTTGTAAAAGTGAATTGTATTATTCTGTAAAAATATCCACCAACGAACATGATAATAGAATGCCCGTGACTTTCGAGACAACAAAATGTAATTTCAATAAATTAAGTGGACCGGAAGAACATGTCTTCTAAGTACAGGAAACGAAAATGAAATTAAAGCCGTGGATAAGTTATATAATATAAAGCTCAGTGCGGAGGGTGTTGTTCGGTAAGACGTTTTTATGTACACAGTTAAGTAAGTTTAGGAGCAAGAACAGATTCATCGCTCTGGTCGCCCAGCCGTGTTGTGTTCATGTCAGCAGACCTGTTTACCCTCAAACTCTTAAAATCGTACACTATCATCACAAAATCGTTCGATACATTATCTTAATAGTAAAAAATAAACATACGGTATATATAATGTATACACCTCAAAATCGTACATTGTACGCCAAAATTGTAAGAGTAAACAGGTCTGTGTCAGTATCATTTATAGTTGATTGATTGATTGATTGATTGGATACTTCTATAGCGCTGGTATCCATGCTACTTTAGCATGCTCACTGCGCTCTGGTTTCCTCAAATCTATTTAAACAAAAAAGTCTTTCAATTTTTCCTAAATGATTTTCTATCCTTTTCAATACTCCTCAAAGATGGAGGTAAACTATTCCATAACTTTGGCGCTATCGCTTCAAAAGAGCGCTCTCCGTACGACTTTTTTCTGTGTTCATCCACATTGGGAATTTTCAGTAAAGACTGAGTTGAGGATCGCAGGTTCTTTAAGGTTACAAGTTTATAAAGCAGTTCTTTCAGATATTCCTGTGCAGAGCCTTCTATGCAGCTGTACGCCAAGGAAAGAATTTTGTGATTAATGCACTCACTCACAGGAACCCAATGGAGATCTCGTAGAAATGGTGTGATGTGGTCAGAGTTCTTTATCCGCGATACAATGCGTGCTGCAGAATTTTGTACCTCCTGGAGTCTCTGAATTTGGTTCTGAGGCAAAACCCACAAACAAGTGTTACGGTAATCTAATCTTGATTAAGTTTATCTCAGATAAACATCTTATGAACAAAAAAAGTCAAAGCCAATCCATATTTTAAAATTAATGTTCTAGCATTACAAGTGTCTGTAAAAAAGCGCAAACTTGAGTGATATTAATATTGCCACGTGACCAGAAAGCAAGGGCTCGCCAAAGAAATCATGCATGGCACAACTAGAGGAGGGAGAAGAAGAGGAAGACATAGAAAAAGATGGGAAGATAACATCAAAGAGTGGACGGGATTAAAACTAGGCGATGCTATGCGTAGTGCAGAAGACCAAGAGTAATGGAGAAGGATAGTTTTCAATTCATCTGTGGCGCCCCAACGGTCCAAGGACTAAGGGACATGATGATGATGATTACAAGCGTATTGATATTCTATAACTTTAACCCTAGATTTCCATCCTCGATCACGATAACAGCCTTTGAGTAAATAACTTTAACCCTAGATTTCCATCCTCAATCACGATAACAGCCTTTGAGTAAATAACTTTAACCCTAGATTTCCATCCTCAATCACGTTAACAGCCTTTGAGTAAATAACTTTAACCCTAGATTTCCATCCTCGATCACGATAACAGCCTTTGAGTAAATAACTTTAACCCTAGATTTCCATCCTCGATCACGATAACAGCCTTTGAGTAAATAACTTTAACCCTAGATTTCCATCCTCGATCACGATAACAGCCTTTGAGTAAATAACTTTAACCCTAGATTTCCATCCTCGATCACGATAACAGCCTTTGAGTAAATAACTTTAACCCTAGATTTCCATCCTCGATCACGATAACAGCCTTTGAGTAAATAACTTTAACCCCAGATTTCCATCCTCGATCACGATAACAGCATTCGAGTAAATATTGTCAACATGAAGACAGGCGTACAGCAATAACAATTGATTTGCTCTACAAGAAATCAATTGAATGGTAAACGGTATTTAAAAAATGCGATCGATACCGCCACAATAACCAATTTCACAAGTCGCCATCAGCAGTTGTGGTCAATGGACTTATTCGCTAAGACATGGTCGCGACCACACGAGACTGAATGTGTTACAAAAAGACATGAAGTTTAAGAGCTGTGAATACGGGTTCAACTTACCTAGCAATTAACTGTGTAAAGTCCAATAGTTCCCAGCCTGACCTGTCCTCTATTTGCCGTCTGGAAAAGTCTGTGTATGCATGCCCACCCGCCATCCGTGCGAGCAGACAATACTCCCATCATGTCGCGAGCTCAGCGCGTGTCGGTGGGTGCACTTCACTTGATCTTGGCACATATTTGATTCCATCTTAAAGCCGCGTGGTTATTCCGTGGTTGTTCCACGGGCTATAGCTGATATGTTCCCCGTAGCAGTAAGGGAATCTAGTTTTTAGATATAGCTGATATGTTCCCCGTAGCAGTAAGGGAATCCAGTTCTTAGATATAGCTGATATGTTCCCCATAGCAGTAAGTGAGTAAGGGAATCCCGTTGTTAGATATAGCTGATATGTTCTCCGTAGCAGTAAGGGAATCCAGTTGTTAGATATAGCTGACATTCTTACTGTATAGAAGTAAGGGAATCCAGTTGTTAGATATAGCTGACATTCTTACTGTACAGAAGTAAGGGAATCCAGTTGTTAGATATAGCTGACATTCTTACTGTACAGAAGTAAGGGAATCCAGTTCTTAGATATAGCTGACATTCTTACTGTACAGAAGTAAGGGAATCCAGTTCTTAGATATAGCTGACATTCTTACTGTACAGAAGTAAGGGAATCCAGTTGTTAGATATAGCTGACATTCTTACTGTATAGAAGTAAGGGAATCCAGTTGTTAGATATAGCTGACATTCTTACTGCATAGAAGTAAGGGAATCCAGTTGTTAGATATAGCTGACATTCTTACTGTACAGAAGTAAGGGAATCCAGTTGTTAGATATAGCTGACATTCTTACTGTATAGAAGTAAGGGAATCCAGTTGTTAGATATAGCTGACATTCTTACTGTACAGAAGTAAGGGAATCCAGTTGTTAGATATAGCTGACATTCTTACTGCATAGAAGTAAGGGAATCCATGTGATAGCGATATCTGACACTCTTACTGTTGAAATAAGGGAACCCATGTGGTAGATATATCTGATACTCTTACTGTTGAAATAAGGGAACCCATGTGGTAGATATATCTGATACTCTTACTGTTGAAATAAGGGAACCCATGTGGTAGATATATCTGATACTCTTACTGTTGAAATAAGGGAACCCATTGGGTAGAAATAGCTGATACTCTTACTGTATAATTAAGGGAATCTATTTGATAGCGATATCTGACACTCATACTATAGAATTAAGGGAATCCATTTGGTAGACATATCTCACTGTAGAATTATGGGAATCCATTGATAGACATAGCCGATACCCTTACTGTAGAAGTAAGGGAATCTATTTGATAGCGATATCTGACATTCTTATTATGGAAGTCAAGGATTCCATATGGTAGATATAGCTGAAATTCGTATTGTAGAGGCAAGGGTAAATATTTGATAGCGATATCTGACATTCTTACTGTAGAAGGAAAGGCAAATATTTGCTAGTTATAGACACGCTCGCCGTGGAAGCAAAGGCGCTATCAGCACGCCTACCCAATAGTAAAAAAAAATATACACACTATTTACATTTTCTTATTAGCGCCTGTCTTTAGTGGAGTCTACTCAACCAATGTTCACTGAGATACAAAGTCAGGTTATCAACCGCTATATTTAGAGAGTAGCAGAGACATTTGGCAGACCCTGACCTTGCTGACGCATACAAAATATAAACTTGAGAATCGCAACGAAAGATTTTTTCATCGCAAAACCTAAAAGTTTATTTTTATCGTGCTTAATTAAAATAAAACTCGAATTAAATAAAGACCTCGGACTTTATTCCCCACCCCCTCTGACCTGTGACCTTATCCAACATCCTCATCACCAGTGCCACTCCCAAACAACGTGGAAAAATGAACACCTAATATTCGATCCGGCATCCCAAAAATTAAAATAAAGAAAGAAAAGTAGAACGACCTCATCGATTGTCGATGTCATTGATCGATGTTAGGAGCTCAGTGGCATTAATGGGTTCTTTTAGCCCCTATCTAAAAGATCAACCAACCGTATCTGGCCACAACATGGTACGCAGAAAGCCAGGTCTCGTACCAGTACTGGATTCATGTGTCGCATCGCCTACTGATGATGCATAAAGTCTGATAGCTGCATGCCTATTGATGGCGGCATGCCTTCTGATGGCTGCATGCGTACTGATGGCTGCATGCCTACTGATCATGCACAAAGTCTGATGGTTGCATGCCTACTGATGGCTGCATGCCTACTGATGGCTGCATGCCTACTGATGGCTGCATGCCTACTGATGGCTGCATGCCTACTGATGATGCACAAAGTCTGATGGCTGCATGCCTACTGATGGCTGCATGCTTACTGATGATGCACAAAGTCTGATGGCTTCATGCTTACTGATCATGCACAAAGTCTGATGGCTGCATGCCTACTGATCATGCACAAAGTCTGATGGCTGCATGCCTACTGATCATGCACAAAGTCTGATGGCTGCATGCTTACTGATCATGCACAAAGTCTGATGGCTGCATGCCTACTGATCATGCACAAAGTCTGATGGCTGCATGCCTACTGATGATGCACAAAGTCTGATGATGTTGTCCAACATACTGCAAACTATGTGTCTGCTATTATGTTACAGACTGTCCATTTTATGTCTGATATTTCTCAGCTGTAAAAAATAATTTCTACTGCCAATTTTTTAGATGTAGCCAGGTATAATCAAATGTAGCCGGAAGTAGCCAAACATAGATGGTAGGTAATGAATACTTGCATTGGAAGCTCAGGATGATGGCAGGTGCATGTTTTGGTTCAGACACGGATGCAAACAAGGTATCTGACCACATTAAGTTTGGAGTGTTTGCAGGGACTGAGTTAGGATTACAGTATTATAGGCAGGGCCGGATTAACAGACAGGCCGACTAGGCCGTGGCCTAGGAGCCCCGCGAAATAAGGGGCCCCAATATTGGGAGAAGTATATAAAAAAATATATTTTTGAATTAAAAATACTTAGCAATATTTTTTATTTTTCAAAATGGGGCCTCAAATTTCTTTTGGCATTGAGCCCCTAAAATTGTAAATCCGGCCCTGATTAAAGGTCGTCTCGATTCGGGATAAATTGCAAATGATGAAGTATAAGGACACAGTTATTGCTGGACAGCCTGTCCATTTAACCGCCGCCATTTGTTGCAAGATTGTGCAACTATTTAATTGCAAGATTGTGCAACTATTCGGAAATCTACTAAAATTCGCACCAAATTGCTCTCATTCTTCGCAACAGTCGAGATTTACATAACAGGATATTATGTATGAATGAACTACGCTCTGGGCTTGGTCGAAAACAAACTATGGTGGTACCTTTGCAAAGTTTGCGATCAATAGCCATTAGTTTGCGGCTATGAGCAGGGTGATGAACAAAAGCTTCTTTGCTTGCTTTAGGCTAAGACCTTCCTTTCATTCTTTCAGCTTGTACTCATTTACTTCTCCGCGTAATTTTGTCTTGTCCAATTCATATGGTTCGCAATGACCCGATGAAAATCCTGGAAATTTTCAGAAGTGACCATAATTGTTTGTGCCAGTGGATGGAGACTAAGAAAATAGCAGCAAGTAGCAATGACTAAGAGCTCGATGAGTTATCATGTGATCAATCACCAGACGAGAGGTTAACGCTTTAGAATTTATGGAGATAACAAATCAGCTGACGGGAGATGAAGGCTTTAGGCGAACCGCATTGTATGAAGGCATTTGGATGAATTTCTCTTAACATCATGTCAGTGATTTTACAAACATCTCCTCTACTTCCACACACAGAATATTGATGGCGGTCCAGAGGAGTTTGCCTTACTTTGTCCTCACGGCCTACTGAACAGAAGGACCGGAAAGGGGGGGGGTGGTAGAGTCGTTTCTGCTTGATCCGAACTTTATCGTACCCTGGGAGCCATTTTTTTTCCTTCGCCATTTTTCAAATCCCCTTTTCGGAATTGTAGTGTGTAAATTTAAGACTGGACGATGTAGTGTGTAAATTAAAGACTCGGCAGTGTAGTGTGTAAATTAAAGACTGGACGGTTTCGAGATGGCAATTTTAATCGTGTTAGGCCAGGAAGCGTGCAGTTTAGAAGAGAAATTTACTCTGTCCCCAATGTTTTGACCTTTTTGTTTAAAAACTCTATAGAAGATTCCTACAAATCATAAAAATTTACTACAACCTCTAAAAGATTCCTTTCTCACGGAAAGGGCTATCAAATTACAGCGTCTGTGTCAGAAACACCCCCCACCCCCACCCCCCCACCCCGCCCGGCCAAACCAGGCCTTAAAAAAATATCTTTATATATTTTAATGTATATTTTTTTTTTAGAAGAGAGATTTTCAAACTGTTCATTGCGGCAACCTGTGAGGTCATAGCTATGTCACAGGGGCGCCACGAAGTAAAACCATAAATCATACAAATACGCGATTTCACAGTGCTTACCTACTTATGCCTTTTACGCCGCCTGGTGGCATTTTACATTCATCTCGATCCTGCTCTTTCCGCTCCAGTTGCTTCCAGCTCGCATCTCCATGTATTCTTCGGCCGCCAGCTCGCATCTCCATGTATTCTTCGGCCGCCAGCTCGCATCTCCATGTATTCTTCGGCCTCCCTCCCTTCATTTTGCCCCGTGGATTCTATGTTAGGGATTGTCTGGTGATGTTATCTGGGGGTTTACGAAGAGTGTGCCGTATCCACCTCCATCTTTTCCTTATGATGTCTTGAGCAATTGTTTCCTGGTATTTAATTCACAGCCAGTCTTTTTTTTTGGTGATGATGTTTGGCCATTTCATGTTCAGGTCTTTTCTGAGGCAATAGTTTATGAACGTCTGTACTCTCTGCGTGAAGCTCATTGTTGTTCTCGAAGTTACAGCTCCATAGATTAGTACTGTTTGTCATTTGTGTTGAAAATTCTGGCTTTGTTTTGCAGATGCAGCTTTGTTTTGCAGATGCAGCTTCTTTGACGCCCACATTTTCTTAAATAGGGCACGTGCTGACTTAGCCTTTCCAATTCTAGCCTGACATCAGCTTCGGATCCACCATTTATGACAACGGTGATATATATGTGAAGGCCTCCACTTATTCCAGTGCATTTCCTGCCAGAGAGATATGCTCTTGGTTGGCTGAGTTACCTTCATGATCTTTGTGTTGCTTTTATTTATATAGGATAAGATGCTTTTATTAATAATTGAATCCGAGCTGTGCTAAAATGGTGACTACATCGTTTGTCTTTTTCTGCATTTTTTTTTTGTGCTGTTGTGGGACAAAAGTGCAATGTTATCTGCAAAGTCTAGAACATACCTTTGTTCCAAAAGTGTCCAATGTATCACGTTATTATTTTTTTCTGTTGATATTTTCATTATCAAGTCAATATCGAGGATGAATAGGTAGGGAGACCAAAGACATCCTTGTCTGACTACAGTTTCCACTTTAAAGTCATCTGTGAGTCTACCTTCATGTACAACCCTGCATTTCATCTGTGAGTCTACCTTCATGTACAACCCTGCATGCCATCTGTGAGTCTACCTTCATGTACAACCCTGCATGTCATCTGTGAGTCTACCTTCATGTACCACCCTGCATGTCATGTGTGAGTCTACCTTCGTTGACCAACCTGCATGTCATCTGTGAGTCTACCTTCGTGGACCAACCTGCATGTCATCTGTGAGTCTACCTTCATATATAACCCTGCATGTCATCTGTGAGTCTACCTTCGTGCACCACCTTGCATGTCATCTGTGAGTCTACCTTCGTAGACCACCTTGCATGTCATCTGTGAGTCTATACCTTCGTAGACCACCTTGCATGTCATCTGTGAGTCTACCTTCGTGGACATCCTGCAAGTTATCTGTGAGTCTACCTTCATGTACCACCCTTCATGTCATCTGTGAGTCTACCTTCGTGGACATCCTGCATGTCATATGTGAGTCTACCTTCGTGTACCACCCTGCATGGCATTTCTTCATGATAACTATGAATGATCCTGACAGTTTTCTTGGTACTTCATAGTGCCGAAGATATTTCCACAAGTTTTGTAAGTCCAGGCTATTTAAAGACCTTATAAATTATAGGGGAGGGGGGAGTTTCTTTCGATAGACTGTTCTTCAATCATTCGTATTGCCAGAGGGGCCCGCGCCTGTGGCACGGGGCAGGGGAGCACTCCATTGTTCCCCAAACTGTGTTACAAAATTAGAAAAATTCGAAACGCACTCGATTTAAAATAATTGATGAACTGTCCATTAGTTGTATGCAAACGTTAAATTCATAATTTTTGTTTTACAATATCACTTTTTTTTTCATTTTATCTTACTCAACATACATGGATGGAATCGAGTACCGGTACGTTGAAATTCATGCTCAAACGGAATATTTTAAAACATGTTGCTAATTGCTATTACTATTATACATTTTATAATTAATTCATTTCTACTTTAACAGTTATGCTCTTATGATGTAATATAATTTGAAAACAGATTGCACATGTTTATTACTTAGTAAGAACTATATTCAACTTATAGACCTTCATATCGATGTAAAGTTAGTTTAATAAAGTGTTGTTATTATTATTAAAGTCTTTCAACTTATGAAGCTGCAAAATTATATAAAAGGCCGATAAATGCGAAGAACAAAAAGTAAAATTTAGCTAATGATCAGGAGCGGCCTATTATCAAAACAATACGATATTTATAATCGAATTCTGTAAGCAAGTGGCAAGATTAACCTGAGCGATATATACCATCAATATACATTGAGCAAAGCGATATTTGATTGGTTCCATTAATTCTAATCGTGAAAGGCAAACAAAAAAATTAAAATTAAATTTAGATTTTTTTTTAAAATCAAAACATTATATGTTCTTACACATTTCCCGCCCGGGGGGGGGGGCACTTGACTTGCTCGGGGGCGGGCAACCCCCCCGAAAGTATGCCTGAAAATAAACCCTGGATATGACTCATTTTCAGCCAGGCGTCACAATGTTTCAACTATAAAACATTACAAAACTAAACAATCATTTCAATTAGCTTTTCCATACCCCCCTCTATATAATCCTTTTCCATACCCCCCTCTATATAATCCTTTTCCATACCCCCCTCTATATAATCCTTTTCCATACCCCCCTCTATATAATCCTTTTCCATACCCCCCTCTATATAATCCTTTTCCATACCCCCCTCTATATAATCCTTTTCCATACCCCCCTCTATATAATCCTTTTCCATACCCCCCTCTATATAATCCTTTTCCATACCCCCCTCTATATAATCCTTTTCCATACCCCCCTCTATATAATCCTTTTCCATACCCCCCTCTATATAATCCTTTTCCATACCCCCCTCTATATAATCCTTTTCCATACCCCCCTCTATATAATCCTTTTCCATACCCCCCTCTATATAATCCTTTTCCATACCCCCTCTATATAATCCTTTTCCATACCCCCCTCTATATAATCCTTTTCCATACCCCCCTCTATATAATCCTTTTCCATACCCCCCTCTATATAATCCTTTTCCATACCCCCCTCTATATAATCCTTTTCCATACCCCCCTCTATATAATCCTTTTCCATACCCCCCTCTATATAATCCTTTTCCATACCCCCCTCTATATAATCCTTTTCCATACCCCCCTCTATATAATCCTTTTCCATACCCCCCTCTATATAATCCTTTTCCATACCCCCCTCTATATAATCCTTTTCCATACCCCCCTCTATATAATCCTTTTCCATACCCCCCTCTATATAATCCCCGTGAATTACATTTAATAACTTTAATGACTTCTCTTTGTATCTTTTCCTATTGCAAGCTTTATAAATACCGTAACTATGACAAATTCCATAAAGTACCGTTTTAGTTATGCCAGGGATAGCCCTCTACAACAATCACTCGCACATATAAAGGAGTTTTAAAAGTTGTACCATTACAATCGGTTTCAAATAATTAAAATAGGACATAAGTCTACATCTATTAAGTCAGGTCAAAACTATTGCCTTGTCTCAGTGGCATGGCTGCGGGGGGGTGGGGGGTGTCGGGGCTGCTGTCCACACCGGGTGACACCACCTCAGGGGCGACACCAAATTGAAAAAGTGCATATTTACAGAGAAAAAACTGATCGTTCTAACCGAATTTTTTAAAAGGATAACAGATCACGTGTACATTTTTCACACACGTAACCAATCAACATGTGTGCTTTATTAAATGTTCAAGGTTGAAATAGGGTAACCCTATAATTAAGTCAGAAAAACACAGTTTTGACCATGATTAAAGTGTTTGGTAACTTTCGTAAGTGACAGGAATCTATATGTATCTAAATTCTGAGAAATAAAGCTTTCCATTGATGCCAAATACGATGTGGTCGAGCGATTCTCAGTACATGAATCGAATCGGTAAAACTTAAACACTTTAAAAAATTACACTTTACTACCCTTTTATAGAGTTAACAAAATAATATTTGAACATATTTTCTAATATCTTTTATTTAAATGTAAAAAATAGTTTTTTTAATCAAATTAAAACTAATAAATACTAAAAAATAAATATTTTCGTCGATTCGCCACTAGCGCCGCCCCTTAACATTTGAGCACTATTGTCATTCATAACAAGGTCTTTTACATGCTGTCTGTGATTTCACGTTTATCTGCTACATTTCCATTTGGGCTCATCTACTTAAGGAAGTTAATCTTATACCGTAGTATCTGCAGAACAAAGTGGTGACCAACCTAGAGGCCTCAAGATTGTTTCTCCACGAGAAGTGCTGCAACTTGGTGGAACATATATGGCACTGGACTAAATAATGCCTCCCACAAAAGCTTCAAAATGTTCTTCCCTGTTCAAAAGGTAAAATAGAAACATCGAATTCAGGTATTCTCAAAAATACACCTCTTGATTTTGAAATAATCAAAACTTTTCTGGCGAGAAGGCTCCTCTAACCCCTCCACAGATCAAGGTTCATCGCCCCCCTCCCTTCTCGATTTCCGCCCTACTTCTCGATGAAAATGATCGCCGATTTTGGTATCGAAAGATACACTGCCTAGCGGCGTAGCTACAATTGGTGCGGCCAAATATTTTGCAGTCCTCCCTTTCACAATACAAACTCACCAGTGGTCCAAAAATGCCACAGCAGAATATAAAGAAAAAGTGACACCTATGTGGACTACTCCATCCGCCCTATTTCGATGCCACTAGCAGGGGCGTATCTACAGTGCTTGGCGTCAGGGGACAAGATTCATTTTTTAGCCCTAACACCCAACTCTGAAACCCATGATTTTCAACAATAAACACCATCAAAGCCCATTTTGTCCCTTCCCGGCTAGTCTGACACTTCGGAACGTATGTCCCATCTGCCACACCTTAGCTACGCAATTCTAAGCTAAACATGAGCATAATAAAATAGTTGCTCTAACTCTAAGTTGTTTATTAAAAAACATTTTTTTGGTAGCCTACCCCCTTAACCAGCGATGCATACAACCCCAGATTTGGTGTGCAGTGCCAGGGTGGGCTGGAAGACACAATCATATTTTTAGCTAAAAGACATCATTTGCCTAATAATATCTGATAAAGTAAATTGAAAAAATCTATTCCTAATGTTTTATTAGCTAATAACATAAAATAATTCTATACTAACAACAAAAGAAAACAAAAGAGAGAAATATACTTAAAAAATCACTTTCCTATTTATTTTGTTTTGGGAAAGGAAGGAGGGCATACTAAGAAAGGAATAAGAAAGGGCTGGTAAAGATAACTTTTAAAATGTCATTTGTGGTCGTTTATTTAAGTTAAACTGAAGAATTAAGTTTAAAAACGTATAGTCCATTGAATTATCTTTGATTTGATAACTCATTTTGTCTTACAAACCCAACAATTATATTTTAAATATATTTTTTTAATCCCACCTTCTCACTTCTGGTACCAGGGTACGAATAGTCGCAGCGTTCGGTAAATGAAATCGTCTCAAGTTAAGTATGGTGTAATAAATATTCGGTTTAAAAGTAGGTGGGACATCGGAATATTAATATTAATATAGTTTATGGGCGTGAAATAAAAAGTGTGCAGTGAAGTATCATGGGGGAAGAGGTGTAGCGAAAATTGGGATTCTTAAATGTGCGTTACTTAAGTTCATGTTTTGTCAAGTAACTTTAGTAGATGGGACGCTCACGCATTGCTTTCGCCAATGTTTGGCGAGCTATAACTAGTTTTTTTTTTTTTTTAAATTGGTTATCGTCACCAAAATAATTCTAAATGCAGACACGCGTATATTTTCTATTCCCAGAATACGCACTAAAACATATGGTGAACGATCTTTTTCTTTCTGCGCCCCGAAACGATGGAATTATCTCCCACTACACATCCGCAATATACCGACCCATACAAGCATTTAAAACTGCACTCAAAACACATCTCTTTAAACTCTACTACCCGACATGTTTCCCCCAATTGCCGATAAACGATGCTGCTGGTTGCTGCGCATGGCTTGACG
The DNA here is from genome assembly GCA_964017045.1 of Omphiscola glabra. Taxonomy (NCBI): domain Eukaryota; kingdom Metazoa; phylum Mollusca; class Gastropoda; family Lymnaeidae; genus Omphiscola; species Omphiscola glabra. Next base: position 6,708,674 of record OZ024796.1, read on the forward strand.
TGTAACGTCATGTACAAGTTCTGGGGTGGGTGGTGTGAATATACATTTGTCTTTGTTTTGTTGTTATATAGCTGTTAATTAAATAAATGTAAGCTATTTTTTAATGGCATGATAATGTTTGCTAACATTTTTATGTACAGCGCGGTGAGCCGAGCCCTAGGCTGTGGTACTGCGCTATATAAGACCAATAATCATAATAATAATCACCAGATAATACTGCGTTCTTTAAAGGGATGTAACGCTTCAGGCTAAAAGTTTGCTCTGGCATTTGTGCTCTCTCTTTGAGCGTCAGCCCGTGTCCTTTTGTATCATAGGTCCTGATATAGACTTTTTCATATTTAATATGTCGCTGGTAAAAATCTAAAATGTCTACTACACACATCAAGCCGATTTTAAAAGAGAATAGGCATCCACTGGTAATTTTGATAAAGGTGGGACTTAAAAGAAAATAATATTTAATAATGTTCGGGAGAAATTATTTGTGTAGCCATTTCCCAACACGTTCTATAACTTCAAACGATTTATCAGATAAGGGACCATCCATAAATGACGTCACGAACATTTTGCCATTTTTACCCCCCTCCCCCATTGTCACAAATCGTTAGAAAACGTTAGACCCCCCCCCCCCCTTTAAAATATAACGTTACAAACCTATACCTTCCACCTCACTATGAAAATCCATCTGTCAACTACTGTCCTTCAAAAATCCTTTTAAAAATCACCTTCCATGGATATCGAACTGCACTTGTGTCAGAAACATTTCCATATAAACAGTTCTTAAACAGTTGTGAAAGCACCCTTTATGGTGCGGAAGCCTCAGAAAATAAATGTTATTTTAAAAACAGAATTAGTTTTTATGCATTTTGAATAGCAGCAGTAAATGTGTTTTTTTCTGGTGAATTTTGTTTGCGCATTACTTGTTCTTAAGAACCCGATCTTACCAGGTTCGATAGCTTTCGTTGTCTATGGTTACAATAATCAAACAAACCATTGATTCTTAGAATAAACGTCTCTTTATTAAATTAAATGTAAAAGCAACTAATTTCCCTTTACCCAAAATTCGTCACACAAATAGTAAGCATTTAATAGCAACATCTACTCAAATACTCTCCGACCCACACGCAATCACCAAACACATACAAGTCCTAAACACTTGTATCGGTATTTTCTCTTCATTGTAACTAGAAAGAAAATTTAAAAAAAAATCGGCAACAAATAAATTATTTTCAATGTTTACATTTTATAACTATTTAATTTATACAGAGGTGGGGGTGCGGGAAGTGTCTAGAAGGTGAAAGGGGATGCAGCACTACGAAAAATTAAGAATCCATGCCCTAGAATATGCCTGTATACTAAAATCAAGCATCCCTCCCCCCCCCCAAGCTGTCCAACATTTTTCGTTCCATCTCACTTCCACTGGTAGCCCCAGTTCTATGATTTTCCATCTCCATATTTGGACATTGACAGACCTGTTTACCCTCAAACTCTTAAAATCGTAATATATGAAAAAAATCTTTCAATATATTATCTTAATGGTAAAAAAAAATAAACATACAGTATATATAAAGTATACACCTCAAAATCGTACATTGTACGCCAAAATCGTAAGAGTAAACAGGTCTGCATTAATTCTCACGACTGACAACATCACTTCACCCCAATTCTCCTCCTCCATGCAGTGGCGTAGTGAGGGGGGGGCAAGGGGGGCATCATGCCCCGGGCGCTACTCACAATGGGGCACCAAATGGTATATTTTACTATAATATTGTATAGTTTTCGAATAGGGGGGGCGCTAAAAACGTATTGGGGGCGCTAAAAAGGTAGTGTGCCCCGGGCGCGAGTTAAGCTCGCTACGCCACTGCCTCCATGGCGTCCTGTAACTGGATCAGATAATTATTCAGATGCAATTTCTCAGACCTCGAATAGTCTACCTGTACTGATTCTCTTAGTGATCGTAGTTTTAAAATAAAATAATAATAATTTTTGTTAACAAGTTCTGTAATTTAGTGTTATTAAGTGCATTTTTTTAAATAAATGTTCCGCTATCAGTGTGACTTCCAGAGGCATAGCTAAGGGTGGCAGGGGGGGGGTGGACAGATGTCCATGGGCGGCTGACTAGTTAGGGGCTCCAATATGTGCTTTGATATTATTTTATTGATGAAAATAATGGGTTTGAGAGTTTAAAAAAAGAAAGGTACGCGCTTTAAAATGAATCTTGTCCCCGGGTGCCAAACACTCTAGCTACGCATCTGGTGTAGTCATATTGCTTATCACACCCCACCCCTTTCCACCCTACCCCTTTCCACCCTAGACGTGTGACGTCATTTATGGATGACCCCTAACTTGCTTGAGCTTGATTGATAGCAACTATGGCTGAATTATTATTTTTCTATTTACAAGTACAAGAATAAACAATTGCGACGGCAATGCTTGAACAAAATATTACTATTATTTTATTTATTTTTTAAATCATAAAAATCTTTTGTTACTGTTAAGTAAATTTAGTAGATGGGACATACCGGACGTCTACTAAAGTTATTTAACAAAACCTTTATTCTCATAACGCACTTTTTAAGAATCCACGTTTGTGCTAACTTCTGTGCATTTTATTTTGTCCGCACATTTAACGCAGCGTTACAGCGATACAGACATACAATCACAATCACTTCATATCTAGACTACTAAGACTAGACTAGAGACTTATTTTTTGTGATTATATTAACCGCAGGCTTATTTTTATTTTATATAATGAATTATGAGTGAAAAGTCACTGTGGGGGGGGGGGGGGCGCACATTAAGGCTATATGAATGTCTATTAATTATTTTACTTTTAAGCGATAATGTAAACTTAAGACAGTTTTTGTCATGAGCTAATCGTGATGTAAAACGAGAACATGGGATTTTTACGGTTACTTCGGTATCCGTCTGCCATCCGTGATGTAAATGTAAGGTCAAGGTCTTTCCGTGATTAGGCCAAAGGCTAAAGAAAATGAAAATACGACAATGTAAGATAACACGGACATGGATATTCTCATGTATCTTTGAAATCCTGTCTAGAAAACATGACTGATGAATATTGATGTGCGAAATACGACCATAATGGATTCACATCCACCTGTGGATGCCCAAGACAACGCAGAACAAACTGTCACCGATTTGGTGTGTATATTAGTTAGTGTAGGTAGTCACTGCTATCTTTGGTTTTGTTTACATTTTTTATCTCTCAGTTCTCTGAGTTTGACTTCTGCCCCGTTGTTTTGACGTAATAATGTAGACTTGACAGTATCACTATCAGGACTGTATGTAAATTCAGATTTGCCATTCAATTAACAATTGACCTATCTACTTGCATCATGAGACCATGAGTTCTGGCAACTTTGCGAGACCTTATACTACTAAATTATTTAGAGTAAGTTTTATTTAAATAATTTAATTTTTAAACTTCTAGGTCCATTCAGTATTCCTCAATATTGTTTTTTTTATAGTAACAGAAGAAATGTTTAGGGCCTAGCACAATACTGCACTGTCTGACTTTGGCCACTGTGTCTGTTATGTGTCAGATTAGTCTGATTAGCAAGCTCCTAACTTCTAAGCCTAACCTAAGTCTAAGTCACTACTAAATACTACAACCACTACAAGTACTAAGTTACCTGCATCATTTCTGTAACCAAAATTTAATTATTAAAGAGTCATGGCATAACTAAAAATGAGGTACCTGCCCGCCAAGAGGTACAGAAATAGAATGCCGCAAATGACATCTCAAAAGAAACACTTCTTTTTTTAACATTTTAGTTAGAAAATTATTCATATTATTAATTAAACTATTTATTACTTTATGCATAAAGTCATAAAGAGTAATATATTCATAGCATTATAATTATAGACTCATGAAGAATATATATAAATTGTATCAAAACTGTAGCCCATTTTATTGATATTTTTTGCTTTGATTACTTTGAATTGTACTTGCAATATTCTTACTTTAAGGTAGTTATCAGTAGCACCTGCCCTCATTAGATTTTTAAATGTTCACCAGTCAAAGCGTTATGTTTTTTGTACTTCATCTTGTTCATTACAGACACTCCAGCTTTACTGATTTAGGATGCTTCCAAAAAATGGTTAAAAAAATTGTTACCGATGAAAATGTTGTGGAAATTTTTTTAGAAGAAACATACATCATCTAGAATTAATTTGACCATGCATTCTTATGTTTGTTTATAAAATAAATACTTTCATGAATCGTTCCTACTGTCTCACAATTCCTCCCTGTCTGAATAGCACTAATTACAAACAAAAACAGCTTGTATTCTGCTTTCTAATCATTGAATGTCTCATACTCTGATCTATGAATATTAGGAACTTGTCCCCAATGTAACAACAATACAGGATGGACATACAATCTACCATACCTGGCTAGACTACCTGTTTAAATAACATGGTGCCATTAAATGGTTCACGTTGCCCCCCCCCCAATAGTCATTAAATTGTGATACCTTTAATACCACAGCTCCCATCTTAATTACTGTGACCCAAAGACTTTTCTGACATATTATTACTATCCCACCAAACGCAGTAGTTAAATGACAGGGCTCAACTATCTATTTCCCCTAAATTGATTCCTTTGGTGGGGGCATGGTATTTTTACAATGACCAAATAGCTACCAATAAATGTTACTTTTTTGGTTTCTCTATAGACTCTAAATCTTTCTCAACACTGTTAATAATTAAACCCCATACTCCATGATGCCTACCCTGTACAAGCAACAAGCAAAGAAGGAGAAGGTAGTATGGAATCTGATTTTATATCAGCCAGGTTACCAAATGGTTGCTCTGCTGATGTGCTTAACATAAATTACTGCTACATGTCAAAGTCATACCATTCCTTAGCTTTTGTGACCTCCCCCTTTTTCATGTTACAACTTCTTCTGTGCTTTCAAGCAATTTTCCCAAGAATACTGAATCAATGATTGTAGTTTGACAATAATTTCAACATAAAATGTTTAATTTTTTACACACATAGTAAAAAATTTTCAAGCTGTGGTGGGCCATTTAAAATCAGCCGGTCATGGGTTGGACAGCACTGCTATATTGTATAGTCAGTACAAATGAGTTGTTTAAAATCAGTTTGTGAAAGTTTCCGTGTTATTAGCTATGATATTAAAGACAATATTTTTTTTTAAAGTGATAATAAAATAGAAATATATAAATGAGAAATGTAATTATTAGAATGCTGTAAAAATAAATTGAACATTTTAAAAAAGTTTCTTCTTTTTCTTTTCAGCCTGATGTAGATGCAGCTCATGTTTATGTATTAATGAAAAAGAACACAAGGGTATCAAGAAATATACGAGCATGTTGGTTCTTTAGACATTTAAGAAGAAAAGTCAGCTTCACCCCTCTCACATCAGTTGAGGTTAATATCTTGTTGTATTCTTAAAGTTATTAAAAAATACCCAATTTCCATTATCAAGTTTTCTTTTTGTCCTTTGCCACCCTTATAGCTGCTCTTGTATTAATAAAGTGTCATATTTCTACAAAGTATGATTTATATTATTTATTTTCTCATCCCTTCATGCTCTTTCCTCTTATAAAATTAAAGAGTTATTTACTTTGTTCAAGACTCTAAATTTGTCACGCAATGCAGATCATTTCAAAGTTAATTTAAACATAATGCACTTAAATATATATTTAGTTTAATCTATATAAATAATAATATATTCTTAATTGCTTTAGTTGTTATCTGCAGCAAAATAAAATAAAATGGCATATCACGTTTTTGCTCATCGTAGAATTTGTTATAAATGGAACCTTTATATAGTTATATATGTATATTTCAGGGCTTGACAGAAGAACTAACCTTAGTGTCAGTAGTGCCCAAGGATTCTGAGGTACAACTACTAGATGGACAGACCTATCAAGTCTGTGTGTGTCCTGACACCATTGTCACATTCCTCTCTTCACAGTACAGGTTGTCATTCACACTTGATCTCAGCCCTTCTGTTATGTCTGTTGTGAGTATTTTATGATTTACTCTAGTGACAATAAATATTTTTTTTTGCAACTACTTAGGGGTCGTTTGCAAATTACGTCACACTCAGGGAAGGGGGCGGGATGAGGGGGAGGGAGAGGGAGGTTGAGAATTTGTGACACTTTGTGATGGGGGAGGGGCAAACATTTGTGATGTCACAAAATAAAAAAAAATGTAAAATGTAAAATTTTCTAAGTTTGAAAAATCATCTATTCAATTAATTTTAAAAACATTAATTTGAGGTTGAAATTGCCTCAGGTATTATAGTTGCAGTGAAACTCAATTGCGCACACGTTCTGCGTATGTTGAAAAATGAAACAAAAAGTGTTGTGGCCATTTTACCTTCAGCTCAAGGATGACTTCATTGTTTTGCGTTTTACTTCACAGTTTTCTAAAAATACTACTTCTTAATCCATTATGGGAAAATGTTAATGAATAAAATGAAATCTTAGATTTCTTATGTACATTTTATGTATGTTTTGAATTTTTTTTTAGGTGTGACCTGTCACTAAAAGTGGGGGTGGGGGTATTACAAAATTTGTGACACTTTGTGACAGGGGGGCGTGACGTAATTTGCAAACGACCCCTTATAACTGTTGATATGATATATTTTATTAGTACTTGTTACAGCGTGTCAAATTAGAAAATTTATTCTGTCCAATTATGTGAGTGTTTCAAAAACCAAATTCATTTTGACCAGAGGTCAAGTCCTGGGAATAAATGAGAGAACTACCCAAGATTCCACTCTCCCAAAATAAATATGTCTTCTTCTTCTTCTTCATATTTTGAGGGCCCACAATCAATGAATTGATCATTCTGGCTCCTATGTTTCAGAGGGGTTCGCGATGTAACTGCGTGGTTTTGAAAGGGATACTTCACTGGTTGCAAGGGCGTCTCAGAAGTGGTATTATGAACTGGGGGATGGAAGACAGGAGGCAATAGATGCAAATGTGTCAAGTATAGTCGCATCAACTGTTGCTTTTGGAAGCCTGTTCCAGTCCCTTATTGTCTTTGGCAGGAATGAGGAGCTCCTGTCCTGAGTTCTTGTTTTTATTTGCCGGAACTGCCTGTCGTGCCCTCATCGCTGTCTAGGGGGGAGATGGGCGAGTTTCTGTTTGATACTAGAGCAGTGGACCAGCCCATTTTTGATCTTGTACAATATAGAGAGCCTAGATAGTCATCGTCGTTCTTCTAATAGTGGCAGCACAAAGGCTTTATAAGCTTTTTCTTTCACGCTTGAGTTGCCGATCTTCAGGTTTCACCTTAGGAACCCCAAGGTCTTGTTTGCTCGGTTGCACACATTGTTAATGTTCTCGTCCCAGCGGACTTCTCTTTGAATGGTAACACCTAGGTACCTAATGGAGAAAACTGGCTCAAGAATATGTATTTATTACTTAGCAAAATAAAAAAAGGACTGGAATGCTATTCTCACTCATTCCTGCATGTCTTGACACCTGACTTGATAAATAAATTATATTAAATTATTTGTCTCTTACAAAATTTTAAATTGTAGCTCCTCCTTATTTCAAAATATATTAAACACTTTGTAATTTCAAAATATATTAAACACTTTGTAATTTCAAAATATATTAAACACTTTGTAATTTCAAAATATATTAAACACTTTGTAATTTCAAAATATATTAAACACTTTGTAATTTCAAAATATATTAAACACTTTGTAATTTCAAAATATATTAAACACTTTGTAATTTCAAAATATATTAAACACTTTGTAATTTCAAAATATATTAAACACTTTGTAATTTCAAAATATATTAAACACTTTGTAATTTCAAAATATATTAAACACTTTGTAATTTCAAAATATATTAAACACTTTGTAATTTCAAAATATATTAAACACTTTGTAATTTCAAAATATATTAAACACTTTGTAATTTCAAAATATATTAAACACTTTGCCTTGTTAAAATTTGCTTCTTGAGGAGGAAGGAAGATATGTACAAAATTCATGAAAACTTTTTTGATATATCCACAGGATGTTCAAAATGGGTCTTACGTCTTTGAAGGAATCTTTCAGTCTCTCAGCCGTTGCTTAAGAGGACTTGTTATGCCAGTAAGTCAGCTCAGTATCATTTCATCCTGTCAAACACGTCATGTGGGCCCTGCAACCCCTACAGTCACAGTGAGCCATTGATATTTCAAGGGCCGAAAAGGGTTACCAAAAAATTGTTTGAAAGAAATTTCGTCAACGGCTAATTGATCGACGGAAATTTGATCGAACGGAAATTTAGTAGAATCTTTTTTCAGTTCAAACGTTCAAATTTTAGTAAAATTTATTTTTGAAAGCACTACTATATTGTAAAACAAAATAATGCGTTCAAAATAAATTTGACGCACAATTACTGTTCAATTAAATATCCGTCGATCAATTTTACATCAACAATATTTCTTTAGAACAAATTTCTGGATACAATATGATGTGGATTTTTTTTTCCCAACTTTAAATGCAGGGCCACAAAACTGTAAAGCGGCATAGGTCTTCCAAAATTCACACAACTGCTCTGTATCATACCACCAGATAAAAGGCTCCATTTTTAACCTTAGTTAAGGGAAAGAAAATTTTGCTTGAAAATAGACAGATTTGATTGTATTATTTAATATATGTGAATTAGGATTAAGTATATTGGTTCAACCAATAAGCCTATTAGGCATTGAACATGTGTTAAAATTATTTTAAAGATTTGGAAAATTATTTTTAAAATGAAAATAAAGTTAATGGAAAGAATTCTTATATCACAGGAATTTTCAGTACATTATTTAAAGTTGCTACATGAAAGATATATTAAGTAAATAATTATCTTTCTAAAACTAAATTAAAGAAACATGACTCAAATATAAAGATCTTTCAAAAGATTTTATTGACAACATTTGAAACTGCTTTCTCTTTTTCTCTGCAGCTTGTCATTCCAGGCAGCAGTATACGCTACTCTCCAGAACTGTACATTTCTGTCATATGTCATACCCCAGTTGTATGTTCTTCAACAAATCAGGTATGTAACGATGGCCACATTTTGAAAAGTTCATTCAACTAATAGTCGTCATTGCGTGCCTAGATAAATCTAAATAAAAACAATGTTGGATCTATTAGGAGGGAAGAAGGATGCGACATGGAGCCACTTTCATATCATATTCTGCTAATCGGCTGCCTTTTATGAATCATTCCATTTTGTTGATGAATGAAAGAAAACAGGAGTGTGACTCTGAAATTATTGTATTATTCTCTTTTTTTTCAATAATAATTTTACTGTTTATAACTAACTTGGTGGTAGTAAATGAATATAAAATGGAAGCAACACAGAGAAACCCTCAGAGAAATATGGAATAAAGTCCTGAGAACATAGCCGCAGAGCTATTAGAAAATCTGAGAAGCCTTGATAATAATAATCAGAGACAAATGTCAAATATATGAACAGCAAATTTAGTGTAAAACACATATTTGTAAATAAAAGCAGTTGTTGTTCTTTAGCCATTGATGATGAATTTATTTTGATGACTGGAAAAACATTTGATGGTTTGAGCTTCTAAATTTGTGTCTATTCCTTCAGGTTTTAGTTCAAGGGGTCAAGATTAATCAAGACAACATTGACCATTACCTCAGGCACATTGAATTCGAACTCATCCAGTTTGAGGCAGCTCTCTCCAGCAGCTTTGCAACACTACTCAAACTGTACAGACGGCAGGTCAGTATTTCATGAAGATGATCAGGGCCATTCGGTGAAACTGCTGTGCCCAAGGCAAAGCTCCAGTCTGGTGACCCACACCATAAAATAGAGTATTATATGTGCACTTTTTTTGCATTACTCAAAATTGTAAGATTCATGAAATTCCATTATTTTGTGGGTTAAATAGCTAATTGTAGCTGTAACTCTCTATACACATGTATTTGCCCTTTATTAAGATCTAGGGCGTCCCAGTGACCTGTAAAAAATGTCTTTTAAAGTTATAAGGTTTAGTGTCTCTAGTAAAATTTGGAAAACCCAACTTGGATGTTGAGAGAGTTACAGCGATGTGCTATAAATTTTAGCTTATTGTAACACAACTGTGTTGCTTGCATGTAACCAACAAAATTAAATGCAAAGGTAGAATGGAAGACATTTTAACAAATAAAGTGACAAGGCAATAATTTAAGTTAAATGTCCCATCACTGAACATATTGTAACATGCCATTATATGGTTTTGCAAGTTTAATTTGTTTTAAGATTTGGCTCGTTAGATGATTGTTCATCATCCCCGGGTGAAGATAACCAAGGGTTAGACTTGAGTAGTAGCCTTGGCCTGAACTGTATTTTGATTAAAGAGAGGGAGAGTTGCTCAATTCGTCAGCCTCACTCTCTCGTCCTTGCCTATTTGTTCCAAATGGCAAGACTTAGTCACGATGACTGGAAAAAGACCAGGATGCAGTGGACGACCAGCAGTGTGTCTTGTGTCTCACCGTGCTCTTATGCGCTCCACTTCGCAGGAGTTGACGGCATTTTCATTGTGTCAATGTCACAGCACCTACGGGACCCCATCTCCAGATGAGTTGCCATCCAAGGTTAACGAGTCCCATCCACCCGGGGTGCTGGTGTCAGATGAGTTGCCATCCAAGGTTAACGAGTCCCATCCACCCTTGGTGCTGTTTTTGTTTGTCTAGCTTTTGAGGGGAATTGAACACCAGTCCACAAGCTTGAGATTGACTCAGTTTGAACCAGTCGGTCACCCAATAGCATTCTTTTGGACAAATTAGAACCTAGGCATACGTTTCCCAATCAAGGGAGGGGTGGGTATGGTAGAGCGCTAACATTTATTCAGTGACACTGACATTCAATCAGGGATGTCAATATTGAAACCATGTGGGGTGGGGAGCCAAGGTTGAATGCCATGTTTCAACAAAAATGCACGGTTTAGTGGAACAAAGAGTTCCTTCAAGGGTTGTGTTTCGACATTTTAGCGGGCCAGTAAAAAATGCATAGTCTCAGCTTTCGATTGATACCAAATTTGTCTAATTAGCATGGTAATTATATTATAAAAGTAAGGACTCCCAAGGGTCTATTTTGAATGGACCCCTCCCCCCCCCCCTTCCCCAAGTTAAAAATTTTCTCTTACCATATTACTTTAAAATAAATTTTAACTACTTTAAAATTCATTTTAATTCAAATGGTAAAGCCCAAGTATTCATTATTTGTTTAGCTATTAAAATTTGCGATAATCTCATTTTTTGTCGTTAAGCTTTTGGTTTTGGCTTCAGTTTTGACTGAAGTTCATTTTTTAAAATTTCTGTCTTGTCTCTGTTTCGGCCAAGATCAGAAATTCACTTTCGGTCTGTCACTAAATCAGCGAGCTGCCTTGTAGACTGTGTCAGTCATTCAGAAATTGTCAAACAGCATTTGATCTGTGGGCTTCCTTGTAGACCCTGGCTCAAGAGCAAGATTATATTTTATTCACAGCAAAGTTTTTTCCTGGATGAGGATGAAGAAGAAGGAGGAGATAATGAATTTAATCTGACTGATCATATTGGCAACCCTGAGGCAGGCTTCACCAACATGCTGCGTTATGGCATCCTAGCTTTACAACTCTTGCCAGATAATTCTAGCTCAGGTGGGACATGACTCATCAAATCTTTACTCATTTTTGTTACATGTTTCTTTGAAATTATCATTTCACCCCTTTTATATGTCTATTAGCACATATTTATAAGCACATAATTATAAGCACATAGTTATAAGCACATATTTATTGGCACATAGTTATAAGCACATAGTAAGGGATCAATATGTTGGTCACACTGATTGAGGCATTCAGATCAAACATGGTGATCACATTTTTTGGTTCAACATGGATTTTTTTTTTATGAACTATGCACGGAGAGAACACATCTCTAGACTGATTTCAATAATTTCCCACATATTAAAACTGGGGTTTTCCTGGAACTTTAAATTCAAAGCCAAAGAGTTTAAAACTATTGAATAAAATTTCTCTAAAAAAACTAGAGCTAAAGATGAGAATTACTTAATTTTAATACAAGTATGTTTATGTTCACCAGGAATCATTGTTATAACAGATGGGATTGTGGGCCTGCCCAACTCTTACTTAATCGAACTGCTGCTTAACCAGATGCGTACCTATACCACAATGTGCAGTTTCATCAAGGTGGGCAGTCCGTCCGGCCTGTACCGCAAGCTGGCCCATGTGCCACACATTGAGTTGATGCAGGCCATTGCAACAGCCACTTTTGGGGCATATCTAGGGGCTGGCCCAGATGTTGTAAGTAGATTAAGAGTCAGTGTGTAGGGAAAGGGATCAACGGCATAGAAGCTTTTTTATCAATAAATAAATAAGCTTGTTTTCTTTTAAAACTGTGCATCTCTTGGTACAAATCTGTTCATTATCAAAAGTCAAACCTATTGTTATGTCCCATTATTTCAGAGTGAAGAGAAAGGGGAGGCTAACCTGTACCACAGGGCTATGTTGTTCTGGTCATTTCAACGTGGCTTGGAGGGATTTGACTATGAGATAACTCACTTGTGTGATGAGGATCTACCAGGCTCAATATCTTGGATCAAAAAGTGACTTTCATTTTTAAAAAAAAGAAATTGTACTTTACATCTTGGTCTTTGTTTACATGTTTAGTTTATCCTCTATGCCAGCTAAATAAAAATATTGAATTTTATTTTTTCAAAGAAATAATTATAAATAAATTTTTTTTAAAATCTAATTGAGAATAGATAATAATTATTTGCCTTAAGCCATCTTCATTTATAATTTCTATCTTAATTCATTGAGTCTTTGACTTCAAGCATGATGTGGGACTTGTGTTGTTACCCTATGAAGTAGAAATATTTTCTATTGAGTAAGAGTCTTCTTGAGTTTCATAGTAACATATAATATTAATTGTATCTATATCTGTTTGGTTCAAATGCCTTGTAACTATTGTAGAAATCAACACATTTTTTTTCCCAGAATGCTCCATCGTCACCCGATTACAGGAGAAACTTTTGGTCTTGAGAATATGCGCAAGGAAAGAGAGAAGCGTACAGTGTTAGCTGGACTCCACAGCGTCCTGTCTGTCAGACTCAGGGAGGGATACACAATCAAAAGTGTGTCATTTAAGAAAGGTGAGATGTCATGTGATTATACAGGTGAGATGTCATGTGATTATACAGGTTAAATGTCATGTGGTCATACAGATGAGTGTTGTTTCTCTTGGATGTCCACTTTTGGTTATTTATGTGCAAGGTTGTTTTCACTGCTGTGACTGTCATTTGTCCACATTATCTCAGCTAACTTTACAGATGGTTTGTGGGACAACTAGTTTTATAGTTATTGTCTCCAAGCTGTTTAAATGCTTGCAATAATAAAAAAAAAATACTTTTATATGAGTAAATATCAGTTTATATGTGAGCTTTGTATTTTAACTTTTTAAAAAATTGTTCACACATAAAAGGATGAATTTTGTCAGTCAGGTCTATGCTTAGTAGGCTGTAGAGAAGGACCGAATTTTGGTTTCGGCGCCAAAAGTTTCCATTTGATCACTTTGGGCCTAGTTTTGGTTTTGGCTGAAACTGAAAAGTTAACTTTCGGCTTAATTTTGGTTTTGTCCGAAACTGAAAAGTTAACTTGCAGTTTAATTTCTGTTTCGGTCAAAAGTGATTGAGACTTTTGGCCATCTGGCTGAAAGTGACTGAGGTTTTTGGTCATCTACCAGAAGTCAGACTGTCTGTCTCTAGGCCGGCAGTGCGATATTCATTATTGCTTGACGTCTAGCTATCATCGTATGTGATATGATTAATACTCTGCGAAAACTGATCACAGCTGTATGATGACTTACTTGTCATATATTTCCAAAAAATTAAATTTCAATTAGGCCTAGGCTAATGTAAACAGTTTTGTGGAAGAAAAACTAATGGAAGGGTAATATTTATATAATTATTTTTGGTTTAATTTTTTCAAAAATAAAATAAGGAACCCTTGGTTAATTCAATTCTTTCATTTGTGATTTTCATTTTGATTTATCATTATCATGTTCATCAATGTTGTCATAGGCAATGGTGAATAATGTTGAATAATCCTAGGGAATGGTAATATTTCCATTATTGTTTTTGTTCTAATTTTTTTTTAAATTAATGAAACTTAGGCTTTTTCAATTCATTAATTTCTTGAAATTCATCAATATCATGCTCATAAACATTGTTATTGACGAAATAACACGCGTTTGAATGTATCACGGGTTTGTATTATAATTATGTAGTAGGCCTTTTGCGGACCTGTTTACTTTTATGATTCTGGCGATCAATTTAGATGTCTTTTGCAATTCTCCGTCGAGCCCCTTCAGAAACAACAATTTTAAGAGACCCAGTTAAATAAAAAATTCCCCCACCAATTTGGGGTGAGGGAGGTTGGTTGACGAACAAAATAATTGCATCACCAGCACGGAAAGATTAGTGTGTTGGTACTAGGCTAAATATTAATACAGCGATATCTTGCCAGCTATTTATGAAAACACAAGCATTACTATGACAGTAACCGCAAAACATTGTTTTGATATTTGTATAACCTTAATAACTGATATTTAGGTGAACATTGGATCTATTAGAGCAATGTATTATCAGGTATATGATCTAGGTTGTATTTATATTATAAAAGCAGGGGACACTCAAGGGTCTATTTTGCCCCGCCCACCTCCCTCCGTTTCAAATTTTCTCTTACCATACTACTTTAAAAAACATTATAAAGAAATTTAAATTACTTTTAAATTAAAATGGTAAAAGCCAAAGTATTCATTAAATGTTTTGTTATTAATATTCACTATGATCTCATTTTTGTATCAAAATAATGTAAATATTGATACTTCCCCCATCCATGTACGCAGAATATATGCATGAACGAATTTCAAAATATCTAAATATTTCGGTTTTGGCCGAAAGTCACTTTAAGGTTTTGGTTTCAGCCAAAAGTCATTTCTTAACTTTCAGCCGAAATCAGAAAATCACTCTTGGTCAGTCTCTAGTTGGCTGTAACTATAACTTTGTATAAAACACAGTGGGTCAGGTCAACAAATATTTACCTATGTTTTCATTGACCAGATAACACTGAGATTCATGTCAGGCTGCACTTTCCATGGAGAGACTATGGGAAAATTGAATATGCTGCTTCTGCTGCCTGGCCTCTCACCTCATCCAGGTCAGATATTTGATAGTGTTCTTGTTTGAGGGAGGGTTCATTGTCTTGAGTTCTATATGAATAGATGAAAGTTAAGCCATTGTTCATCAAGGATGTATATTAATAGGTTGTTAAAAATTTTATAGTAACTTTGCTTTTGTTCGTGGCTGGCAAAATCTTTGGACAGTTAATTTACCCACTTTCCATCAGCCTATCGATCTGAAACTTGGCACATGCTTCTTGTCGATGACAACATATTCTTTCAAATTTTCAGTCAACCCCAACATCCAAAAATCAGTTTTTCTTGTTTTTCAAGGGGAAGATGAAGGAAAAATGATGCCACTGATTTCATGAAATAAAATTCCTAATAACTGCACTAAATGAGATTTTTTTTAAAAATGTCAAGTGCGTTTGGTGCATATTATTTTTTTCTTTTTTTTCTGAAATAGTTGGTGAAATAAATCTGCAGTGTAAAAGCGGGCTGGGACATTAGAATATTAATATAACATACAATAATTAACAAATGAATATAAAAGATTTATACTTAAAATGTTGTTTTTAGCAGTTGTTTAATTTATCTTACATTTGTTTCAAGTTTTGGAATTTATGTTTGATATTTTGTAAACCACATGCACAGAAGCCGTATTTTGCCCATCCGTTTTACACCGGGAGGTTGAGGGTGTATCCCCTGGGTTTGCCATGATCTGTCAGCCAGATTTTCAGTTTAAATTTATTGGTCTGAGTTACATCTATTTGCCTAACAAATTAAAGACTGTAGAAAAAAATGAGAACTGAACTCGTGTCCTACCATTTCAGTCCTGTGACAAACATTGAGGTGACTGTTGAGGGCAGCTATGACCTCCTCCATGAGATGCTGTGCAAGCCAAGCACTGAGGTGAAGAGCACTCTGAGGATGAACAACATCAAAACATTGTGGACTATTTTAGAAAGGTAACATGGATACACTCTGTGTAGCGTCATTGAGTCTAGGCTTGGGTTTAATTAATAAAGACAATTCCCATCTTGTCACACTGTTGGCTGGTGTGAGCATGTAAACACTTTTTATAATGATGTCACATTGGTCAGCTTATGTGAGCTTGTCTACTCTTGATAACCCTTTGCCAACTCCATCGCTAGACAATGGATAGCCAAATACCGAGAAAGTCTTTACAATCAATAACCCCACCACCAACATCCCCACCAACAACTCGCCCCCCTCACCAACAACCACCACAAACAACCCCACCACTGAAATCCCCAACACTGACAACCCCACCACTAACAACATCACCACTAACAACATCACCACTAACATCACCACCACTAACAACACCACCACTAACAACATCACCACTAACAACATCACCACTAACAACATCACCACTAACAACATCACCACTAACAACATCACCACTAACAACATCACCACTAAGAAAACCATCACTAACAGCATCACCACTAACAACATCACCACTAACAACATCACCACTAACAACATCACCACTAACAACACCACCACTAAAAACATCACCACTAACAACATCACCACTAACAACACCACCACTAACAACACCACCACTAACAACACCACCACTAACAACACCACCACTAACAACCCCACCACTAACACCACCACCACTAACAGCATCACCACTAACAGCATCACCACTAACAACACCACCACTAACAACACCACCACTAAAACATCACCACTAACAACCCCACCACTAACAACATCACCACTAACAACATCACCACTAACAACATCACCACTAACAACATCACCACTAACAACATCACCACTAACAACATCAACATTAACAACCCCACCACTAATAACACCACCACTAACAGCATCACCACTAAAACATCACCACTAACAGCATCACCACTAACAACACCACCACTAACAACATCACCACTAACAACACCACCACTAACAGCATCACCACTAACAACATCACCACTAACAACCCCACCAGTAACAAGCCAACCACTAACAACCCCACCACCTACAACATCACCACTAACAACATCACCACTAGCAACATCACCACTAACAACCCCACCACTAACAACATCACCACTAACAACACCACCACTAACAACATCACCACTAACAACTTCACCACTAACAACACCACCACTAACAACATCACCACTAACAACACCACCACTAACAACATCACCACTAACAACATCACCACTAACAACATCACCACTAACAACATCACCACTAACAACACCACCACTAACAACATCACCACTAACAACATCACCACTAACAACACCACCACTAACAACACCACCACTAACAACACCACCACTAACAACATCACCACTAACACTATCACCACCACTAACAACATCACCACTAACAACATCACCACTAACAAGCCCACCACTAACAAGCCAACCATTAACAAGCCCACCACTGACAACCCAACCACTGACAACCCCACCACTGACAACCCCACCACTGACAGCCCCACCACTAACAACATCACCACTAACAACACCACCACTAAAAACATCACCACTAACAACATCACCACTAACAACACCACCACTAACAACACCACCACTAACAACACCACCACTAACAACACCACCACTAACAACCCCACCACTAACACCACCACCACTAACAGCATCACCACTAACAGCATCACCACTAACAACACCACCACTAACAACACCACCACTAAAAACATCACCACTAACAACATCACCACTAACAACACCACCACTAACAACACCACCACTAACAACACCACCACTAACAACACCACCACTAACAACCCCACCACTAACACCACCACCACTAACAGCATCACCACTAACAGCATCACCACTAACAACACCACCACTAACAACACCACCACTAAAACATCACCACTAACAACCCCACCACTAACAACATCACCACTAACAACATCACCACTAACAACATCACCACTAACAACATCACCACTAACAACATCACCATTAACAACCCCACCACTAATAACACCACCTCTAACAGCATCACCACTAAAACATCACCACTAACAGCATCACCACTAACAACACCACCACTAACAACATCACCACTAACAACACCACCACTAACAGCATCACCACTAACAACATCACCACTAACAACCCCACCAGTAACAAGCCAACCACTAACAACCCCACCACCTACAACATCACCACTAACAACATCACCACTAGCAACATCACCACTAACAACCCCACCACTAACAACATCACCACTAACAACACCACCACTAACAACATCACCACTAACAACTTCACCACTAACAACACCACCACTAACAACATCACCACTAACAACACCACCACTAACAACATCACCACTACCAACATCACCACTAACAACATCACCACTAACAACTTCACCACTAACACTATCACCACCACTAACAACATCACCACTAACAACATCACCACTAACAACACCACCACTAACAACACCACCACTAACAACACCACCACTAACAACATCACCACTAACACTATCACCACCACTAACAACATCACCACTAACAACATCACCACTAACAAGCCCACCACTAACAAGCCAACCATTAACAAGCCCACCACTGACAACCCAACCACTGACAACCCCACCACTGACAACCCCACCACTGACAACCCCACCACTGACAACCCCACCACTGACAACCCCACCACTGACAACCCCACCACTGACAACCCAACCACTGACAACCCCACCACTGACAACCCCACCACTGACAACCCAACCACTGACAACCCAACCACTGACAACCCAACCACTGACAGCCAAGCCACTAACAACCCCACTCTTTCACAACCGAAATATTTGATAAACATGCACAAACTCCAATAACCTCCAATTCAACTGTTCTAATAGGATTGCATCAACAGACAAAATGTTGGAGCACCTACAGTCCTTCTCATCTGAGCCCACATACTACCAGACTCCAGAGAGCATACTCAGTGGCGTGCCGTTGTTCTACATTCAGCCAGAGGGCCCGTCAATCAACATGCAACTTAAGGCAGGGTAAGCTGTACTCAAGCGTGGAGCAATTTACTATGAAGTATTACTGAATGCTAAACTAAGTTGAATTCAGTGGGGCTACTGAATGCTAAACTATGTTGAATTCAGTGGGGTACTGAATGCTAAACTATGTTGAATTCAGTGGGGTACTGAATGCTAAACTATGTTGAATTCAGCGGGGCTACTGAATGCTAAACTAAGTTGAATTCAGTGGGGCTACTGAATGCTAAACTAAGTTGAAATCAGTGGGGCTACTGAATGCTAAACTAATTTGAATTTAGTGGGGCTACTGAATGGTAAACTAAGTTGAATTCAGTGGGGTACTGAATGCTAAACTATGTTGAATTCAGCGGGGCTACTGAATGCTAAACTAAGTTGAATTCAGTGGGGCTACTGAATGCTAAACTAAGTTGAAATCAGTGGGGCTACTGAATGCTAAACTAATTTGAATTTAGTGGGGCTACTGAATGGTAAACTAAGTTTAATTCAGTGGGGCTACTGAATGGTGTCAGATCAAAGGTCAAAGCCAGATCAAGCTGTTTATGGTTGGGGTGGGGGGGCCTGACCTTTGAAAATTTCTTTTGATTTTCAAAATATATTTGATAAACTAAAATTAAGGAATTAGAGCACCATCTTTGGTTATTGAAAATATATAATATAAGGGTTGGACTGCATTCAAGCAGTGTGGAGTAAATAAATATTGGAACAAATATATTTAGGCTTAAAAAAATAATGTTTTTATAATGCTCAAGCCCAAACATGTCTCTTTCTAATATTTTGTTTTTAAAAACTCAACTCTTTATATGTGAAGTATTAAGTTTGCCACCAGCTGTACCTGTCTTAATCTTAGATTCCATTATTTTCAAAGAAAAAATAATAACCTGATGCAATTTGTGAACACATGTGTGCATCTCTCTGCAATCAAAGGTGTTCATGCTGCACATTGATTGGAAAAAGTCAGCATTGTTCATCATTGACCTGTGGTCAACCAAATTTGTTTGGCATTCTTAAATAACTTGAAATCGTAATTTATATATGAAGCCCAAATAGTAATTGTCCAGGATTAGTCAATCTTTTTGTTGTTGCTGTTGTTGTTTATTTTCTAAGAGACATGCAGACTACATTGTAGTTATTATTATTATTATTATTATTATGGGTAGTTTTCTATAGCGTGGTACCCCAGCCTAGGGATGGGCTCACCACGCTGTACATACAAGGTACCACAGCCTAGGGCTGGGCTCACCACGCTGTACATACAAAATAAAATGAACTTAAAAAATATAAATTAATAACCAACCATTCCATATCAATTTACATGTGACGTCATGGACGGCACTCCACAGCATCGTTTAACTTTCAGAGGGGAATCAGTCAGGATAGTAAAGTTTAAAGAGGTGTGTTTTGAGTGCAGTTTTGAAGGCTGTGATGGTTGATATATTTCTGATGTGTAGTGGAAGAGAATTCCATTGTTTGGGGGCACAGTAAGAGAAAGATCTTTCACCATATGTTTTTGTGCGAGTCTTGGGGACAGAAAGAATACGATCGTCTGCGGAGGAGCGAAGCTGTCGAAGGGGTGAATAGACAGAGAGAATTTCGGTTAGATAGGAAGGGAACGAATTCGAGAAAAAGTTGTGGCACAGAACATTACCTTCAGATATTTTGCTTTAAATGTGTATCAGCATTTATGATATGAGATTTTCAGTGTCAACTTTATGCTCATCTATATTGTATCATATGCCAACATGTTTTCACAGAACAATGGACAGGTTCGCTGCATTCTGGAAACAAGTTATCCTCCTGGACACCAACAACTGGTCAGCATAATTTCATACATTTTTAAAGACACATATTTTTTAAATGTTAGAGCTGGCTTGTCAAGCTAAGGGCTGTGACCCAAATCCGGCGAGGTATTTTTTAATTCAGTCCTTAAGCTAACAATGGATTCCATTCCTATTTTTTTTAAAAATTCTTTAAAGTCCTCATTTTTATTAGAACCATATGTGGTACTCCATTCACAGCTCCTTGATATTCTCTGCCACAGTTAATTCAACCAACCTTACACCTAAATATATCTAACCTGCTCCCCACACCAAAAAAAAAACTACCAAAAATTGACTGCGCCATTTCCACTTGATCCATATCTAACCTGCAATTGAAAAGCCCCAACACATTTGTGATAAAAATGTATGTTTTCTTGTTATAAACATATAACAAAGTTTTATGAGTTTATAATATTCACTAAGATAATACCTCTCCGGGTTGGGTAATTTTAACCAAAAAAACGGGACCACCCTACCCTGCCTGTACTCACTTATTATGTTTTTCAAGTGAATTCAATCAACTAATTATAAGAGTGTTGGACTGCGATAAAGCTTTCAAATAGATTAATTAGACACTGACAATTATTGTCAATAAAACAATATATGTTCAGCTTTAATAATAATTTTACATGATACACGAGTAAACTTTGTGGCAAATGCCTTCATCAGTACAACAACAAAGCATTTAAGTAAGTATAAATTAAATTGTGGATGCAAATATTACACTCATTTTTGACCACATGTATCCCTGTTTTTACATGAAATTTTGTATATTTTACAATTTGTTAAAAAATATTCAGGCAGAAGTGGTTGCATTCTCATCGTATTTGCCTGGTGCTGGAACATGACAGACATTTCCCCAAGTGTTTCCAGGTCCCCAATGCCAGCTCTCGGTTCACTTCCATTCAGTGTCGACAAGCCATGGCATCACTCAGTCTTCTTCTCAGGGAGTGGAGCACATTTGTCCTGGCAGAAAATCATTCCTACATCAAATTTATACAGCAGTAAGTTGAGTCTATTCTGGTTTTAGTGTAATACGGGGATGACTGCATTCAGGTTAAAGCAATATGAAATATATCACTCAGATTAGGGGCAAATGTGAAAGATCACCTGACAAAAACTAATTAAGAGGCCTTTTTCAGCATAAAAACCAACAACAAAACACACAAAAGAGAGAGAATAAAAAGATACATATAACTGATACTATCTCATAAATCAGTAATGTTACATTCCATATTCTATTTTTTAAAATTTAAGGACCATATACATTTTCAACATCTTACAACATTTACAAAATGTCACCAGACATACAGTTAATCTAGAGATAATTAATTGCAGCACTCAGCTGAATTGATATTTTAAAATCATAAACTGTTGTTTGAGACTAGGACATCCATTTATCAAATAGCCATTTGCTAAAGCAGAGATCATTTTTGTATTGTTAATTACAGTGACCAGGACAAGCCCCCCAAGTTTTTTTGTGCACTGAGGCTGACTTCCAAAGCCCCCAACATGATAATCCGCATGGGCTTCTTGGGTGGCACACCCGCCACCATCAGACTTGAGGAGCTCCACAACTTGAGAGAGAAAATACGAGACCTCCACTTTCCTCAGAGAGGGACACAGAAGACGCACAGGAAGGGAACACCCGGCTCATCATCGGGTGGTCAAGAAGAAAAGCAGAAGCCATACAAGTGTCCATTGAGCAGGGAGGGGTCAGAGATTTCTTGCTGCATACTACTAAGGAAACCAGTGGAAAAAATTCTGGTTGTGTAAGTTCAAGTAACAATAAGTTTGCAGAAATATAATCTAGCAATGATTTGTATTAAAGGTGTTAAATTTGAGAATGTTTCATTTGACTGCAACTAAAATGAGGATTTGATC
Organism: Omphiscola glabra; assembly: GCA_964017045.1. Lineage (NCBI taxonomy): Eukaryota > Metazoa > Mollusca > Gastropoda > Lymnaeidae > Omphiscola > Omphiscola glabra. The sequence continues at coordinate 6,731,619 of OZ024796.1, forward strand.
AGCAATTAGAAACAGGTTTATCGAGAGGATTTGATCAGCAATTAGAAGCAGGTTTATCGAGAGGATTTGATCAGCAATTAGAAGCAGGTTTATCGAGAGGATTTGATCAGCAATTAGAAGCAGGTTTATCGAGAGGATTTGATCAGCAATTAGAAGCAGGTTTATCGAGAGGATTTGATCAGCAATTAGAAGCAGGTTTATTGAATGCCTTTTGGTTTGTGGTTAAGTTTTGAATGGAAATGATTTTAGAAAATAAAAAATAAAAAATTAAATGTATACAAATTATAATTTATTTTAATGTTGCATATTTTTATTGGGGCATTAAAAACCAATGACTTTTATTCATGTCATGATTCAGGTATGAAACCAAACCTCGGGACATGACAGTGGTGAAGGAGTCACTGCGAGAGGTAACAGGTAGAAAACCCCAAGACCCCATGAGATCAGTGTTTCGAACATTAACCCACTACCTACAACACCAGAGGTGGGTGTGGAATGTCCAAGCCAATGAGAAGAGCAACATGTCTATGGTGTCACTTAGTAGAATGTTGGCCACCCTCACCAAGTGAGTTGTCACTGATCATAGGTGAAAGCATGAAATTAGGTGTCATTAATCATTGTTGAATCATGTTAAAGTGCATTACTCATTGTTAACTATATTAAGGGAGTTGTCATTAATCATTGTTAATATCATTGTGCTAGTTGTCATTAATCATTGTTGAATCATGTTGATTGCATTAATTATCATTAACGTCATTATATAAGTTGTCATTAATCATTGTTGAATTACCATATGTTGATTATTTTTAATAGCATAGTTGTATCCATATGACCTCATATTATATATTATAACAATTGAAAGGATTTTGACATTTGTCTCACACATAAATATTTATTTCAATATGTATTGTATTGTTATGTAAGAAGATTAACACATCCCATTATTTGTGGACATGATGTTTTCTTCTTCTTCTTCTGCCTTTTACTCTGTCCTGGACATAGGCCATCTACACGAATTTTCTGTTCATCTCGGCCCTGTGCTTTCTTTTCCAGTTGCTTCCAGGTGTATCCCATATTTTGTGCGTCTGCCTCTAGCTCGCATCTCGATGTATTCTTTGGCCTTCCTCTCTTTCTTTTTTCCCGTGGATTTCAAGTTTAGGGATTGTCTGGTGATGTTATCTGGGGGTTTGCAAAGAGTGTACCCTTTCCACTGCCATCTTTTCCTTATGATGTCTTAAGCAATAGGCTCCTGGTATGTCCTTTCAAGTAAGTTCAAATGTTTTCTAAGGCAAATGTTTATGAAGGTCTGTATTTTCTGCATAATGCTTGCTGTTGCTCTCCAAGTGTTTGCTCCACAGTTTAGGGCTGTGTTTTGACATTTGTGTTGAACATTCTGACTTTGGTTTGAAGAGTCAGCTCCTTTCACATCCACATCTTAAATGACACAAATGCTAACTTAACCTTTCCAATTCTAGCCTGACATCAGCTTCATATCCACCATTTATGTCAATGGTGATACCCAAGTATGTGAAGGCCTCCACTTCTTCCGGTGCCTTTCCTGCCAGAGAGATATGCTCTTGGTTGGCTGAGTTTACCTTCATGGTCTTTGTGTTACTTTTATTTATATTGAGTCTGAGCTGTGCTGAAAGGGTGGCAAAGTCTAAGGTCATTCATTTATTTCCAGAGTGTCCACTGTATCATGGTGTTTTAATTTCTGTGGATATTTTCATTATCCCGTCAATGGCAAGGATGAATAGAAAGGGGATTAAGAGACATCCTTGTCTGATTCGTATTTCCACTTTAAAAACATCTGTAAGTCGACCTTTGTGTATCACCCTGCATGTCATTTCTTCATAGAACTCCCGACTAGTTTTCCTGGTACTCTATAATGCTAAAGCTGTTTCCACAAGTTTTGTTGGTCCCAGCTATCAAAGGCCTTATTGTAGTCAATATAATTAAATCATAGGGAGGAGTGCCATTCGATGGACGACAATGATCTGCTTGTTGCAATTTGGTCTGTGCTTGATCTGTTTCTGTGCAATCCAGCCTGTTGATCTCGTAGCTGCCTGTCGACCTGGTCCTTTATTCTATTCAAAATAATCCTATTAAAGACCTTTCCTGGTACTGGCAGCAGTGTAACTCCTCTGAAATTTGCACAATTGCTGAGATCCCCTTTCTTTGGTATCTTGACAAAGTATCATTCTTTCCAATCTTTTGGAACTCTCTCTTCTTCCCATATATTGTCAAACAGAGGGTGCAGAATGTTGACTATTTTAACTATATCTGCTTTCATCATCTCTGTTGTGATGTTATCCGGTCCCGATGCTTTCTTATGCTTGATAGCCTGGGATTTCTTCATTATTAATGGGGCACTGTCTTTTATATGTAAAGCTTCATTTTCTGGTTGTATATCTGGTGTGACTGTGGGGGGAGGTCTGTTTAGTCATTATGTTGGTGGTGTAAGGGCTTTTTTTCAAAGACAAAGTTAAGGGTTTTGCAATATACATGGATTGTATACAGTAATTTATGGTATATGCTTGAGTACTTTAGTGTTGTGTTACACAGTCCTTCTAATTGATTCTTGAGTACTTTAGTGTTGTGTTACACAGTCCTTCTAATTGATTCTTGAGTACTTTAGGGTTGTGTTACACAGTCCTTCTAATTGATTCTTGAGTACTTTAGGGTTGTGTTACACAGTCCTTCTAATTGATTCTTGAGTACTTTAGTGTTGTGTTACACAGTCCTTCTAATTGATTCTTGAGTACTTTAGTGTTGTGTTACACAGTCCATCTAATTGATTCTTGAGTACTTTAGTGTTGTGTTACACAGTCCTTCTAATTGATTCTTGAGTACTTTAGTGTTGTGTTACACAGTCCTTCTAATTGATTCTTGAGTACTTTAGTGTTGTGTTACACAGTCCATCTAATTGATTCTTGAGTACTTTAGGGTTGTGTTACACAGTCCATCTAATTGATTCTTGAGTACTTAAGTGTTGTGTTACACAGTCCTTCTAATTGATTCTTGAGTACTTTAGTGTTGTGTTACACAGTCCATCTAATTGATTCTTGAGTACTTTAGTGTTGTGTTACACAGTCCATCTAATTGATTCTTGAGTACTTTAGTGTTGTGTTACACAGTCCATCTAATTGATTCTTGAGTACTTTAGTGTTGTGTTACACAGTCCATCTAATTGATTCTTGAGTACTTTAGGGTTGTGTTACACAGTCCTTCTAATTGATTCTTGAGTACTTTAGTGTTGTGTTACACAGTCCTTCTAATTGATTCTTGAGTACTTTAGTGTTGTGTTACACAGTCCTTCTAATTGATTCTTGAGTACTTTAGTGTTGTGTTACACAGTCCATCTAATTGATTCTTGAGTACTTTAGTGTTGTGTTACACAGTCCTTCTAATTGATTCTTGAGTACTTAAGTGTTGTGTTACACAGTCCTTCTAATTGATTCTTGAGTACTTTAGTGTTGTGTTACACAGTCCATCTAATTGATTCTTGAGTACTTTAGTGTTGTGTTACACAGTCCTTCTAATTGATTCTTGAGTACTTTAGTGTTGTGTTACACAGTCCTTCTAATTGATTCTTGAGTACTTTAGGGTTGTGTTACACAGTCCTTCTAATTGATTCTTGAGTACTTTAAGGTTGTGTTACACAGTCCTTCTAATTGATTCTTGAGTACTTTAGTGTTGTGTTACACAGTCCTTCTAATTGATTCTTGAGTACTTTAGTGTTGTGTTACACAGTCCATCTAATTGATTCTTGAGTACTTAAGTGTTGTGTTACACAGTCCATACAACTGTGTGAGAATAGTTTATCACATATTCCAACAATTACATGAACATGTTTTTTTTAAATCTACTTACAGGTTAAGACTTCAAGAAGGTTTTCATTTTGCTGTGTCAGGCTCAGGTATAACCAACCTGGTTCTGGAAGTGGACATGAAGGTGAGAACACTTTCTAACAGGTCAGCATTTTATCATTTCTAGCAATGACGAATAGACCGGTGAAGGCGGTCATATTTAAGATTAATAAGTTTTCTGCACTTTTCAAAGCCTTTTATTCAGTCACATTTTTATGATATCTCCTGCCAACTCCAAAGTTGGTGTTTCTGACACTTCATTCTGGACGTCACATGCCTTAAAAGTAGTGTATATGAAAGCACACCATTTATGAGGTTAAGAGGGTGTTGGTGATCATCTGGAAACATTTGATTTTTTTTATTATTGAACATCAGGTATATTTAAGTATAGTAACAAAATCCATAATGGATTATAGGCAAGAGCTAACTTGGAAAATAATGTTATGATTTTGTTAATCAAAATATCTTTGGAAGGCCTATAGGTTATAAACATAATTCTAATTTCTGTAGTTTACTAACAAAATATCTTATCCTAATAATTGTAGCATACCAAAATATCATATCCTAATAATTGAAGCAGACCAAAATATCTTATCCTAATAAATGTAACGTAAAAAAATATATTATCCTAATAATTGTAGCAGACCAAAATATCTTATCCTAATAATTGTAGCATACCAAAATATCATAATCCTAATAATTGTAGCAGGCCAAAATATCTTATCCTAATAATTGTAGCATACCAAAATATCATATCCTAATAATTGTAGCAGACCAAAATATCTTATCCTAATAATTTTAGCATACCAAAATATTTTATTACTATGCCTGTAGTTTATCAAAATCTATTATTTCATTATTTAGTCTGCTGTAATAAAGGATGCTGATTTTAATAATGTCATAGTTGAGTTTTGTTAAGAAACAGACTCATCCTTATGATAGCATGACACTGTCACAGAATCTCCTTGTTGGTATTTCCAGATCGATCAGGCTGAGAGTGATGAGGATCCATCCAACATCCAGGCCTGTGTTGTTCAGTACATCATCTTTCCACCCCATGTTAAGTCTAATGATGACAGGTAAACTCAAATTACAATAGTACCTGACTGTGGACCTGGTGGTGGACCTGACTGTAGACCTGACTGTAGACCTGATGGTAGACCTGATGGTAGACCTGATAGTAGACCTGATAGTAGATCTGATAGTGGACATGACAGTAGACCTGATTGTAGACCTGACTGTAGTCCTGATAGTAGACCTCATAGTAGACCTGACTGTAGACCTGATGGTAGACCTGATGGTAGACCTGATGGTAGACCTGATGGTAGACCTGATAGTAGACCTGATTGTAGACCTGATAGTAGACCTGATAGTAGACCTCATAGTAGACCTGATAGTAGACATCATAGTAGACCTGATAGTAGACATCATAGTAGACCTGATAGTAGACCTGATGGTAGACCTGATGGTAGACCTGATAGTAGACCTGACTGTAGACCTGATAGTAGACCTGATAGTAGACCTCATAGTAGACCTGATAGTAGACCTGATAGTTTAGTCAAGTCAAACCATGGGAGGTACAATCTAGTATCCTGGATGATAAATATATAATCATTACCCAGAACAATAGTACATATTTATTTGCAAAAAGCACTGTGTATAAATATATAAACATCTGTCATCTACTTTGAGAAGTGACTATTATTAGAGGTGATGCAGATAGTTTTTGTAAACATACTGTATGTTTATTTATTACAATAGAGTATTGAACGATTTTGAGATGGTAAAGTACTATTCTGAGACTATATTGTACTCTATTGGGATTAACCAGGTCTGTGAATACAATACTTGTAACTGTAGTCACAAAAAATCTATGTCAAGGCTAGGTCAAGGTTTTATACCGTTAAAATGAGCTCATTTAGCTTGATTTCTCCATTTGAAAAATGTTTTTATTCCTTGCAGTTTTGGAAAAAAAAGCATTCTATCCACATAATCTCTGTCTCCCCCCCTCCTCCCCCCCCCCCCCCCTCCCCATGAAACATAAAGTTATATTAAATTATAAGATGGTAAACTCAATGACTTTATCAAGTTTGAGAACATTGATTCCACTTTGTTAATGTAAATTTAGTAATCTATATTACAGCATCTAGCAAGATTAACAGATGAATTATGTTTAATTACATCTATTTTGCTATCAAATTCACCATTAGAGTATCTAATTTTTTAGCACAATTACTTTTGATCAGTGGTAAGTGTTAAAAAGCTCAAAATTTGACAAAAATCAGACTTCAAACAAGCTGTTTTCATTTGATCTAGCAATTTATGAATGATGTAAACATGATCGATATGCTTTCGTCTGTACATTGATTCATTTCCATTTCCTGAGATTTCCTCGTGTTTGTTTCAGCTTGTCAGATGACGACCAGGATGACACAGTGACAACAGAATCAGACGGAGAAGTTCAGCTAGTCACAGAGTGCTGGGTGGAGCCCCAGTATGGTGTCTGCTGCAACAACACACCAGAGAGGCAGCACTTCAATGGACTGACCTACCTGGACATCGCCAAAGCTGTGAGTGTTCACCTTTTGTTAGGTCTTAACATCTGCCTGTAAAGCCTTGTAACTCAACATAAAATTCAACTCGTCCTGTTTCTCAGCCCTAGTCTTAAATCCTAGGTCAAATTTTAACATCGGCAGATATTGCCAGTGCGTAAAGAGGTGGGCAGAGATTGTGGTCCTCTGAGAACTTTTTTAACATTGACGGGTGGCTTTTTTGGCCATCTGCAGCTTTTTTTTTTTTCGTGCATCTGGGGCTGTGAAAATCTTGGCCCCCTCCAGGCGGCACTAACCCGAGCCATGCCACTGGATATTGCTGTCCTTTCATTACATCAAAAGCTGAACCATATTGATTTCTGTTTAAATGACTTACAAGGTTTTATAATGACATTCACGTATTTACAGTGTATCTTTGTGGCATTAAATGAGTTAAATTGTTTCAAACGCTTGACTCACTCTTGCTACATCTGCAGACCTGTTTACTCTTACGATTTTGGCGTTCAATGTACGATTTTGAGATGTGTACATTATATATACTGTATGTTTATTTTTTACTATTAAGATAATGTATTGAACGATTTTGTAATGATATTGTACGATTTTAAGAGTTTGAGGGTAAACTGGTCTGCATCTGTTTTATTTGTTTTCTTCCTTTGCTAAACTTTGTCTTCCTTTGTAGTTATGATGACAATTTATTTAGGACATATTTTGGTGCAATTAACGAAATATTTATATGATGGGTGACTGGTTTTGGAATTACCTTGAGCATGTTGGGGAATTAAGTTACTAAAAAAATTTGCCCACACGTAGACAGCAAACTTAAATCAAAGAATGGCCTAGACACATATATTATGTACATACAAACGTATTGGACTGTCTGCTAGTGTAATATTGACGGAAGACCAACTTACCTGAGTACTTGGCTGTGTTAATTATATGTTTGTACACACACTAACAGGATGCTGTGTGCAATACTGTTAAAATAGTACAGTTAAATACATTAGCATGGCTAGAGTATATGCATTACATTTGTATACAAACGCACTGGCTTGTAGGTACGATATTGTTGAAAAAATTGAGTTGATTGTTTAACTACCAACAATTATCATAGAGTGCACAAAATCATCAACACGTACATGGTCACTTACAGGAATTGAGTTTTTAAAATAGCATATGTACAGAAATACCAAATATAGTGCGTACAATAGTATAAAATGGTACACATTCCTCAAGAAGACTTGATTGTTTACACAAGCATGTTTGGGTAAAAATGTGGATATAAAACATGTTTTTCATGCAGCACACAGTTCCATATAATATCAAATAGGCCTACTGTAACAATATAACAATGTAACAATATGTGTATGTAACAAATGTAACACTTCTGATATTAATTGTGAACAGTTGTTACAATGCCACAATGTTACCTAATGCGGTTGGATGGCTTGTAGCTACTTATTGAATACTGTCAAACCTCTCTCTCAAGAACGAAACAGTTCAACTTGTATAAATTACACAGTACTTTGTTACATGATAAATGATACAAATAATTCCTTGCTGTTACGACATTCTTGTAACAGACATAGTTACAATGTAGAGAATAAAATACACACACTCCTCGAATTATATCCCATCCGAAATGATCATATCTAGAAATACAATATGTCAGCCGCCACCTAAGGTAAAAATCGTACACTTTACTCTGAAAAGCATGAGTTCTCACTCTGCTATGAAAAACTAGTTCCTGCTTTTTCATGTGTTATAATTCATTATTGTTGTATCCATATGCCAACGTGCAGTAAGAATACAAAATATTTTCATGTGACAGATCATGGTTAACTTGGTGTGTTACACCTACTTACTAGAACTGCTTGGATAACACGAACGTCATTTGCTTCATTTGCTCATTACATTGACCTGGTGTAGCAGAAACATAGAAATTAAATTTAAAAAATAGTTACAAAAAGTCAGAGACATCATCTGTTTGAGAGCTATATGTTGTACCGTTAAATGAACAATGTGAGAGACATCATCTGATTGAGAGCTATATGTTGTACCGTTAAATGAACAATGTGAGAGACATCATCTGATTGAGAGCTATATGTTGTACCGTTAAATGAACAATGTGAGAGTCATCATCTGATTGAGAACTTTATGTTGTACCGTTAAATGAACAATGTGAGAGACATCATCTGATTGAGAGCTATATGTTGTACCGTTAAATGAACAATGTGAGAGACATCATCTGATTGAGAGCTATATGTTGTACCGTTAAATGAACAATGTGAGAGTCATCATCTGATTGAGAACTTTATGTTGTACCGTTAAATGAACAATGTGAGAGACATCATCTGATTGAGAGCTATATGTTGTACCGTTAAATGAACAATGTGAGAGACATCATCTGATTGAGAGCTATATGTTGTACCGTTAAATGAACAATGTGAGAGACATCATCTGATTGAGAGCTATATGTTGTACCGTTAAATGAACAATGTGAGAGACATCATCTGATTGAGAGCTATATGTTGTACCGTTAAATGAACAATGTGAGAGACATCATCTGATTGAGAGCTATATGTTGTACCGTTAAATGAACAATGTGAGAGACATCATCTGATTGAGAGCTATATGTTGTACCGTTAAATGAACAATGTGAGAGACATCATCTGATTGAGAGCTATATGTTGTACCGTTAAATGAACAATGTGAGAGACATCATCTGATTGAGAGCTATATGTTGTACCGTTAAATGAACAATGTGAGAGACATCATCTGATTGAGAACATTATGTTGTACCGTTAAATGAACAATGTGAGAGACATCATCTGATTGAGAGCTATATGTTGTACCGTTAAATGAACAATGTGAGAGACATCATCTGATTGAGAGCTATATGTTGTACTGTACCGAACAATGTCAGACTCAAACACCAAAACAAATTATTGTGCACATAGCCAAATAATGTGAGCAACATTTATGATATTTCACATATAACAAATTGGAAGGCTTTAAATAATCTTTGGCCAAGGGGAATAATGGTTTTTAAGAGAATTGACATGTTTTTGAGGGAAGCAATTCAAGCATAGAAACTTATTCTTTTGGATAAATTTATCAGGTCTCCAAGTTATCCAGCAATGAATTCCTGTCATTAGCTGATATTTTTAGAAACATTAGAACTCTACAGCCATTGAAAACATGGAGACTTTTCTTTGCGTGCAGCCAGCTATTTTAGTTTACATTACACTCTTTTCAAAGGAGTCACAGCCGTAGATTACTGGAACTAAAACTTTGAAACCGTTTGGAAATGTAATAACTTTGGGCTGGCGGTGAAACAACTCATTCTTGTATGCTGAATACAAAGAGAACGTCTAGGGGAAATGAGGGAATTGTCAACCACAGCAGTAGTAGTGTCACCACTAACTGATACACACATCATGTTATGCCACCACTACTAGATACACCTTTACACCATGTTATGCCACCACTACCAGATACACCTTTACACCATGTTATGCCACCACTACCAGATACACCTTTACACCATGTTATGCCACCACTACTTGATACACATATCATGTTATGCCACCACTACTAGATACACCTTTACACCATGTTATGCCACCACTACTAGATTCACCTTTACACCATGTTATGCGACCACTACTAGATACACCTTTACACCATGTTATGCCACCACTACTTGATACACACATCATGTTATGCCACCACTACTCGATACACCTTTACACCATGTTATGCCACCACTACTTGATACACACACCATGTTATGCCACCACTACTTGATACACACCATGTTATGCCACCACTACTAGATACACCTTTACAACCATTTTATGCTACCACTACTCGATACACCTTTACACCATGTTATGCCACCACTACTAGATTCACCTTTACACCATGTTATGACACCACTAATAGATAGAACCTTACACCATTTTATGCCACCACTACTAGATACACCTAAACAGAGGCGTAGCTAAGGGGGCAGATGTCCTCGTGCGCCATACTAGTTAGGGGCGCCAAAATGAAAATAATGTGTTTGAGAATTGAAAAAAGAAAGGGAGCCGCTTTAAAACGAATCTTGTCCCCAGGCGCCAAGCACTCTAGCTACGCCTCTGCAATAAACACCATTTTATGAAACCACTACTAGATACACCCTTACACCAAGTTGGGCCTATATCTTACAATATGTATTTACCTAGCTATAACGAAGCCATGCATAGCGAAACATAATCTCTCACCCACCCCCTCCTTAACCGCATGCAGCTCCATACAGACACGTTCGACATACAATCTGAGATACATACAGACACACACAACCAGACACAGAAAATCTTAGATTTAAACAGACACAAAAAAAAAACATCCATGCACATAACAACTTAGATACATACATACAAACACAGCCATTCATTCCAATCCACCGCTCTGTAGCCATTCATTCCAATCCACCGCTCTGTAGCCATACATGCGCAACTGTCCTCCGCCACCATATCCAACCCTTTCACGTTCATTCCGATCCACCGCTCTGTAGCCATACATGCGCAACTGTCCTCCGCCACCATATCCAACCCTTTCACGTTCATTCCAATCCACCGCTCTGTAGCACAAACAAGCATACAAAATGCCAGGAAGACATATAACCACCAATAGCCATGCGCATGTCTTAACGAATCCTATCTGTCATGTAATAGACTCCATCTTTCAGGCAGTTTTATCAGTCCCTATCATTTTCTCAGCCTATTGCATTCCCCCCCCCCACCCTCCGATCCCTGCCCCGCCCACCGATCCCTGCCCCGCCCTCCGACCCCTACTCCGCCCTCCGATCCCTGCCCCGCCCTCCGACCCTTACTCCACCCTCCGACCCCTACTGCACCATCCGACTCCTACTGCACCCTCCGACTCCTACTCCACCCTCCGACCCCTATTCCACCCTCCGACCCCTACTCCACCCTCCGACTCCTACTCCACACTCCGACTCCTACTCCACCCTCCGACTTCTACTTTACCCTCCGACTCCTACTCCACCCTCCGACTCCGACTCCTACTCCACCCTCCGACTCCTACTCCACCCTCCGACTCCTACTCCACCCTCCGACTCCTACTCCACACTCCGACTCCTACTATCATGTACAGTCTCCACTGTGTCAGATGTCCCCGCCATCCTATCTGGAAACGCCCCCTTGTTGAAGAGGTGTGATGTTGAAGAACTATGATAATAAAGTTAAACTCCTATCAGTGAAGACTTTATGTTTTGTTGCAATAGGAGACCAAATAACATCAGACATAATGGCTTCTTGGAATATTTATTCAACATAGAACTGTCTCTATAGAACTATAGAACTATGGCTCTGTTTGGGGGGGGGGGCAGAATTGTATTAAATAAGGGGGAAATCGATTTTTTTATATATTATTATTTTTTTTGTGGGGAAAGGGGGGGGGTGGTTAATATAATATGGAAGTGTTTCTCAACCTATGGTCTGCACTCACTGTTGGTCAACGAATCACTATCTGGTTGTGCGCCTCAAAGCTTAAATTATAAAATGTAAAATATGTTTGCTTTAAATGGAATCTATTGATATTGAAATATACTGTTTGCGAGTGGTCCGTACCTACTGTATGGGATTTGTTATGGAATATAAGGAGATACAGCGATTTTGGGGAACTATTTGAAATCTTATAACAGTGACTAGAATGTTTTATGCCGGAAAAAACTGTGACCAGGACAGTGATACACATACATAAATATTCCAAGTACTAATCTTATGCTAATTCAATTATTTCCCTCCCTACAAAATATAACATTTTAAAGAACGTCCTGTTTTTACACCAAAATTGAACGTAGCTGATTCTCATTAGATTTTTGGAACTTAGTTAAGAAATATGTAGCAGTTTTAGAACCTCTACTAGATGTACCTTAACAAGCCTTCACTTGTCTATACAATCAATCAGTATGTAGCTATCTTCATCCTAATTTTAAAAGTGTCCAAAAACTTCAGGGTGATATATTTTTGTGCGGATAATTAAAGTGGGTAAACAGTTGATTAACTGACACCGATACTAAAGGGTTAGTGCGGGAAAAGGCGTTTCTAGGGGCGGGGGACGTGGGGGGGGGGGGGGGTTAAGAACGTGTCTAGTGCTGGAGCAATTGTCAAACTGATTTTTTCTAAGCCGCAAGTCTTAATCTTCTAGCACATTCTCATCCTCAACTGAAACTTCCGTCAAGGTTCTTTCTGGTCATCTTCTGGTCATCTTCTGGTCATCTTCTAGTCATCTTCTGGTCATCTTCTGGTCATCTTCTGTCATCTTCTGGTCATCTTCTGTCATCTTCTGGTCATCTTCTGGTCATCTTCTGGTCATCATACCTGTTTAACTCACGTGGAAAATCATGCCCCATTCCTGAAAAAGACAACAACTTTAAACACGTATTTTGAGAATGTATATGTGTTTGTGACAGTTTAACTAGTCAGATGACATGTATATGACAATATAACGAGCCAGATGGCATGTACTTGCCACCTTGACTATAGTCAGATGACATGTATGTGACAGCATAGCGAGCCACGCTGCGCCGCTACTCTGTAACAAAAATTGTCAACCTCTTTTGTCAAGTAAACGTTCGCTTCTTGTCCCTTTGCTCTTGCCTTACCAACTAACACATCCACGTCTTTTGTCTGTCTTATTCTCCCCCCCCCCCCACACACACACAACCCCGCGCCACACAAGAGATTCAGGTCCTTGACCTTCTCTTTATTCATGAATGAACCTACGTATATTAGGAATTTTCTTCTTTACTTTCATAAAAGTATAATCCTACCATAGCCCTGCTCTAGCCGTGAAAATAGCTCTTCTGTGTCAGCGAAAATCTATGTCAACCGAAACATGTTTGTACTGGTCTAATCATAAATGTTATCATAACATGGTTGAAAGTTCTGGTTCGAATGCTAGAAAGCGCTAAGCGTTGCAAGGAAAATACGCTTCGAATCAATCTGTAATCAGTGTTGGGGGTTGTGATGTGGCGCTTTCGTATCACCGAACGTTATCTGTCACAAAAGGCGACTTACTTACCGATAATGCCGTGAGCTTTGTACCGGTACGGCCGACGTCTCGGCACGGCAAGATAAGAAAGGGGCCGGGGGGAGGGGTGGACAAGACAGAATTAAACTGCTAGCCTTAGATCTGGTCAGATAGCTCACCTTGTAGTGTTGTCAGATCTGATCAGATTGATAGCTCACCTTATAGTGTTATCAGATCTGGTCAGATAGCTCACCTTATAGTGTTGTCAGATAGCTCATCTTATAGTGTTGTCAGATCTGGTCAGATAGCTCACCTTATAGTGTCAGATCTGGTCAGATAGCTCACCTTATAGTGTTGTCAGATCTGGTCAGATAGCTCACCTTATAGTGTTGTCAGATCTGGTCAGATAGCTCACCTTATAGTGTTGTCAGATAGCTCATCTTATAGTGTTGTCAGATCTGGTCAGATAGGTCACCTTATAGTTTTGTCAATCTACGGCTCATTGACTTACATATGCCTTTATATTATTTTTTTTTAAAAGGTGGGTGTGGTCTAAGAGGAAAGAAGGCAAAATATTTTCTTGTGATCAATATTTTTTATTGATTGGTGCATCTGACTGTCATATCGAACTTCCTTGAATTCGAACCGTCATTTCCACATTCTAAAGAATATGACTGACCGTCCTGTTAACATTTCACAAAATTTGATTGACCATTCTGTCAGTATGTCACAATTTCTGACTGACCATCCAGTCAACATTTCACAAACTCCTACTGACCATCCTGTCAACATTTCACAAAATTTGACAGACCATCCTGTCAACGTTTCAAAAATTCCGACTGACCATCTTGTAAAATAGATCATGGTCAACTCATAATGCCTTTCAAAGAGAGTGCTAGAATGAGGAAAGTTACAGTAACATTAAACTGAAGAACTTAAGGGGACTATGTAATATTAAATTAGCCTATTACTTAGTGTTTGAGACGCCTGGTCAATGTGTACATCTATTACATAAACTGTCTCAAATAGCTCTACGATTTACCCATTAGAATTGTCAAACAAACTGAGGCGTTGGCCTATTAAAAAAAGTCAGTGTTTAGTGCTTCTAATTTCTGAACTGCACGACAGCTGCGCGTCTATTATTCTTTCATTATCAGGTTGGGTGGGGGTGTGGAGGGGGGGTGTTAGTTTTTTTGTGGGGTGGCGTGCGAAAAAAATCGTCCATTCTTTGAGTCTTGGCCTGAAAATCCTGTTTGTTTTTTATACAACTTTTGATATTTTGTTTGAATTGATTTGGAATTGAGTGCAAACACGGGTTTTCATACAGTGGACTGTGCCACCCCCCCCCCCCCCCCCGACCCCCACCCCCGTAACCTCTCGGTATCGTTTATCAGATATAGTGGTAGGGAGCTAGGAGGTAAATGTTGTTTGATGAATAGGATGTGTCGTGACAAGACCTCGGTGGCTTCCTATTGTGTCCTGCTACATGTTGAACGGTCCCTCTTGTCACGTTACAAGTTCATGCATTTACAGTGGTTCTCCAATTGTTGTGACTGTAGCCTCATTTATTTCATACGGTATTTGCTTGAATCGGAGGAATCTATACACCGTGATTTTAGGTGCGAGAAAGAGTGGATAATCATGTAACACCCCCCCCCCCCTTTCTTTTTTCCCGTATAAATCTCGAGAGCGGACATTGCCCCCTACTTGTTCCCCTTGGCGTAGTTGAGTGGTGAGCTTATAGTGTTGTATAAACAGATGCTACTTTTAAACTGTGATGATGACCTGGCCAAGCCCTACATGTGCTTACAATAAACTTCGATGTCGTGTTAGATTTTCTGATTGAATTTTTCTATTTCTGTCCTTTGTGTAAATCTCTCTCTCACTGTAGAACAGTATCACTACTTGACAGGTCTGACTTGGAGGTGCACCCTTGGGATGAGACCAAGGTAGAACAGTATCACTACTTGACAGGTCAGACTTGGAGTTGCACCCTTGGGTTGAGACCAAGGTAGAACAGTATCACTACTTGACAGGTCAGACTTGGAGGTGCACCCTTGGGTTGAGACCAAGGTAGAACAGTATCACTACTTGACAGGTCAGACTTGGAGGTGCACCCATGGGTTGAGACCAAGGTAGAACAGTATCGTACTTGACAGGTCTGTCTTGGAGTTCCCAACTTCTTTTCTCTTTTTAATATCAAAATATTCAACAATCCGTGTCACCAATTTATTTGCCTGCGTGTTTTAAAAGTTACGTTTTCTTGATGAGAATCCGGTAGAATTTAAAAAAAAAATTTAAAAAGGCTTTTGTGAACTAGCATTTCATTCATCATGTCAATTCCATTTTTTGGGAGGTTCTAGTTTTAGTTGAATTTCTGTTTAAATTGAAGAAAAAAAATTAGTTCTCAATTTTAAAATAAAAATTATGGATTTGGTAAAAAAATAAATACATTGTTGGAGTAGGTCGAAGAGTTAATTTGTAATATATCTGAAGAAAGTTGTAACAGTTTGAAATTCCAAATGAACATTTCATTCAACTGAATATTGGGAAATGTATACTTTATATGTATACGATTTCCCTCGGATAAAACCACACCTTAAAATATCTGATGTCTTTTGTAAATATCGTATGTCTTCTCAACATAATTATGCCATTCTTATAAGATCTATAAAAAAAATTTGTTTGCGGGGGGGGGGAGCAGTACTTACTGTGGTGGAAAACTGTTTTGGACGCAATTTTAAAAAAAATCATTTGTATTAACTTCACTTTTGTTCGTGTGTTTCTTTCTGGCTGGGTGTGTGGCAAAAATCTTTGGCGGTTAATTGACTCACTTCCCGTCCACCTATCGAGCTGGAACTTGGCTCACAGACCCGTTGCCGATGACAATACATTCTATTGAATTTTCAGCCCCACCCCCAAACCCCAGCCCCAAAAATCCGTTTTTCCTGTTTCTTTTAATGGGGCGATGAAGGAAATATGACGCCACTGATTTCACGAACTAAAATGTCCGACAACTGCGCTCAATGAGATTCTTAAACAAAAAATATCGCAAGTGCGTTTAGTGCGTAATATTTTCTCTGGTTGTTTTTCTTCAGGAGCTGGTGAATAAATCTACGCTGTAAAAGCGGATGGGTCATTAGCATATTAATGTTGTTTAGGGGCGTGGAAAAAATGTGCGGTTGTGAGCCTTGGGTGGGGTGGGGGGTGGGGTGCACTAATTGGTATTCTTATAAGTGCATTACTTAAATGCATGTTTTGGTCAAATTCCCCCCCCCCCCCCCCTTTTCAAATCGCTCGATATTACATTTTATAAACTATTTATACGAACAACTTTGTTCTTAAGAGTTGTTTATATATTTCTTTTAAATTAATTTTTTTAAATTAAGCAGTTTACCCCCCCCCCCCTTTTTTTTCCCTATAAAAAAAATTCATTTAAATACAACACATCAATATTTAGTTAAAAAAATATATTTCCATATCACAACCGGATGAAGCATAGCCACCCGTTGCTTGACTTTTGAGCCCTTATCAATTTTCGCTTTCGCGCCCCCCCCCCCCCATCAAAGTTGATCATTTTATTTAAAAAAGTGTCTACATCACAACTTTGAGCCCCTATATCAGGGGTCGGGAACCTTTTTGTCTGAGAGAGCCATGGACACCACATATTTTGAAAAGTAATTCTGTGAGAGCCATACATTATGTTTAAAACTAAAAATTCAAGTAAATGTGTGCATTTTGTATAATTTCAATTCAAAAAATGCAATAATTATGTCTATGAATTATTTTTAATAACATTGTAATGCTGTTGCTAATCAATAATGAGTATTTATTACCATTAATGCGACTTCTGGAGTCTAAAGAAACATTTTTTTTATAATCGAAAATTTGTCTAAGAGCCAGATGCAGCCATCAATAGAGCCACATCTGACTCGCGAGCCATAGGTTCCCGACCCCTGCCCTATATATTCAAGACCCTCTGTAGCAACGGGGGTTGCAGGGCGTATATGATGGCTCTGAGGTCAAGTGAGACCTACATTTTTAACTAGCATCTCTCCTGTTGCCCTCTAATTAAGTATAGTGTGATGCAAAATTAAATTCAAGTATGTGCTAAAATGCATTCTAGCATTTTGAATTTATGAAAGAGTTTCAATGAGTCCCGTACCCAGACCCTGCCCTCCCTTTAACTCAGGAGTCTTCGGCACGCTTAATTTCTACTTGCCCATTTCCTCACACTGATCAATGTGAGAGTACTGTGTTGTATCTAAGCTTGAGTTTACAGATCACCCTGGGCCGTGCCATAATGGGAGTAAATTCAGTTTGTGTATGACGTTTGATGTCATAATGCACAAGTTGCATGCTGATAGTTGCCCTTTCCCCTTCCTCCCTGGACGTTTGAAAAATCCCCCCCCCCCCCGGCTCAAATTTAAAATAATCCCCATACCCCTTTCGCTCAGGGGCCATCGGCACCCTCGATTTCTGCCCCTCTTCCTAAGGAACTTGACTGAAATAAACACTGCTGGGAATAACCCGCCACACAATGGCGGTGGCAATACATGCCTATAAGAATCCCATTTTTGTGCAAACTTCTGGGAATTTTACTTTGCGCGACTACTGAAAACAGCGCTACGGCCGTACGTAAATCATCACCATCATCATGTCCCGCAGTCTTTCGACCGTTGGGGCGCCACACAGATGACATAAAAAATATTCTTCTCCATTCCTCTCGGTCTCCTGCCCTATGCATAGCATCACCAATAAGTTGTAATCCCGGTCCACTCTTTGACGTTATCTTCCCATCTTTTTCTCTGTCTTCCTCTTCTTCTTCCTCCTTTAGTACATACCTAGAGAATTATTATTTGTGATATCTAGAAAGTGGCGTCACACAATTTGAAAATGACATGGTATACGGCTCGGACGCAAGCCAATGGGCTCTATAGCTGTCATGTCGTTATGGTGTACGGCTCGGACGCAAGCCAATGGGCTCTATAGCTGTCATGTCGTTATGGTGCACGGCTCGGACGCAAGCCAATGGGCTCTATAGCTGTTATGTCGTTATGGTGCACGGCTCGGACGCAAGCCAATGGGCTCTATAGCTGTCATGTCGTTATGGTGCAAGGCTCGGACGCAAGCCAATGGGCTCTATAACTGTCATGTCGTTATGGTGCACGGCTCGGACGCAAGCCAATGGTCTCTATAGCTGTCATGTCGTTATGGTGCACGGCTCGGACGCAAGCCAATGGTCTCTATAGCTGTCATGTCGTTATGGTGCACGGCTCGGACGCAAGCCAATGGGCTCTATAACTGTCATGTCGTTGCAAGCTGTTTCGAAATCTTATCCGAACTGGTGCGTGCGTTGGGTGCAAATTGTGTGATAGACCAGCAATTCTTCTATTAGCGTTGTAGATATCATTGGTGTTTCAATTTCTTTAACAAAAATGTTCATAAAGGTGTTAAAATATAAGTCGCAATAGCCATTCTGTAAAACAGCGGTTCTCAACCTGTGGATCGCGACCCCTTTGGGGAGTCGAATGACCCTTTCGCAGGGGTCGCCTAGGACCATCGGAAAACATATACCCTACAGTTATGAAGTAGCAACGAAAACAATTTTGTGTTTGGGGGTCGCCACAACGTGAGAAACTGTATTATAGGTTCGCGGCATTAGGAAGGTTGAGAACCACTGTTGTAGAAGGTTTGATAGTTATTATATTTTTTTGGAGGAGTGGTATACAGGACGTATCATTTCAAATGGTCTCATAATGTGAACTGATACTGTCAGTGGTATACACAAATCATTTCAAATGGTCTCATAATGTGGACTGATACCAGACCTGTTTACCTTCAAACTCTTAAAATCGTACAATATCATCACTAAATCGTTCAATACATTATCTTAATAGTAAAAAAAAACCATGCAGTACATATAATGTATTCACCTCAAAATCGTACATTGCACGCCGAAATCGTAAGAGTAAACATGTCTGTGATACTGTCAGTGGTATGCACATATCATTTCAAATGGTCTCATAATGTGAACTGATACTGTCAGTGGTATACACATATCACTTCAAATGGTCTCATAATGTGAACTGATACTGTCAGTGGTATACACATATTTCAAATGGTCTAATAATGTGAACTGATACTGTCAGTAGTACCTCGAATATCGCCGGGGATTGGGCTTATGTTCTGAGATCACTCGCGAAATGCGAAAACCCGCAAAGAAGAATCTATATCTATATATCTATACATCTCAAGCTTAATGACGCCTTCGCGCACTTGTGTAAAATGTTACATCAAGTGATGTTTACAGTATTTTCAATTTTTAGACTAGAAAATAATTAACATATAATTATATAGCACTATGTATGCTGTATACCGCGAAATCCCTAGAAATAGCGAACATTCCGCAAAACTAATCCTAGGAGAAAACCCACGAAGGTGTGAGGACGCCAAATGCCAAGTAGCGAGATATTACTTTACACATACAATTTCACATTGTCTCACAATGATCCTTAAGCACTTTTCTCATACTTATTCTGACCTCTTTACTTATAACTCTTATTAACTTCCAATAATTGTAACGAAACTTCAAATGGTCACATATCCCACTGTTTCTCCCTTCCTTGAATATTCCGTCTCTATAGTTCACGCAAATTTTAAAAACTCTCCCTATATGCCCATATTCTACTGGACCCTTCCAATATGCCAATCTTCCCCTGGACCCTCCCAATATACCCATCTTCCCATGGACTCTCCCAATATGCCGATCTTCCCCTGGACTCTCCCAATATGCCCATCTTCCCTGGACTCTCCTAATATGCCCATCTTCCACTGGACTCTCCCAATATGCCCACCTTCCCATGGACTCTCGCAATATTCCCATTTTCTCCTGGACTCACCCAATATGCCCATCTTCCCCTGGACTCTCCCAATATGCCCATCTTCCCATTGACTCTCGCAATATGCCCATCTTCCCCTGGACTCTCCCAATATGCCCATCTTCTCCTGGACTTTCCCAGTATGCCCATTATCCCCTGGACCCTCCCAATATGTCCATCTTCCCCTGGACTCTCCAAGTATGCCCACCTTCTCCTGGACTTTTCCAGTATGCCCACCTTCCCCTATAGACTCTCCCAGTATACCCACCTTCCCCTGTACTCTCCCAGTATGCCCACCTTCTCCTGGACACTTCAACAAGCCCTCAACGTCTTCTAAGAAACGCGATCCTCATCGTCCCAATCTGACCAGACATGTTTTCAGTTACCAACAATGATCCGTTGTGTCCTACACATTGATGTGATACGCCTGGACTTGTACCAGGTGATATCCTAGCACTTTCCATACTTATCGACCACTTTGAGCGCTTTATCAAGGAAAGGGGTGGAGAAATCAGTGGCCAAGATGTGATAATACGGGATGCAGGGACATCTGGGGGTGGGTGGGGTGCTGGTATCTCTGCGTGGTCGTGTCGGCTGCGGACAAAGTCAGGTAAAAGTTTCCAATGGATGGTAGGGGTGGGATCGCAAAGGTCAGAGTCAAGTGTGATTTGAAAGCCCAATAAATTTGTGCGTCGGTTCAATCGGTGATCATATCGCCCCTGGTCAGCCTTCCTTAATGGTGTGATGTGGCTTGTAAGTAAGCGACACTCTGGTGTAGTCAGTGTCAGGTCGTAATGAGCTTTGCTCGATTCATTGAGCTGTGTGAAAGTAAGTTATATTCATGATTTAGTCTTATTTTTGTTTGTGTCATTAATAACTTTCATTGATAGTGTTTTTATTTATTATTTATTAGCATAAGGGCCTCACTAAGTATTCGCTGTTTTTGTTTTCGTTTCCCCACGCTTTTCAGGAAATTGATAACTTATTTTGTAATATCATCTTATTTTGTAAGAACATCTTATTTTGTAATTGCCACTGGTAAAGTGATACTGCTTTTTTCTGGGAAATATTCTGCTTCATTCCAAATCTTGTGGCCATGTTGAGATTGGCAGCCATAAAGTTTTTGAAGTTCATCTTGACC
Source organism: Omphiscola glabra (assembly GCA_964017045.1). NCBI lineage: Eukaryota > Metazoa > Mollusca > Gastropoda > Lymnaeidae > Omphiscola > Omphiscola glabra. Next base: position 6,753,109 of record OZ024796.1, read on the forward strand.
TCCATTGATACCCTAACAATCTCTGTTGCTTGGTTGTTGTTGTTTTCCATTGGGCTTCCCCGTCTTTAAATAGATTCGTGACGTTGACGACTATGACCGGACTATAGGCGTGAAGACATAAATTATAAGTCAGCAAGCTGAAGAGAAAGTAGGACCGTTTTTAGAAGTGTTATAAACATTTTCTTCATTCAACGGCAACTCTTTTAAACTGGTATTTATAGCAATTTTTTTGTATACTCTGCCTATTATATTTTCAATTGAAGTTTCGAAAGTTATTTGAATAGCTAGATTGCGAAGTCAGACGGGTTATACCCATCTGAAAGACAGTATCTATGTAGGTACCGACGTCAGCTGCTATTGTGAGCGTCCAATCAATTGTGCGTCACAAGTGGGTTGAAGATTTTGTTCAGGGATATAGAAGTAATCCTTTACGGTTATTAGATTGGCCGGCGCCAAATCTGGATGCTTGCTGATATCAAGAATATTGTGGTGGAACTAGACAATGTAAATTTTTTTACTTAACTATAATTAAGTGGCCACCAACTCAGTGAGAGATCCATTTAGCGTCGTTTGGAGCACGCAACTGTTCAGTATGCACAATCCTTTGTGCAAAGTTTGTGTGGAGGCAAAATTCACAGTGCTTAGTCGACGTGACAACCGCGGTAGGAAGTATAATGTGGAGAACAAGATGAGCTGGTGGTGGTTTTGGGGGGGGGGGGGGCACCGTTAAGACTAATGAGGTCACGTTAGTGGACACAAGTAAGTAACGGGAAGGATCTTGAACACGTTAGGGGGAAAATGGGGGGAGGGGGGTGTTCACTCCAGTACCTTAAACCTACGTGGTACAGTTTTTTTTTAATAGAGCCACTCAGCCACGCCGGTCACTGGATGTAAGAACAGAGTCTCAACACATAGCCTCAGATCCACATGACAGAGTACTAGTCTCTGTGTGCACAGTGGCGTGTAGGTCTGGTCGGATTTACCCTTGCTTGTGCTGGCTAGTTAATTACAAACCGTAATTACAGCCTTCTGTTTATTTGTTCAAGTTTCAAATTATGAGGTTAATTAAGTAATAGGGGCTCAGTCGACACGCCGGTTTCAGAAACAGCGGACTAACACAGGGGACCTACAGCAGTAAGTACATGCTAGCACATTTTTATCAAAGTTTAGACATTTTAAACGCATTCAGTATACTTGTTGGTAGATTTAGTGGGACACGTAAATGTGTTAAGTCTGGTCGCATTGGAACTGGTCGCAGACCGCTAAACAGACTGGGAGCAGGGACAGGGTGGGAGGGGACGCCACCAAGAAATTATGGCAGCTACAACACGTGTTGAGCAAGATCGTTTGTTCCCAAGCAGGGAGATAAGAATTTGGTGTTATTGTGCGAACAGACGACAGTTTTTGTAAAATAAAGTCCCGCTATTTGAGTTGGTCTCCCACTAGCGCGAGGCTATCCGTTTCCCCTGGCTAATCTGCAGTATCTCGTTCTGGCGTGAGGTTAGAGTTACATCCCTTTGCTATAAGACCACGAGGCGTGACACCGACATGGTTAATTAACAAAAGGCTACTCGGACAGACCGACGACCGACCCGTGTCTGATCTCCGGCTGTCGCCAACATCCTTCATAACGTATTTTTCAACCCAGTGGTCAATGTCGAATCTGTAACTGGCTCATTTTTTTCTTTGTTGGTCAACCTGATAAAAATGAACTTAGCCTTTTTTGTTAGCGCTATTATTTTGAATGTGCTCTGCCGCCAGTTGAGATGTAGCATGTTTGTTTGTGGCCACGAGTTTCTCAGCTTGTTTAGGTCAACAGTTGTGTTTCTTATCTCCCGGTCCCGAGACTTCGTGTAGTTGACAACAAGTGGCTTGCGTAGATTTTCAAGCGATTCTTCTGATAAGATTGCCCCCCTACACAGTCGCAAAACGTGTACACATTTAGTGCAAGGAGCGCACCTCGAGGCATTGTAAAGCGGCCAAGGACCCACGGCTCTTTGACTTCATGCTTTGAAACAGCTTGTTCAAACTCCGAGAGCAGTTCTTGTTTGTTAAAGTTTAGATACTGGTTATTGCCAAGTGTCCGTGTGTTATAAGTTGGCCCTTAAACCATAGACGCAGCCAACTCTGTCTTGTGTTTCAAAATCTCATTGACTATCCCAGTTGCTTGGATAAAAGCCATCTTGGATTAAAGTCGACACCATCTTGAATTAAATCGACACCATCTTATAATTAAAGTCGGCACCATCTTGACTTAAAGTCGACATCATCTTGACCACTGCGCGTGACCCAGAGGTACCTTGAAGAGGCGGACCGGCGGTTTACTATGAGCTGGTCTCCCAGCGTTGGAGGATTGGATCTTAGCAGTCATTGCAATTTGCCAGATCTAACTCTTCCAGCTCAGGGGGACCCGTGCACCCAGCAAGGAAGAACATCACCAAAGGACCTGCTTACTCGGAAAAGACGAATCCAAATAAGGCTCTTCTTTGTAGCATATGCCGGTTCAGAAATATTGTTTCAACTTAAGGAACACAGAAATGGTCAATATTTGAGGAGAAAGTGTATGACAGTCATAATCATCTGTCCCTTAATGTATTATAAACCTACATATTCGTTTTCACCCCGCATCAAAAGGACCTGGGAATTTTTAATTTAGCAGGCCTCCTCCCACTCAGCGAAATATTCTAGCTGGTTCCCCTCCCACACCCACCTCACCAACCGTAAGTGCCCTCCAACCACACACACCCTTCAAAACCGGAACTATCCTCCAGCCCCACACACTCTCATATTTGGTAGTTTCCATTAACTCCATTCAACCCTCAAAAGGTATTCACCAGTCCCACCCCACCCCTAAACACCGGAAGAGTCCACCAACTTCCCACTGCCCGTGAGTGTCCAGCGACCCCACCCTCCCGTAATTCTCCACCAATCCCCCTCCACCAACCATAAGTATCCACCAACCCCACGTGCCCCCCTCACCAACCGGAAGTGTGCACGCCACTCACACCATACGTGTCCAGTGCTCAACACCACCTATATCAATCTTGTGTCCAGCTGATGTGTCCACACCAGCCCAAGGTACCCTCATCCACCCTGTGTCCAGCTGATGTGTCCACACCAGCCCAAGGTACCCTCATCCACCCTGTGTCCAGCTGATGTGTCCACACCAGCCCAGCATCCCTTAAGAGGCCTATTATGATTTATTTATTTGGGGGGGGGGGGGCGCAGGCAAGTAGCTAGTGGATATACGGTGAATATCCTGTATTGTAGGACTCAGCTCTGTGTTGAAACATTTGCTCTACATCTTTGCTTCATATGTATATAGACTTTTGGGAAATTCATGTGTTACGGCTTTATCAGGCTTTATAATTACTTTTTTACATCGTGGTTTGGGGTGCGGGGGGGGGGGGGGGGGTGTGGTGGGAATCATATTTAACGTTTCTGGTGCATCCATTGGTTGTTTCCCTTGTACACATGTACCTTAGGTCCATATAATAGTCCCTGGGTCAGCTTAGCACACTACTGCACTTAACAGAACTATTTGATAAGGATATAGAAAGTGTCATATCCCATATTCTTTTTTTTTTCTTTTTTTTTTCTTCTTTCATTCCTTATTTTGTTTTTTTTCCTCCCATTCTTTATTCTCTTTTCTCCAATTTCTCCCATTCCTTTTCTTCTTTCCCCCATTTCTCCCAGTTCTCCCATTCTTTCTTCTCATATTCTCCAATTCATTTCATCTATTTTCTCCCTTTCTCTCAATCTTTTTTCTATTTTCTCCCATATCTCCCATTCTTTGTTCTATTTTCTCCCATTTCTACCATTCTTTCCTACTCATGAAATACCGTTAAAAGTTAATTTTTAAATTTCCACTTTTATCTTCGAGGCACGGAATTAATTAAAATTGAATGTATTATTGTATATATTTTGTGCAGGCTTGTGGAGCAAGACCAAAAATAATCGATTGTTATTTTGAAGTTGTAGTATTTCTTAATATTCATGTGTATATTGTAACATGACGGGACCCATGTCTGAAACGACTATAGCAGCGGACATGGCATGGGTTGCAGTGTACAGCCCATGTGTTTTCCACATGCAGCACTCTTTGCTATCACATTCAAACCATGAGATTTTCGTTGACTGCCCGAGTGCGCTAGCTATTTCTGTTGAGACCCGCTTATCTTTTGGGGACGGGTTCATCGGGGCAACTAATGACGTGAAAATGTCCGAGTACACGTGGTACAACTGACTAGGCTCAGTTACTAGCACAACACCTAATATACGAATTGTGCGTGTCTCTGTGCTAACTAGGATTTGACTAAATGCACAGCTTGTGTGTTCGTCACAGTTCCCACAACACGTCTGTAGATTGTCATCACACTTAAGGCCGCCGTCAACTGACTCTTGAAACTTCCCTACCCATCCACTCATATCCCAAATATTGGACTGAAAAATCCTTTGTCTAAAAAGTAACTGAAAATAAATTTCCGTTATATAAAGATCATTAACGGGGTCTATTTGGAAAGGGAATAAAGTGCTTTGTGCAGTTTGAAGATTTTGGTTGCTGTTAAAGTTAGTTTTAAAACAACTCTTGAAACACTCTTAACACAATTCTGCTGTTGATGCATGTCAGAAAACTTGTCACAGAAAGATAGCTCTGATTATTCAACCTTTGCCAAGTGTTACCTACAACATTTTTGAGTGTACATCTTGGCTGGGTTGTCCATGGAAAACAGCGGTTCTCATCCTGTGGGTCGCAACCCCTTTGAAGGGTCGCGTAAGACAATCTGAAAACACATATACTCTACAGTTATGAAGTAGAAACAAAAATAATATTGTGGCTGGGGGTCGCCAAAACACGAGGAGCTGTATTAAATGGTCGCGGCATTAGGAAGGTTGAGAACCACTGATGTAGAACACGTGTTGGAAGGGCTTTGTGGTAAAGTAAAGATTCGAGAAACCCTGGTTCGAATGTTATTCGACAGTTAGATTTATTTTAAAAAAGCGATTTTGTTTTTATATAAAGACCACCAACAGCATTTTAGTTATAATTTCCATGGGGGACGGTTCGGCAGTTTCCCGTTCTAAAAATAGACTGTGGAGCTTATTGCACGTGATGGTCATGATAAGCTTTTAGTTGGTTCTGAGCCTCGATCTGGGCGACTCACTTAACGGGCCCACATTAGGAAGGGGAGCGCTGTTTAATATATTAATATCAATATTTTTGTTGGTGAAACCGAGTGGAAGTGATAAGAAGTGGACATGATACGTGTACTGAAGTGATAATGATTTCCTAGGCATTTTGAGGACACATTTAATGAATTCAATTTACCTATAAACATTATACATGTGAATACTCCTGGGTATGTGTAAGACTTTGTTACAGTAGATTGAATAGTTTTCTTCTTCTTCTATATACTAAGGGCCCACGATCAATTTATTGATCATTATAGCTCCTATGAATGTAGATGGGATTTGCAATTTTTCCGCGCCTGATGTTGATGAGGATATTTCACTGGTTACAAGAGTAACTGTGTGAGGGTATCATGCACTTGGGGTTGGAAGGCCTGAGGCAATAGACCCAAATGAGTCAAGTGTTCTTGTCTCCGAGCCCCGTGTACACATGTTTCTGTGGTTAGCTCCTATTGATAACTATTAGCACGTGTTCATGAAGATTGGTTTAATGTTATTTTAATCAACTGTAAATAATTCAATCTACTAAAACCCTCTTATTGGCCATGTTAAATTGACGGCGGTGTCAGGGATCGTATTTACATTAATCATTCGAACCTCCACCTCCAGAAGAGAACCATTGTGACAGAAGCCCCCCCGCTTGCGACGCGCCCCCCTTAACCTCGCCAACACACAGCCCGGGGTCGCGCTGCTGTTGTTAATTATGTGCATGTATTATAATAGGCCAGAAAATACAAGTTGATTAACTCGAGTGGGTGTGTAGTTGTATGAACACAAGTGGATGTGTAGTGGTTTAAATCACTATTGGATATATAGTAGAACACTCAGGACACTCACTAGCTCTGATATGAACTGGAAGAACGGAAATTTGCTTCGTCATTTTCAGCTCGTGTATTTTTGTGTTTTTATGAAGCCTTCTGTGAAATATAACGGGGTATTAGGTCTAACATTTCTTACTTTTGGACGTAAGTGAGTGAGGCCTGAATATAACATGATATCCCATTCCTGTTTGTATAGAAATTGCTTTTAAGAAATATAACTAATTTTGATGCGTCTTGGTGTCGAGGTGTTGCTACAGGTAGCATTGGATTTTGGGTTCCTAAGTCAGAAGTTAACGTTTAAACAAGTTAATTGAACTGGTAATTCACGAAACATTTGCATTTTTGTTCCACAAGTCCAATCCTAGTTAATCTGAGGAAAAGCCCCCCCCCCCTTTTCCCCCATGATGATGTTAACCGGCAATCAACATCGCGGTGGTTTTGCTCAGATCGCCGCCATTGTTCTCAGATCAACCGCTTGGTTTCGAGGTTTAGTCACAGCTGAGACCTTTGACCTTCGATTTGACTTGCTCCTGACTGAGCATGAATCATGTCGGTAAAAAAGATAAGAGGACTGTCTCGTGTCCACGCCATCTTCACGGCTTCTCATCGTACGATCGCCTGCTTCTGTTCGTGCTATATGGACCAGACTCAAGGAGAAAATGCCGTGGTCAATGCGTTGCTTTCAAATTGCAGACGTCCGTCTGGTTCGTAAACCCCAATTTGATCGTATGACGTTAGGGCATCTAGTTTAAAATTATGTTTTTATATCCATCACGCTTGTGAGGTGGCATTTCGAATTGGGTTCAAGTGTTGTCAGCCAGGCATTTTATCTTAAGTTTGGATTTTAATTGTTTGTAGACAACTTTTTGGTTGAAGATATTCTTTAAAAAATGCAGCGTTGATTTCTTGTAAGAGTTGTGTATTTAGATAGGGTCCATTCTCATAAGCAATGTTGTAGCATGTAAAGAATGATTGAACAAAGTTGTGATATATTATAGCTGGTCAAGAATGATTGAACATAGTTGTGATGTATTATAGCTGGTCAAGAATGATTGAACAAAGTTGTGATGTATTATAGCTGGTCAAGAATGATTGAACAAAGTTGTGATGTATTATAGCTGGTCAAGAATGATTGAACATAGTTGTGATGTATTATAGCTGGTCAAGAATGATTGAACATAGTTGTGATGTATTATAGCAGGCAAAGATTGATTGAAAAACTTTGTTATGTCCTATGCTGTTGAATGTTTCGCGGCTACAACTATGCTATAAATACCCCCCCCCCCCCACCGGGGGACCACCACAGTTAAGGTGTCGTGGCCTGTTTCAAAATAGTTCTAGTAAAATTTTGCCACCACGTGTAACCTCCCATGTGGTCTCTCCAACTCTATGATAAGCTCTATATGATTGATCAATGTTCCGAAAGAGGATAACAATGCTCCTCAGATCAGACTGCTGAGATAGGCTAAATACCATGATATGTTTCTCACCTGGGACCTGGACAGATATCTTTTATGTATACATTAACTGTATAGTTGTGCCGTTAGTATCGTTGCCCCCCCCCCCCCGGGTTCATCCTCACATTGTTTTATTAAATATGTCTTATATATATGTTATTTTTTTTACAAACTTGTATTAGCAACTAAACTTAACATCAAATTTTACCAGTTTGCTGATAGCATTGTAGAAATGAACTATTCACTACCCTACATGTTATTATGCAGGCACCTTTAAAACAGTTCAGTTAAAAATAGTTCAAAGTTCATAGGATGATCCAGGTCTGCGTGGTGGGTTCAGGTGGGGGGGGGGGGTCAGTAGAGTACAACAAGTGGGTCTAGTGTGGGTGGGTAGAAGGGGTACACCAGTAAATACTGTTTGCAATGAAGAAACTCCAAATGTTTGACGCTGATAAGGGCGCTGAGGGACGCAGGTATTTCGGGGCGTTAAATAGGATCTCTCAAAACGTTATCAGTTGCCAGGTTTGGGCCCTTTCAAATGAAGGGGGTGAGAAGGTTAGACAAGATCAGTGCTGTAATGTGGGGCATACGCGTATGCTGTATGGGCTGGTAGAAGTCCTAGGGATGTAAGCCTGGATAGTCTGGAGTCTCCGGTTCCAACAATTTGGCATGGATATGAATGCATTGAGTGGTGTGAACCTGGAATGCTGGAAGTTTGGACATTGTGAATGATATTCTGTTTGGAGGCGCATTGATGTCCGTTTTAATATCTTGTATCTGAATCATTTTGTTGCGTATATAAAACCATGTTTGGCCTATTACCGCTGGCAGCTGTTCGCTATGGAAAAACTTCTGAATTGCATTGTTTTTGTTGGTCATAGTTCATTTCTATTGAAGGTCCGTGAATTGTTTGATGAACATCTCACTTTATGGCGTCCTCATTGTTTGATGAACATCTCACTTTATGGCGTCCTCATATTTTGTTCCGGATAATTTCCGACACGTGCTGCTGTTTCTATTAGTCCCTGTTTTCCTAATGTTGCTGGAGCTAGTTAAACTTTGTTTAGGGTGTATGTTGTAATATTGCCAGGCTGGTTCGATTCTTTCAAAACTTGAATATTACATTGGTTAGGGACATGTTTGGGATATTTTTTAGGGTTGTATTTGTTAATGTTGTCAACTTGGTTGGATTTCGTCAAAACATTTTACGGGATATTGTCTAGGGTGTCACTTTAATTTTACGGGATATTGTCTAGGGTGTCACTTTAATTTTACGGGATATTGTCTAGGGTGTCACTTTAATTTTACGGGATATTGTCTAGGGTGTCACTTTAATTTTACGGGATATTGTCTAGGGTGTCACTTTAATTTTACGGGATATTGTCTAGGGTGTCACTTTAATTTTACGGGATATTGTCTAGGGTGTCACTTTAATTTTACGGGATATTGTCTAGGGTGTCACTTTAATTTGCTTAGCTTGTAATCGTTAGTGTTGTTTAATTCTTTTTTCAACTCGCCATAAATAAATATTCTTTTGTAAATTTGCCATTCATTTTGTGCCAAACGTTGACTACTGATTTAAAGCCTTCTTTACGACCCACACATGAGAGTTGAAGTGTTCAGGGAGTATGTGTTTACCCTAGCAACCAGCATGTAAGAATCAGGAGAGTTATGGAGTGGAGAGAGTTTTATCTCATCATGCAGTAGAAAACTGGTGAGATTCAACTCCTCCAACTGCAGATCTCTCCTGGAAGCGTCACTCGATTCGCACCATAAAACTTTGCCGCATTCTAACCATCACGGATTTTCAGCCATTAAACGAAATACTTGAGCTTCGGAGTTCCTAAATGTTGTGCTGCCGTGGTTTGTCAATCTTATTTTGAGACGGACAACAAACAAATAATAATCGCGTCGGCTTCGATCAACGGGATATGAAGGCCGGCATCATGGAGCCATGTTACCTGAGCGACACACGTTTCTGGGGCATGCTGGAACATCAGGACCTTGTAATGTTAGGGTTTGTATGGTAAGACTGTACGTAAGTATGCTAGATTTATCTTATTATATGAGGGTTTGTATGGCAAGACTGTACGCAAGTATGCTATATTTATCTTATTATATGAGGGTTGGTATGGCAAGACTACGTAAGTATGCTAGATTTATCTTATTATATGAGGGTTGGACTGCAGTAAGGCTTTCAAGTGGTTAAATGATACACACAAAGTTATTAAAGCTTAACCTCTATTGTTTTAGTTACACACACTGTTTTATTTTATGTCTCATGAATCTACATCTTAAATTGTTTCATTCGTATATAGATAAGGGTTGTCAAAAATATATTACATAAAAATAGACCACCCGCAACTGTTAGAGTGACTCTTAACGAGTGTAACACTAACAGTTAGAGTGACTCTTACGAGTGTAACACCAGTAACATCACATCTAGTAGCGAAAGCAGCCGAGTTTCCCCGGTGAAAGAAAGCGGATATGCTGTTGGCTGATGCTCTCTTGAAAGGGGAATACCCTCAGTAGAGCTACACAGTCGTGATGGGGATACGAGGCCTAGTGTGAAGGCCAATGGTGTCTGTCCCACTAGGCCTGAAAAGATATTAAAATTTATGTTAATAAAATCCACATGTGTCATAATAGCAAAGACTAAAGCAAAAATGTATTAGAGGCTGATTTCTAATAATTGTCTCCATTTAATTGTCTATTCAGTCATCTTTTGATAGAGGAACTTAAATTGTTAGGACTCGTGTGATTTTATCTTCAGAGTGAATCTGCTTTCAAAAAGCATTTTATTGAAACATTTCTTGTCCCCCAACTCATACGTCACAGTAATATTTTGAATTATTTTTTATCATAATAAATTTTAATAATGATATCCTTCTTTTTGTTTGGGGGGGGGGGGGGGGGGGCTTTATGTCAGTAGCGCTAAATTCCATAAAATTATTTTCGTCTCCAAGTACATAATTTATTTAACTTAAAATCGAATATTGTTTTCATTTCCCCATTTAATTGTATAAAAACATGTTCATCTGCAGCTCAAACGTTGTGACGTCACGTGAGTTCAACGCCGTTTTGTATGTCTCCTGATAACGTGCATGTAACAGCAGAAATACATACATTTCATTCTATGAAACAGTTCATATCTACCTATGATGTTGTGGAAAACCCTGGTCCAGTGAGCCAGTATATTTCTACCTATGCAGCAATGCGTGCACATATGCATATGGGTTCTCACGAAGTACCGGGTAGTACAATTCTGGGCATGAAGATGTCCTGGGAAGCAGTAGACATCTTCTAGGTGACTGACAGCATAAAACAATGTTGATGTCATCACAGTACAGTTATCACTCTCACCCTCCTGGTGTAATCACACTACATTTAGCACTCTCACCCTCCTGGTGTAATCACACTACATTTAGCACTCTCACTCTCCTGTTGTAAGCACATAGCATTTAGCACCCCATTCTCCTGGTGTAAGCACATTACATTTAGTACCCTTATTCTACTGGTTTAAACACATTACATTTAGCACCCTCATTCTCCTGGTGTAAGCACATTCCCTTTAGCACCCTCATTCTCTAGTGTAAGCACATTACATTTAGCACCCTCATTCTCCTGGTGTAAGCACATTCCCTTTAGCACCCTCATTCTCTAGTGTAAGCACATTACATTTAGTACCCTTATTCTCCTGGTGTAAGCACATTCCCTTTAGCACCCTCATTCTCTAGTGTAAGCACATTACATTTAGTACCCTTATTCTCCTGGTGTAAGCACATTCCCTTTAGCACCCTCATTCTCTAGTGTAAACACATTACATTTAGCACCCTCATTCTCCTGGTGTAAGCACATTCCCTTTAGCACCCTCATTCTCTAGTGTAAGCACATTACATTTAGTACCCTTATTCTCCTGGTGTAATCAGTACATTTAGCACTCTCATTCAACTGGTGTTAGCACATAACATTTAGCACCCTCACTCTCCTGGTGTAAACACATTACATTTAGGACTCTCATTCTCATGGTGAAAGCATATAACATTTAGCACTCTCACTCTCCTGGTGTAATCACATTACATTTAGCACCCGAATTCTCCTGGTTTAATCACATTACATTTAGCACTTTCATTCAACTGGTGCAAGCAAATAATATTTAGCACCGTCACTCTTCTGGTGTAAACACATAACGTTTAGCACTCTCACTCTCCTGGTGTAATCACATTACAGTTAGCACTCTCATTCTCCTGGTGTAATCACATTACATTTAGCACTGGCATTCTCCTGGTGTAAGCACATAACATCTAGAAATCTCCTCCAACAGCCCTGATGTTTTTTCACAATGCCCTCAAACAGTTCCTAAGTTTAAATTTAAACAAAATTATATTAATTATCTTTTAAAAACTCTTTCATGAAATATAAATAATATTCCCCATCATTCCATGAAAGTATCAGTAATATCCCCCATCATTCCATGAAAGTATCAGTAATATCCCCATCATTCCACGCTGCCTGTAGGCAAATGTCCGAAGTGTGAAAAATCTCACTCTGCTTTGCCTTTAATATTTCAACAAGCAACATACTATACAACAAACCCATTTGTATGTAGCACTACTTGAAGACACCTGAGCGCCCTTATATGTGGCACCTACTTCCATGTATCTTACGGCACACTCACTTCAAGCTAAATGTGTGGGGATGTATATAGCGCCTACTTCCAGTTATCTCAGCGCCCCTTATGGCACAGATACTTCCAGCTATCTCAGCGCCCCTTATGGCACAGATACTTCCAGCTATCTCAGCGCCCCTTATGGCACAGATACTTCTATCTATCTCAGCGCCCCTTATGGCACATATACTTCCAGCTATCTCAGCGCCCCTTATGGCACAGATACTTCTATCTATCTCAGCGCCCATTATGGCACATATACTTCCAGCTATCTCAATGCCCCTTATGGCACAGATACTTCCAGCTATCTCAGCGCCCCTTATGGCACAGATACTTCCAGCTATCTCAGCGCCCCTTATGGCACAGATACTTCCAGCTATCTCAGCGCCCCTTATGGCACAGATACTTCTATCTATCTCAGCGCCCCTTATGGCACACATACTTCCAGCTATCTCAGCGCCCCTTATGGCACAGATACTTCTATCTATCTCAGCGCCCATTATGGCACATATACTTCCAGCTATCTCAGCGCCCCTTATGGCACATATACTTCCAGCTATCTCAGCGCCCATTATGGCACATATACTTCTATCTATCTCAGCACCCCTTATGGCACATATACTTCTATCTATCTCAGCGCCCCTTATGGCACAGATACTTCTGTCTATCTCAGCGCCCCTTATGGCACATATACTTCCAGCTGTCTCAGCGCCCCTTATGGCACAGATACTTCCAGCTATCTCAGCGCCCCTTATGGCACAGATACTTCCAGCTACCTCAGCGCCCATTATGGCACAGATACTTCCAGCTACCTCAGCGCCCATTATGGCATAGATACTTCCAGCTATCAGCACCCCTTATGGCACAGATACTTCCATCTATCTCAGCACCCTTTATGGCACAGATACTTCCAGCTATCTCAGCGCCCCTGTACCATTCTGTGCTAGCTGACCAGGGATACAGACATATACTCTATACACCACTGAAGTATACCGTGAAGAATCCCCAGCTGTGACCAATGGGCATTGTTACACTGTCTGTGGCACACAGGACTTGTTCCCATTCCTTGCGATTCCTGTCACGAACAGGAAATAAACACTTGAGGGACAAAATTACTCTTAAAGCATTACTGTTCTACACATGTTTTCTTATTAAAGACACACAGTGAAAACTTGTGTAAACTGTAGACTTTTTTCTGTATTATTTGTATTTGTCTAGACTGCATGGATGGTTGAAATGAGTCCACAATTTTACAATCGAAGTGGCTATTCGTACCCGGGTACCAGAAGTGAGAGGTTGGGATTAAAAAAACTATTAAAAATATTATTGTTGTGTTTGTAAGACAAAATGAGGTATCAAATGAAAGATTATTGAATAATGAAATCCGAATTGCATTAGTCAAAATGGACCCGGACACGCAGCGCAGCCATTCGCACCCGGGTCCCATTAGACTCAATGCTATTCGGATGTCATTTGTGGTCGTTTTATTTTAGTTAAACCGAAGAATTAAGTTTACAAACGTATAGTCCATTCAATTATCACCCGGGTACGAACAGTGACGTAGCGAGCTTAACTCACGCCCGGGTCTCAATACCTTTTTAGCGCCCCCCCCCCCCCTATTCGAAAACCATACAATATTATATGTTAAATATACCATTTGGCGCCCCTTTGTGAGTAGCACCCGGGGCATGATGCCCCCCTTGCCCCCCCCCCTCGCTACGCGACTGGGTACGAACAGTCGCAGCCTTTTACAATTCCATTTTGCTAGATGGCTTTTGTCAAGATTATTAATAGTAGAGAGGAATAACACCCACGATTTGACTTCCACACCAGCACACATATCTCAGTACAACAATGCTGTGTGCTCAACACGCAAACATCAAAGATACAGTGGTAAGTCACACAGTACAGTGAACGTACGGCCGACAGTACAGAGTGCAACCCTTTAATCAAACATTCAGTGCTAAGTCACACAGTACAGTGAACGTACGGCCGACAGTACAGATTACAACCTTTTAATCAAACATTCAGTACTAAGTCACACAGTACAGTGAACGTACGACCGCCAGTACAAAGTACAACCCTTCTAGTCATTTACCTGGTCATCTCCATGATGAAGTATTGACTTTATGCCATTATTTCATATACATGTGAAACGAGTTCATCCATTAGACTACACCAAGGCTACCGACAATCGCCTCGTTATTTAAGATTGCTTTTGGAGGGTTATAATACACAACATCTGCAGCTAGTCCTGTGAGACTTTTCTTCGTGACGGAAATAACCCCCCACCCCCTGACACCCCTCCAACACCCCCAGCCACCACCTCGACACGACCCTTGATCAACATACCACCTCAAACGGCTCTTAACCTTGTTGGACAAATGATACGACGGACTATCCTGAGATATTGCCTAACCTTGGCCGTCTCGAGTCGGCCAGGAAGTGCTTGAGGCTACCGGCTAAAGATGGGTGCTATCTCTTGTGCTGAGATAAGGTAAGATCTACAGGCCACATCACGGTTATTTGTCAAGAGCACTCGCAGGTCGTTCGAACAGCTCCACAAAGTCGGGGGATAGGCCATTCGACAATTACTGATTGTCAAGAAGTGGATCCTTGTCTGTACGAGTCATTCCTCGGTCATTGCAAGCAGTGCATTGAAGTTTGTTGTTGAAAACCGCGGAACAGAACACGATTTTGTGTAAGGGGTCGTTCTCAAACTTCGTCACGCTCAGGGGGGAGAGGGGGTGTCGAGAATTTATGACAGGAAGAGGGGTAAAAAAAAATTGTGACTCACGTTTTTTTTTTTTTTAAATTTCAAATTTAGAAAAACTCTTTATTCAATTAATTTTAAAAACATTAATTTGAGGTCGAAATTGCCTCAAGTAGTGTAGATGCTATGAACTCAGTCGCTCACACCATTAGCGCATATCGAAAAATGATGCAAAAACTGTTGTGGCCATTTTACAATCGGCTTGAAGATGACTTCGTTGTTCTGCGTCACAGTTTTTTAATAATACTACATCTTAATCCATTATGGGAAAATGTTAAAAAAAATCTAATAAAATCTTAGTTTATTTATGAAAATTTTATTTATACTTTGATTTAATTATGTGTGACGTGACACGGGGGGGGGGGGGGGGGGCTGTTTAAAGAATTTGTGACCGGGGGGGGGAGGGGGGTCTAAAAAGGTCATTTTTGGGTGACGTAATTTACGAACGACCCCTTAATTCGGCATATGAATGGCGATATTAAGATGGTCTGGTGTAAGGTTTTCAAGCCATGTCATCATAGTTCAAAAAAAAAATTACTCACTATTAACAAATTAGTGGAATGGAATACTTCAAAACATTACATGTAAACTCATCAAAACACTACGAGTAAATCATCAAAACACTACGTGTAAATCATCAAAACACTACATGTAAACTCATCAAAACACTACGTGTAAATCATCAAAACACTACATGTAAACTCATCAAAACACTACGTGTAAATCATAAAAACATTACATGTATACTCATCAAAACACTACATGTAAACTCATCAAAACACTACGTGTAAATCATCAAAACACTACGTGTAAACTCATCAAAACACTACGTGTAAATCATCAAAACACTACGTGTAAATCATCAAAACACTACGTGTAAATCATCAAAACACTACGTGTAAATCATCAAAACACTACGTGTAAACTCATCAAAACACTACGTGTAAATCATCAAAACACTACGTGTAAATCATCAAAACACTACGTGTAAACTCTTAAAAACATTACGTGTAAATCATCAAAACACTACGTGTAAATCATCAAAACACTACGTGTAAACTCTTAAAAACATTACGTGTAAATCATCAAAACACTACGTGTAAACTCATCAAAACACTACGTGTAAATCATCAAAACACTACGTGTAAATCATCAAAACACTACGTGTAAACTCTTAAAAACATTACGTGTAAATCATCAAAACACTACGTGTAAATCATCAAAACACTACGTGTAAACTCTTTAAAACATTACGTGTAAATCATCAAAACACTACGTGTAAACTCATCAAAACACTACGTGTAAGCTCTTTCGTTCACACATTGATGCACTGATTGAGTAGACTGTTCATGTGTTCCATGCTCGATTACTTTTCTAACAACATTTTGCACCTAGCTACGAAAACTGCGCCACGATCTGAAGAGTATCAATCAAACGTTATTGGCAGTTTGACGTCACTGTCAGTCAGACGTCACTGGCAGTCAAACTTCACTGTCAGCAACTTTTCAGCCAGCCGCCACCGTCCGTCAAACGTTGCTGAAAGTCAGATGTCACTGCCAGTCAGTGTTACTTCTGATGTCAGTGGTGCCTGGCAGAATGTTTATTGGGTTTTCACATTTCACAGATATTTCTAGTCTTTCGTTAAGATTTCAATAACAAAAATATGGTTTTGGGAGGCCTATTTCAAGCCTTGGTGATGCCTAATTCAAGCCTTGGTGAGGCCTAATTCAAGCCTATTTAATAAAAAAAAAAAACTGCAAGAGTTTTTCGTAGGGAAGAAGGAAGATGGGATCTCGACACTCAACACCCACAAAGATAGTGCATCAAAAGACTGGCGATGTTACCATTGGACTCATTAATGCGTCGTCATCTGTCTCTCTATGGTCAGAGTTCACGTGCGCCTAACTGGCAGCAGTGAGACCTCTCGAAGATTTTCGAACATCGGAGCGCCGTGAGCATGCTATCATAGCATGGAAATGAGCGCTATAGAAGCACTCCAATCAATCAAGCCTCGGGGACTTCACACGTGTTCAAATTTTAGTTTACTTGTCCCTTTGAATACGTATGTTTTTGGACTGAGCCGGGTGCAGTTTTTGTCGGCGTACTTTGAGTTAATACCTAGCTGTTAGGGACCGCTCTATGTTCGATATACAAATAGTCATCACGTGCTTATTTTTTTTAATGTATGAATATAGAATGTATACATTTATTTGACACTTTTGTTAATACTTTATTTAAAAATACTGAAATTCTCGTATTACCCCCCGAAATACCATTGTGTTCATTCAACTTAAGATGTCAGCGACTCTATATACTGATTGACAGCAACAGCTGACAGGAAATTTAGTGAAACAGGGCGGATTGTGATTTCATAATTCTTATCATATGGTCATCTTACTTACGGTACCCTTAATTAGTCAGTCGTATATAATTTTGCACAACACAAAAGGTTCGTTTGTAGGCCATTTAGATTTATTGGAAACAGTAGTTAAATAAGGCCAACTTAAGGGGTTGGAGAGATTGCGACTATGAGACGTAGGTGGGATATCAGTCTGCACAAGGCATGACAAAGCTCGCAAGCAGTGGCGGATTCTGGAAATGTAATAGAGGGGCCAATAGTCGATGTCTTAAAAGCCTACTCTCAGTCTAGTATTATGATTATGTATTGAATAACCACTTTAGGGGACTGGGGCCATGTACCCTTTGAACTGTGAACTCGCCAATGCCCGTAATGTAAGGCCACACAACGGCTGATATGGCGCCTTCTTTCGGTTTTTAGTTATCACAATAAATGTAGTGCAGTTACATGAATTAGAGATAGATCTTTGAAGTGAAGTCCACCAAGAAGAAGGTCACTTACTGGTCAGGTGACGACCCCACTTCCGCTGTTTAAGCAAAGGCACTTTTTGCACAATTGTTTTAGGCTCGTCTACACTAGTTAATATGCTAAACTACAAAACCAACAAGTTATTTCTCAAAATTACAAGCTAGGGTACATTATTTTAAAAAAATGCAAGAACCCCTTGATTAGACAGTTACACAGTATGTCCTCTTATGTTCCTAAGTCTTAGTTGTCTCACTTCATTGGTAGAGTCCTAGTATAATTTAGAACATGGCCATTGACAGTTTGAGCTGACACTGTGCTTTACTCACACTATTAATAGATGAACAACACGACATTGCAGCGGTCCTCATAATTCTGAAACCGAATGCTTATGTTTTACTACTTTTTCAAAAGATATCATACTTAACTCGTCTTACAATATGTTTATGTGTAGCGTTTATTTTTTGTTGATATATTTAAATGACAAGAACTTATGTCACGTGTCAATGTCGTTGATTTCGTTGAAGGATGATATTCCGACGAAAGATAATTTTTTAAAGCGATAGGAATCGAAGGTAATATCAATTGTGCTCTGATACATTCCCCCCACACCCATTCATCCCACTCTACATCTGTTTAAACCAGTATCCAGTCGTTTCAGGGGAGGCCAGGGCGCCGGGAGAGTCCTACGTTACAATGTTATATGGCGCAGCTCAGTTTAGGGAGCTGGTTGCCAATGCTATATGGCGCAGCTCAGCAGATGGAGAAGAGGCCGTTTTCATGAAACATGTAGCACTGTTATAACTTTGCATGCCTGTAGCATGCAGAACTGTTATAACTTTGCTTGCCTGTAGCATGCAGAACTGATGTAATTTTGCTTGCCTGTAACATAAAGCAATGAAATGAAAATTGCTTGCATGTAACACACAGCACTGTTATAAGTTTGCAATCCCATAACTTGTAGCACTGTCGACGGCCTGCTGTCATGTGACAATTTGCTAAGTGTATCACGTAGAGTGAGATAGGAAGTTCGCCGATAGTCTGGATTTGCTTGTTGACTGACCTACATAGATAGAGGCAGTAACTCGTGGGCTACAATATTCACAGTGACGCTCCCCTCCCCCTCCATCACATACATTATTCAAACATAATCATCTGATCGATAATGAGATATGTAATTGCTAACATCCGTCTTGTATCTGCATCACCCTGTCCTTTGATCCACAATAATCTGAGACTGATACATATTATTGCTAAAACACTTCTTGGACATAGATTACTATCACAGCCATAATTTAACAGGTTACTATCACAGCCATAATTTAACAGGTTACAATCACAGCCATAATTTAACATGATGGTTGTTAACAGGTTGTACCAAATGTCCAGGCATTAATTGTCCAGAAGGTTGTACTGTGGTTCCAACTATCAAATCACCAATTGCTTGTACCGGAGTTCCAAAAAATTAATCACCAATTGGTTGTACCTGAGTTCCGAACATCAAATCACCAATTGGTTGTATCTTAGTTCTGAATATCAAATCACCAATTGTTTGTACTTAAGAGTTTCAACCATCAAATCAACTGTACTTGAAATAAAACAACTGTACAAATTTGATGGTTTTGTTAAAATACCCTTGATTATTACTTTCACGGCCCAGCGTCAGTAGGATATGGTACTATCTGAAGATCCGCTGCCAGCGTCAGTGGGAAATGGTACTATCTGAAGGTCCGCTGCCAGCGTCAGTAGGATATGGTACTATCTGGAGGTCCGCTGCCAGCGTCAGTAGGATATGGTACTATCTGAAGGTCCGCTGCCAGCCTCAGTGGGATATGGTACTATCTGAAGGTCCGCTTCCAGCGTCAGTAGGATATATTGCTATGTGAAGGTCCACTGCCAGCGTCAGTAGTATATGGTACTATCTGAAGATCCACTGCCATCCTCATTAGAATATGGTACTATCTGAAGGTCCACTGCCAGCGTCAGTAGGATATATTACTATATGAAGGTCCACTGCCAGCGTCAGTAGGATATGGTACTACCTGAAGGTCCACTGCCATCGTCAGTAGAATATGGTACTATCTGAAGGTCCACTGCCAGCGTCAGTAGGATATGGTACTACCTGAAGGTCCACTCCCAGCGTCAGTAGGATATGGTACTATCTGAAGGTCCACTGCCAGCGTCAGTAGGATATGGTACTACCTGAAGGTCCACTGCCATCGTCAGTAGAATATGGTACTATCTGAAGGTCTATTTCCAGCATCAGTAGGATATGGTACTATCTGAAGGTCCACTCCCAGCGTCAGTAGGATATGGTACTATCTGAAGGTCCACTCCCAGCGTCAGTAGGATATGGTACTATCTGAAGGTCCACTCCCAGCGTCAGTAGGATATGGTACTATCTGAAGGTCCACTCCCAGCGTCAGTATGAGATGGTACTATCTGAAGGTCCACTCCAAATAGATATAGTGTAATTTTTTTTGAATGCCCTCAAGTTTTCACACAGTCACAACCACATATTGACAGTATGTAACCATAAGGTGCAAAGGCAATGTTCACTGAATGATACTGATAGTGAAACAGGATATAGGATAGTAAACATTTGAATCCACTTGATTTGTCAAGTTTTTACCAAAAAGAATCAAACTTGTTTATGTCTGTAAAGAATTTGGTGGGCAGATTCCATTTTCGGGTCTATTATGAAGATGGAACGCTCACATTCTGAAATGTAGACAGGGTAATTCCATTCTGTAATGCAGACAGTAATTCCATTATGTAATGCAGACATAGTAATTCCATTATGTAATGCAGACAGAGTAATTCCATTATGTAATGCAGACATATTAAGTCCATTATGTAATGCAGACAGGGTAATTCCATTATGTTATGCAGACAGAGTAATTCCATTCTGTAATGTAGACAGGGTAATTCCATTCTGTATTGCAGACAGGGTAATTCCATTCTGCTATTCAGACAGGGTAATTCCATTATGTAATGCAGACAGAGTAATTTCATTCTGTAATGCAGACAGGGTAATTCCATTATGTAATGCAGACAGGGTAATTCCATTCTGTAATGCAGAAAGGGTAATTCCATTATGTAATGCAGACAGGGTAATTCCATTCTGTAATGCAGACAGGGTAATTCCATTCTGTAATGCAGACAGGGTAATTCCATTATGTAATGCAGACAGAGTAATTTCATTCTGTAATGCAGACAGGGTAATTCCATTATGTAATGCAGACAGGGTAATTCCATTCTGTAATGCAGAAAGGGTAATTCCATTATGTAATGCAGACAGGGTAATTCCATTCTGTAATGCAGACAGGGTAATTCCATTCTGTAATGCAGACAGGGTAATTCCATTATGTAATGCAGACAGGGTAATTCCATTATGTAATGCAGACAGGGTAATTCCATTCTGTAATGCAGACAGGGTAATTCCATTATGTAATGCAGACAGGGTAATTCCATTCTGTAATGTAGACAGGGTAATTCCATTCTGTAATGCAGACAGGGTAATTCCATTATGTAATGCAGACAGGGTAATTCCAAATCATAGACCCAACAATGTCAACACATCATTTAATAGGGACAGTTACAAGAACAATCTTAAATAAGAAATGCGTTTCCTTTACGAAGCCTTCTCTGCCATTAATTCTGTATCAAGATGAGCATGACCTATATTTTCCAGTTTTACCCCTATGACTACGAGTGTGTGTCCAGCCTGACCACATTTGAACATCTGGTGTATCTTTGTGAGAACAGCGCCATACCCAGTCCTGATGTGGTGGCTTCCAGACAATCCAGGTACTTAACTCCTTGAATCCTCTGTGTCTCTTGGTTAACTCCTTGAATCCTCTGTGTCTCTTGGTTAACTCCTTGAATGCTCTGTGTCTCTTGGTTAACTTCTTGAATCCCCTGTGTCTCTTGGTTAACACCTTGAATCCTCTGTGTCTCTTGGTTAACTCCTTGAATGCTCTGTGTCTCTTGGTTAACTCCTTGAATCCTCTGTGTCTCTTGGTTAACTCCTTGAATGCTCTGTGTCTGTCTCTTGGTTAACTCCTTGAATCCTCTGTGTCTCTTGGTTAACTCCTTGAATCCTCTGTGTCTCTTGGTTAACTCCTTGAATCCTCTGTGTCTATTGGTTAACTCCTTGAATCCTCTGTGTCTCTTGGTTAACTCCTTGAATCATCTGTGTCTCTTGGTTAACTCATTGAATCCTCTGTGTCTCTTGGTTAACTCCTTGAATCCTCTGTGTCTCTTGGTTAACTCCCTGAATCCTCTGTGTCTCTTGGTTAACTCATTGAATCCTCTGTGTCTCTTGGTTAACTCCTTGCATCCTCTGTGTCTCTTGGACATTCCAAGTACTTAACTCCTTGAATCCTCTGTGTCTCTTGGACATTCCAGGTACTTAACCAATTGAATCATCTGTGTCTCTTGGACATTCCAGGTAATTAATTAAATAATTGAATCCTCTGTGTCTCTTGGACATTCCAGGTAATTAACTCCTTGAATCCTCTGTGTCTCTTGGTTAACTCCTTGAATCCTCCGTGTCTCTTGGTTAACTCCTTGAATCCTCTGTGTCTCTTGGGCATTCCAGGTATTTAACTCCTTGAATCCTCTATGTCTCTTGGTTAACTCTTGGTTAACTCCTTGAATCCTCTGTGTCTCTTGGGCATTCCAGGTATTTAACTCCTTGAATCCTCTGTGTCTCTTGGTTAACTCCTTGAATCCTCTGTGTCTTTTGGGCATTCCAGCTACACTCAATATAAAATATTATTTAGACCAAATGCTTTTAAACGCCCATCCAGTGCAAGGGAACAACATACGAATAAATAATGAACCTTTGAAATTGGTGTGGTGATGTTGTTACTGGTTTTTATTGCATTGTTGCAGTCCCCCCTCCACACCTGGGAATCCGTTTGTTGGAAAGAGAGAGGAAAGTTTTCGATCTGAGCCAACAGTCAACTTCATCTCCTTCCCATTTGATCTTCAATCCATCCTTCCACGCAGCCAGCAGGCGGAGCTGCTTTTTTCTACCTTTATTATTGGAGATGGTAGGTACTTGAATCATGGGACATGGTGGGTAATTAAATCATGGGAGATGGTAGGTACTTGAATCATGGGAGATGTTAGTCAATTAGATCATGGGAGATGGTAGGTACTTGAATCATGGGACATGGTAGTCAATTATATCATGGGAGATGGTAGTCAATCACATCATGGGAGATGTTGGGTACTTGAATCATGGGAGATGGTTGGCAACTATCATGGGCGATGGTGGGAAATTATCATGGGAGATGGTAGGCTCTTGAATCATGGGAGATGTGGGCAATTATATCATGGGAGATGGTAGGTACTTGAATCATGGGAGATGGTGGGAAATTATATCATGGGAGATGGTGGGTACTTGAATCATTGAAGATGGTGGGAAATTATATCATGGGAGATGGTGGGTACTTGAATCATGGGAGATGGTATGCTATTATCATGGGAGATGGTGGGTACTTGAATCATGGGAGATGGTGGGCAATTATCATGGGAGATGGTGGGAAATTATCATGAGAGATGGTGGGAAATTATCATGGGAGATAGTGGACAATTATCATGGGGGATGGTGGGCAATTATCATGGGGAGATGGTGGGAAATTATCATGGGAGATGGTAGAAATTATCATGGGAGATGGTGGAAAATTAAATGGGAGATGGTAGGTACTTGAATCATGGGAGATGGTGGGTACTTGAATCATGGGAGATGGTAGGTACTTGAATCATGAGAGATGGTAGGTATTTGAATCATGGGAGATGGTAGGTACTTGAATCATGGGAGATGGTAGGCTACTATCATGGGAGATGGTGGGCAATTATCATGGGAGATGGTGGGTACTTCAGTCATGGGAGATGGTGGACTATTATCATGGGAGATGGTAGGCTCTTGAATCATGGGAGATGGTTGGCAATTATATCATGGGAGATGGTAGGTATTTAAATCATGGAAGATGGTTGGTAATTAATTAATATAAATCAAATATTTCTATTTGAACTCTTCTTTTAAGTCTCCATTTTCTGTTTTTCATAAATAATCCCCAAGTCATTTTTTGTGTGTGCATTACCCAGGTAGTAGAGTGTCACAGGATGTTGTCCTTGACCCTAAAGAACCTAATGAACTTCTACTGAGTCTGTTCTTTGAAAAACTGAAGGGTTCTCACAACAATGAAATCCTGGTCTCAGCTGATGATTGCTATAGGTTTGTATTTGATGATTGTTATAGGTTTTGTTTGGATGATTGCTATAGGTTTGTTTTGGATGATTGCTATAGGTTTGTTTTGGATGATTGCTATAGGTTTGTTTTGGATGATTTCTCTAGGTTTGTTTTGGATGATTGCTATAGGTTTGTTTTGGATGATTGCTCTAGATTTATTTAGGATGATTGCAATAGGTTTATTTTGGATGATTGCTATAGGTTTGTTTTGGATGATTGCTCTAGGTTTGCTTGTATGATTTCTCTAGGTTTCTTTTGGATGATTGCTCTAGGTTTGCTTTGGATGATTGCTTTAGGTTTGCTTTGGATGATTTCTCTAGGTTTGTTTTGGATAATTGCTCTAGGTTTGCTTTGGATGATTTCTCTAAGTTTGTTTTTGGATGATTGCTCTAGGTTTGCTTTGGATGATTTCTCTAGGTTTGTTTTGGATGATTTCTCTAGGTTTGTTTTGTATGATTGCTATAGGTTTGCTCTGGGTGATTGCTATAGGTTTGTTTTGGATGATTGCTATAGGTTTGTTTTGGATGATTGCTATAGGTTTGTTTTTGGATGATTGCTCTAGGTTTGTTTTGGATGATTGCTCTAGATTTGTGTTTGTCTACCAGGTTTACCCAACATGTTCTACACCGTAGCAGAGACCATGTCAGATACCCAGTGCCTTTTACATACAGAACTGATGGCATTCCTTTTAGAGAGGGGACCTTTGCTTTTGAGCATGGAACTCTATTTGTAAGTCATTGTTGTATCAGCTTTCATTAAACAACTGAGTAATGTTTCCAACCTTGAGGAATCTCAGGCAATTTTGGAAATAATTGCATGAAAATTTGTAGATTGGTACATCAATATACAATAAAATTAGATAGATAGGTCAATATACAATAAAATTAAAAAGATAGATCAACATTCAAATTAAATAAGATAGGTTATTAAAATTGGGTCAATATGCTATAAAATTAAATAGATTGGTCAATATGCAGATCATAGAAACTAAACTATGTCAAAAACAAGAATATAAGTGTTAGATTAAATTGTTATTTCTGGAGAAACAAGTTTGATACGCACAGAAAAAAACCAGTCAAGAAGTAAATGTTACGGAGCCCCATGTTTTATTGCAGGAGACAGATCATGATGGCACTGATGCCTCATCCACCAGCACCAGGAGGAACCCAGACACTAGACGCAAGAGGGCTGGCGATCACATCACCCCAAGGGCAGGGAGAAAAGATGCTGATGCACCCCGTACGGCCCCTCATGATGCCACCTCCAAACATTTGTACAACAAATTTACCCAAGTGCCCCAATCAACACCAGCTGCTGACACCGGTGCCAAGGTCCCAGGCAATTATCCTAATTCAAGCAATCGCTCAGGTAACTTAATGAAAATAGTTTCTACTAGAGACCGACCAAATGTAGTTTTCTGATTTAAACTGAAACCAAACCGAAAGTTAAAAATGACTTTTGGATGAAACCATGAGATTCAGATATTTTGAAAATTGTTCGCGCATGCATACTCCATCCGTCAAAAAATATATGTGGCCGAAAGGATATTATCAAACCAGCCAACAAAGGGGGAGTTATCATTGTATGGGACAAAGATCTGTATATTAAAGAGGCACATAGGCAACGAGAAGACAGCCAGTAGTTCTACCTGCTTGACCTGTTCTCTATATACTTCTATCCCCCACACTGACGGTCTCTTAGCTTTGAAATTCTTTCTGGAGAGTAATCCCCATTCATTTACACCCACCAACATCCGCCATGTTGACAGGATCAAGCTTATTCTCACATATCATCCTCACAATCTAATAGCCAAACGTATTTTCCTTAAAAATCTTGCCATTCTCCTCGCCGACCCGGACACACAAGCCATTTTCACTTCCCGACGACGCATTGTTTTCAGACATAATAAACATTTGTGTGACTTCCTTGTGCGAAGTGGCATCAACACCGCCCCCTTCCACTTTGGGACCAAGCCATGTGAACGCAGCCATTGCAACACTTGCCCTTTTGTCGTCCAGACTCAATGTATTTCCTTCCTATGGGCAGTTTTCAGATAAGGATCTGTTTCCTTTGTAGTACCTGCAATGTTGTCTATGCCATTGTTTGCACCAGATGTCGTACATAGGGGAGACAGGATGCCAACTGATGTACTGAACACCTCCGTAATATTACCTAAGATAAACAGTGTCCCGTCACTAAACACTTCAATTGAAGCGACCACCACAAACACACCCGGCCGGATGAATATGGAATGTTTTCATACACCTGTTAATCCTTCGCTCCGCCCCTCCGCGTCACGACCAATCATGTTGGACATTTTTCTCCTTTTTTCATTCCCTCTTTGCCTGTATTTAATCTCTGACCTACATTTTTTGCCACAATTCTTTTGCTGCCCTCTTGGATACTACTTTTGCTGCCCTCTTGGATACTACTTTTGCTGCCCTCTTGGATACTAATTTTGCTGCCCTCTTGGATACTACTTTTGCTGCCCTCTTGGATACTACTTTTGCTGCCCTCTTGGATACTACTTTTCAGCCTGAACAAAAGTTGACCTATGTTTAGCATGATCATACAGTAGGCCTTCTACATAATTATTATACCAAACAGTGCTACAGGCACACGTGTGTGTAGGCTTATGATTTAAGTTAAAGGCTATATTATGCCTAATTATACACAATTGAAAAAAAAATAATTATATTTTTTGATATTATTAAAGGTTTCATTATTCTCTTTCTTTACATTTTCAACATTTATGAGCATGATAATGATCATTCAAAATGAATGTCACAAATGAATGAATTGAATAAGACTAAGATTCCAAAATTCTAATTTAAATAAATGTTAAAGCAAAAATAATAATATAAATATTACTATTCCCATTCTTTGTTTCTCCACAAAACTGTCTTTGCCTAAGCCTAATTGTAATTTTATTTTTGGAAATATGGGACAAGTAAGTCATCATGTAGCTGTGACCAGTGTTCACTGAGGATATTAGTCATATATCATAGGATGACAGCATGAGAAATAATGAATATCAGATTGCCGGCCGACAGACGGAGGGACAGTTTGACTTCTGGTAGATGACAGAAAGCCCCAATCACTTCCCCCGAAACCAAAAATAAACCAAAAGTTAATTTTCTGCTTAGGCTGAAACCGGAACGACTTCGAAAGTGATCAAAGGGCAACTTTTGGTGCCGAAACCAAAATTTGATCGACATCTGTTTCTACATTAATGAAAGTTGTGTAGAGTCAAGCATAAGAGGAGTATGAGGAAATTCAATTATCTTTACTAATTTACATGTTTTCTAGTAAATGTGTTCTGTGGGAAGTTATTGTAAATATCTGGACATTCCTTGAATTTTATATATTTATGTTAAATAAGGATTTTAATAATTTTTGGCAAATTATTTGAATCCAAGAAACAAAGCCAGGGCCCAAAGTTCTACAGCGGTCTGAATCATTCCACTGCCCTATGTGGAAATGTTATGTGAAGAAAGATATCACAGACCATCTTCTCCT
Source organism: Omphiscola glabra (assembly GCA_964017045.1). Lineage (NCBI taxonomy): Eukaryota > Metazoa > Mollusca > Gastropoda > Lymnaeidae > Omphiscola > Omphiscola glabra. Next base: position 6,780,627 of record OZ024796.1, read on the forward strand.
GACCTTTGTCCCTGCTAGCTTCGATGACCTGCTTCTACTCAATCCATCCCTGTCTGATACATCCCCTGAGGAGATTTCTGGTGACAGCCTTCCCCACATCCCGGTAAATAATCACAACTGGTGTACTAAGATTATTATCATGTACACAAACTGTCATACTGGTGTTATCATGTGTACACAAACTGTCCTACTGGTGTTATCATGGTGCTCACAAAACTCTAAGAACTTGTTATTGTATACACAAACTGTCATAACTGGTATACTGACGTGATAATTGTGTACACAAATAGCACAAATTGTTGAACTTGTAACATTTCCATTGCTATGAAAGTGAAATAGGACATAACTGATCATTAAAGAAGCAAAAAAGTTGGGGGTATAGATTTTTCAGGTTTCATTTTGAACATTCAGCTGATGATGTCAACTAATGTCAGCTGATGATGTCAGCTGATGATGTGTAAGGAAAACTTTAAAATGTGAGCAGACAGTAAAATATAATTATCTGGAGCTGTCACTTAATTGTAATATTAACTTAGTTACCTGTTTACTGTTTGCCACCTGCTGTTGCCGCCCTACTGACTTTAGTATTAATGTTAAATCTCACTGTGCTTTATTGTAGGCCCCCACTTCAGAAGAAAAGATCCAGCTTAAAGATGCTAGTAGCCCTGGTCATCAAACTACAGGTTAGTTGAATCAAACAGTTAGTAGCCCTGGTCATCAAACTACAGGTCAGTTCAATCAAACAATTAGAAGCCCTGGTCATCACACTACAGGTCAGTTCAATCAAACAATTAGAAGCCCTGGTCATCACACTACAGGTCAGTTCAATCAAACAATTAGAAGCCCTGGTCATCAAACTACAGGTCAGTTCAATCAAACAATTAGAAGCCCTGGTCATCAAACTACAGGTCAGTTCAATCAAACAATTAGAAGCCCTGGTCATCAAACTACAGGTCAGTTCAATCAAACAATTAGAAGCCCTGGTCATCAAACTACAGGTCAGTTCAATCAAACAATTAGAAGCCCTGGTCATCACACTACAGGTCAGTTCAATCAAACAATTAGAAGCCCTGGTCATCACACTACAGGTCAGTTCAATCAAACAATTAGAAGCCCTGGTCATCAAACTACAGGTCAGTTCAATCAAACAATTAGAAGCCCTGGTCATCAAACTACAGGTCAGTTGAAGTATTCAATGATTAGTTTTTCATTGGACTAGATCAGAGGTTCCCAAACTTTTTTGTCTCGTAGACCCCTTGCCATGTTTTTCGGTTTTGGGTAGACCCCCTGCTTACCTGATATTGATTTTTTGCAAATTCATTAATACTTTACAAATACTTTAAATGTATTTTTGACAGGCGGTATAGTGCTACTCACTGTGAAAGATTTAAATTTATAACTGTAATGAAGTGCAGTGTGAATAACTTTTTTAAAAACATGTTAAGTTTTTATACATTTATTATTTAAATTTAAATTTAAAAATGCCAAAATAGAAGTCTTGACCTGCTTACATGAAATCCACTATCGTCGACTCCAATTTTCATTTCATGGACCCCCATTTTCATTTCATGGACCCCCAATGTTTTGTTTCCGCTGCCATAGACCCCTTGCAATTGTCGTAGACCCCTGGGGGTTGATATAGACCACTTTGGGAATCACTGGACTAGATGTTGCTCTCAATTCTAGGACTAATAATAGCATCATTGATGAATGTAAAGTTCAGCTTTTGCCTTGTATTTTATACTCTGGTTCTAGTCTTTTAAAACTTACTTGTACTATAAATTGCAATTTAAAGAAACATAATCAACCATCCCAGTCAGCAGTTTCCAACAGTTGTTTTTTTTCTGAACAAAGATAAAGATTAAAGTACCACTGCAGGAAAGAATTAATGGTACGTTTTATTTCCTGATGCATCTATTGTTTTTTATCTTTACCATTATCATGTATCTCATTTTTTGATGTTTAGCTAAAGATGAAACAGGAAGTCAGCAGAAAAGTTCCTCGACCCAGGTCTATGGTGACCCCCTGGTAACAGATGCTACATCTAAGAATGAAGATGAAGAAAACATCTCAAACCTGTCTCCCAATCGAGAAACGAGGAATGAAAAGGTAATCCGATATAATTCTCTATGTCAAGAAGGGGCCCTCACTGTAAAGGTTCAGGTCAAGAAGGTCCCATTTGTGGTCATCCTCAGACAAAGGCCATAAATAGCAGTTGTCCCTCTCTAGGTTTTATCAACATTAAAATTCATGTAAACCAGAAGGCCAAGGTTGAACAGCCGGGTGCCTCTAATCAATCTGTATAAGAACAACCTTAAAGAAATGTCAATTATGAAATAAATTCCCTGGGCTGTCAATCACTCCAGCTCCAGGCCCAAGTATGAGCATATGTGATTTGTTGAATTGTAGGAACATTACTTTCAAGGGAACAATAATGGAATATTATTTGCAGTGGAACCATGAAGGAACACTACATTCTGTGAAGAAATGACATGAAATACAATTAAGTGACATTGTCAAAAATGTTGATGTCCTTACCTTCCAGGGATCTAACCTATTTACTTAGTTTCCTTTGAAATGAAGAAAGTTTGTTTCTTTCAGGTCCAACAGTGGGTCATCACCAGCACTCACTCCATGATTGTTTCTTTCAGGTCCAACAGTGGGTCAACACCAGCACTCACTCCATGAAACCCAGTATCAGTGGGCCTCTTCTCATTCCTGTCTATGTGTACAGCTGTGAGCTGAAGAATCTCACTAACTCTCTGGTGGACAGGTCAGTAGAGTCCTTGGAACAGTTATAGTCAGGCCACACTGATGTTGCTAATATATTTATTTTGAGCCATATTAAACACATATATATTTATTTATATAAATAAACACATATATAAATATATATATATATTTTACATGTCATACTGAAATATTACATTGGGAAATGTCGTCAGTGGGCTGTCGAGTGCTAGCTCTTAATGCCTTCCGCAACCACCCCCACACATAGCCCAAGCACCGGGTTCCCCGATACCAGACATGTCAGGGACCTCCACACCCACACCCGCTCGATCAGGTTTACAAAATGTCTGATGCCCTCTAAGAGGGTTTCTACAGTCGGTTTCTGCCCTGCAACTTATTTGCGAAGTAGCTGAGATGAAACCGTTGCCTAGGAACAGCTTTCTCGGGCTGTGTATTTTGAATCATCGGCTAGAGGCTTCCACCTTCACCTCTTGCCTCAATTCCATTAGCTGCAACGTTTTCCCTGTCTCTTCCTTTATTTCCAACTATAAATAGGCATAGCCGGTAGCCTTGTAGGTGCCACTTTTAATTCCGGCAGGTACCATGCATGTCCCTTGTCTGCCCACGCAGGACACGCAATGGTGGTTTTGTTCCCCGGGTAATGCCGAGGGGGTCTGGTGGCCGGCACCTCTCAATCGGCAAGCCACCGTGTGGTGTGGTGTCACACACAATGCGAGTTACCATTATGTGTGGTGTGGTGTCACACACAATGCCAGTTACCATTGTGTGTGGTGTGGTGTCACACACAATGCCAGTTACCATTGTGTGGTGTGGTGTCACACACAATGCCAGTTACTATTGTGTGTGGTGTGGTGTCACACACAATGCCAGTTACTGTTGTGTGTGGTGTGTGTCACACACAATGCCAGTTACCATTGTGTGTGGTGTGGTGTCACACACAATGCCAGTTACCATTGTGTGTGGTGTGGTGTCACACACAATGCCAGTTACTATTGTGTGTGGTGTGTGTCACACACAATGCCAGTTACCATTGTATACATTTACTGTTAATTTATCATTGTGCTCAGGAACAAATTAAAATTTTGGATTTTAAAAAATTATGATTAAAAAAATTTGCTACCTGGATACCATACAAATTTAATTGAAATACTTACATGATTTATGGTTATTAGACAGAAATGTCACCTATGACCTATCATTTTAAACTAGACTTTTAAGTTTTTGTTAATAATTTTCTTTGAAAGGTGGACCTTCAGTCTTCCTGAAGATATTTTTGAGGATATGTCTTTCAAAAAAGATCCATCTGATGAGGTCAGGTCACCCCGATCTCCCAGGAGCCAACTTCAGTCATTTGATGAAAACACAGATGACCAAGACGACAGAGACTCCTGGAGAAGCTCACTTGACCGCCGGTCAACGGACAGCAATTCGCACAGAATAGATTCTTTTAAAGAACACTGCAAGTCCCTCACTGAGATGTACTTCAACTCTTTTGTGTTGGGTAAAATATCCTTAACATTTGTGTGTGTTTTGAATTCAGAATGTGGCAAGTAGATTTCTCTCAATTTTGTATTGTTGGCATGGCGTATGTATGTCTCAGGTAAATGTGTTTTGTATGAGTTGTATGAGAATGCCTTTATACATTAAATTATATCCTGTGTCGTTATTTATTGTGTACTTATTTGTGTACTTACTTGTGTACTTGCTTGTGTACTTACTTGTGTACTTGCTTGTGTACCTACTTGTGTACTTACTTGTGTACTTGCTTGTGTACCTACTTGTGTACTTACTTGTGTACTTGCTTTTTGTACTCATTTGTGCACTTACTTGTGTACTTGCTTGTGTACTTACTTGTGTACTTACTTGTGTACTTATTTGTGTACTTGCTTGTGTACTTACTCATATACATACTTGTGTACTTACTTTTGTACATACTTGTGTACTTACTCATGTACATACTTGTGTACTTACTCATGTACATACTTGTGTACTACTTGTGTACTTACATGTGTACTTACTTGTGTACATACTTGTGTACTTACTTGTGTACGTACTGAAGACATAGACTTGTCATGAATGACTTGTTCCATTTCCCAGGTGTGTTCCTCAGCCTGAGACAGAGTTACTTTGTTGACAGCCAAGATGTGGACTCTGCCATCAACAACATTTGTGAAGAGTCCCATCCGCTGGAGACAGACATGACCACCTACCTGTTGGCCTCGTGCTCCCACCTGCTCCACATGGTCCAGAAGGCCAGGCTCAGAGAGAAGTGTGGTGGGGAGGGTGGGCTGAGACCGGGTCCAGCTTACCATAAGCAAGTTTCTGTCAGGTTCCAGGACATCATAGATATCCACAAGTTAGTACTGGTCTCTACACTTGTGGTTTGTGGGTTGGTTTGTGGGTTGGTTTGAGGGTTGGTTTGTGCTTTTGACTGGGCTGGGTCTGGGAGAAGGCTGGGATGAGATTTTGATAAAAAATGGAGAAGGCTAGGATGAGATTTTGATAAAAAATGGAAAAGGCTGGGATGAGATTTTGATAAAAAATGGAAAAGGCTGGGATGAGATTTTGATAAAAAATGGAAAAAGGCTGGGATGAGATTTTGATAAAAAATGGAAAAAGGCTGGGATGAGATTTTGATAAAAAATATAAAAGGCTGGGATGAGATTTTGATAAAAAATGGAAAAAGGCTGGGATGAGATTTTGATAAAAAATGGAAAAGGCTGGGATGAGATTTTGATAAAAAATGGAAAAGGCTGGGATGAGATTTTGATAAAAAATGGAAAAAGGCTGGGATGAGATTTTGATAAAAAATGGAAAAAGGCTGGGATGAGATTTTGATAAAAAATGGAAAAGGCTGGGATGAGATTTTGATAAAAAATGGAAAAAGGCTGGGATGAGATTTTGATAAAAAATGGAAAAGGCTGGGATGAGATTTTGATAAAAAATGGAAAAGGCTGGGATGAGATTTTGATAAAAAATGGAAAAGGCTGGGATGAGATTTTGATAAAAATGGAAAAGGCTGGGATGAGATTTTGATAAAAAATTAACTATTCCTAAATCTTATCCCTATGATAATATACTAGTGATCCTGTTTTACCTTGCACCTGCTATCTATGACTCATCTTTAACATTGCCCTCCCACTCTCTGATGACTATGACCTCTTTGAAACACTATGATGTATGTTTCTCCATCAGAGAAGATGAAGCCCCCAGAATCCCAGAAGTCTTGCAAATGCCAAATCAATCACTGGACATCACAGAGGATGAGTGGTCGTCTCTGTCCCCTGACCAGTGCCAGCAGCTGAAAGAGCACCATCAGCTGTGTGAAACGATCAAGGCAAAGTTTGCAGAGGCCATAGGTCAATGCCTGCATCCAGTTCCATCCTTACCAGATTTTTATTTCTACTGTCCCAATGTCGTCCCGATGAGTTCGGCCGTAAGTAAACAATTCATACGATAATCTCTCATTGTCTGCAGGAGTTGCAGGACTCCAACAAGACACTTAAAGGGAAGCTTCATATTAATAAACCCACTTTTTTTTAAATAGTACAACTGGTTGTGTTGGCTCTATCTGCTAGTAAATATGGGTTACAATAAATCTATGTCACAAACACACCTTCACAAGGAACTCCAAGAATAAGCACACGTAACTGAAATCAGTCTTTACCAAATTTGGTCTGTGTTCCTTGTTGGTGGGACATGGACCATAAACACTTGTTAAAGCCTTGATTAAAGACAAAGTTGAAAACAAAAAGCCAGGCAATAAGCGTTTGAAGTTCCTAATTGACCAGACAACAGAAGGCCTTGGAGACATGGGTGTTTGGGTAAAAATACAACTGTCTGAAAGGCATGGATATTGGGATATCACATTCAACAGTCTGTGAGGCATGCATATAGATATCACATGTAAATGTCTGTGGGACATGTGTGTTGATATCACATGCAATGGTCTGTGGGACATGTGTGTTGATATCACATGTAATGGTCTGTGGGACATGTGTGTTGATAACACATGTAAATGTCTGTTGGACATGTGTGTTGATATCACATGCAATGGTCTGTGGGACATGTGTGTTGATATCACATGCAATGGTCTGTGGGACATGTGTGTTGATATCACATTCAATGGTCTGTGGAACATGTGTGTTGATATCACATGCAATGGTCTGTGAGGCATGCATATTGATATCACATACAATGGTCTGTGAGGCATGCATATTGATAACACGTCCAACTGTCAGTGAGGCATGTGTATTGACATCAGATGCAGCTGTCTGGGGGAAATGTGTATTGATATTCCAAGCAACTGACTGGACCACAGAATACCTTGGAGGCATGGGCATTTGGGATATCAAATTCAACTTTTTGGGAGGCTTCGTTATTGGGATATCATATGCACTTTCTGTGATGCAAGTGATATTAGGATATAAAATACAACTGCTAGGAAGGCTTTGGTATTGGGATATAAAATGCAACTTTCTGGGAGGATTAATTATTGGGATATCACATGCAACTTTCTGGGAGGATTTGGTATTGGGATATCACATGCAACTTTCTCAGAGGATTTGTTATTGGGATATCACATGCAAGTTTCTGGGAGGATTTGTTATTGCGATATCACATGCAAGTTTCTGAGAGGATTTGTTATTGGGATATCACATGCAAGTTTCTGAGAGGATTTGTTATTGGGATATCACATGCAAGTTTCTGGGAGGATTTGTTATTGGGATATCACATGCAACTTTCTGGGAGGATTTGGTATTGGGATATCACATGCAAGTTTCTGGGAGGATTGCCATTTATTCATTTTTGCCATTGGATTTATTTCCTGTCAACTGACTGTTTCCTCAGGATGGACTCGACGACAAGGATGACGACTTTGAAGAAAACGAAGGTAAAAAAATTTCCACTTTCATTTTAACATAAAGTTTTGTTATTTCAGATTTATTAAAAAGTTAATTTAAGGTTTCCAGTTTGTAAGCTTTCTGGGGAACAAAATTCTTTATTGAAATTCCATTATGCGCCTCACAAATTTTTTTTCTATAATTTCTCATTTATTCAATAATGATTTACCTATGTAAGTAAGTAAGTCTTATATCGTAAGTATTCTTGACATCTAGAGTCTGTAGTAAGTCTTATATCGTAAGTATTCTTGACATCTAGAGTCTGTAGTAAGTCTTATATCGTAAGTATTCTTGACATCTAGAGTCTGTAGTAAGTCTTATATCGTAAGTATTCTTGACATCTAGAGTCTGTAGTAAGTCTTATATCGTAAGTATTCTTGACATCTAGAGTCTGTAGTAAGTCTTATATCGTAAGTATTCTTGACATCTAGAGTCTGTAGTAAGTCTTATATCGTAAGTATTCTTGACATCTAGAGTCTGTTTAACCAGAGGGAGGGTAATGCTAGTTACAAGAACACCCGTTATGTTATTATCTAGCCAGAGGGGCGTATTGGTTGTACAAACATTTTGTGATCATCTGTGTAGAGGGCAATGTTGGCGACGGTGAGGGTAACGTGAGCCAGGAAGAAGACATTATCATGACCAGGCAAGACGACAGAGGGGAGCTGTCTGTGGGTACATCCATGGAATCCAATCATGATGACTCATCCATAGGATCATTTGAAGGGAACATATCCAACAATTCTGTGGACAATGACCCGATGCCCCTTTTCGTTCACTTTACTTGCACAGTGAAGCAGAAATCCAACTTTCAGCACACATCACTCAGAACAGTGCCCCAGTGTTTTGGTAAGTCTTTGAGCCACACATACTTTTGGTAAGTCTTTGAGCCACACATACTTTTGGTAAGTCTTTGAGCCACACATACTTTTGGTAAGTCTTTGAGCCACACATACTTTTGGTAAGTCTTTGAGCCACACATACTTTTGGTAAGTCTTTGAGCCACACATACTTTTGGTAAGTCTTTGAGCCACACATACTTTTGGTAAGTCTTTGAGCCACACATACTTTTGGTAAGTCTAACCACCAAGCATAATTTTGGTAAGCTTGTCAGCCAAACATATCAGTTCATTTTTTTTGGTCTTTTTTATATTTTAACCCTTTTGTTACTGATGACGTCGAGGAGACGTCATGGTCACCCACTTTCAATTACCAAGGACGTTACATTGTTGTCATAAAAAAAGAGGCAAAGAACTTTTCTGAAATACCAAGGATGTCACGTCGACGTCATATTTCAATGCTATATATTGCTTTCGTCGCTAATCTATGGAGACGCTAAAAAGCCAATCGGGTAGAGAATGAAAAATACCAGAAATTTCTTCTTTAAAAGTTTTTTATTGCTGAGTCTGCAAAAATCAATGCCAAAACCAGCCATAATGAAAGGGTTAATTCTTTGGGTAAAAAAAATAAATCTTATTAAAGTATGTTAATTTCAGAAACTATTTGACCTGTTTCAACATTTCAGGTCAAATTGTCAAAGGACTTTCAGAACCTTTCCAGACTATTGACTTCTCTGACTTCAAGGTGACCTTTGACATCAACTGTCTGACATTGCTTAGTGATGTTGAGCAGCCAATGCCAAGGAAACCCTCATACCTGAGGCTATTGTCCAACATGAGTCAGACGAGCGCGGCTGGAAAAGAGGAAGCAGAGGAAAAAAACTCAACAATTATTGGGCAAGTTTTGATATCTTATTGCCTCGTTACCTGTAATTGAAATCTCTCTAATGTGTCACCTTCAGATGTGATAGTTTTAAAGCTTGTTAATTATATGTGGTATCTCCAGTATTTACTTTGTGTGGTAATTATTTTGGTAAGATTATTTTGTCAAATAATTTTTAAGCTTGCATCATTAAACTACCATTAAACTACCATTAAACTACCATTAAACTACCATTAAACTACCATTAAACTACCATTAAACTACCATTAAACTACCATTAAACTACCATTAAACTACCATTAAACTACCATTAAACTACCATTAAACTACCATTAAACTACCATTAAACTACCATTAAACTACCATTAAACTACCATTAAACTACCATTAAACTACCATTAAACTACCATTAAACTACCATTAAACTACCATTAAACTACCATTAAACTACCATTAAACTACCATTAAACTACCATTAAACTACCATTAAACTACATACAAATTCGTATAATTGAAATTATATGTTTTATTTGATGTGAGCCTGATTCTGTCCATAAAAGTTTGTTATTAGCCTTGTTCTTTCACCAGGTCACCAAAACCATTAGGAGACCCAGTCAGTCATCTACCTCGATTGCAACATTCTGCTGTTTATGCTGTCAAAGATGAGGTAATTCATCTTTTTCATCGGCTTATCAATCTTGTATAATGAAGAAGTCTTTAGCGGGTTTATGCTGCATGCATTTTCTTTGTACTCACAGATTGAATCTTTAATGCAAGAGGAGGTTATTTCTGCACTGCGGCACATGCACCCCATCAGTGCTGACACCTTAGTGTTTGTTGCAGAGTATATCCGAAATACTGCACACTTCCTGTCTAGAACCGTCAGGTATCAGCCTGTCAATCTGCAATTTGTTTATGGAGCCGACCAGAGTCTCAACATGTTTATTGAGGTATGGTCAGTTGTTTATGGACAGTTATGTTTTATTGGATTAACTGCGGTGGAGGTTTTGTTCATGTGTGTATAACAGGCTCATTGTGGCGGGTGTGAACATGGTTCAGTAGCCTAACAATTGCATAGGAGAGTTGTGTTAAACTTTTCAACCATTTACTAAGAGAAAGATAAAAATGAATTGTTCATTCTTATTAGTGAATTCATGGCTATGAAGACTGCGTGTATTTAAATGAAATGTTTAAGAGCTCCAAAGAGAAGGTAAACAATAAATTTGCTGCAGTGAACGCATTTAAGTGCAGCATTTTCCAAACTTTCAAGTTTGCAGAACTGATGGAGAAGTTTTGGACCGGAGGCAAATTCAGTTTTTTTGGACAGGTAATGTAAGGTTCGCGGACCATTGCCGGTCCACGGACCACCATTTGAGGGAACTCTGTTTTAGAGTATATTTATCTTTTCTATAATAAGTTTTTCATTTGAAAGAAAACTTATTCATTGTCGGAACAAAAAGCTGTGGAATGATTGTGTCATTGATTTTTTGACTTCATATGTTGACCTTGTTTCAGCAGGCTCTTTTATGGCTGTCACAACCTGTCAAAGGAGCCGATGACAACGGCTTTCTGTTTTGTTCTTTTAATGCCACCCAAAGCATTTAACAGTCAACTACACTATTTGTTTGCCCCTTAGGAGTTTGAACGTCAGAACCTGCCTGGCTACAGGCTCACCAAAGAAGGAGATTTCTATTTTCTTATTGTCAACAAGGCTCACATGAGATACACGCCGTTTGAGATTGTGGCAGCGTCACACGGTGGGCTGGACGCGGAGGGCAAGATGGTCATCTCCAAAGATGAGAGGAGCTTCAGTCTCCCCTGTGTATTTCCCGATCCTCTCGATCGTGTCGACGTCCCCGCTGGGTCAAGGTCGCTCATTGACATGGTCGAGGACACGACCAGCTCCGAGGCGGGAGATGGGAAGGTCAGGCCCAGGAGCTGCTCAGACGCTAAGGCCACTCAGAAAGCCAGGTGTCACCGGGGCCACGTGGATATCAAGGCCATGATGTCATCGCCTGAGGCCAGTAACCAGGGAGGTACTCTTTTACAAGACTTTAAAATCAGTGAGGAGGACAGACAAGTGGAACAAAGGTAAACTGTTTGGCCAATTAAAAAAAAATTATTCTATTATTCTATTGCGTCAATGAAAACTTTTCTGCTGCAATGTAAGGAATAAGAGTCTAGACATGAGATGCCAATAGAGTTAGTGCCCCCTGGGATGGGCCTAGATTTTTGCTGCTTCCCACCATGAAAGATTAAAAAAATTAAATTACATCCCTCAATGCAAAATTGCCTCTAAACACCCCCCCCCCCCTTTTTTTCCTACAACCCTGATGTTCATTTTTTACGTGATGACCTAGATTTTAAGTGAACAAATATTCAGGACCTGGAATGTTTACCATTTATTTCACATAATTTCTTGATGATTATTTTGATTTCTCAGAACTTGGCAACAAATTGTCAGCCCCTGTGTCTCAGAACTTGTCATACTCTCGACAACAAATTGTCAGCCCCTGTGTCTCAGAACTTGTCATACTCTCGACAACAAATTGTCAGCCCCTGTGTCTCAGAACTTGTCATACTCTTTGACAACAAATTGTTAGCCCCTGTGTCTCAGAACTTGTCATATTCTTTGACAACAAATTGCCAGCCCCTGGGGTTTTCTTCCCTTTGTTAAATTTTACCTTAAATAGTCCAATAAATATAGAAGAAGTTGGAATGGTATAAATTTATTAGTGCATCTGATGCCATACTGTCAACACAGCATTAGACTAAGTAATGTTCCCAAGGGCAGGCCATACTTTCAACACAGCATTAGACTGAGTAGTGTTCCCAAGGGCAGGCCATACTGTCAACACAGCATTAGACTAAGTAGTGTTCCCAAGGGCAGGCCATACTGTCAACACAGCATTAAACTAAGTAATGTTCCCCAGGGCAGGCCATACTTTCAACACAGCATTAGCCTAAGTAGTGTTCCCAAGGGCAGGCCATACTGTCAACACAGCATTAAACTAAGTAATGTTCCCAAGGGCAGGCCATACTTTCAACACAGCATTAGACTAAGTAGTGTTCCCAAGGGCAGGCCACACTGTCAACACAGCATTAGACTAAGTAGTGTTCCCAAGGGCAGGCCACACTGTCAACACAGCATTAATCTAAGTAGTGTACCCAGGGGCAGGCAACAGTTACTATTTCTCTTTCAGTCTCAAGAAGTCAAGTAGTTTTGCCGGACTTCAAGGGCGCTCACCAGGAATTAATGCAACTGGCGGTTCTAGGAGCCGACACTGTTCGGCACCATCTGGTCACATCAGTGTGGCAAGTCATTCGTCAACCATGCCCCAGTCACCATCTGTCATCTCGTCAAGAGAATCTACCACAGAGGATGGTCAGTATTGGTGCAAATAATTTCATGAAATGTCTATCTTTTCTTTCTGTCCTGCAGCTACTCACAGATATCTGCCTATTAACCAGGGTCTAAGATTGAAACAAGTCCAAGCAGTGCTAAGTCTTAAGACATTGTTTAACAGGGTCATTGAAAGTAATTGATATATTCTGTGGCAGGTTTTGATGGGGGTGTCAAGGCAATGAAAGTAATTGATGTATTCTGTGGCAGGTTTTGATGGGGATGCCAGGGCAATGAAAGTAATTGATATATTCTGTGGCAGGTTTTGATGGGGATGTGAGTGACATGGAGCTGGATGAGTCAGCATCAATGTCTGACATCAGTGGCTGCTACCCAGAACTGCCAGACTTCTGGCTACTCATGCAGATATATCAGGAGAGAGTTGAGGTGTTTTTCCACTCCAGGTTGGTCAACTTACTGAAGCTATTGCTTCCATTCTGCTCAGATCAAACAAATGTCTTCTTTCACTCAAGGAACCTAATATAGAAAATATTTTTTTATTCCATTCTGAGCATGTTTTCAGATATATTTTACTCAGTATAATCTGTTCATGGAAGGTTTCTTAGAGACTTTGATAAAGTTTTGTTAATTTTATGCATGTATTACCTTGTTATATTTGACAAAGAACATGTGGACTTTTGAACCTTTAAATCTCACAGAGAACCTCTTATAACCTTGATATTCTCTCAAGGAATCTCTTCGAATCTTGTTATTCTCACAGGGAACCTTTTATATTCTTGTTCTTTTGACAGGGAACCACTAGACAGTGAGTCGCCCACCAGAGCCGCACACCAGGCTGTCTATGACGCTACCATCAATAACATACAAAGTGTCTGCCAGAAGGTCAACCAGGTATAAACCGTTTACTGACTACAAAGAAAGGGGATGGGGAGGATTTAGTGTTCGATAACTGCAGAAATCAAAACTTAAGATCTAACATAATAGAAGATGACCTCATTTGTGCTTAAAATATGTAGCAAATTTTGTGTTTTATTAATCATGTCACTGTACAGCAGCCTGCTCTACTGAGACTTGATTCCTGTCACTGTACAGCAGCCTGCTCTACTGGGACTTGATTCCTGTCACTGTACAGCATCCTACTCTACTGGGACTTGATTGATGTTTGTGCAACAGCCTGCTCTACTAGGACTTGATTCCTGTCACCATACAGCAACCTGCTCTACTGAGACTTGATTCCTGTCACTGTACAGCAGCCTGCTCTACTGGGACTTGATTGATGTTTGTACAGCAGCCTGCTCTACTGGGACTTGATTGATGTCACTGTACAACAACCTGCTCTACTTGGACTTGATTCATGTCATTGTACAGTAGCCTGCTCTACTGGGACTTTATTTATGGAACTGTACAACAGCCTGCTCTACTGGGACTTGATTCCTGTCACTGTACAGCAGCCTGCTCTACTGGGACTTGGTTCATGTCATTTTACAGCAGCCTGCTCTACTGGGACTTGATTCCTGTCACTGTACAGCAGCCTGCTCTACTGGGACTTGATTCCTGTCACTGTACAGCATCCTGCTCTACTGGGACTTGATTGATGTTTGTGCAACAGCCTGCTCTACTGGGACTTGATTCCTGTCACCGTACAGCAACCTGCTCTACTGAGACTTGATTCCTGTCACTGTACAGCAGCCTGCTCTACTGGGACTTGATTGATGTTTGTACAGCAGCCTGCTCTACTGGGACTTGATTGATGTCACTGTACAACAACCTGCTCTACTTGGACTTGATTCATGTCATTGTACAGTAGCCTGCTCTACTGGGACTTTATTTATGGAACTGTACAACAGCCTGCTCTACTGGGACTTGATTCCTGTCACTGTACAGCAGCCTGCTCTACTGGGACTTGGTTCATGTCATTTTACAGCAGCCTGCTCTACTGGGACTTGATTCCTGTCACTTTACAGCAGCCTGCTCTACTGGGACTTGATTCCTGTCACTGTACAGCATCCTGCTCTACTGGGACTTGATTGATGTTTGTGCAACAGCCTGCTCTACTGGGACTTGATTCCTGTCACCGTACAGCAACCTGCTCTACTGAGACTTGATTCCTGTCACTGTACAGCAGCCTGCTCTACTGGGACTTGATTGATGTTTGTACAGCAGCCTGCTCTACTGGGACTTGATTCATGTCATTGTACAGTAGCCTGCTCTACTGGGACTTTATTTATGGAACTGTACAACAGCCTGCTCTACTGGGACTTGGTTCATGTCATTTTACAGCAGCCTGCTCTACTGGGACTTGATTCCTGTCACTGTACAGCAGCCTGCTCTACAGGGACTTGATTGATGTTTGTACAGCAGCCTGCTCTACTGGGACTTGATTGATGTCACTGTACAACAACCTGCTCTACTTGGACTTGATTCATGTCATTGTACAGTAGCCTGCTCTACTGGGACTTTATTTATGGAACTGTACAACAGCCTGCTCTACTGGGACTTGATTCCTGTCACTGTACAGCAGCCTGCTCTACTGGGACTTGGTTCGTGTCATTTTACAGCAGCCTGCTCTACTGGGACTTGATTGATGTCACTGTACAGCAGCCTGCCCTCCTGGGACTTGATTCATGTCATTTTACAGCAGCCTGCTCTACTGGGACATGATTCATGTTAATGTACAGCAGCCTGCTCTACTATGTCATTTTACAGCAGCCTGCTCTACTGGGACTTGATTCATGTCATTGTACAGCAGCCTGCTCTACTGGGACTTGCAATACAGCTTGTTTATATTTTGAAAGCTTTATAGTTCTGAAGTCACACTATTTGATGATCGAATGTTCTTGTTGTCCAGGCTTTGCTGTTAAAAGAACTGAATAAAACCAAAACTTGTAATGCGCTGCTTGTGCCAGAGGCGGATGAGGACTTCAAGTGGACTAATAAAAGATCAGGGCGAGCTGTCAATGATGGTAAGTAGATTTAGTGGACAGTATCAGCTGGCCTGGTCAATGATAGTAAGTAGATTTAGTGGACAGTATCAGCTGGCCTGGTCAATGATGGTAAGAAGATTTAGTGGACAGTATCAGCAGGCCTGGTCAATGATGGTAAGAAGATTTAGTAGACAGTATCAGCTGGTCTGGTCAGTGATGGTTAAAGGAGCAAGTAGAAACACTATGTCACTTGTCCTATCCCATCTACATTCATAGGAGCCATAATGCTCAATAAATTGATCGTGGGCCCTTAATATATAGAAGAAGAAGAAACAATTTTTTTAATGTATTTGTGTAACTTCACATCAGAAATAATAAGTCCAACAACCAAGTCCTTGATGGTGTGTCTCTGAATAACAAATGAATTCACTTATCATGTTTGCTGCATTATAGCTCTCAATTTTGTGATGATGTCAAATCTTAAAATATATATATCTTTTTTTTTTGTGTGAACTTGCAGGGTATGAAATGGATGAAGAGGAAGATAGTGAGGAGGGTCAAGGTTACCTGGCTGCCGTCATGGATTTTGTCCCCGGCCACTTTGCTTGTGACATAGTGTGGCAGAACAAGTTTGCCCTGCATCCCCGACTGAAGCATGTTGTGCACAGGGGGAGTCCGCCCCTGGGGGTGCTGGTCATAAGACAGGTCCTCAACAACTTCATTGTGACCAACAGGAAGAACATGTTTGTCATTCAGGAGTTGACCTCCAGGAACGTCTTTTATCTCAGGTAACGTCTTCTATCTCAGGTAACTCTTGTTGTTGTTTTTAAATGGAATAGCTATCCCCCATGCCAGGTAACTACATACAAAAATGATATAGCTATCCCTCATGCCAGGTAACTGCACACGTGAATGAAAGTAAAATATTGCTTGCCATTTTTACAGGATACTTAAGGGCCTGAACACTCTTTCCCCCCCCCCCCCCCCCCTTCCATTTTTGATTTGATTTAATTAGGTTGTTGCCTTGTGCTTTTCTTAATTCATGTTTCAAGAGGGAAAAAAAAACACCATTTGATGGCAACTCAAATCAACATAAAAGCATAGTTTGAAACTTGTACAATATTTGATCTTGAACTGGAGTAGGCTTTACTCTCTAGGCTTAAAGAGATCCAAGTGGCTCAAGATTCTGATGTAGAGTTAGACAGTTCCGCTTCTGACTTGAGTCATGTTAACCAAAGCAGACAGGTAAGCCATGGTTTAGGGGTAGAATAAATGAAGGACTGCGTTCAATCTGTGTTAAGGATGTAGTTGAACAAGGCATGTGGAAGCTTGAGTTAAGAAACAGGACAATGAGACAAGTCTCAAGAAACAGGACAATGAGACAAGTCTCAAGAAACAGGACAATGAAACAAGTCTCAAGAAACAGGACAATGAGACAAGTCTCAAGTTTCCACATGCCTTGTTCAAATAAATCTTTAGAAGTAAAGCACTTGAACATTTCAATCATTGTATGAGATAACTTTCTACCTTCAGCTGGCTTATCACAGAATATATTCATTCCTTCAAGAATAATGCAGTTATTGCACGAAGGCTCACAAATGTCTATGTTCAACTTGGTAACTCGTTGTTGGCAAATAAATAACTTGACACTTTGTAGAACCATTGCTGGTAGATGAACCTGTACAGTGGTACATAGGTAGCCATTTTTTAATCATTGTTTTGTAAAAAATGTCTTTTTCTCTCAACTGATGAACTCCCTGTCATTCTCTCTAAAGCCACAGAGCAAAGGGGACAGTGACTCAGTGTCCTTGACCTCTAGTCTAGGGCGGCAGTACTCTAAAGTAGAAGAAGTGGTGGAGCTGACAGTCCATGGTATTGAGGAAGTAGGTCAGTGAAGTTCAGACCCTCCATATTTGAATCTCTTCTCTTTTCTTGTTTTACCAAACCAGGGACATCACTTAACATAGTAGATTGGAAGGAAACTAGGTCAGTTAGACCGTCAAGCTTGATGACAAACTGAAATATCATCTCCATGCGTTGATAATATGTCATGCCAATGACATTTGGCAGCTCATCCGATGGCAGATAAGGTTACCTGTTTGTGTACATCGTGGATGTCACATCTCGTCACTGGCCAAATGTCACACAGCCTTATTTGGGTTGTATTCAAAAGACTATAATGACAAACCTCTGCAACCTGGTATGACCGTTATGTAAGGAGAAACCCAGAGAACAAAGCAAAAACATGAAAGTCAGCTACCTGTGATCTGCTGACAACATTATTATTATTATTATTAATATTATCAGTGGTCTTATATAGCACGGTACCTAGGGCTGGGCTCACCGTGCTGTACATAAAAATATTAGCAAAAGAGACATAATCGTGACAATAAAATAAAATACATTTATGTAATAAAGAACAGTTGTATGACAATGTAGCCATACTGCTACCTGTGCTTTGCTAGCTGACAATGTGGCCATACTGCTACCTGTGCTTTGCTAGCTGACAATGTGGCCATACTGCTACCTGTGCTTTGCTAGCTGACAATGTGGCCATACTGCTACCTGTGCTTTGCTAGCTGACAATGTGGCCATACTGCTACCTGTGCTTTGCTAGCTGACAATGTGGCCATACTGCTACCTGTGCTTTGCTAGCTGACAATGTGGCCATACTGCTACCTGTGCTTTGCTAGCTGACAATGTGGCCATACAGCTACCTGTGCTTTGCTAGCTGACAATGTGGCCATACAGCTACCTGTGCTTTGCTAGCTGACAATGTGGCCATACAGCTACCTGTGCTTTGCTAGCTGACAATGTGGCCATACAGCTACCTGTGCTTTGCTAGCTGACAATGTGGCCATACAGCTACCTGTGCTTTGCTAGCTGACAATGTGGCCATACAGCTACCTGTGCTTTGCTAGCTGACAATGTGGCCATACAGCTACATGTGCTCTGCTGACAATGAGGCCATGCAGCTCTATGTGCACTGCTGACAATGTAGCCATACTGTTAAACATAGATTATGCGTCGTCGACTCAAGCAACTACCTGGCCCTATATAATGTAGATGACAATCTCATATGGCTTACGTTATGTATGTTATGTAGATCACATGTTGAAAGCCAATCTCTGCTCTCAGTAGGACTGCAATGCTCTTTCAAATTTTTAGTGGTTATACATCTTGTAAAGTAAATGTCTTTTTTTGATCCCATGCTATCATAAAAAAATTTCTAAAATTAAATGTTTCTATGACAGCTCCTCATGTCAGCACTACAATTACAATTACACTTGCAGGCCAAGAGATCAAAGACGACCTGATGAAAATGTTGCAGAATAAATTGGACGATGCACTTTTAGATGCCATCTGCGTCATGCTCAGTAGAAACCCACAGTGTAAGCTGAAGCCTGATGATATCTCAGTAAGTCCGACCTGAACTGGTCGCCACAGTGCTGCGTTTTGATAGACTGCAGCCAGGCATGTTTTTAGGCGTGACTGGTTGCTATCCCATGCTCTGGTGCTCCTTAAGCTTGTTTTTCTTTTCTTCGCCACAAAATGACTCACAGCAGTTTGGTCATCACAAAAATAGAATGAGATGCCTTAAAAGTGGACTTTAAGTGTGGACATAGGACATTAATATAGGGGAGATAATGCAGTGGGTGAAAGTGTGGCCATAAGACATATATCTATGGGAGATAATTCAGCTTTTTTTTTTTTTTTTAAATGGAACAAAATTGAGATTTTAAAGACTTCTGTGTGTGCCTGTAGACATTGAGATGTTTCGCACTGTCTTTGTGTTTTGACCAGTTTATACAAAGAGCCCACCAGGCACCTGTAGAGAGTCTTCACCTGAACATCCCTGGTCACTGCTCCATGTACCTGGTAGCTTTAATGTATTACCTGAGACAGAACCTGCTTCAATTTCTACACACACCGAACTACATAGAAACTAATCCTGCCTGTCAGTTCAAGGTAGGTCCAGCTAGTTACGTAGACACTAATCCTGCCTGTCAGTTCAAGGTAGGTCCAGCTAGTTACGTAGACACTAATCTTCTCTGTCAGTTCAAGACCGTTGCCAGTGTTTAGTCAACATTTATATTGCTCAATCTTTGATGGTCATGTTAAAATTTAATTGTTGTTGCTAGCAAAACTTGTTGACATTGTGAAAAACGGTTGGTAAAAGTGTGTAGCAATGTCAATCATCATATTGGTGTGTAAACACAACCTACAACAGAATCTATTGAGAGCTTTAAGGATTATATCAAATCTGTATTTTATTTCCTATATTATATTTCAATCTTTGATGTGTCCATATCAACTGGACTAACCACATCATGAATATGTCCCTAGGATGTTTACGATGGTGTCTGTACGGCCATCCCTTCGGACAAAGTCTATCTTTATGTTCGCCCTCAGCCAGGAGGAGGAAAAGGTAACTAGACTGGTCTGGACCTGTCACAATAAACACAACTTTTTACCTATTAAATGAGAAGTCCACTGTCCAAATTTATTACCACACTTGTTCGACCTTGGAAAAAAAAAAATTAAATCTTTATGAAAATTATTTCAAATATCCCAGAAGTAATCATTTTAATTTTTTTATGATTAAATTATTCACTACCTCTCATATAAATATATGATATAAATATGAATATGATTATAAATATGATTTATTTCTTGCCTGAATTCTTTCAGGGATAGCTTGTGTAGGTGTGAACTTGGTGGATGGTCAGGGCAAGCAGGTCAAACTTCTTAACTGTCCATGTCCAACCAAAAACAACATGCCATCTCTGAGTGACCCCAGTGAATTTGACAAATATGTTCAGACGACTATCCATGAAAAATCCACATCTTCCAGACCAGGTGGGTTTGCGTGTGTTCTGTCATAAATATCCATATCATCCAGACCAGGTAGGCACTTTCAGTAATAAATATCCATATCATCCAGACCAGGTAGGCACTTTCAGTAATAAATATCCATATCATCCAGACCAGGGAGGCACTTTCAGTAATAAATATCCATATCATCCAAGCCAGGGAGGCACTTTCAGTAATAAATATCCATATCATCCAGACCAGGGAGGCACTTTCAGTAATAAATATCCATATCATCCAGACCAGGGAGGCACTTTCAGTAATAAATATCCATATCATCCAGACCAGGGAAGCACTTTCAGTAATAAATATCCATATCATCCAGGCCAGGGAGGCACTTTCAGTAATAAATATCCATATCATCCAGACCAGGGAGGCACTTTCAGTAACAAATATCCATATCATCCAGGCCAGGGAGGCACTTTCAGTAATAAATATCCATATCATCCAGGCCAGGGAGGCACTTTCAGTAATAAATATCCATATCATCCAGGCCAGGGAGGCACTTTCAGTAATAAATATCCATATCATCCAGGCCAGGGAGGCACTTTCAGTAATAAATATCCATATCATCCAGACCAGGGAGGCACTTTCAGTAATAAATATCCATATCATCCAGACCAGGGAGGCACTTTCAGTAATAAATTTTCATAACATCTAGACTAGTTAGTTATAAGTATAAAACAGATGTCAATGTTAGTTTTAAGGTATAAATCAGACGTTAGTTTTAAGGTATAAATCGGATGTTAGTTTTAAGGTATAAATCAGATGTTAGTTTTAAGGTATAAATGGGATGTTAGTTTTAAGGTATAAAGTGGATGTTAGTTTTAAGGTATAAAGCGGATGTTAGTTTTAAGGTATAAATCAGATGTTAGTTTTAAGGTATAAATCAGATGTTAGTTTTAAGGTATAAATCAGATGTTAGTTTTAAGGTATAAAGTGGATGTTATTTTTAAGGTATAAAGCGGATGTTAGTTTTAAGGTATGAAGCGGATGTTATTTTTAAGGTATAAAGCGGATGTTAGTTTTAAGGTATAAAGCAGATGTTAGTTTTAAGGTATAAAGCGGATGTTAGTTTTAAGGTATAAAGCGGATGGATATTTGTCTCTGATGTCTGAAACAAAATCAATGGTCAACACAGATGTTGATATTAAAGTGGGCTACTCCATGTTTGTATGATACCAGAATGTTTGACAAATATTTATAAATGGCTGTACATTTATTGAGCTCTCCTTTCACTCCTTCATGATTATAACTTGTAGTATTTGTTGATCACTTTTCTCAGGCCCTACTGCCCTCATCCAATTCCGCATATGGGAATGTGGTAACAGTGACCTCCGAGTCTTGTGTGATCGACTGATGGCCGCTGTCCGTCATGCTTTGTGTGACATTGTCATGGAGTGCTTCATGCTTACATCCCCAATCTGCTCAGTGCCTAGAAATCTGATGGACAGTTACGGTGCTCCGGTGTCATCTCTTCCAGCTTCGCCGACAAAACTGCCTCGTAAGTGTCCAAATGTTGAGTTTGTATCACAAAACTGCCTCATACATGTCCAGATGTTGGGTTTGTGTATAGCACATTATACTAAGTTATTGCCAGTTAGTTTTTTATAACTTTGAAAATAAATGTTGAACAATTTTTACATGTTAATATTTTGATCTAATAAATTTGAGTAAATGGATAACGTGGTTTTAGCTGAAGGCCTAGAGAGGAAGCACAATCCCCTGTCTCGGAAGTTTTCCATTGATCCCCCACGCAGCGTCACACATTCTGTCTCCATGTTTTCATCCTTCGGAGAACTACGGGGGAATATCTTGGATACAGTAGGAAAGGTAAATAGTAAATAGTGTAGGAATGCGACTGAGTGATTGGAATTATAAGTGTTCCATAAATACGTAGAATCATTTATTCATACCAGGAACAGCAGTAGAAATGCAAGATCAAACGAAAGAAGAGAGCTTAAAAATATTTATTTTCTGTTACAAATCTTACTTTAAATGTATTGATTTCTTGTTACAATAATGTATTTTTAGTGTATTGATTTCAATACTGTGCCGACATCAAGTGATCAGCCCCGAACCCCTGCCAGTGGTCAAACAATTCAGTCGCGGCCAAAGGATACCCCCATGTCTGATGCCAGACTCCAGCAGCTGACCATCTCCAAATATGAGAGTGGTGAAAAGGGAAACCTTCACCAAGTGTTTTGTTCTCTCATGAAACCATGGCTTGACTTCTGTCACAGCATTGGTGAGTATCTCTTGACTCCTGTCACAGCATTGGTGAGTATCTCTTGACTTCTGTCACAGCATTGGTGAGTACCTCATGACATCTGTCACAGCACTGGTGAGTACCTCATGACATCTGTCACAGCATTTGGTGAGTACCTCATGACATCTGTCACAGCATTGGTGAGTACCTCATGACTTCTGTCACAGCATTGGTGAGTATCTCCTGACTTCTGTCACATCATTGGTGAGTATCTCTTGACTCCTGTCACAGCATTGGTGAGTATCTCTTAACTCCTGTCACATCATTGGTGAGTATCTCTTAACTCCTGTCACATCATTGGTGAGTATCTCTTAACTCCTGTCACATCATTGGTGAGTATCTTTTGACTCCTGTCACATCATTGGTGAGTAATCTCTTGACTCCTGTTACAGTATTGGTGAGTACCTCTTGACTCCTGTCACAGCATTGGTATCACTAGACTTATGTCAAAGCACTGGTCAGTTTCTCAGTCCTGATGTCTTTTCTGTAAGTGACAGTTTTTTTTACCACTGCTATCAACTAATATTTTCTTGTGTCCACTATCAGGCGTGCCATCAGTGGTCAGCACAAAGGTTCAATTCCAGTCCAGATTTTCTGTGGACTTTGTCATGAAAGAGCTCCAGCAGTCTATCCCCAACATCTCCAATGACACAGCCTTGAGAGTCTTTAAAGTTATTCAGACCAGTTCGCCAACACAGCCTCCTTATGGTGTCCTTTTCACCCCCTGTAAGGCGACACTAAAGGTAAGAAAAGATAAATTTCCCAGTTGAAAGACTAAATTAGCCATAAAATCTCGGTGAGGTATTGTATTAGTACATAAGACCTAAGATGGGTTTCTCCAACTTTCTGTTAAGTTTTATGAGCTTGCATCTCCGTCTGTTAGAGCAGTGGTTTCAACCTTCCTAATGCCACGACCCTTTAATACAGTTCCCCGTGTATGGTAACCCCCAACCATGAAATTATTTTTGTTGCTACTTCATAAATATGTTTTCCGATTGGTCTCAGGCGACTATTGTGTAAAGGTCGTCGACCCCCCAAAGAGGTTGAGAACCACTGTGTTAGAGAACCACCTGTTTGTACTTAAGTCAATTATTAATTATGCAAGTCGATTAACTTGTAACTAATTTGGTCTATCCTGTCCAGTTATTATGTACAAAGCAAGACAGGCCTAGATCAAATAATAATTTTTAAAATATGCAAAGATTGCGAGTAAAATTGAAACGGATGACTGATTGAGAATGCATTAAGCAAATTTTTGGATGATGATTTAGAGCAGTGGTTTCAACCTTTCTAATGCTGCGACCCTTTAATACAGTACCTCATGGTTCTGGCGACCCCCCAACCACAAAATTATGCTCTTTGATACGTCATAACTGTAGAGTAAATGTGTTTTCTGATGGTCCTAGGCGACCCCTGTGAAAGGGTCAGTCGCGACCCACTGGTTGAGAACCGCTGATTTAGAAATTTTACAAGTGAAAAAAGAAGAAAAAATGTCCCATACTTTTGAGAGGCTTTGTACGAGTCTTAGATTCAGAGAAGAATATGCACAACAGATCAATAAAACTTGCTTTTGGCTTATTTTTTAATCCAATTTAGAAGCATTTAACTTTTGACACCTCATCCATCCAGTTTGATTGCTCAAAACATCTTGGAGGAAATAATACCATTATTGAATGTTACTAGGATCTACAGATGAGTCGTGTCTTGGATAGTCTAGCTGCCAGTGGTGGCAAGGTGACAATGATGGCAATCGGCCGCAGCATGGACCAGTGGCACAGCACAGTGCAAGAAGACCAAAACATCATGCCCAATCTGTCGGCCGCAGCAATCAGAGGTTGGTCTTTTTTTTATGTACAAATTTTGCCTCAAGGGCAAAAAAAAAATAAAAATAAAAAATTTACTTTTAAAGGAAACGTTTTGAGAGCTTACCGTCAAGTATTTTGTCTTGTATGGATTTTTATAAAACTGAACAACTGGACAGTAATAGATGTCTCAATTAAGATGACAACTGGACAGTAATAGATGTCTCAATTAAGATGACAACTGGACAGTAATAGACGTCTCAATTAAGAGGACAACTGGACAGTAATAGATGTCTCAATTAAGAGGACAACTGGACAGTAATAGATGTCTCAATTAAGATGACAACTGGACAGTAATAGATGTCTCAATTAAGATGACAACTGGACAGTAATAGATGTCTCAATTAAGATGACAACTGGACAGTAATAGATGTCTCAATTAAGATGACAACTGGACAGTAATAGACGTCTCAATTAAGATGACAACTGGACAGTAATAGATGTCTCAATTAAGATGACAACTGGACAGTAATAGATGTCTCAATTAAGATTACATTAGGCTTTTCTCAATTTCATCATTGTCTCAATTTCATGATTTTCTCTATTTCATGATTTTCTCTATTTCATGATTTTCTCTATTTCATGATTTTCTCTATTTCATGATTTTCTCTATTTCATGATTTTCTCTATTTCATGATTTTCTCTATTTCTTTCTTGTCTCTATTTCATGCTTGCCTCTATTTAATGCTTGTCTCTATTTCTTTCTTGTCTCTATTTCATGCTCGTCTGTATTTCATGCTTGTCTCTATTTCTTTCTTGTCTCTATTTCTTTCTTGTCTCTATTTCATGCTTGCCTCTATTTCATGCTTTTCTCTATTTCATGCTTGTTTCTATTTCTTTCTTGTCTCTATTTCATGCTTGTCTCTATTTCATGCTTGTCTCTATTTCATGCATGTCTCTATTTCATGCGTGTCTCTATTTCATGATTGTTTCTATTTCATGCGTGTCTCTCTTTCATGATGTTTATCTTGAAGTACTTTAGAATAATTACAGTCAAGTCTTGTATTGGATGGATTATTTGAAAATCAAAATTCAACAAAACAATATCTGGTTCAACTGATTCACTTTCCTTGATGGCTATGCATAATATTTGCAGTCTGAATTCTCTACTCAATCGTTGCTGTAGCTCTAATGTAACTGATACCACAAGTACCTTCTGGAAATAAAACTGCCGGACTGTGCTATACAATATTATCTTTGATTATTTTTATTTTTTAATTATATCATGAGAACTTTTGTAAAATCCTAATATTTTATACACTGCCCATGCATTCATTTGTTAAAAAATCTTGGCCTTTTAATTTCACTTTTTAAAAACTTTAGAGACTTCTGAGATTAGTAATTAAGCTGAAAGGGGAGTGAATCTGTGATATAGCTTCTGAGTGTGTATAACACACAAGATGCCATGCCACAAATGTCATTAGACGGCTACTTCTCCACATGTGCAGGGTACAGGGCAAGCCAGAAGTTCCTCCCGCAGGTCCTGGCTGAAGGCGAAAGTAAAAACCTGGATCAGACGAGCCTCAGGTCAGCAGAGAAAGATTTTGTCCCTAGGCAGAGGCTGCTCATCATGGTGTGCGAAGGGAAAGAGGTCAGTGCCCCTTACTGTAGCAATTGTCTGTTGGAATTGAGGCTACTGTAGCAATTGTCTGTTGGAATTGAGGCTACTGTAGAAATTGTCTGTTGGAATTGAGGCTACTGTAGCAATTGATGAAGATAGACTTTCCTGCCTTGTTGTAATTATTGCTGTCGTTCTAGCTGTCTACATGACTATAGTGTTCTGCTCCAAAATGGAATTGACAGTCCTGAAGTGTAACATACTGTAGTTTTGATATAAGTTTGTGAAGTTTGTCAGAGCTGGCTAATTTGAAAAGTTTCTCTCAAGGCTTTGTGTGTTTCTCTCAAGGCTTTGTGTGTTTCTCTTAAAACTTTATGTGTTTCTCTCAAGGCTTTGTGTGTTTCTCTCAAGGCTTTGTGTGTTTCTCTCAAGGCTTTGTGTGTTTCTCTTAAAGCTTTATGTGTTTCTCTCAAGGCTTTATGTGTTTCTCTTAAAGCTTTATGTGTTTCTCTTAAAGCTTTATGTGTTTCTCTCAAGGCTTTATGTGTTTCTCTCAAGGCTTTGTGTGTTTCTCTTAAAGCTTTATGTGTTTCTCTCAAGGCTTTGTGTGTTTCTCTTAAAGCTTTATGTGTTTCTCTTAAAGCTTTATGTGTTTCTCTTAAAGCTTTATGTGTTTCTCTCAAGTCTTTGTGTGTTTCTCTTAAAGCTTTATGTGTTTCTCTTAAGGCTTTTTCTGTTTCTCTTAAAGCTTTATGTGTTTCTCTCAAGGCTTTATGTGTTTCTCTCAAGACTTTGTGTGTTTCTCTTAAAGCTTTATGTGTTTCTCTCAAGTCTTTATGTGTTTCTCTCAAGTCTTTATGTGTTTCTCTTAAGTCTTTGTGTGTTTCTCTCAAGGCTTTATGTGTTTCTCTCAAGGCTTTATGTGTTTCTCTCAAGGCTTTATGTGTTTCTCTCAAGGCTTTATGTGTTTCTCTCAAGGCTTTATGTGTTTCTCTCAAGTCTTTGTGTGTTTCTCTCAAGTCTTTGTGTGTTTCTCTCAAGGCTTTATGTGTTTCTCTCAAGTCTTTGTGTGTTTCTCTCAAGGCTTTATGTGTTTCTCTCAAGTCTTTGTGTGTTTCTCTCAAGGCTTTATGTGTTTCTCTTAAGGCTTTATGTGTTTCTCTTAAGACTTTGTGTATTTATGTGTCTATTATTTCAGGATTTTGCTTACTTTTAATTAAATAATATTTATCCTTTCACTTATTTTTAATGATGTCACATGGAGCTCATTCATGACTTTATGGAGCTCATTCATGACTCTTATTATCACGGTGAACAAAATCTCATATGACTTTTACCTATTTCAGATGACGTTGGTGATGTACAACTGGTCCAATGACATGGTGGGGACTATAGAGAAAACAGCCACTAGACTTGTTCAGTGGCACAATGCCCGGTCCCACGTTCTTCACAGTGTCTTAGCTCAGAAAATGGGATTATTTCATCACTTCCAGTTCTCTGATCTACAGTACACACCTGTAAGTTACCTGCACCAGACCTGTTTACCCTCAAACTCTTAAAATCGTACAAAAACATCACAAAATCATTCAATACATTATCATAATAGTAAAAAATAAACATACAGTAGATATAATTTATACACCTCAAAATTGTACATTGTACGCCAAAATCGTAAGAGTAAACCGGTCTGCTGCACATACATGTATGTTATCTGAACACGTGCACTTCCAGTTCTCTGATCTACAGTCCACACCTGTAAGTTACCTGCACATACATGTATGTTACCTGAACACGTGTATTACGGACTGCTATTAAGAGAGAATTTGATCTCTTAGTTTAGTCTATTGGCTCGTTTCAAAACAGTCCATAATAAAGGACGAAACCAAAGTTTAAAAACAATAACAAATAGAACGATACACAAAGTCAGGGCTAATTACAATTAATACGTTTTTAATGTGTGAATCTCAATGAATTACAAACACAAGAGAATATGATTAAAATTATCAACTTACAGTATGGCTGGTACCGGTACTGTATGTAAAAATACAATGAGTTCAAGTTGCAAGGAAAACTACACACAACAAAGCACTGTCTAGTATTAAATAATGACACACTGCACGTCTCGTGATAAAGGAAAGGATCTCCCTCTCATTCAGTGGTTCAGCCTTTTATACTCTGTTCCAGACGATCATTCTCAAAATTGATTACAATTTGTAACTGCTTCTCGCATTCTCGAGATCATCCGACAATGTTCAACTGAAACGGACAATACTTAAGCTTTGTTGTAAACAAGGGGAAAGTTTTGCTAGACACACCCCAAACGTGGCCTCGTATGTGTTGACTAAAAGAGGTCATGCACGTGCAAAGCGAGGAAGGCGTGTCTCAACTGAAAACACTTCACCTACCTAACAACATGGCAATAGGTCTTTAGTACATATACATCTGGCAGTACCCTCAAGCCTCAAGACACCAGTACTTACTTTTAAGTTAACAGTACATACACGTATTTTATACAGTGAACATTTCCTATCCTCTAAAGCAGCGGTTCCCAACCATTTAGATTCAAGAAACACTTCTAGAATCTATTTCTATGGGGAAGTCCCATGGGCCTACCCAATATCTTACAAGCTGGAGGTTTCATTTTATTTTGAGGAGCAGCTGTGGTGCCCTTAGGGCTCTGTGGAGCATTGGTTGGGAATTGAGGTTAATATAGTAAACATCTTTTGGCACAGAGGTTACATTTAGGAACAACTGCTCTAAAAACATTCAGATTGTTTGATCTAAAGCACCTTCTAAGAGTTTCAAATATTTCAGTGGTTTTATTGCACATTAATGGGGAGGGGAAATTGAATACATATTTCTTTTAGAAAATTCTGGAAAAATAACATGAAACTTAAATTATTTATAAAAAAACCCAGCAAAAAATGTAAGGGTCAGAGATTTTAATCTGCTTTTATTCTCATCATCTAGATCAGTGTTCCCCAAATGGTGTTCTGTGAAGCAGCTCAGGTCCACAAGTCATACATTGCCAGTCCACACAATATGAATATTTATGGTCGAATACAAATAAAATATAGTTGATAAATCTGTCACCAGTCCCTGATGCAATTTGAAAAGATGCAATTTGAAAACTTGTCCACTACTCCAACAAACTTAAACATTTGAAAACTTGTCCACTACTCCAACAAACTTAAACATTTGAAAACTTGTCCACTACTCCAACAAACTTAAACATTTGAAAACTTGTCTACTACTCCAACAAACTTAAACATAGAAAACACGGAACATTCGACATAATTGTTAAATTTAGGTAACAGTTTAGTTTGAGTATCAAGTCAGATCTGGGAAAGCTTTGTAGTGACCAAAAGGTTTTATGACCTATTTAGTGCTCCACTAAACTTGCCATTATGTGTTACCACAATCTTACTGTTTACAGACCCAGAACCCTTTCACCCATTCAACAGCAGAAGTGGACAGTCTAATCCGTCACCATGCTCCGAGTCGGGACTACCAGCGCCGTAACAGCAGTATCTCTAATAAGGACAGGGACAAGACCACATCCCGCTCCTTGAAGCGGATCATACCGTTTGACCAGACGTACAAGAACATGCGTCCACCAAAACTCATGGAGAAGCTGATGTGTAGTGTCTTGTCTGACCCGGTCAATCGCCATGGCAGTCATGCTCAAGAGTTGAGGATGCATGCCAGGCAAGGTGAGGAACACAATCATTATATTCTAATGCATGACATGTTCAAGTGCTTCTCAAATATTGTGATATGAGATTCTTTCAAG
The DNA here is from genome assembly GCA_964017045.1 of Omphiscola glabra. Lineage (NCBI taxonomy): Eukaryota > Metazoa > Mollusca > Gastropoda > Lymnaeidae > Omphiscola > Omphiscola glabra. The sequence goes on from OZ024796.1 coordinate 6,810,646, forward strand.
TAGGCAATATATTCTAAGGGTTGTCATCAAGGAAAATTGACTGTGAATGGAAAGATAACACAACTGGCACAATTATTTGTGTTATTATTGTTTCAATTGTATCAAATTTCATCCCCTTTTTGGGATATATCATTGAATCATGTGTGCACTTTTAATTTATCTGAGTAATATAAAATATTTGTTGCATAAATTCTATTTTATCAGGACCATAATTAATCTAAAACTGCTCCAAGATAGAAATTATTATCAAAATTTTTAAATTCTTTTTTCTTATTTTGTTCCAGGCTTTTAATTTTTCCATTCACATTTACAATGTTTATGTGTGTCATAGAATTAATCCTCTTCTTATGAACCTTGTTGCTTATTTCACTTTATAAACAAGGGCTGGCTATTCCCACCGCTCATCATCTATTCAGATCTGTACTAACTTTTTAAAGAAAAATCATAGTGAATGCGGAATATTCTTAATTCCGCAGGCAAAGTAGGAGACAATGTAAATAAAATAAAAAAATCTAAACAATGCATCACTTTGATTTCCAATGACCAATTGATAAAAATCATGAGACATGAAGGTGGTGCTATTTGTGTGACATTTTCCTCCAATGAATGTGTGCACACTTACTTACTGAAGGCTCTAATCAAAGTGATCAGGGATGTAGTTTTTGAACGTTTCAGAGTGGAGACTTTTTGTAACTTTGGTTTATATTATACAGCAGCCCTGGGTTTTCAATCAATTAAAGATGACTCCCATTTAGAAATGAGCTCCCCCAAATTTTTTTTTTTTTAAATTTAAAATTAAAAAATAATCTTTTTTTTTTTTAATTTTGTGATTTTGAAGAAGAAAAAGGAATGGTATTGACTACTGATTACAGCTGATTCTCCCAGCTTGGCCCTGTTTTAACATTAACGGCAATTTGGGGATGGCTAATTTTCAATGTATTGGTTATACTTTGAATTTACTCAATGCAAACCAATGCTTTAGTGGCCTTATTAAATTATTTTATAAATGTTTCAACAAAAATTACAAAAAAAAAAATTAAAATTAAAATTTGATGCATATTAATAAATCAAAATGTCTTTTTTTCCCTTAAAGCCAAGCAAGGTTTGAAATGATCCCAGTGTTTTGATTTAATCCCTGGATTTAATCCACACCCCCCCCCCCCGACCCTAACCACTTTACTAATTCTTATTTTTCTCAGTGTGTGATCAACTTTCTCTTCTTGTGATTGTTCCCATCCCACTACTAAAAAATGCCTATTCACTAAACCCAGAGTGTGCTACCTCATGTCTTTCAAGTGTTGTACATGATCATCATCATTATGTTTCATTCCTCCACTATGAGCATCTGTTAAGTCATGACAATAATGTACGGATGCTCTCTGGTTTACAGAAATCATTGGTACTCATGTAAATAGACACAAACAACATAAATATGTTCCATGGACAGAATGTTATATATCCAACATATGTTATTATGCCATTGCTGGGTTAGATGGGCAACATGTCTTTATAGTAAAACCTTGTACATGATTTGGACTATAAATTATGTCATAATGCTTTCTCAATGAACACGAGAAGCATCAACTTGTCGCTAGGCATAATATAGCAGCTAATTTGCATAGCACTGACATCATATCACACTTGACCACCAGTTGCCCCACTGACATGATCACACTTGACCACCAGTTGCCCCACTGAAATTATCACACTTGACCACCAGCTGACCCACTGACATCATCACACTTGACAATCAATTTCCCCATTGACATAATAAGCAGTTGCCCCCACATTAATCACATAACTATCATTATCACACTTGACCACCAGTTGACCCACTGACATAATAAGCAGTTGCCCCCACATTAACCACATAACTGTCATCATCACACTTGACCACCAGTTGCACCACTGAAATCACACTTGACCACCGTTTGCCCCAGTGACATCATCACACTTGACCACCGTTTGCCCCAGTGACATCATCACACTTGACCACCGTTTGCCCCAGTGACATCATCACACTTGACCACCAGTTTTTTGCGCCACTGAAATCACACTTGACCACCAGTTGTGCCACTGAAATCACACTTGACCACCAGTTGCGCCACTGAAATCACACTTGATCACCAGTTGCGCCACTGAAATCACACTTGACCACCAGTTGCGCCACTGAAATCACACTTGACCACCGTTTGCCCCAGTGACATCATCACACTTGACTACCAATTTCTCCACTGATATAATAAGCAGTTGTCCCCACATTAACCACACAACTATCATCATCAGACTGGACCACCTGTTGCCCCGCTGACAACACACCGTACCACCAGTTGCCCCACCGACAACACACTTGACCACTAGTTGACTCACTTATATGATCACACTTGACCACCAGTTGACCCACTGACATCAAAAGACCCCACACTAATCACACCACTATCATCATCACACTAGATAAGCAGTTATCCCAGCAACAGTCACTAGGAGGAGCTTCTCGTAAAGACTTCTCAGATGACAAGATACCTGTATGTAGCATAAAAGACCCTGTATTTCAACAAGGTTTGCACCTGACTGATGCCCAGAAGTCGTTTGTGGAAGGTAAGCCACCAGATGTCCATTATAACAATCTGGGATTTGGCCTTTGGTTATCTTGATGTAAGACTTTATTTGCTAGATCCCCATGCAATAAGGTACCTTAGATTTTGGCCAGAATTTTAATGATATACGCTTGCAACAAGCTGCTGTGGTTCTTGAAGTTGTGTTGCTGTGTACACGTAACTTTGTGTGTAGCTTCAAATCTTGCATCCTATGTGGTTGCTGGTAGAAAAACCAACTGTGACCAACAACAGTGCATAGTTCTGATAGGATCAGACATAACATTACCATGAAATAATATGACCTTGAGGACATGAAATTGTGATTTCATTCTGAAGACAACCAAGTAGAAACAACCTAACATCCTAACCAGTGGGTCCAATTGCACGGCAACTCATGATGACTGTATTTCATTGTCACTTATTAAATTAACCCCCTAACCCTCATTGCTATTGTATTCTTCCCTTTGTGATGAATCCCTTGACCAGTTGTGGGTTAACATTTTTAAACCATTTTTTGTTGATTGATCTAACAAGTATAGTTTTGTTTTTCTTTGTGTGTCTGAGAATCCCTTTTGAGTTCAATAATTTGTATAATGTGTAAATTAAAACCCTAACTTTTTGATGCTTCAACTTAATTGTCTGCAACAAACTTGCACTTACATTCATATACAACAAACATGCTTTAACATATTTAACATTGACATACATTTGCTAGCACTAAGTTTTATCAGTACTTACTTGCACTTACATTCATATACAACAAACATGCTTTAACATATTTAACATTGACATACATTTGCTAGCACTAAGTTTTATCAGTACTTACTTGCACTTACATTCATATACAACAAACATGCTTTAACATATTTAACATTGACATACATTTGTTAGCACTGAGTTTTATCAGTACTTACTTGCACTTACCTTCATATACAACAAACATGCGTTAACATATTTAACATTGACATACATTTGCTAGCACTAAGTTTTATCAGTACTTACTTGCACTTACATTGACATACATTTGCTAGCACTAAGTTTTATCAATACTTACTTGCACTTACATTGACATACATTGGCTAGCACTAAGTTTTATCAGTATTTACTTGCACTTACATTCATATACAACAAACTTGCTTTAACATATTTAACATTGATATACATTTGTTAGCACTGAGTTTTATCAGTACTTACATGCACTTACATTGACATACATTGGCTAGCAGTATATTTTATCAATACTTACTTGCACTTACATTGACATACATTGGCTAGCAGTATGTTTTATCAATGCTTGCACTTACATTCATATTCAACAAACTTGCTTTAACATATTTAACATCAATATACACTTGCTAGCACTAAGTTTTATCAATACTTACTTGCACTTACATTGACATACACTTGCTAGCACTAAGTTTTATCAATACTTACTTGCACTTACATTGACATACACTTGCTAGCACTAAGTTTTATCAATACTTACTTGCACTTACATTGACATACACTTGCTAGCACTAAGTTTTATCAATACTTACTTGCACTTACATTGACATACACTTGCTAGCACTAAGTTTTATCAATACTTACTTGCACTTACATTGACATACACTTGCTAGCACTAAGTTTTATCAATACTTACTTGCACTTACATTGACATACCATTCCTCTCGGCCTTCTGCACTATGCATAGCATCACCTAGTTTAGTTACATTCCTTACAGGTCTCAAACTCTAGTTTATAACCCAACACAATATATTTGCAAGCCAATGTTTCTAAAAATGTGTAGGGGTTCATTTGGAATATATTTAAAAAAAAATTAAAATATTGATACATGTATACAAAAATGTATATAACTTATTTGGTTGATTTTGGAAGTGAAAAATATACTACCTAAATATGAAGATAGTTTGGCACATAAACAGACTGGTAAAATAAGATTTTACCTAAATATGAAGGTAGTTTGACACATAAAGATACTGGTAAAATAAGATGTTCCCTAAATATGAAGGTAGTTTGACACATAAAGAGACTGGTAAAATAAGATGTTCCCTAAATATGAAGGTAGTTTGACACATAAACAGACTGGTCAAATAAGTTACTAGGCACAGGCTGGTAGGTGACCTTAAAAGGCGTTGTTAAATGATTTCTATGATGTCGCCATTTGAAGCAATAGACTATGTAAAGTATGTCATGCTATTTTTTACCATTTTTCCCCCGCCTCCCTACTTGCAATATCTCACAAATCTCAACTTCCCTTCCTTTTTTTTCCCCCTCTTCTTCTTCAAACTTTCAAAGTGAAATAATTGTTGAAATAAATTAACAACCAATTAATGTTTAATCTAAAAAAACATTCACTATCAATTATCATGGCAGCATTAGAATTACTGTACACTACCAAGTGGCATCTTCAATCAGAATACATTCATCACAACAGAAAGTACATCCCTTAAGAGAAACAGTGATTTTTAATTATTTTTCTTTGTAAATTTTTGTCTTAACGCTATAATTACAATATCAATTATAGCCTAAAATTATCTTGTTAATTACACTACTGAAAAATCTGTTTCAATGTAATTTCATTACCCTATTTAAAATTCTTTTTACCATGGTGAGGTCACTTTGCTTCCATATAAACCTGGTTTTGACTTGAAACTACTAGAGAATCTGTGAAAACGAGAGCTAATGAACTTAATAAATAGTGCAGTTACGTAGATTTAACAGGTTCTGGCTTATAGTGACCATTTGTGACTGGTTGTGTCCCCTTCATTTCTCCATATTAAAAAAAACATCCTCATACTCTCAAAGCTCAATACTATTTAAAAAAAAAAAAATTAATTAATGTTACAATATAACCTAAAATTAGTAGCATATTTAATTTTGTTTTAAACTTTTGAAACCAATTTGCAAACTTACAAGTTGAAGGTGATGCTCTCTCAACAAATCTAATAATGTTGAGAAAGTACATTGGTTTAGCTGACCCTCATTTAGGGTCAATTCAAAATAGTCATGAACAAATAACTTTGGTCTTGTGGGATCCATATAATATTTTAGACCAGCTGCCTGTGATTATGGCACCGTCAGTCCAGCTAACCTTATAATCTGACTCAGTGACATTGTTTGTATTGACAACCAGGAGAAGAACGTAACAAACTGTACCAGCTATACCTGGGCTGGTTACAGACAAGTGGCAAGAACAAGGCAAACCCAGCAGTCATGGTAGGTGATGGCTGAAATACAGCTGTACAATCCATTAATTCCAGGAGGCATATTTTATAGTAATTTAAAATGGAAAGTAATGAGTGAGCAATGCTTTTTCAAATATTCAATAGAGCCTTTTGTTTCAATAGTGGTTTACTGGTGTGAACAGGGTTGTTTGTTCTACCATTAATTGATTGTTTACTTGTTTGAACAGGAAGACTATTTGATGCAATTGAAAAGAGCGTGCAGACTTTTTCACTATTGTGCCACACCGCTGGTCTTCTCTACATCATGGCGACAAAGTGTCGTTCAGAAAACTACCGGCAAGGGAGACAAACTTCGACAAGATGTCGGTGCCTTCAATTTTTCAGGCACCACCTCGGCCAACACTACGGCTGCTCAAGCCTTGATGACATCAGCAGCAACTACGCCAGCAACACCAGACAGGACCCAGAAAACGGTACGACATTTTGTTTATAGGTCTTAAGTATTATCTATTTTCTTTTGACCTACAGGTCATATCTGTGACAGGTGTTCTTACCTGGGATCCACCTGTGCTTCAGGAAATTATATAGGGTCTGGGAAAAATATTGACATCTGTTTAAATGTCTGACAGCAAGCATATTAACCCTCTAGCCCAGGGATCCTCAAAATCTTTTAAACCAGGGTCCAATCACTGTCCTTCAGAACATATTTGAACTTTTTTTGGACGAATTACTTTGCAATGTGCACCAACTTATGTGTACTACACATAAACGGGAAAAAACTATTCAAATCAATTTAATCAATACCATCCGCTTTTTTACGAATGAGATGGTCAATGACCTGTTCCATATTAGTCACTGCTACCCGGGGAACCCTTCCGCAGCCAGGCGGGCCAGGTTAAGGACCTCTGGGGGTGGGGGGGGGGGTTGTGGTGGTGTCATAGTTTGAGATTCACCTTTGTAGCCGAGAAGTTAATTTCATTGAAAAGTTGAAGAAATTTTAGTATGTTGTTTGTTTCTTTGTCTAAGAATTACTGATCACTCAAACAGCATGGATGATAAAAATAAAAGTATTAAAAGATCTCCGGTGATAAATGGTTAATATGGAGGCCTTTGTTAGACTTAATAAAGTTAATTAGGCTACTCTGTCTACAGATGACCATTGGTAAGCAAAAACATTTGTTATGAATCAAGTACATAATTATAAATAAGATGGTCTCCTGACAAATTTTATGACATCATGCAATGCAAACATTTTCTCCTGTTAGAGCAGTTAAAGTGATACATTTATGAGTAGGCTGACCATGTGTCCATGAGAAAAAGACATTTCTTAGGAAGTAGATTCAAGTGATAATACAATAGAATGAGTAGTCTTTCCACGCCAAAATAACAAATACACACTATGTGACTTTTTGAACCCTGCGTATTCCCCCGTGACTAAATGCCACCCGTGGCAAACATTGCTCCCCGCACCCAACCATCATATAGCATTGGTAATTAACATAAAATCTGCCCATCGGACGGTTGACAGCCTTGCCCTGCTAGGTATCACTGGTTCAGGGATGGTTGACAGCTTTGCCCTGCTAGGTATCTCTGGTTCAGGGATGGTTGACAGCTTTGCCCTGCTAGGTGTCACTGGTTCAGGGATGGTTGACAGCTTTGCCCTGCTAGGTGTCACTGGTTCAGGGATGGTTGACAGCTTTGCCCTGCTAGGTATCACTGGTTCAGGGAGGGTTGACAGCTTTGCCCTGCTAGGTGTCACTGCTAGGTGTCACTGCTAGGTGTCACTGCTAGGTGTCACTGCTAGGTGTCACTGATAGGTGTCACTGATAGGTGTCACCGGTCCCTGTTTCAACTCTTAAGCCCATTTATGAATACATTAAAGATTATTGTTCACTTTTATCTTTAATAACAACTTCTCTTATATTCGTGTGTTTCTGTTTGGCAAAATCTACAAATGGCTAATTGACCCACTTTCCATAGACCTGTTGCCGATGACAAAACATTCTATTAAATTTTCAGCCCCACCCCCAAAAATCAGTTTTTCCTGTTTTTCAAGGGGAAGATGGAGGAAATATGATGACACTGATTTCAAGGGGAAGATGGAGGAAATATGATGACACTGATTTTACTAAATAAAATTCCCAATAACTGCGCTAAATGAGATTGCAAGTGCGTTTGGCGCGTAATATTTTATTTTGTTTTTCTGAAACATGGTGTGAAATAAATTTGAGGTGTAAAAGCGATTGGGACATTAGAATATTAATATAAAATAAAATAATAAAAATGCTTATAAAGGATTTATAAAAATAACTTTATTTTTAGGGGCTGTTGAATTATCTGTCAAATCAAAATTGAAATATTAACCCTGCACAGAGCACTTGTTTAATATGTTCTCCGAGTTTTTCCTGTTGCTATGGATGGCTCAGCATCTAGGTGCAGAGATCAGCAATGGTTTACATAAATGTTGTTTTGTCTTTATTTCTTGGACATTTATAACCCATCATATCATTTCTCATTCATATTTCAGTCATAGCTCTGCCAACCACAGCATTGTCTCACTTAGTCTTTTCTTGTGTGCATAATTCTTTAATTTTCAGGTTCTTTCTCATACACCAGCATTGACACAATCATGTTTGTTACAGAAATGTTTAGTACCATACTAGCGTATCTGGAAGTTTGTGAGAACAGAAATTTGTTCAAACAGAATTTTTTTTTTTTACTGAGATTTGTTTATTAATTTTTTTTAAAGGGTTATGTGTCAGTGAGAAATTGGGAAAATGTCAATTTTTTCCCCATTATTTCTTTTTTCTTTTTAACAAACTTCCGTCAAAACTTTTCTTTTGATCAGACTTCTTTCTCACAAATTTCCAGTAACCTAATACTAGTACACTAGAGTATGTCAATCCAATGGTCAAGTGCAAATGATCACTTGTTTTGCCACTCCTTACATTGACATTGTGCTTGTCACTTCTACAGTTTGCCCATTTCTTGCCTGTGCCCAGCCCAGTCAGTGTAAGTCTACAGCATGATGTCCACAATTCTGTCTTTGATTTCATTGGATTCTAAACCCTGCAAAGACACTCTGGTTTAACTTAGACATTGAGTTCTTGAATATAGTTGTAATACATTGTGTCACAATAGACAATTAGTTCATTGCAAGAGAAAGAAGTTAGTAATATCTTCTCAAATTAATTTTCAGCTGAAAATGGTTGTGGCTGTTTCTTATAATAATTTGTATGATGTTGACTGGTTTTCTGTACAGTAAATGTTATAGCAACAAGAGAACAGAAATGTGTTAGTGAGATAATAGAATGTGAATGCTGATGTGCTGTTTTTTGTGCTGTTTAGAAACATTCTCAGTTTTTGTTTAGATTTAATAACTGAGGTTGTCGCAAAGAAAAATAATATTAAGTTGTGCCAATTATTTGTGGACCTCAACTGGTGTGGAAGTCTACATGACTATGTGGTCACTCAACGGCACTTTATGTCCAGGAGTGAGTCATGTTTACATGGCCCCGTAGTCATATGAATGATCCAATGCTAGCGGTTGCTTGTGTCAATGACATTCTGTCAAATCCTTGCTTAATTTGTTGCTTTGGAAAAGTTCATGACCCCTACCTTGGAAGAGAGGAGGAAAATGTTAAGATATATTTTTATGCCAACAGAGTCAAAGTGTCAGAAGATGAAGTACAAAATATCAGTTAGAAAATCTGTTTTATATTTAAAAAAATGTGTTGATTTAAGTTAAACAAGTGATGCCCTAAGTCTATGATATAAGTTATGAAGTGAATGAATAAGACATCTTCTAGTCTTCTAGCCAACCAAACAGTGGATATGTTAAGACTATGATATTTTAAAGAATGCTTCAGTGCTTCAAAACTCTGAAAATGAAAAGCTGTTCTACATTAATTTGGATTTTACCAAATTGTTCCCTGAAGCGAAATGAAGACTAATTTGTGTCACTGGCATCCATTGGTCTCATAAATTAACAGTGTCAAAAGAATGTCTTAAACTATATTAAACTTATTTGACAAATTGATTTCTCAAAGCATGCTTAGTTTGGCCAGCATTCTTATACTAAGACTAAGATATTTCTGTCCTCCCAAGTCATTGTGTCTAGCCAGCTAAATGGCTTCAAATTAAACCACAAACAACAGCCTTCCACTAATATCTTTCTGTACTTTTTGGTTGAATGGTTGATTTCTTTGGCCTCTAAAATGCCTATTTCAGTTTTTAAAAGAGTTTTAACATTAATTAATGATGATATGTTGTGCATGTCTGACTAGCAGGGGGCATCACAGAAATACTGTACAACTTTAATAATGTTTTGAAAATCAGTTTACTGAGAGAAGTAGCAGGCTTCTGAACCTAGCTAAGTATAGATTGGCTTTTGTGATCATATGACCAGAATATAAATAATATGCATGTCTTTGTTAGCAGATGCAAGAGATTTAAGTCTTCACTCACACATGTACTCAAGAATAACTAGTTAGAAAATTAGATCTATCAGCCAAACATTTAAACTGTTTTTAAACATTTAATCTAACTTATTTAAAGTTCAAATACCAGAAAGTCATCTCAGTTATGGAGAATGCTATTACAATTTTAGATGTTGGCTGCCTTGCAACTTTTTTGATAAGTTTTACCTCTATAGATTAATATTATTTTAAAAAAATTAAAATAGTTGTTAGTCAACTCTTGCACTTAGTGTTGTAATATTATATTTTATAAATAATAGCTGTTAATGTCAAACTCTTGCACTTAGGGTTGTGTCTGTTCTGCAATAAAATTGAGAACTCTTCTTTCTTTAGAGATCTCGTCACAGTTCTGGAACATCCAACATTAGCTTCAAGGGAAAACCCAGCGAAGAGCCTGGCAGGAAAGGTTCAGAGGCAGGTTTGATTCTGGCAGGGGCTGCCACGACCGGATTGGGGCGGAGTAAATCCGACGCAGAGGAGGAGGAGCAATGGCACATAGACCTAAGGCGCAAGTTTCTCATGGAGTATGAACAGTATCTGGGGTCAGAGCTTTCTTTTACCCGCGTCAATCTACAGCCACCTATGTTCAAAGGGTAAATAATGGTTTGTCTTCCTACAGCAGATAAGTATTGCCCATTGTATCATTTAGTTGTTTCGTTAACCTAATGATTAGTGGCTTTCTATAACAGTTGACTTGAACCATCGCACAGATGGGAAAATAAGACTGAAAGTGATGTCAGGATATAAATGCACAAATTGTGTAGAAATTTTTTTTTCTAATTCCCAGACGAAGCCAAGGGTCCACCTTATCCAACCAGGGGTCCACGGAGTCTTCATCAGAAGGCAAACCAGGGACCATCAACTTGCAGAAAACTTTGACCGGTGGAATTATTGTGATGGAGATGAGTTTTAGACAAGAGTTTTTCTGTGTCAAGATGTTTGCTATTGACTGTTGCCAGTTCAAGATAAATGCCAACCAACAGGTAAGAGTGTTAGGACTGGAGTCTACTGCAGTAAACATTGTACCGTTTCCAATATAAACTTGGTGTTACTGGTTAAAAATGTCTAATGGCTGGCCAATGTACTAAAACTTTGTCGATAGACATCACCATAAGCCACAGCTGAGTGAACCAATATCTGTGTCATGAAGTGAAACACAACACATAGTGGTAACCCTGGCAACACCTCCCACATACACATTCCATCTTCCGAAGTAATTAGTTTTTTTAAACTTTCCCTGCAAGAATCTGAACCAAGCTAGAAGATATTTTAACAACACCAGTATTTAACAAATTATTATTTATTTTTTTTTTAAATAAAAGCATATAACAATAACCTTAATCTGGTTTCAGATGCACCTGATTTTTGTTGATGAATGTGACAAGTACAAAGATTTGATCCATGTTCATTCATTTGCCCATGACTTCCATCTGCGATCTGTTCAATCCTATCTCAACAGCCCATTGGACTCCGTCTTTCCCGCATCTTTTAACCTGGACAGTTTCCTGACAGAATTTAAACAAATCTACCCTTACCCTCCCAGTTTCTCCAGAAACTGTGTACAGCAAGGTTTGTTCAACTATCCAATTGTTAATGTTTTGTTACAGCAAGGTTTGTTCAACTATCCAATTGTTAATGTTTTACTACGGTACAGCAAGGTTTGTTCAACTAACCAATTGTTAATGTTTTACTACGGTACAGCAAGGTTTGTTCAATTATCCAATTGTTTATGTTTTACTATGGTACATGAAGTTTTGTTCAGCTATCCAATTGTTAATGTTTTACTACATCAAGTTTTGTTCAGCTATCCTATTGTTAATGTTTTACTACAAAAAGGTTTCTTCAGCTACTGGTATCTAATATTGTTTTGCCACCAGATATTGTTTTTAGCTATAAATAAACATGTTTTTTTTAAATATTGATTTTTATGGTAACAAACATTATTCTTTTTTTAAAGATTACTGACTCAAGGGAATTGAAAATTCATTCTGATGTTTTTGTTTTAAGATTATATAATTTGATTTTGTAGTTTAAACAGCACCGGTGTAATATATGATTAAAATTGCATTAGTAATAGTTAATGTAATACTTGTATGCTTTCAAGTATGGACCATCACTATTGTTAATGGGATATTTATATGTTTTAAAATATAGACAATATTTTCAGATTCCATCACTCTGCCAGAGTTACCCTTCCCTGGTGAAATGTTGTATGACTGCATGTTAAAACAGAGGGGAGCCCCCCATGACATGACAGTCTATCGTATGGTTGGTTCTGTTGATGGCCATCAAGTGGTAGGATAAAATTTGCTGGATTCACCCTCTGATCCCACCCCACTCTCCCAAATCCAGATCCTGACCCTTGTTTGAACAGCTTCAATAATCCCCTGTAGTTAAATGCATCTGTAAGGTTTGACAAAACTTTTAATGTTTAGTGAACATGCAATTCTGATAAAGCCATATAACATTCTAAGAATCAACCAGACCTTTGATGCCCACATACAAATCATAATTACCAGTCTACTGAGGTAACAATTAGATAACAAGCCCCTACATTTTATTGAGTTCTTCCTACACAGGCAGCAGGAATTGTATCTCAGTCACTTACTGATCAGTTACAGTAGACAACAAAAATAATTGAGAGAAGGGGAGAAAAAAAGTTACTTTTACCACTACATTCCTGAAAACCTTTTGTCTTATTTGAACGAAATCACATGACTTAACAAGCTAGAATTATTCACCATTAGCTTTCTCTAACAAATGTTTGGTATAGTCATGTGATCCCAACTATAGTCAGAGAATGATGTATTTCATAACAGTCGGCGTGAACCAACTCACAGTTGGGAAAATAAGACTGAAAGCAATGTAAGGATGTAAACTGTAAAGATACATATAGTGAGATTAAAATGTTGGACTGCACATTGTGTGGAATATATATTTACTTGACCTATCATACTATAAATAATCCAGTCAATAGCCTGGTTCTATTAAAGCTTTCTACATTCTTAATGAATCGGTTCAGTCTGCATTCACCTTATTCCCCCCTCCCCCACCACCCCACACAACCAACCACTTTTGTTTCATTCACCTACCCAGCAAATTTTTTATTCCTCCATTTTAAAAAAGCTGTTGTAAAAGAAAAGCATTTATTTCATAACCAAAGTGTTGTCAGTTATAAATATTTTAAATTTCTTCATAATTAATATGCTATAAATATTTAAAGTTTTTCAAAATCTAAGATGCTGTAAATATTTTTAAATTTTAATCATAAATGATGTTCTCAGATTTTTGTTAAAACGAGAAATTAAATATTTAAAATGCATAAACAACAATTTAGTTTGTGAGGAATCTTGTAGAATATTTTTGTTGCCCCTTAGAATTTATTTCAGGCGACCTTTCTTATTAATAGTCATCTGCTTAATGGTTGGAAGAAAAATGAATTTTAAAAAAAATAAATAAATGAAAATAACTTGTGCATTTATATTTATGTATAAGAGCCAAACAAAAAAAAACATACATTTTTAATTAAGTATCAGAGCCAAACAAACTCCTAATCCTCCCAAATAAACTGTTAAATATTTTGGAAATATTTACAGTGTGAGAAATTTTCTCTTGTGAGCCATGAGAAGCTAGAGTTATCCAACTTGACCCACAGCACAGAGGAAGATCAACCAGAGAAGCCCGAGACTTACGATGCAGGAATCGTCATCATTGACAACACCGTAAGAGGCGAGGGTCAGAATGACTCCATGAAGTTGGTCCTGAAGTACTTCACAGTGCTGACAAGAGAGAGAGATTGCTATCCCATCCATACATTGGAGAAAGTCCTGGGAGAGTCTAAAGGTTTATTAGCCTCAACTGAAGAAAAAACTAACAGGGGTATGTTGGATGTACTGTCATTACTGTTGGTATGTTGGGTGTACTGTCATTACTGTTGGTATGTTGGATGTACTGTCATTACTGTTGGTATGTTGGATGTACTGTCATTACTGTTGGGCTGATTGAAGCTGTGAAGTTTTTATTTTTAATTCAACGTGGGGTGTGGAGAGGCAATTCCACTTCCCAAAAATTTTGTTGTTTTTCTTGCCACCCTGGCAAATTTATTTCACGCTGAGTACATAGATAAGATTTGCCAGCTGATGTAGACGGGCACTGCTGAAGGATGTTCAAGACTGTTTTTTTCAGTTGATAAAATTGAGAATTCATTCATAATTCATTCATTCAATCAGCAGATCAATCTCATGATAAACATACATCGAGCTCTCAGAGAAATAAAAGAAATGAAAACAAAATCAATTCAGCACAAAAGTTAAATTTCCAAATCTACAAATTGTTCAATAAAGCATCAATTACATCCTATGTTCACTGGATGTTCCCATATCAAGAGAGTTTAAGTTCATAGAGTAGTGTTGTATTTATATATATAACATATTGAATGACCTTCCCAGAGCTAAGATGTGACAAGGACCAAGATGACTTATCGAAGCCTGTTGCTGTAAGACAACATATTTGTATGAGAAAGGAGCATGTCAACTACCGCGGCTACTCCAACATGCAACAGTTGGCGCTGTTTGCTGCCCTTGGTCGGCAAAGTGAAAGGGGAAAGTAAGACCTTCTTTTGGTACTTATGGTAAACCTACCGAGGGAAAACTCAGTTATATTTCCTCACCAGATAAGCTACAGAAACACTGAAAGCTCAAGTATCCTTACTGAGCATTGATAGAAACAGTCAAACTTTTCAATACCATTTCATTCATGTACCTACCAATTCATTATCATGGAAGTAAAAAGAAATATTTAGAGAACTAACAAAACACATAGTATGAGATAGCAAAGTTAATGAGATAGCAATGTTAATGAGATAGCAATGTTAATGAGATAGCAATGTTAATGAGATAGCAAAGTTAATGAGATAGCAATGTTAATCAGATAGCAATGTTAATGAGATAGCAATATTAATGAGATAGCAAAGTTAATGAGATAGCAAAGTTAATGAGATAGCAATGTTAATGAGATAGCAATGTTAATGAGATAGCAATGTTAATGAGATAGCAATGTTAATGAGATAGCAAAGTTAATGAGATAGCAATGTTAATGAGATAGCAAAGTTAATGAGATAGCAAAGTTAATGAGATAGCAATGTTAATGAGATAGCAAAGTTAATGAGATAGCAATGTTAATGAGATAGCAAAGTTAATGAGATAGCAATGTTAATGAGATAGCAAAGTTAATGAGATAGCAATGTTAACTTAATAAAACTAACTTTAGCCCAAGATTAAGATGATAAGTTAACCAAAGAACTAACAAAACTGCCGCTAACATTGACAGAGATAAGATCTTGGAGATGATCGACATGTCTAAAAAGAAATGCAGACGCAACTACTTGTGGCAGAGGCTGCTGACATCTCGGAATCAAGCTGATGATGGGAAGAAGAAACGTGTGGAGCTGGAGGAGACAGGAGACTCTGTAAGATAAAAACGGAAATATTTACTACAACAATAATAAGTGTAGAATATTTGCTACAGCAATAATAAGTAGTCATGTAGATGTTGAAATATTTGCTACAACAATAAAAAGTAGTCATGTAGATGTTGAAATATTTGCTACAGCAATAAAAAGTAGTCATGTAGAAAAAACTGTGGAATATTCACTACAGCAATAATAAACAGTCATCTTTGAATAGATTTTTCTTTATTTATATAAAGATGTCTTAAGTCAGACCATCTCAGAAAGTGTTCATCATAAAGATGTCATAATTCAGACCATCTCAGAAAGTGTTCATCAGTGTTAATCTAAATATTTGATCAACTCGTAAATGTCAGTTATAACTAAAATAAAGCTGAGAATATTTTTAATGTAAATCAACTATAAGATTGCTCTACCTGACATTCCATTCGACATTTATTATTTTGTTTCCAGGTGTTGATTCCACTGAGTTCCCTTGACTTTTGTGAACTCCTGCAGTCGGTTGTGATGATCCCCCTGAATGAGGTCGACCCCCAACTTGACCCTCTGTTCAACATGCCGTACTCCTGGTACCACGGCCTCTACACAGCGCTTATCAACAAGTACCCTGGCTCACACTGCTGCTACTCAAGTCCTAACAGGAAGACCAAGTACATTGTAAGTGGCAGCTCTGTCATTTCTCGGTACATTAGTACATCAATGAAACACAATTTGTTTAAATAAAAAAATGTATGTTGTGTTTTCATTATGATAAGACAAAATACATATTCAAACTTTTGGGTTAATGCCTTCATCAGTACAAGAAAAAAGCAATAATTTAACTATATTTTAAATGTATCATACATAATATATGTACATCCTACCTAGGCGTAAAAAAATTAAAGAAAAAGAATGGGCACATGTCCCTAATGAAAATAAAGATTAGAAGAACGGAAAGAAAGTGGGTGGAAGAACAACATAAAAACCTAAACAGGAAAAGATATTGCAGCTATGTGAAATTGTGAATTTGGCAGACCTGTAACAATGCTGGTGCTAAAACATCAGCTAGAAATAAAAAGCAAAGATCTTATGTTCCATGAGGCTATTCACAGAATGAGCACACTGTTAGTCCAAATTTTTAAATAATTATATGAACATGTTTTAAAGAACAATTATAAATTATTTGACAATGCATTGTTTTATTCTGGCAGGTGGTTTTCAATGCCAACAATCTGAACATGTTTGCAATGTTATCTCTGACAGACAGCACAGAACAAATGGTAAGTAAGTGCAAGCTAAGGACTAGTAATTAAATGGTTAGTTTAATTTTAAGCTCTTGATCCATTTAGCGAAGGTAAATGTTGCTAAAATAACATGCATATAAAACTGACAAGTTAGTTATCATACAAAAAATAAATAATATTCATCTCTTGATGAATGACCTGGGAATCTTACATTTCATGCTACAGGAACTGTGTGTTGTGATGAAAGACAAAGTTTTAGACAGCATGAAGCACTCTCCCAACACTCCAAACCTGCCACTGTACAGTTTACAGACACATGTAGAGGACTTGGTCAATGTGTGCTCATACCAAGTGTGGGCCAGCATGGTGCAGTGAATACCATCATGCAGGCCATAGTGGTACAGTTAGTAAAATCATGTGAGCCATAGTGGTGCAGTGAATTTTTCTGTGGTTTTGTAAATGCATCTGGATTTTGACAAGTGACATCACTAGCGTGTTTCAAATACTCAAGTTGAATGTTGGGGATAAACAAAGTAGAATCTTCTTGAATAAAAACTGCTGGGTATCATGCATGTTTTACTATCATGTATAGGTTTATCGTTTCCATGTATATTTGACTATCATCTGTTGATGTTTCATTTTTCATGTATGTTTGATGATTGTTTAAAATGTATGCCAGCAGCCGATTGGCTCATACCATTATTAGATGTCATTCATACAACTGGTCATGTCCCAGCATGTGCACAAACTTGCCATTTTTATTGAAAATATGAAACCTATGTATGAATAAATTATTTTCTTTTGTGTTCAAGTTCAAGGTTCTTGGCATTTCTTTCTTCCACATTTTTAAATGTTCCTGTACAGTTTTGTTATTTACCTGTATTAATATTTTTGCAATTTGTTGGCTGAAAGAGGATAAGTAAATCTGTCTTATTGTAACAGCAGCGGTCATGACAAGCATAGTACAACAAACTTTTAACATAGCATTGGCATTTAACATTGACATAGCATTGGCATTTAACATTGACATAGCATTCAACAACTGGATTAAAACATTTGGTTGGCCTGATTTGATCAAGTTGGGCTTGTTCCTGCTCAAAGCCAGACTGATTCTATTTCTCTAGAGCTTTTGTTATTGTAGTTTTTAACAAATATAAATATATCATTACCCTGCTCTCGAGCCTAAACCTGCCTTTTAAGTATGGTTTAGCTAACAATTTGATAAGTACCTGTTCATTGAGCTTATCAGTTTCCTCTGCTATAATACTATAAATATTTTTTTTTTAATTAAATGTGTATGTATAAACATGTTAAAAAATAATTGTTTAGTTTCATAAGTTTGTAAATCACTAAATGTGACTTTAGGAAGGTTAAAGCCTGGATGATTAACAAACAAATTTCAGAGAAAAAAATGAAGGAATTGTAAAAAAAAATTATAAAAAAATTAATATTAAATGCATTTGTATATATATATTTTTTTTCAAAATTATTTTTCTAAATTAAACTTATATGTACAGTGATTTAACATTTAAAATGCTTACAATGCATTTACAAAAAAATAAATGTTCCATTTAAAATACAGATTAACCAACTTTAAAAAAAATTATATAATGCCTAAGATTTTAAATAAATTATATCTATGTATCAAATGTTTTATTTGGTCAAGTATTGTTGATTGTTAGAATTGTGTCTTCACAGGCGAGCTAGTTACACTAGTGCCTGCATTATGTCTTTCAGCTCAATGAAATTCTGATTGGTCATATTACAGTAGAAGAGTTTAGAAAATTAAAAGATTTTAATTGTGTCACTTTCATGTTTAGTTTAATTCTAACAGCTATAATTCTATTATGATGAAGCTGTGGTTCCCAAACATTTGTTCGCTGAATACAAATTTGTTTATGTTAATATTGATAACTGATGTTTGGCAATAATTTCTCTCAAGATGTTTTGATTAAATAAAAAAACTTTAGATTAGATTTGCAAGACCTGCAGAAAGAGCAACAAAGCAAACAATTAATTATAAAGAAATAATGTGCCCATTTTTTAAAGAGATCTTATCATTTTATAAATGTTACATTCTATCTAGTGCCACTAGTGTTATTGGAGGCGATGCTGCTTCAGCTGTAAGCTAGCACCAGATCCATGAGCTGTGCTACAGCATTTTGGGACAACTATAGTATGGGTATAAAAAAACTATAACATTTTAAGCAAATGTCATTTAAAAAATGTTAGGCCATCCACAGTTGTGAGCCAAAATGAATTACATCTTTTCTATATATAATACAAATGATTTACTTCTTTTCTGTTCTCAAAGGACAATATTTATGATGGATTTACCTTATAGCCTGTCTGTAATTTTGTTTTAATCATTTTTAACAACCTACTTCTATTGAATTGATGAGCCTGCAATGTACAATAAGGCATAATGGCTTTGATTCTGTTTTTCTAACACAGGTTACATTATGACTAGCAATAACAGTTTGTGTGTTGGTTTTTTTTTCCAATAAACTTTTTATTTACACAACCAATTGAACTATTTTATCACTACATCTACTTTTGGGATTTGTGTTTGATTTTCCAAAATGCAATAATGATATTAAAAAATCATGGACAAATTCACATGTAAATCTGTTTTATTGTTTTGGATGATATTTTTTTCTGGCCCAGGTATATTTCAAATGTAGGACTTATTCAATGAAACCTTACTTTTTTAATTTATTTATTTTTAAAAAAAACATCGATTTCATTAAGACTAGATTGATAGTATTACTTGGACAAGCTTCTACTTAAATGTATAACAAGAGAATTTGCAGGCTGGTATTTTTATGTTAACTGGAAATAGAAGAAGTGCAGGCTACATTATTTAGATAACGTTTTATTTAAATAAATCTATAACCTGTTCCATACTTTTTTAAATGTAAGTTTAAAAAATAATAATAAAACTTAGGTACATAGCAGGTGGTGGGACAGGGCTGTCTTAACAGCATCGTATGCAGGGCCGGATTAACCTCTAGGCAAACAAGGCACGTGCCTTGGGCACCAAGCGTTTGGGGGCACCACAAGTCCTCAAGAATTTTTTTTTTTGAACAAATTTAAGTCCAGAAACAACTGAAAATTGAACAAGTGCTATGAAAATGAAGAAATACATTATAATAAAAATTCACACTCAAGTTTGGTACAATCTTGAATGTTTAAAAATTAAGCGAAAAAAAAATTTTAAAAACTCCTGGTAAATGGTATGGAGCAAAATGCGGACTCACTCGGCTTGTAAATAAATAAGTCTGTCGTATTCGAATTTTAAAAAATTTTGGGAAGTTTTATAAAAAAAATTAAAGCATTTTTATATATTCAAAAAATAGTATTAAAATAATAACATTAATTAATTAATTCGACCGGGAACCCCTTAGTAATAGACACAAAATGAGCATGTGAACTTGAAAACGTGTGCTGATTTGTATTCTTTACTAGCAGATCACTTGCATAAATCTAGGAATGAATTTGAAAGATTTGAAGAAGCTGCAAAAATAATACCACCATGTGTAGAATGATGTAGCAGTTCGATTTTCTTGTTTGGTCGATGTATCACTATCACAAACATCTCAGTGTTGTGAAGAACTAATAAATGCTTATCCTAAAGATCTGAACAATAATTTATGTACTGAACTACAACAGTTTCATTCATATATTCGCCACAAGTTTCCTGCATCAAAATCGGAAAACAACACGTTCAATCATGGAGAATTATACAAAGTAATAGAGACAACATCGAGTGTGCCTTTCCAAATGTTGAAATCGCCTTGCGCATATTTTTAAAATTAATGGTTACTAACTGTTCAACTGAGCGCTCTTTTTCTCAGTTGAAACGTACAAAAAATCCAAATAGATCAACAATGAAACAAGAAAGGCTCGATTCCTTATCTCTGCTTATGATCGAGGCAGATGTGTTGCGCAAAATTAACTTTGACGATATATTCAATAACTTCGCTAGATGTAAATCTAGGACAAAAATCTTTAAAATGTAAATGACAAAATCTTTTTGATTTTTTCATCTAATAAAAAATAAAGTATTTTTGTCTATTATTATTTCAAAATTTATTAACTATTAATTTTAATACAGAAATACTTTATTGTAGGTTTTATATAAGTGATAGTAATACAAACTACAAACATATTTGTTAACAATTGTTTTCTTTGAATAATATTGAACATATCAGCGGTCAGTGAAAGATCAAGGGCCCCGGGCAGAAGGGGGCACCCATGTGGGTTTGTGCCTTGGGCACTAAAATATCTTAATCCGGCCCTGATCGTATGCCCTAAGCAGAATAACGTAATGAGGCCTCTCTAAGTTATTCAAGTGATGCTAGAAAAATCATTTGGGGCCATTATTGGCCAGTGGTTAATGACCAGTGTTTCTTTTAAACAATTTCATCAGGTGGGGGAGGGCATTTCAGATCTAATCATTACCAAAATAGGGCTTAATGACGCCCAGGGTCATCTCTAACTCCGTTGACCCAGCAATAATTTATAAATTAAAAAAAATTCCTTCCTGTCTTGGCGCCCCAGAGATTATAATTTTGGCCCCAGCTCAGTTTCAGCCCCTGGAATCGTCACAATCCATCTATATAAATATATATACAAAACCAATGTTTGTTTTTTTTAAAAATTATTTTAGAAAGAAAGGTGCCATTATTGTTACTTTGATTGGGTAGGGAGCAGAAATCAAGGTGCAGAAGATTCATGAACAAAGGAAATGTCTTTAGGAAGGAGGCTCATATTGTGTAGGGAGCAGATATCAAGGTGCAGAAGATTCATGAACAAAGGAAATGTCTTTAGGGAGGAGGCTCATATTGAGTAGGGAGCAGAAATCAAGGTGCAGAAGATTCATGAACAAAGGAAATGCCTTTAGGGAGGAGGCTCATTCAGCCCTGCCTTATCACAAAATTTTTGATAGACCCAAAATAAATTCAAGGGTTCATTTTGAGCATGACAGAATTTAGTTTTGCATCACTCACTCTAACCTTATTTGGCAAGCAACAGAAGAGATGCTAGTGTACATTTAGATGTCCCTCGGCCTGGTTGTACTTATACAAATTCTTTATTTTTAGTTCTCTCTATACAGTAATGTTTTATAATTTTTAATTCACACTATATTTTATACACACTACTTCATCAATATATGAATTTTTAAAAGAATATTTCCATTCAGAAAAGTTGTGCATTAAAAAAAGGATTATTAACATCAGGACTGCTAACATCACAATACAAGCTGAATGTAAACGAAACAAAACTACCATCAAAATAGCTTTTTGCATTTATTCAAAATTTAAATATTTCCAAGTTTTACGGATACAAAAGAGGCAAACGGTTTGGAAGAGAGTTCTACAGATCGGTTATCAGTATTAAAAACTGGTAATTTTTATAATAAATTGTATAAAATTTTTTATATTATTTACGTAAAGAAGACAGGATAGGGGCTGTCCATTAATTATGTCAACAAAATAGGGGGGAGGGGGGTCTGAAAATTTTTGACAATTGTTGACAAGGGGGAGGGGGGGGGAGGTCAAGAAAAGTTGACGTCAACAATGCTACTTTTTGAAAATAACTTTAATTTCATAATTTAAAATTTATTAAACTTTTTTTTCTAAACATTTTACTTTTATTCCCTTTTTTTTTTTTTGTAGTTGTAAACTAGTCTATTTAAAATATTGCTTTTTCCCCCATTTTATCTTTATTTTTTTTTGGGGGGGGGGTAATCAAATGTTGACGTAATTTTATAGGGGGGGTCTCTGGAAGTTTGAAAAGTTGTTGACAAGGGGGAGGTAAAAATCATCAAAAATTTGTTGACATAATTAATGGACAGCCCCTTATGTTATGCATCATGGAGGGAAGGGGTATAGCAAAAACTGGGATTCTTAAATGTGCGTTGCATTTGAAATATGGTGCGCAACACGTTTTTGTTTTGTTTAAATTTCCGTTTCTTTAAAATACCAGATGTTTTCTCGTGCGTCCGCGCAAGTTTATATAAGTCTGAACAGTACTGGATGTTGTCCCCCCCCCCAAATCCCCCGACTACGGCCCCCTCCCCAATCCCCCTACTAACGGGCCCCCCCCAATCCCCCCAACAACGCGGACCTATCCCGCCCCATGTTTGCATTTGACGAAATGCAAGGGCAGGTGAGCAGATCGCAGAGATTCCAGTTTATGTTTGTTCGTTGTTGTTGTCCGTGTTCTCTCGCAAGGGATCAACCTCTACGTGGTGCGAGAGACTAGTAGGTCCTGAGTGCAACTGAAGCGCTCGACCGAAGCTAAAGATCCCGGTCTCCCTCTCTCTCTCCTCTCTCTCTCTCCCTCCCCCCTCCTCCCTCCCTCCTCCCCATCTCTCCCCCAAGAGAGAGAGAGGGAGAGAGAGAGAGGGAGAGAGAGAGAGGGAGAGAGAGAGAGGGAGAGAGAGGGAGCCTTGAATACGTTTCACGCCCCTTGCCAATCATTGAACGTGAATACATTTTTAGCAATGTTTGCCCCCTTCATGATCATTCACTAATTAATAATATGGACATCGCTAACAATTATCGTCTGCGTCACGAAGATTTCGACAGAAGACCTAAAAAAAAACCAAAAACAACATTTAACGAAGTAGGCCTAAACGAGAGACAAGCTTTAATTAAACAACCACTACACCTTTTTTTTTATAAATCCTTATTGTGCATTTTTTATTATCTTATTTTATATTAATATCCTTATGTATCACCCGCCCTTACACCGTAGGTTTATTTCACCAACTATTTAAACAACAACAACAACAACAAAATAGATTAGGCCCTAAGTCCTAAGTACCAAAAAATCCCATTTGATTTAGCGCGGTTATCGGGAATTTATGGGGCTAAAATTTTGATAGAATGTGTTGTCTTCGGCAACGAGACAATACGCCAAGCTTTAGTGCGATAGGTTGACAGGAACTGGATCAATTAGCCTTCCAAAGTCTTGCCACACACCCAGCCAGAAACAAACACACGAACAAAAGTGAAGTTGATATAAAGGATTTAAAAAGAAAGGGATTTTTGGAATAAAATTATACATAGTGCTGTGAGGGTTATTCTTATTACATGTAGTACATTCAATTATCTTTCATTTGATACCTCATTTGGTCTTACAAACCCAACAATTATATTTTAAATCGCTTTTTAATCCCAACCTCTCAATTCTGGTACCCGGGTTCCAATAGGTGCAGCCTTTGCTTAAAGTATTATTTCTTAGTGGCATCGCTTTCACGTGTTTGTCATCTTTTTCCAAACATTTTTTTAAAATGCTGATATTGCTGGTTTGATTAAATGCTCTCCAATAGTATGATTTTTCCCAGATTTAGCTATGAGTAAAGAAAATTCAAAGGTAGCCTTAAGAGTATGAGAGTTGCAGTAAGAGCAGAGAAAAAGAGATTTGAAAGTTGTTCTTTTTTCCAAATCATTTCTTTAATGTTGAAACTATGTTTGCCCTTCCAGCGCGCATCAAGACGTTTGGTTTTCAAATTCTAGACAGTTCATTTTCAAAAATGTCCCCCCTAAAAAATTACATTGCCCCCCTGTGGGGCGTTGGCACCACGTTGGGATAGACCGACTTAAATAACCATCATTGGATCCCCCCCCCCCCCCCCCCAACAGAGCAAGTGAAATAAATTATGAAATGATTCTGTAAAAAATTAATCATTTATAATGTCGTGTTATTTTTATCTACTCTCCACCCAGAGGCGTAGGAACGGCTTGGCATCGGGGTAGTTGCCAAGGGCGCCGGCCTACGCCTGTTCAAAAGGGCGCCGCTAAATCTCTAATTTTTAAATTTTTATTATTTAAAAAATAAATTCGCCAAGGGCGCCAAAAACCCAGTTACGCCCCTGTCTCCACCAGTGTTTTTTCAGGCATCTCTCCGAGGGGGAGAGGCGTACTGACTCTGGGGAAGTCAAGTGCCGTCCGGCAAAAAATAAATACAGTGTTTTGTTTAACTGTCAAGTTATAAATGGACATTGTGTTGTTCAAGAGTCACGTTATATTAATACAGTGTGTGGTCTATACTATTCGAGTAAACTCTAGTCCATGTTGCTATTGATTTTTATTTCTTTGCTGCTTTTTTTTGACGATACATTTAAGTATTTAAATACAGTGAATGTATTCACTGAGACCGCTCTGTATAACATTCCCGTTTTGACAATAATGGAAGAAATAGATGAAGAGCAAACTTTACAGGAGCTCGAAAAAGCAATTGATTATCTTGCTGATGGGAAGGCACCAGGGATTGACGGTATTCCCTCGGAAGTCCTCAAAAATGGAAAAAAAACAATACTAATTCAGCCCTTACATGGGCTGCTCTGTCTGTGTTGGGAAAAAGGTCACATTCCCCAGGACATGAGAAACGCTAACATCGTAACATTGTACAAAAATAAAGGGGACTGAAGTGATTGTAACAACTACCGAGGAATTTCTCTCCTTAGCTAAGTTGGAAAGATCTTTGCCCGTGTTGCCTTAAAACGATTGCAGAGTCTGGCTAAACGCATCTATCCAGAGTCCCAGTGTGGCTTCCGGAGTGGGCGCTCAACTATAGACATGATATTCTCGTTACGCCAAATGCAGGAGAAGTGTCGTGAACATCATATGCCTCTTTATATTGCTTTCATAGATCTGACAAAGGCATTCGACTTGGTAAGTCGGAATGACCTGTTCAGTATCTTACAAAGAATAGGTTGTCCCCCACGACTGCTCACAATCATACAATCATTTCACAAAAACATGCACAGCACAGTCACATTCAATGGCGCTGTCTCTGAGGCATTCCCAGTCAGCAGCGGAGTAAAACAGGGTTGTGTACTGGCACCAACTATCTTCTCCATTTTCTTCTCGATGCTCCTTCAATTTGCTTTCAGGGACTGTGAAGATGGATTGTACATACATACCAGATCTGATGGTAGGCTGTTCAATATCGCTCGCCATCGTGCAAAGACCAAAGTAAAAAGGGTACTAATTCGTGAACTGCTGTTCGCTGTCGCCTTAACATCTCACACAGAAGAAGATCTTCAGCGGCTAGTTAATCGTCTATCACACGCTTGTAAAGAGTTTGGATTGTTAATTAATCTACATAAAACTAATGTCATGATGCAAGAAGCGCCGTCCCCTCCAATCATAACTTTTGAGGGCTTTAATCTGTCGGTTGTTGAGCATTTCAAATACATTGGATTCAATATTTCTAGTACTCTCTCCATTGATGAAGAGGTAAACATCAGGATCGCAAAAGCAGGAGCAACTATGGCTAAACTGAATAAGCGGGTGTGGAATAATCTCAATCTAACTGAAAAAACTGAAGTCCTCTTCATCGTTGATCCATCTTAGACTTTGTCGACCGGTGAGCCGTCTGCCCTAAGATTTCTACCTGTATATCACATTTGCTACTCGACAATCCGGCATCCCTTCAATATGTCCTTCCAGAAAAGTCTGCATTTTTATTGTTTAGAGGTGGGTCTTCGTACAATTGATATATCATTTAGTTTGTATGGCTAGCTTAGCGATAATTGATTCTGCTTTTGTGTTCCTAACGTTCACGCCTTTGACAACGGAGAGTGAACTAGACCTGTTGGAACCATAGACATATCTCTATGTCTATGGTTGGAACCAATGTATGAGAAATGCTCACGCTGATAATTTTCTAGGTTGCAGGCTCCCCCATAACTCTACACCGATCAAGAGTTATCGGCGTCTTCTATTTCCAGCCTACTTTCTGATGAAGATGATCACCAATCTTGATCAAATTTTAATAA